>JAQPPZ010003563.1:0-1200000 GCA_028583015.1 Wollemia nobilis | reverse complement strand
GAGGACTCGCAGTACCACACATACTGCGATGGGACCACCTCGTCCTCCGCAGGGCGAGGGGAGGAGATGAGGTGAGAGCTCTAGGGGCTCTCGAGACACTCGCTCGGAGGACACTTGATTGAGTATGCCAAGATATCGATTATGGCATACCGATCTATCTGATATGATGTACATATATATTTTTGAGATATATATATAAGATGAGATATTTTTGGTCATATGACTTATGTTATGAGTATATTGATGATGCTTTGATTGATTGATTTTGATAATGCTTGTAATTATGTCGTTGGAAAAGAATTTATACCTTTTGATGTCATGCTTGTAATATTGATGAAATAATCGATGTAACAAATTGGTTGTTTGTGATGCAATGATTTGATAAAAGAAAAGGGGACTTTTAACAATAATTTCAAAGGACATTGTCGCTATTATAGACCATTTCATGGAGTCGTTGCTCACTCGGTCGTCAAGCTAATCCCATTTATAGAAATATTGTGAAAAGTGAAAGAGTGCTTAAGAGACTGTCTTAAGACTTTGTTGTGATGATGCAAATGATGATGATGATGATGGTTTGTTTTCAGATTTCCATAAAAATATTATGCATGAAATATTTGTAAAAAATGATTTTTGCTAGGCATAAATTCCTAAGTGTGATAAAATTGTTGAATAATTCCTTAGGAATTATACCGTCATTGCAAAATTGGAGGTTGACATAATGACATGAAATAATGAAAATGTGCATTCTTTTGAAAAGCAAAATTTGTGTAATAAAATGAAGTCATATGGTTTTTATGAGTTTTGATAAATGGGGGAATAAAAATTGTTACAATGGTTTGCGCTAGGCATAGAATATGTAGGTATAGACTTATACCATCATCGCGAAAATCAAAGAAAATAGATAGTTTTATTGCATGATTGATTTTTGATGAACAGAAAATATGAAAATGAGGACTTGCGCTAGGCATAAAATTCCAATTTTGGTTTTAGAACTATACCATCGTCGCGAAAGTCGATATGATATATATGATATGTTTTGAAAGAAATTTGTGATTTTTCTATTATATAGTTGTCTTTAAAAAATAATTGTACTTGATTATTCCAAACAAGTTGCAAAAATAATATTTCAAAGTATTTTGAAGACAAAAATTAGATTTATAAGGAATCCTATGTGCATATGTGAATTCATTTCCAATCTTGATTTATCATAATGATAGACAAAATCTCTCAAATACAAATGTGTGTGCAATTGTATTGTTCATTTACCGAGGTTTGAGCAAGATACTATGATACAAGTGATTTGAAGAAACCAAATAAGTGTTCATTAACCATGATGTAGATGCATATAACCATATTAGACTACTATGTAGATTGGATTATCAAGAGCTAGCTAATCCATAAGCAGACATAGGTCTGTACAAAAGAAGGTCGCTAATGTGACAGACATATCGCCATGCTAGGAGTTACCCAAGGCCAAGCAGGTTGGGCACAAACCACTTGTTATGGGGCTTACCTCACGAGTTTCGAATAATTGAGAATTCCAGGGATTCAAGCTCATCAACCCTTCTTTTCTTTTCAAAGGGTAGGGAAAGGGATTTTATTGCTTTTGCTTTTGCTTTTTGTATTTCTTTTGCTTGATAATGCTTGGAATATTGCTGAAATAACATTTTTCTTTTCTCTTTTTTCTTTCTTGAACTTTTTTTTTTTTTTTTCTGTGCTAGGGATACTTGCTCAGATTAGCTGTAGAGCAAGGGATTTTTATTATGGGTAGGGGTGAGCTTGTCCTTTTGCCAATTCTCAAATATTCTAGACCATGTGCATGATAGGATAGCGGGGAAACTTTTCACCCAAGAAATCAGTTCTACTATGTAGCAAAACATGGAAATTACAAATATAATCATTTTATTGTGAAAAGATGTGCTTGGTTTAAGTAAATAACAAGATCAATTCTCTATGCTCAAACTTTATTTAATTTGAATTTTGTGGACTTTGATATAAGAGAGATTAGTAATCATGCCAGATAAAAGCAAGATATTTATTGTTTGTGAGTGTGCAAGTGAGGGATGCCAAATAAATGCTAATTGTATCCAAAATAAGTTGAAACATATAACTGCAATAATTGTAAGAAAATATATATACATGATTTTTTTTTTAGAAGTTGGGAGAATGTTGACTCTCTCTTTCTTCTGTATATTGTTTTGGTTTCGAAAGAGTCAAGCATATAGCTGTTTTTAGATTTTTATTTAGATTTTTGTTTTTGAGCAAAAAGAACTTAACAAGTGCTTTAAATAAATGCAATAGATAGTTTTTGAAGATTTTTGGAGATTTATAAATGTTTTTGATGTTTTTGAATTTTTTTTATAAATTGAAAGAAATATAAGAGAGTAACTTTGAACAAATATATACATGGATGAAATGACCAAATTTATGCATAGTAACGTTTGAGATGTAAAATATTCATGGGTTCTTTAAGTTCTTTACCATCTAAGGTAGATAATTTATATGCCCTTGATTCAAATTTTGCAGTAATGATGTATGGTCCGAGCCAGTTGGGCTCAAATTTACCTTTAAGTTCTTTGGTTGCATTTGTATTTTTTTTATTTTCTTTTAGAACAAGGTCGCCAATCTCAAAGGATCGATGACGAACTTTCTTATTATATGCTCTTTTAAGCTTGTTTTGGTATGCACGGAGATGCTCCAAAGCATTGATGCATTTTTCATCTAGGAGTTCCAGTGGTCGAGTGCTGCGACAGCGATAATCATCTCCTACTTCGGTGTCTTGAAGTAGCAGAGCCAAAGAAGGAACTTCCAATTCAAATGGAAAAAGCTGCTCGGCACCATATACCAAAACAAATGGTGAAGTGCCCGTGGGAGTCCAAACACTAGTTTGATAAGCCCACAAGGTTGGATATAATTGAATATGCCGGTCACGGCCAGTTTTATTGACCAATATTTTGAGAATTTTGATTAAAGTTTTGTTAGAAGCTTCTACTTGACCATTACCCTGAGGATAATAGGGAGTAGACCAGCGGTGTTGAATCTTGTATTTTTGGCATAATTTCTTAACATCTTTATTTTTGAAAGGAGTTCCATTATCAGAGATGAGATTGGCAGGAATTCCGAACCTGCAAATGATTTGATTAAAAATGAATTTAGAGACCTGTGAACCAGTGCAGGAAGCTAAAGGCATAGCTTCAACCCACTTCGTGAAATACTCGGTGGCGGTTATGATGAACTTGTGTCCATCAGAAGACACAGGATTGATTTTACCAATAATATCCAAGCCCCATTTAGAAAAGGGCCAAGGAGACGAAATAGCCTGCAGCTCTTGTGCAGGCGCATGGACAAGGTCGGCATGTTTTTGACACTTGTCGCAATGGCGCACATACTCGTGTGCATCCGTTTCCATGGTAGGCCAAAAGTATCCTATCCGAAGGAGCTTTTTAGCAATGATACTACCACTAAAGTGTCCTCCACAAGATCCATCGTGGGCTTCACTCAAGGCTGATTTAGACTCATCTAAATTTAAACATCTTAATAGGATACCTTCAAAAGATCTCCTATACAAAGTATTGCCAATTATTACAAATCGACTTGCTCGTCGACGTAATAACCGACATTGGTTTCTATTAGAATTAGTAGGGAAAGTCCCATTTTGGAGGAAATCAAATATGTCTGTATACCAAGGTTCGGGAGTAGTTTCATTGATTAGAAACACATCCAAAGGCTCTAAGCATGACTTATTTGAGGCGGGTTCCTGGAGTCGACGAATAATGATAGTCGCATATTCGTCGTCTAACTCCAAGGGCAAGAGAGATGCAACGGCGGCCATGGCGTCGGTTGCACGGTTGCTAGTTCGAGGAATGGCTTCCAAAGTAACTTGATCAAACAAGGACATTAGTTGTAAAACATAGGCCTTATATGGGCGAAGTTTATCATCTCTGGTCTGATAAACTTCATTAATTTGGTTTATAACCAATTGGGAATCCCCAAAAACTAAGAGGTTTTTTATTTTTAGCGCTAAAGCGGCTCGTAATCCAAGGATTAGAGCTTCATACTCAACGAGTATTGTTGGTGCAAGCAAAGGTCGGTTTGAAGGACGAGAGGAATAAGATGTTTTTGCGAGAGATATTAAAATAATACCCGCATCTGACCCCACTCATACATCGGGCTCCATCAAAGTATAAGGACCATTGTTCAGGATGGTCTGCCTCTAATTGAAGGCATTCATCAGGAAACTCGATGATGAGAGGATGAGTAGACTCTAAGGGTGCAGCAGCTAATTGATCTGCTATGATTTGACCCTTAACAGACTTCTGTCCTATGAAGGTGAGATCAAACTCGCTTAGAGCAAGAACCCACTTGGTGTATGCGACCCGATAAATAAGGGCGACTCATAAGATATCTTAAAGGATCATATTTGGCAATGACATACGTTTTTTGGCTAAGCATGTAATGTCATAATTTTTGCGTAGCAAACACGACTGCTAGACATAACTTCTCTAACTGTTTGTATAGCGGGTTTCATAACTGATGAAAGTTCGGCTAATGTAATAATTAGCACGTTCTCGCTTTTCATCATCAAGTTGAGCTAACATAGCTCCTAAGGCAGAATCTGAAGCAGAAATATATAGAAGAAATGGGCGATCAGATTTAGGCGGTGAAAGCATCGGAGGGTTAAGGAGATATTGTTTGAGAAGTTCAAAAGCTTCTCTACATTCTGTGTCCCAATTAAAGGGGACGTCCTTCTTAAGGAGCTTAAGAAAGGGACCAGTTTTTTTTTCCAGCTTATCAATGAAGCGACGGATAGCTTGAAGTTTACCTTGTAAACTTCGTAGTTCGAATATATTAGTGGGTGCGGGCATATCTGTGATGGCCGCAATTTTGAGAGGGTCAATTTCGATACCACGTAAAGAAACTAAAACCCCTAATAGTTTGTCGGATTTAACTCCGAATATGCATTTTGTTGGATTTAATCGAATGAGATATTCTCGTAATCGATTAAAAACTTTTCTTAAATCATCTAAATGATTATTTTCAATAAGAGAAGCGAGCTATAATATCATCTACATAATCATGTAAGATATCATGCATCATATCATGAAAAATGTAGGTCATAGCCCGTTGATAAGTTGCACGGCGTTCTTTAAGCCAAATGGCATCACTTTCCAGCAAAAGGTACCCCAGGGGGTAATAAAGGCTGTTTTAGCCTGGTCTTCAGGAGCTATCCTAATCTGATTATAACCGGAGAATCCATCCATTAAGGACATCATCCCACTTCCGGCAGTAAAGTCAATGATTTGATCCATATTTGGAAGAGGAAAGTCATCTTTAGGGCATGCAACGTTAATATCTCTAAAATCGGTGCAAACCCTAACTTTGGTAGCTTCTTTCTTAGTGATTGGAACTACATTTGAGATCCATTCAGCATAATCAATAGCTTGTATGAAGATAACATTCAGGAGTTTTTCTAATTCCCCTTTGACTAGCGAGCCACTTTGGGATGCATTTTTCTGAGTTTTTGTTTAACCGGTTTAGCATCCGGATGGACCACTAGATGATGCATGACTACGGAAGGGTCTAGACCTGGCATATCTTCATATGTCCAAGCGAAGACATCTTCGTACTCTTTAAGGAATGCAATGTATTGTTCTTGTTTGTCTTGACTTAGTTCTGCTCCAATATTGATTATGTGAGGATTGTCCTCAGTTCCAATATTAATTTTAATGACATTTTCTACCTCCATGTGTAGATCTCTTTCAAAATTAGGTGGGGCGGGTGAAACGCCCAACTCTTGTAATTCTTGTAAAGTTAATTTAGATAAGTCATCTTGAGGATTAGTGGTCTCAAGCTGAGCTATGGTTGGTATAGAACCATCAAAATAGAATCCATTGTGCAACATCTCTTCAACGAGAGACATCATGGAAGATATCTCCTTCCAACTCTTCATCGGGGTCAACAATCATTTCAGGGTAGGCTATGGATAGCATGTTGCATGAAAATGACTGATTTTTAAGAGGCAAATCAACATGCCTATCCAAATAATCTTGATAGCATATGAGATGAGCATCATCCTCAAAAGGAAAGGGTTGTCCCTTACTAGGAAATAAGCCCACACCACAGTGGGCAGGCCACGGTTCTACCTCGAAAGGTTCTTTCATGCCATTTTGGAAAGGTCCTAAGCCTTTCCCTTTATATCCCATTTTAAGCATCATGGGTTTAGCTTTAACATAATCATTGGTAAAATAACAACGAGCGTATCCCTCATGATGAGTTTTGATATTCCGAGGGATTCTTCCCTAGTCATATCCTTTATAAATGAAGGCACAACTCCCGACTTGGTAAGTACTTCCCAAAGGTTGTGGGAGGCCCAAAGTACGAGGAGAGGGCGGCAAATTATTTAAAAGGTTTGAATCTTGCATGAAAGCGTTCATTTTTTTTGATATTAAGGTTGTAGATAAATCTGGTAAAAGTTCATCAGAAAGGGCATAAGATGTAGAAGGTTTATTACTTATGTCTTGAGATGTGGAAGGTATGATGGATGTGTCTAAAGGTTTTGAATTTATAGGAATAATAGTTGAAGGATTAGTTGTAGATTTGAGATCCTTTTGAGATTCTAAAATTTGTTTAGAAGGTTGTTGGTCTATATAGGAAGATGAAGTTAATGGAGGAGGAATAGATGAAGTTATGGGTTTATGTTTCACGAGTTTTAGATGAAAAAGAAGAACTAGAATGTGTGGATGACGGAGCGAGGGCAAAATTGCACTCCAACGGGTTCCGCCAAAGCACACATATCAAAAGGTCTAGGGTCACCATGAATAGTGACCAACTGATTTTTAAACTCAAATTTCACACATTGGTGTAAAGTTGACGGGACTGCTCGCATGGCGTTAATCCAAGGGCGACCCAAAAGTATATTGTACGACTTTGGGCAATGTACAATAAACACGGTTGTTTCTAGGGTTCTAGGACCAACTTGTAATGGGAGGGTAATGACTCCACACGTTTCTTGTGTTTCGTCATTAAAAGCTTTGATAATCATATCGGTTTTCTTCATTTCATCACTTCTAAAACCAAATCGTTGGTAGAAGTCAAAGGTGCAAATGTTTAGAGATGAGCCATTATCAATCGGGACTCGTTTGATGACTACATCTCCAATTAGAGCGGTAATGTACAAGGGATTATCCTTGTGTAAAGCTGTGTTGTGGGATATCTTTATCCCGAAAGTCAATACAATCAATCTCTCGAGTGATGATAGTATTGGCCATAGCTTCAGGTTGAATGTTTTGAGGTACCATCATTTGGCTCAATGTAAGCATCAACTCATCCCTATGTGTGGGAGAGGATCTTAATAAATCCAAGAGGGAAATTATGGCCGTGGTATTAGACAATTGTTCATTAATGCTGTAAGGGGGTTTAGGTTGAACAATAGGAGCATGATTCCCTTTATTTGGGTTTTTCAAAATGAATGGAGCTGATCCATCGTTCTGGTTTGGTTCTTGTTGGGAGTTTTGAGCTTGTTGTCGAGTAACGACTCCGATGGTACCTACAATGTTATAGTGACGACGTTGAAACGGTCTCGGTTGAGAATTTATGGCTTGTTCATAGGGAAGGACTACATTAGAAGAAGGTCGAGTAGTGACTCTTCTGGGAAATGGTTCTTCTGGAACATTAGCATCTGTGACAGGTTGAATAGGATCTGATTCGTTTTCAGAACTATTCGATTGAATAGTGTCTACTTCACTTTCACTATCGACTCTATATCACTAGAATCGAAGTTTGAAAATTATGTAAGGGCCTGGTTGTAACCGGGGATAAGGTTGTGTCAAATGTTTGAGAATCCTGAACAGGTAATTGTCCGCTAATGGTTCCTACATATCGAGTAGGAGGGGGAACATTATGATGTTCGATTTGATTGGCTACCTCTTTACCATGTCGTGGTAAAGGGTGTTGAAATATGTCTAAAGTTTGATTGGCATTCTGATTTTGATTTTGGGGAACAGTATTTTGGGCATTATTAGGAGGGTTTTGTCTAGGTTGGAAGGCTTGCACTTCCATTTCATTATTGTCAATCAAATCTTGTATTTTATGTTTCAATCTCTTACAAGCGTTGGTAGAATGTCCAGGTCCTCTATGAAAGTCACAGTGCAAATCAGCTCTATATCCGGGTATACTTGGGTCAGGTTCCCGGATAGCTGGTAATTGGATTAAACCTCTTTCAAGCAATTGAGGTAAAATGGTTGACAAGGGTTGGTTTAATCTAGTGAATTCTCGAGGAGGCTTGTCAGGGGGTTTCAATATGAATTTTTTTGTTGTCTTTGTTGCATTGACATTAGCAACATTTCTGCTGTCAGTGACTCCATCACCAACAACCTGTTTGTTTTTATATTGATTTCTAGATGTTTTCTCATCATCCTTCTTCCTAAGTTGGCCTCTCCTAATGAGGGCATCTTCTACTCTTCGAGCTAAGTCTATAGCTTGATCGAAGGTAGTCAAAGTAGCTGTTGATAGCTCATAAGAGAGTTGTTCTTGTAAATTATTGATGAAAATGTCTAGCATTTCCCTATAGGGTAGCACAAAGTGTAGTTTTCCTGTCAATTGCCTCCATCTAGCCAAGAAATCAGCAAAACATTCATCTTTATCTTGTTTTAAATTGTATAGGTCTTTAATAGTTACATGTCTCTCGATGTAGGCACTAAATTGATGAACAAATGATTCGGCTGTTTCTTCAAAGTTTCTTAAGGAGTGAGTGGGCAATTGATAGTACCACTCTAATGCCATTCCACCTAAACTTTTGGGGAACATTTTTAGTAATAGCAAGTCGTCATGCGATATGTCGTGACATGCTATCCTAAACATGCGAAGATGTTCTATGGGATCTTCGGTTCCTTTATATATAGGCAGGACGGGCATGGGAAAATGTTTAGGGTATGGTTGAGCTACCACTATGGGATCCAATGGTTGGCTACAAATCTCTCGATAATTGTACGAGGGACGGTAGGGATCTATCTGGTCCATACGTGAAGCCAATTGTTTCACCATAGCTTCCAGATTACTAGTTTGCCCCCCATATTGATTCGGTAGGGCATTGACATGAGTTTTATGAGCATAGGATGGAGGAACATGTAGATTAGATGCCATGTTACTATTGTGTAAAACATTAGTAGGAAAAATGTTATGGAGGAATTTTGAAGTTGGATTATGTTGTGTTCCAGATTGTTGAAAATTTGTATTTGGCTTTGTTTTAGATTTCTGTTTATTTAAAGCATTTTGCTCAATAGTTTGGCGGAACAAAGTAGTGAAGGGAATTTTCTTTTGTGCGGGAGTGGTTTTAGGTTGAGTAACAGGTTCCTTAGGAGGTTGGGTAACTTGTTGTTTTGACATGGCTTGGGCTATAGTGACCATATCCGTATTGGATGGTCCACCCTTATCACTCTCTTGATCAACAAAAGATAAAGGATTAGTGTGTATATCAAGCGCCCGTTCTATAGCTGCTTGAGCGTCACTAACTTCCCCTCTATCAATACGGACTGCTACATTAAGGATGTCGATATTCTGATTGAGAAATTTTTGAAAATGTTCTGCGTTGTCAAAAGTGATGCCCCCATTGGGAGCTATTCTAGGGGATGAGGATTCATTCTCTTTAACATTTCCTTCTTGTTCCTTATCTTCACCTAAGTCTTCATCTGATTGACCTAGAGTTTCTCCTTCCGGATTTGTATCTCCAAGAAGGACATTTGGGTTTTCAGTTGTATCTTGCAACCAATCTTCTCCTTCCCCTAAAGTTTCTTTACCATTCCTAAGTCTAGTCATGGTGCTAAGTTTTGATTTCAGCAAATATATATATATATTATATATATATATATATATGCAACAAATTAAAAGGTATATATTTATATATACCTAATGCAATATTTGAAATGAAATGTTTAAGTTTTTACTATGTTGTTTTTTTGATTTTTTTTTTTTTTAGTTTTTCTTTAAATTTTTGAAATAATACAATAAAGACAGCAAATGAAACAATAAAATGCACGCAATAATAATAAAACTGAAAGTAAATGAACTAATATTCTATGAATAACTTATGAATATCATTAATAGGTTCAAGTTGTTCAGGAGTCATGAAATGTTCTTCTTCAAATTGAAAGTTTTCTTTTAAGAATTTGATGAAAAGGGCTATGGTGATATTGTCTGTCTCAGATGCTGGTTGATAAAAGTAAAGCTCATGGCAATACTCTCGATATAGCACAGCACGCGAAACTCTATTCCATATTTCCCTATCTGTAAGAACAACCTCTTGGTCTTCTACAAGGCCTAGGAATCGGTGTACAATGTCTGCGTTCTCGAGGTATTCTTCGAAGCTGAATAATTCTGAAGATACTAAAGCTCTCCTATAGGCTAGCCATCTATGGCAGGCTCTCTGAAGTTCATGATAGAAAACTAATTGGTGAGGATCCAGGATTCTATCCAAGACTAGCCTCTTAATCTGTTTAAGTTGTGTGGACCTAGATGAAATAAGCCTAAGTCTCCTATCAAGTTCGTCCCACAAGGATTGATTTCTACTTGTTTCAGGGATATTAAGGACAGAATTAACTTCTATAGCTGCCAATTGGTTTTCTACGTTTATAGTAGCTTGCTAACCTCTTTTTAGGAGCTACCATCTAAACATGATTTTGAACCTTAAATGTTTTAAAATGCATCTAAGTTTTAGTTGTTCTAATTTTTTTTTGTTTTTGTTTTTGTTTTCAAAAGGTTATGATGCATTCACGTCGGGTTCACCAAAATGTATCGCTCCAAATTTTTCGCATCCCTACCTTCAGGCTATTGGATCCGCGCCCGGAAGGAGGATGGGAAAAGGATGGTGCGGTACCTCGGACGAGAGGACTTTACGAAGGTCCCGCCTCTCAAGGGAGGTGTGTTTTGGTGATTTTTCGACGGATGGTGGGTTCACCAGGAAACATTTGGCGGCATTTTCCACGCCTAGGTTTTTGGAATGTGTTTTGATGAGTTCGTTTTATCCTTAAGCATTCATCCTAGGTTTGGCCGAATGAATCTAACTTAATCTATATGAAAATGCAATTTAAATGAATACAGACAAAAGAGTAGAAAGCAAAAAAAGAGAGAATTTGCAGGAGGCCAATGGAGATTACCTGATCCGGAAGTCTGAAGAAGTTTTTGATGCTTGAAGCAGTCTGGATCATCTGGAATTCGACGTAATCGCCTGTAATCTGACAGAATCGTCCGAATCTGACAAATTCGTCTGAGACTGACAAAATCGTCTAAAATCTGATGAATTCGTCAGAGACCTGCAAAACAGAGAACAGATGCAAAATACAAGAATTCCTACTATGCAAACAGAGGCAAAATATGCCAAATAATAAACTGAATACTGAACAAAGTTTAAAAATAGAAATAAAAGTAAATTGTTGTACTTTAATGGCAGATTGTGAGCTTAACATGCAATCTAGACTAGATGGGTGAACTCCAGATGCAAAATAGGATAAAAACTAAATAGATTATCTAATTTGTAAAACAAAATAACCGAGGCAAAGTTAAGAAAAGCAAACTCCAGGCACTGATTGCCTCGATGTGGACTGCAGTCGAGATCGTCTCGCATCAGTACGAAATCGTCTCGAATTTGACAGGATCGCCTCCGATCTTGACAGGTTCATCGACGGCGATGGGTGCTGGCTCCGGTTGAAAATCAGTGGTGTACCTGCATAAAAATTGCTATAGGACTAGTGCAAAAATAAGATTAAGGTGTTTTAGTGCGAGAGGGATTCAACTTGCGAGATAAAATTCAGCCGGGGGTTGGGGAGGGAATGTCCTAGAGTTTAAATAGGCATAGGGGAGTTGTTGGGAGGTTGGAGATCATCCCAATTTGGGAGATCTCCAACGGGGGAAGGGTCCCAATGATGCAGACACGCTTCTGCCCGAATTGGAGACCCGTTGGAACAGAGTCTATCTATGCAAATTCAGTTTTGCGACAAAATCGTTTGGACGTTCTAGTCCAGACGAAATCGTCAAATCTAGGGCGATATCGTCTGATCGGCGACGATATCGTCCAACGGTCAAAACAACCTCTAAAAATGGCACGAAAAAAGGGGAAACGGGTTTCTCGGCGGTTAACGGGCGGTTTGGGAGGTTAAATTTGAATTTAAATTTATTTACTAAGGTGAATGTAATTATTCCAATTTGACTGCGCCAATTTTAGGGTGCTACAATAGAATGGAGATGCAAAAGCTTCGCTACTGAGCAAGCTAAGAAAAGATCTTCACAAAAAAAAGGAAGATAGCTTCACCAAAAGAAAAAAGTGGAGAACAAAAAGAGCTTTGCACTTGAAACATTTCAAATAGATGCTTCGGGCGAGAATTTTGTGAAGCGACATTCGAAGAATTTCAAACGTTGAGAAGTAGCTTCGCTGAAGAAGGAAGACAAAGAAGTCTAGATCGTGGTCTAAATTTGCTAATGCGTGAAAAGAGCTTCGCACCTGAAGCGTTTCAAGCAGTTGCTTCGGGTGAAAAACTCACGAAGCAAAATTTGAAGGAGTGCAAACATTGAAAACTACTTCGCCAAGAAATCATCGAAGCACCCACTTCGGGCCTCCCCATCGACGAAGCATTTTTAATTTGCCAAAAGTTGTTGTGAATCATTTTCTTTGGATAGATTTCGTGCGAAGCGCTTTCACCTGAAGTGGTAGTGGCTCGTGAAGAGCAGAACATTTTGCAAGCCAACGATGCACTTCGATAAAAAAAAACCCCAAACCACAGTTTTGAGGGAGGATCGCGGTGAAGCATTTTGAAGACACACTAGCAAAGCATCCACTTTGGGTAGAGAACCTCAACAAAGCAATTTTTCCATGCATTTCCATTGAAGCGGCAAAATATTGAGAGCCATCTTAAGGAGGAATATTTACTTCGATGTTTTACATCCCCGAAGCTGTCTTGCGAAGTTCATTCATGCGAAGTGCAAAACCAAGAAGGAGGATCTACTTCAGCTTGCATCCATTGTGAAACAAAGTTGCAAAAGAAAAATAAATGAAGCACTTCGAGGGCACGCACTCCAAGCCAAGTATTTTTTTGAGGTAATCAAGTGCCTCATAAATATATTTTTATGTTCCCGATGAACTCACTGCTCATTTTTGGCAATTGGAAAGAAAGTCTCAGTCCCTGAAGAAGAACCCGACGGACATGGCAGCCACTCGAGCTCCGCACCCGAAGACCAAGGACATTAGAAGGCTCATTAATGCATGTTTCCTTGGTCGACCCGGTCGTAGTTTCCAAATATAGAAAAGGATTTAAAAGCTCAGTCATGAGAGCTGCGAGAGCCGACTTCTTAGGTTTTTGAGGATGTATTCCTCCATTTTGTGCATTGATGGCTCAGAGGGTCGGGTCCTCTATAAAAACCCAGGCATTGTAATGTAATGGGGGGGGAAATTTCTGCTAGAAAGCTGCTGTAACTCGAATCCCTGCAATTAATACTAAAAGAGCTTTGGGCTTAATATCTCTCTCATATGTTGTCTTCTGTGATTATTTCTGTTATCTCTTTCTTCATTTGCATACTGTAATTCTACATTCTGGATTTAGGTGTGTGATCGGGGATAGAACCCTAGAATTTTCTCAAAGGATACATAGGAGAGAAAGACGTTGTAATAGTTTTCTTTTATGCTGCCTGTGGATAGTGTTTCTGTTATATTCACTCATTTCCTGGTCGTCGTAATTTTGAATCCTAAATTTTGACATAAGGGGAAGGGGAATCCTGGAACTCATCCTGAGGATACATAGGAAGGTTAATACTGCATCTATTTCATTTTATTCTTGGTATTCATTGCTGCTATTTCGAGCCATAGGTAGTAATCGTGCTACTAGTTATTTCCCACTTTAATCTATTGATATTCCTTCCCTTATCCTATTTATTTCTTTCCTGCACCCTTACTATTTTATTTCTTTCCTGCACCTTTGTCTTAAAACATCGAAGTAGTTTAGTATAGGAGCCGACCTTTCTCCGGAGATTGGCATGAGGGGCATCTCTTCCCTTCGCCCTTTCAATGTTGGTCCAGGTCTAGGGCACGTACACTTTCTCAAAATCCTTTCATAAGAAGATTTTATGACCAACAATTTTTGGCATGCTCGGTGGGACCCGATCAGTCTCACCTTGTGAGTGGTAGTGAGAATCAATGCTCGTTTCATTGCCGAAAGACTCTTAGCATCTGGTGACTCTGTATCACCTGAGAATCTTTAAGTCATAAAAGACTGGTACCTAAGTTTGTGCCTTCATGCAAATGAGATGGAGAGTTAGGAATAGAGGAGAGGAAACTAAGTTTTTTAGCTTGATATTGACGCCTTCGAGGAGCGCTCTAGGTTGGTCACTCTTGAGTCGCTGTTACGTGGAACATCCTCGCAAGAGGTTGCTATTGACAAATAAGGATTAACTTTAGATAGTATAGTAGCTAGCTTTCCTCCCAATCCTCCTAACTCACCAAAGCATCCAAGTGCCTCCATTCACATTAGCCGTCCTATTAGAAACCAAGGAGGAGCTTCAAGAATTTTTGTTTCTCAGAACCTAGGCACAAATATAGCACAACAGCAACAACAAAAACAACAACAACAAATGCATAGTAGCAGCAACCACCACCCAGACTGTTCCCAACATGGAATTCTTCAAGATCGCTAAATCTAGAAGGACAAGGGCAAGTTTCGCCTGCTTCTATGAAGAAGATCCCCATGTTCGATGGAACTGGGAAGACTGCTTTGGAGCACATCCATGACATAGTTTCTCTGGCGACGATTCATGACATCATAGAAGAGCAAGTTATGGTAAAGCTTATGGTTTTATATCTTAGAGGGAAGCTCATCTACTGGTATAGATCTTTACCACCCAGTACTATAATAGGATGGGACCAGATAGCCGGATAGTTGATGAGAAGCTTCAACAAATCCGTCGATCCATCCTCTCTCCTGCATCAGTTCACAATAATTTAGAGAAATCCATAAGAAGAGATCATTTATTTCAATGTTATGTTCGCTCAAACCTGGAAAAGGATACCATTTGGACTAAGACCAACTAGCAAAGCTACAACATACTATTTCTTTCAGGCTTTCAACCCTGATATAAGTGTCATGGTAAGGTATTCGAATATCAATACCTTCCACGAGTTATATGAGTTAACCCAGAGAGTGAAGATGGATCTAATAGCTATGGGTAAGCTTCCCCAAAGGATGTCGATGCCCATACTTCTTTATTTCCATCAATACCAGTATGCGAGCACAATCGCTTCGTAGATCTCTACAACCCCTGCATACCTGATCTCCTCTTGGAACCCGAATCCTATTGTATCATAGATTGCTACTCCATAAATATATTTCCCCATATTCTTGACATTGTAGCCCACTGTCTCTTCGACATTTCCTATATTGCTAGCATCGCATCAACGCCCCACTCTACCTCTAATACCAACGATGGCTCCATTTCCACTCATCCCCAAAGCTGATGATATGCAAACCAAAATACTACAAGAGGTCAAGTCCCTGAACTCCATAGTGCAAACCCTATCCAATGATATGACCATTATGAAGAAGTAAGCACATCACGAGTTCCTATCGAGAAGTTCGTATCCTACACCCACGCTTACCAAAGATCAAGCAGTCCAGCAAGGGAGAGCATCGGTAAGAATTGTCGTAATTGAGGAAGCTCTGAGTAATTTCGATTACATACATTGGTGCTCCATGTGTAATGACCCTCACGAAGAGAATATCTGCATGTTGCACCAAAATTATGTACAAACACTGGTGAGCAGTAGTCATGGTGGTCAGGTCAACATCATCAGGTAATTGGATCAGAACCTGGTAATTGGTGAAGAAGAGCAAGTTGCAGTCCTTACCAAAGGAGGAAAAGGGTCAATAGAGGTAGATGCTACTCAAATGGTTCTCCTAAAGGTGCATGCCCACCATGAGAAGGGACATCAACCTTCTTAGGCCTTGAGCGAATCTCTTCAGCCTGCATCAGTCAAGGAGAAGGCCCAACAAGCCCCTGAAAATCCACCTTAGGTGGAAACTAAAGAACAAGCTAGAGAGAAGCTCAAGATTCCTTCGTTGACCAAGCGATAAAGGGTCAAAGACACGAAGCAGTATCACACTAGGTACGAGGCAAAAAGGGAACCTGAGGTGCCCAATTCCCTAGCATATAATATTGTAGATGAGCTAAAGAAGATTCCATCCAAGATTAGCCTATACGATGCACTGCAGTTGCCCAATCAAGTGGACTTGCTGCAAGAATCGTTGAAGACCACCAAGGCAAGGAAGTTAGCACCACTCACTCTAGTACAGACCCTATCCATGTCCATTAAAGGAAATAATCAGCCACCTCCATTCTACTTGTCTTTATAAATGGAAGGATATGTTGTACACAACTATATGATTGACTTTGAGGCTGCGACGACAGTCATGCCCAAAGTATTGTGCGAGAAAATAGGAATGGAGTACACCCGAAGTAGCCATGGCATGCTTCAATTGGATGGGACTCCTGTGAAAACTGTAGATGTGATTAAAGATATACCTATCCAACTACACAAGATGCCTCAGATCACGGTTATACAAGAGGTGGTGGTCATCGACTTGGAGCCATATTTTAGTATGTGCTTATCAAGAGAGTTTACAATGAAGCTAGGAGGGTATCTATCCATGGATTACTCGCACTTAGAGATTCCATTCAAAGGGAAGAAGGTAAAGATCTACAATGAAAAACCTTCTACTTTCCTTGTATAGAAGATGTTCGAAGAAGAGAGCAGCGATCCCATGCAAGTGATAGTGCAAGGGATAGAGCAGGTGGACCTGGTCGAGGAATCCCATGCACAGTTAAGTTATGAAGATGAGTTTTTATTGGCAGACTTTAATGCCATGATAGAGATGGAGATGGGATGTTATGCCATCGCCAAGCCTGAGAAACACACCAAGTTAGAAGATAAGATCTTTGCCCTAGGGGAATTATGGAAATTATTCTTCGACGATGCCCGATGCAAAAACAACGCTGAAGCAGGGATTCTTTTAGTATCACCTTCTGGGGAGTAGAAGGAATATTGTTATCGATTGGTGTGGAGTTGCACCAATAATGCAACAGAATATGAAGCATTATGCCTAGGACTCAAGAAAGCAAAAATGTTAGGCATAAAGCATCTCCAAGTCTTTTGATATTCAAAATTGGTATGCAATCAAGTCACAAACAAGTGTATTTAAAAGAAACACTATCTCAAGTCATACCATAATAGGGTATGGGACTTGTTTGACTAGTTCAAATCTCTTAATTTGCAGTCTATTCCATGAGAAAAGAACCGATATGCCAATGTTCTAGCATCCATCGCAGCAAAGTACTCTCCAGTAGAAGACATGGTGCATAAGCCTAAAGCTGTGAGGATGATCTATAGGCCCTCTGTCCTAGATGGAGATATGCATTGGCATGTTTTTGACAATGATGAGCAGATTGTGAATTTCATGATTCAAGAAACAGCCACCGTTGAAAGAAGAAGCCGTGAGGATGAAGAATATGAAGGGCTAGTTCAATTGAAGAATAATCATGTACCCAAGGGATTAATTACTCTTGAGATCCTCTTTGATTAGAATGATCGAGTAGTTTCTCATAGGATCAAAGTCAATGCAAAGCAGTACCAAGATCTAGAGCTTGAACCTGGAAAAGCAATAAAAGTTGGAATAGATTGCACTTCGGAGGAGCTAGAACAGATCTGATCTCTATGCAAAAAGTATCCTGACATAGTGGCGTGGTATTACCAAGACCTGAAGGGATACGATCGAAAACTGATCCAGCATACAATCGAGTTGCAGGAGGGGATCAAACCCTTCCGACAGAAGTAAAGGCCTATCAATCCAAAGATCGAGGTCTTGATGAAGGCCGAGCTCCTAAAAATGCTCGAGGTGAAGATAATTTATCCCATAAAGCATTCCTCTTGGGTAGCGAATCTAGTCTCAATTAGAAAGAAGAATGGATATATACGATTATGCGTGGACTTTCACAACCTAAACCAGGCTTCACTCAAAGATCACTACCCTCTCCTATAGATAGATCAGATCCTGCATTCAGTGGCTGGGGCTCAGCTCTTCTCCCTACTCGATGGTTTCTCTGGATACAATTAGATCTGGATTAGGGACATAGATCAACATAAAACCACATTCACTACCAAGTGGGGAATATTTTCTTACCAACAAATGCCATTCGGCCTTTCGAATGCGGGGGCCACTTTTCAGAGGGCCATGGATTTAGCTTTTGGCAAGCTTTTGAACAAGGTTATTGTTATCTATTTGGATGACATGACCGTCTTATCCCGAAGAAGGGAGGACCATCCTTTACACCTACAGCAGGTGTTCAAAAAATGTCGAGAGTTTGGCATTTTAATCAATCCAAATAAGTCCATATTCATAGTTAGCAAAGGGAAGCTATTGGGACATGTGATATCTGAGAAGGGTCTCACCGTAGATCCTGATAGAGCTGAGGCTCTCTTGAAGGTCCCACTCCTAGTGGACAAGAAAGGACTTCAATATTTTTTTGGCTATATCAACTTCATAAGGAAGTTTGTTCCAAACTTTGCCTAGGTCATCAAGCCAATGTCTTAACTTTTGAAGAAGGGCACTGAATTCATATGGACGGAGGAGAGAAAAGAAGCATTTGAAGAGATCAAGGCCCGAACCGCTCAAGCACCAGTCCTGACCAACCCTGACTATAATTGAGATTTCATCCTATATGCCATAGGAGAACCTGAGAGCTATGCTGCAGTCTTGAAACAGAAGGGAGAAGATGGCGAAGAGTGCCCCATTATGTTTCTAAGCCAGGTGATACACTCCCATGAAGGAAAATACAATTTCATAGAAAGGCAGGTGCATGCAGTAATGAAATATCTTAGCAAATTCAAGCAGTTCATTTCCCAAAGTCGGGTTACGGTCTTTGTTGTTCACCCCAATGTGCGCAATTTCATTATCCAAGGAGAGTTGGGAAGCAAAAGATCCGATTGGGTCAGCAAGATATAGGAGTTCAACATTGAAATTAGACCCATTAAATTGGTTTGCGATCATGTGTTATGTCAAGAGCTGGCAAAGAGCATAGAGGCCAAAGTGAAAACTATTCAACGGGATGACTCGACAGCAGAAGGGTGCTTCACAAACCAAGAAGAGGATGAGAAGGACTGGGTCAGTGAGATAGTTGAGTATTTCAACACCAGTAGATGTCCTTCATGTTTAAATGCTTCGTAGTAGAGGAACTTCACAACCCTTTGATACACGTTGCGTGCCGAAGGCCTATTTTTCAAGAACATTGATGGCGTTCTTATCAGGTGCATAAAAGAAGATGATACGAAGAGAGTCTTGGGATAATTCCATTCAAGGTTATCTGGAGGCCACTTCACGAGAAGAACAACTACATTGAAGATAATCAAGGCAAGTTATTATTGGCCTACACTCTTTGTCAATGCCTATACGATCTGTCATAGAGCACTATCAGAAGTTTGTTGGCCGAAGTAGAAGTGCTCCTATGCCTCTCCGATCGATATAGGTAGATATGCCCTTTCAACAATGGGGGTTTGATTTCATAGGGGTCATATCGCCGAACTCCTCTGTCAGACATAAGTTCATCTTGACCGCAACTTACTACTTCACCAGATGGGCCGAAGTAGTACCCACGAAGCATGCTGATCAGGAGATCGTCATGGCCTTCCTAGAGGGTTTGATCACCCGATTTGGCATCCCAAAAGCAATCATTATGGATAATGGTCTTGGCTTTACAGGCACTAAAATCAATGAGTTCCTCTATAAATATGGGATATATCATAAAGTCTCCTCCAATTACTATCCATAGGGTAACGGATTGGCAGAATCCACCAACAAGACTTTGTTAAGAGTGCTAAGGAAGCTCATGGAGAAAAAAAAAGAACTTGGCACCTCCTTCTAGATCGGGCCTTGTGGGTCGATCAGATTTCTATCAAGAAGTCAATCAAGACATCACCCTACACCCTGGTGTATGGAAAGGAGGCCATCTTACCTACCCATGTAGAGATCCCTACATTACATCTGTTAGATGAGGAAGAAGAAGTTAATCCTATGAAAAACATGTTAGCTCAACTACTGTAGCTAGAGGAATATCGTGAGAAGGCCTACCAGAGCTTCGCTAAACATGCTCAGATCACCCGAGACTAGTTCAAGAAAAAATCCTTCGATCGTATGTTAAAAGTGGGAGATCTGGCATGGAAGTGGGACTCTTGGAAGGCCAAGCCTGGGAATCACGATAAGTTGGACACTTTTTGGGACAGACTGTTTGAAGTTGTGAAGGTAAACTCAGCCAATTATTTCATCCTCAAGGATGCAGATGGCCAGGTATTGCCAATTTCTGTCAATGGTCTTCATCTGAAGACTTTTCATCGTTAAGACAAAAAAAATGTGTTCAAGTTTTACCTTGTATGTAATTTTATTTTTTGTATATATACCTTGTTTCAAAATCTCCGAGAGGTTAAGTGTCTCACTGCCACAGTGACAAACTTTAGCTTTGCTAAACCTAGCCAGAATCTCCTTCGAGAACTTTTGATGCGAAGCGACTAATGCAAGATGGTTCACAGCAAAGAACTTTAGCCTGGAAGGAATCTTCGAAGAACCAAATCAAATCTTTAGAGAAAGGATTTGGGTAAATGTATGCACCCTAGACCTGGACCAACATTGAAAGGCCAAAGGGAAGAGATGCCCCTCGTGCCAATCTTCGGAGAAAGGCCGACTCCTATGCTAAACTACTTTGGTGTTTTGAGATAAGGGATGCAAGAAAGAGATAAAAGGGAGTTAGAGTTAGAGAAAGAAATAAAAAATGGGTAAGGGAAGAGAGATTGGTGATATAAGGTGGGAGAGAACAGGAAGCACGATCACTAATTAACAACTTGAATAGCAACAAGGAACACCAAGAATAAATGAAAGAAACACCATATTGACTTTCCTATGTATCCTCTGAGAGAGCTCCAGGGATTCCCTTCTCCCTTTCGTTGAAATTCAGGGTTCAGAGTAAAGACGATTATGACATGTGAATGTAACATAAACCACAACCCACCAGGCAGCATAAAAGAAAACCAATTTTATAACCCTTGGGTGGACCTTGTAGTGGCATGAAGGCTGCTTGTACATCTTCCTTTAAAATGGAAAACAATTTATGACCTGAAGCATCTAACACTTGCCTGGATGCAGGCTGGTAGTTCTGTGCGATAGCACAGATTAACTATGGACAGTGGTGAGCAGGCGGGGTCAAAAACTAGTAAATTTGAGAATAATAGGCGGCAACCCTCTTATTCTCTGGGGTGAGTCTGCTCACCATAAAATCAATAGTGCATCGAAGGTCGGACACACCCTTAGAGAGCTCCGTGTCTCTAATTTTCTCCCACCCATCGATTGGTGGTTCTATGAGCTGCTCTTCCTCGAAATCATCTCCTTCTTCTATTGGCCATTTTTTAGGGCGAGGGGTGGGATTTATCTTCTTTGGAGTATGCCTTTTCTCTTCCTTGCCCTTCTTTGTTTTTTTAGGGCCTGCAACTTCGGGTTCTTTCCCCTTCTCTTTGGAATTCTTCTTCCCCATGATGTCGATCGAGTCCTTGATACAAAGGTTTTGAGGTGAAGGGCTTAGATGCAAAGGGCAGGAGAATTGTAGAGTAACCGAAGACTCTTAGTCTTGCATGAACTGATGGACAAATAACCTCCTTCTTGCTAGAGCCTCGCATTTTATAGCCTTAAAAGGCAACCACATGAATTTATGGCACCTACTAAAATTAAATTTACACTTCGATCGGAGGAGGTCACCGTATTCTTTGATTGGTTCTGCAGCGACGTGGTATGCGGGGCCACATGCTTTGATGATTATACCTTGTATCGGAGAAGCAACCTATTGCCACCTCGTACCTAGGCATGAGCTTTTCTCATAATTGAATCACCTCGGGATGTGCTCTGCCACTTTTGCCTTTAATTCACCCGCTTTGAACCCTTTTCATGGTTGTTGGTTACACATTCTTTGAGGCACATTTTAAATTCTCCCGTCTCGTGCTTTATTGGTTCAACGAAGTCCAAATCAGCATTGAAAATTCTTCGTGATGAACCTTAGGTGCGGGCTATTTTTTTGACGCTTCAGGCCCGAAGTACTTCTCTTTTGCCATACTTTGCAAGGACCACCTACCGAAGCTTGTGTTCTTGAAAATTACTTCGCAAAAGCCCCTTTTAAAATCTGCTTCGCAAAATTTCTGCCCGAAGTAGCTATTGGAAATGCTTCGGGTGCGAAGCTCTTTTCGTGCCTTTGTTTGAATTTTGGTTCGGCCCTTTTGAGGGTAAAGTGCTTCGTTGTGAACCTCCTTGCAACTGCTACTTCGCATCAAAAATCCTCGAAGGAGATTTTGGAGTGTAGTTCTTGACTTTCGCATCTTGGAACAGGGCGTATATACACAAATGAAATATATACAAAAGTACATATACACACATTTTTTTTTTTTACAAGAGTTTTACCTCAGTGATGAAAAGTCTTTAGATGAAGACCATTGATAGAGATCGACAAAACCTAGCCATCTGCATCTTTGAGGATGAAAGAATTTGCCGAGTTCACCTTCACAATTTCGAGCGGTCCATCCTAGAAGGCATCCAGCTTGTCGTGATTTCCAGGCTTGGCTTTCTAGGAATCCCACTTCCATACCAGATCTCCCACATTGAATGCATGATTGGATGATTTTTTCTTGAACCAATCTTGGGTAACCTGAGCATGCTTAGCGAATTTCTGGTAGGCTTCCTCATGATCTTCCTCTAACTACAACAGTTGAGCTAATCTATTTTCCATTGGGCTAACTCCATCTTCTTCTTCTAACAGTTGCAGTGCAGGGATCTCCACATGAGTGGGTAAGATGGCCTCCTTGCCGTAGACCAGGGCATAAGGTGAAGTCTTGATTGACCTTTTGATAGAAATTCGATCGGCCCACAATGCCCGATCTAGAAGGAGATGCCAAGTCCTTTTGTTTTTTTCTATGAGCTTTCTTAGCACCCTCAACAGAGTCTTGTTGGTCGATTCTGCCAAGCTGTTGCCCTATGGATAGTAATTGGAGGATACTTTATGATATATCCCATATCTGTAGAGAAATTCATTGATTTTGGTGCCTGTGAAGCCAGGACCATTGTCCATGATGATTGCTTCGGGGAGGCCAAACCTGGTGATCAACCCTTCTAGGAAGGCGATGATAGTCTCTTGATCCACGTGCTTTGTAGGAATCACTTCGGCCCACCTGGTGAAGTAGTCAGTCGTAGTCAGGACGAATTTATGCCTAGTAGAGGAGTTCGGTGATATTATCCCTACGAAATCCAACCCCCATTGTTGAAATGGCATCTCTACTTGTATTGGTTGGAGAGGCATCAAAGCATTTCTGCTTCGACGATGCGAACTTCTGACACTGCTCGCATTTGCGACAAATTGCGAAGGCATCGACAAAGAGTGTGGGCCAATAATAACCCACCTTGATGATCTTCAGTGTCGTAGTTCTCCCTGTGAAGTGACCTCCAGATAGTCCTGAATGGAATTCTCCTAGGACTCTCCTTTTATCATCATCTTTTATGCACTTAAGAAGGACACCATCAACGTTCCTAAAAAATAGGCCTTCGGGGTGCAGAGTGTATCGGGAGGATCACATCTTGAAATGCCTTTGCTGTGATGCATTTAGATGCGAAGGACATCTGTCGGTCTTGAAGTAGTCGACTATTTCACTAACCCAATATTTCTCGTCCTCTTCTTGGTTCGTGAAGCATCCTTCAGTTGGTGAATCATCCCATTGAGGTTCTGTTGCTTCGGCTATCGCATTCTTTGCCAACTCTTGACACAATGCGCGATCGCAAACCAGTTTCGTGGGCTTGATCTCAATGTCGAATTCCTGTATCTTGTTCACCCAACCGGCTCTTTTGCTTCCCAATTCTCCTTGGATGATAAAATTGTGCACATCGGGGTGAATGACAAAGACCGTAACCTGACTTTGGGAGATGAACTGCTTGAACTTCCTGAGAGATTTCATTACTGTATGCACCTGGTATTCTAAGAAATTATATTTCTCTTCATGGGGATTGATCACCTAGCTCAAAAATGTGATGGGACGCTCTTCACCGTCTTCCCCCTTTTGTGTCAGGACTATAGCATAGCTCTCGGGTTCTCCTATGGCATACAGAATAAAATCTCGACTGTAGTCAGGGTTGATCAGGACCGGCACCTGAGCGATTCGGGCCTTAATATCTTCAAATGCCTCCTTTCTTTCTTTCGTCCAGATGAATTCGGTGCCCTTCTTCAAAATTTTAGACATCGGCTTGATGACTTGGGCAAAATCGGGGACAAAATTCCTCACGAAGTTGATCTGACCAAAGAAATATTGAAGTCCCTTCTTGTCTTCTGGGAGTGGGAGCTTCGTCAAAGCCTCAGCTCTGTTAGGATCTATAGCGAGGCCCTTTTCTGATATCGCATGTCCCAGCAACTTTCCTTCGTTGACCATGAATATGGACTTCTTTGGATTGATTGAGATGCCAAACTCTCGACATTTTTCAAAAATTTGTTGTAGATGTATGGGGTGATCCTCCCTTCTTCGGGAGAAAATGGTCATGTCATCTAAATAGATGACGATAACCTTATTCAGAAGCTTGCCAAAAGCTAGATCCATCACCCTCTGGAAAGTGGCACCAGCATTCGAAAGGCCAAATGGCATTCGTTGGTAAGCAAATGTCCCCCACTTGGTAGTGAATGTTGTTTTATGTTGATCTTCGTCCCTGACCCAGATCTGATTGTATCCAGAGAAACCATCGAGTAGAGAGAAGCGTTGAGCTCCAGCCATCGAGTGCAAGATCTGATCGATTTGCGGGAGAGGATAGTGATCCTTGAGAGAAGCCTGGTTCAGGTTGCGAAAGTCCATGCATAATCGTATATCTCTATTCTTTTTTCTGATTGGGACTAGGTTCGCTACCCAAGAAGAATGCTTAATGGGATAAATTATCTTCGCCTCGAGCATTTTCAAGAGTTCGGCCTTCATCAGGACCTCGATCTTTGGGTTAATCGGCCTTTGCTTTTGTCGAAAAGGCTTGACCCCTTCCTGCAATTCAATTGTATGCTAGATCAGCTACCGATTGTATTCCCTAAGGTCTTGATAAGACCAAGCCACTGTGTCGAGATACCTTTTGCATAGAGATCAGATCTATTCTAGCTCCTCCGAAGTGCAATCTGTTCCAACTTTTATTGCTTTTCCAGGCTCAAGCTCCAACTCTTGATACTGCTTGGCATTAACTTTGATCTTGTGCGAGACTGCTCGATCATTCTGATCAAAGAGGCTTTCCAGAGTAATCAATCCCTTAGGGAGGTGATTATTCTTCAATTGAACTAGTCCTTCATATTCTTCACCATCAGGGCCTCTACTTTTGACTGTGGTTGCTTCTTGAATCATGAAATTTACAATCTGCTCATCATTGTCAAAGACTTGCCAATGCAGATCTTTGTCTAGGATAGAGGGTCTGTAGATCATTCTCATAGCTTTGGGCTTGTGCACCATGTCTTCTGTTGGAGAGTACTTGGCTATGATGGATGCCAGAACATCGGCATGTCGGTTCTTTTCTCTTGGAATAGACTATAGATTGAGAGATTCGAACTGATCGAACAAGTCCCATACCCTATTTCGGTAGGATTTGAGATAATGCTTCTTTAAAGTGCACCTTCTTATGACCTGGTTGCATACCATTTCAGAATCTCCGAAGATTTGGAGATGCTTTATGCCTAACTTATCAGATTTCTTGAGTCCTAGGCATAATGCTTCGTATTCTGCTGCATTGTTGGTGCAGCTCCACATCAACCGGTAGCAATATTCCTTTTGCTCTTCGGATGGTGCAACTAGAAGAATCCCTACCCCAACACCATTTTTACATTGGGCACCATCAAAGAACAACTTCCATAGTCCTTCTTGGGCACTAGTTTTGTTCTCTAGTTGGGTGTGTTTCTCAGGTTTGGCGATCGCATAACATCCTATCTCGGTCTCTACCATGGCATTAAAATCTACCAATGAGAACTCATCTTCATAACTTAGCTGTGCAAGAGACTCCTCGACCAGGTCCACCTGCTCTACTTCCTCCATTATTGCGTTCATTGGATCGTTGCTCTCTTCTTCGGACATCTTCTACACAAGGAAAGAAGAAGGCTTTTCATTGTAGATCTTCACCTTCTTTCCTTTGAATGGAATCTCTAGATGAGAGTAATCCATAGATAGATATCCACCCAGCTTTGCTGTAAATTCCCTTGACAAGCACATACTGAAGTATGGCTCCAGGTCGATGACCACTACCTCTTGTATGACCATGATCTGAGGCATCTTATGTAGTCGAATAGGAATGTCCTTGATCACTCCTATAGTCTTCACTGGGGTACCATCCAACTGGAGTACACCTTGGCTGCTTCACGTATATTCCATCCCTATTTCTTCGTAGACTGCTTTCGGCATGACTGTTGTAGCGGCCCCAGAGTCGATCATATAGTTATGTACAATATAGCCTTCCATCTGTAGAGATAGGTAGAATGGAGGTGGTCTATTCTTCCCCATAATGGATGTGGATAGAGTCTGCACAAGAGCAAGCGGTGCTGCATTTTTTGTTTTAGTCATCTTCAATGATTCTTGCAGCAGGTCCACTTGTCCAGGTAGCTGCAGTGCATCGTACAAGCTAATATTGGCTGCGATCGACTTTAACTCTTCCATAATATTGTATGCCAGGGAACTGAGCACCTCGGGTTCCTTTCTCGGCTCATATCTGGTGTGATACTGCTCCATAGCTTCAACTCTTTATCGCTTAGTTAGTGAAGGAAACTTGAGCTTTTCCCTAGCCTGTTCTCTTGTTTCTTCCTGAGGTGGTTCAACAAAGGCCTTTTGAGATTTTTCTTTGATCGATGCAGGCGGAGGAGCTTCGTTCAAGGCCGAAGAAGATGATTTCCCTTTCTCGGGTCGAGTGTGCACTTTTAAGGGAGCCATCTGAGTAGCATCCACTTCTATTGCCTTCTTTCCTCCTCTAGTAAGCACTGCAACTGGCTCTTCTTCACCAATCGCCAGGTTCTGACTCATCTGCCTGATGACGTTGACTTGGCCGCCATGACTACTGCTCGCCAACGTTTGTACATAGTGTTGGTGCAACATGCAGGTATTCTCTTCATGTGGATCATTGCATGTAGAGCACCAATATACATATTCGAAAGTGCTCGAAGCTTCATCAATCGCAGTGTTTCTCACCGAAGCCTTTCCTTGTTGGACTGCTTGGTCTTTAGTAAGCGCAGGTGTAGGATAAGACCTTCTCGGTAGAAATTCTTGTTGCGCTTGCTTCTTCTTCACAATGGTCATGTCGTTGGACAACATCTAAACTGTGGAGTTTAGAGACTGCATCTCTTGCAGAATTTTAGCTTGCATATCCTCGGCTTTTGGAATTGGAGGTAATGTAGCCATTGTTGGTATTGGAGGTAGAGCAGGGGGTTGAAAGGGTGCTGGAAGTACAGGGAATGCCGAAGTGACCGTGGGCTGTGGAGCCAAAAATGTGGGAAAATGAATTTGTGGGGCGGTGATTTGAGACACAATAGGATTCGGGTTCCAAGATGAGATCGGGAGTGCAGGAGTTGTAGAGATCTACGAAGCGATTGCACTTGCATACTAGGATTGAGGAAATTTGGGAAGTATTGGCATCGACATCCTTTGGGGAAGCTTGCCTACAACTATCAAATCCATTTTTGCCCTCTTGGCTAACTCATACAACTCAGGAAAAGTATTGACGTTAGAATATCTTACCATGATACTGATATCAGGGTTGAAAGCCCAAAGGAAATAGTATGTTGTAGCTTCGTCGGTTGGTCGAAGTCCAACTGGTACTCTCTTCCAGGTTCGGGCGAACCTAACATTGAAGTCTATGATCTCCTCTTATGGATGTCTCTGGATTGAAGTGAACTGATGCAGGAGAGAGGTAGGATCGGAGGACTCATTGAAGTTTCCCATCAACTTCCTGGCTAACTGGTCCCATCCCGTAATAGTACCCGGGGGTAAAGATCTATACCAGTAGAGGAGTTTTCCTCTAAGGGAAAGAACCAGAAGCTTTACCATAATTTGCTCCTCTGTGATGTCATGGATCATCGCCAGAGAGATTATGTCCTAGATATGCTCCAGAGCAGTCTTCCTAGTTCCATCGAACGTTGGGATCTTCTTTATAGCAATAGGTGGCACTTGCCCTTGTCCCGCTAGATTTAGTGGTGACAAGGAATCCCATGCTGGGAACAACCTGGGCGGCGGTTGCTGCTGCATTTGCTGTTGTTGTTGTTGTTGTTGTGTGCCATACTTGCTCCTGGATTTTGAGAAACAAGAATCCTCGAAGCTCCTCCTTGATTGCTAATAGGACGACTAATAGGAATGGAGGCACTAGGATGCTTCGGTGAGTTGGGAGGATTGGGAGGAAAACTAGATGTTGTACTATCAGAAGTTAGGCTTTGTTCGCCAACAGTAGTCTCTTGCGAGGATGTTCCATGTAATAGTGACTCGGGGGTAACCAACCTAGATCGTTCCCCAAAGGTGTCAATATCTAGCTCAAAGAACTCAGTCTCCTCTCCTCTATTCTTAACTCTCCATCTCATTTGCATGAAGGCATAGACTTTCGGTACTAGTCTTTATGACTTAAAGATTCTTGGGTAAACAGAGTCGCCAGATGCTAAGAGTCTTTCGGTAATGAGAGCATCGGTTCTCACTACCACTAGTCAGGTGAGACTGATCGGGTCACACCGAGAACTGGTTAGAATTATTGGCTCCGGTGAAGATGGGTTTGAGATTTGTTCTTAAAATATGGGACCTTGGTCCCACCGGGCGTGCCAAAAATTTTTGGTCATCAAATCTGCCTAGGAAAGGATTTGGGTAAGTGTATGCGCCCTAGACCTGGACCAACATTGAAAGGCCGAAGGGAAGAGATGCCCCTCGTGCCAATATTCGGAGAAAGGCCGGCTCCTATGCTAAACTACTTTGGTGTTTTGAGATAAGGGTGCAGGAAAGAGATAAAAGGAGTAAGGGTTAGAGAAAGAAATAAAAAAGGGGTAAGGGAAGAGAGATCGGATGATTTAAGGTGGGAGAGAATAGGAAGCACGATCACTAACTAACAACTTGAATAGCAGCAAGGAACACCAAGAATAAATGAAAGAAATGCCACATTGAATCTTCCTATGTATCCTTTGAGAGAGCTCCAAGGATTCTCCTTCTCCCTTTCATCAAAATTTAGGGTTCAGAGTAAAGACGATTAGGACAAGTGAATGTAACAGAAACCACAACCCACCAGGCAGCATAAAAGAAAACCAATATAGCATTTTTCCTCTCCTATGTATCCTTCAGGCAAGTTTTAGGGTACAGTCCCCAATCGCACACCGGATTCAGGATTCAGAGTCACAGTATGCAAATGAAGAAAGACAAAAGAATCAAACACAGAAGGCAGCATAAAAGAGAGAAATTGAGCCCAAAGCTCTTTAGTATTAATCGCAGGACATCAAGTTACAACAGATTTCTAGCAGATAGTTCCCCCCCTTTCTTCATTACAATGCCTGGGTTTTTATAGAGGACCCGACCCTCTGAGTCATAATTACATAGCAAGGAGAAGTACACCCTCGAGCCCTGAGAATTTGGCTCCCCGAGGCTCTCGTGATCGAGCTCTCAAATCCGTTACCAAAACTGGCAACTGTGATCGGGTCAACCATGGAAAGATGCATTGATGAGCCGTCTGGACATCCTTGGTCTCTGGGTGCGGTGCTTGAATGGCCGCCATGCTCGTCGAGCTCTTCATCATGGCATGATACTTCGTTTCCAATTGCCAAAAATGAGCAACAAGCTTACCGGGCACGAAAAAATGCATTTATGAGGCACTTGACTACCTCAGGAAAATACCTATCTGGGAGCACGTGCCTTTGAAGTGCTTCGCTAGTTTTTCAACTTCACTTCGCAACGGACTTATGCCGAAGCAGATTCTCCTTGGTTTGCACTTCGCATGGTGAGACTTCGCAAGACAGCTTTGGGGGTGATGGAGGCCGAAACATATCTCCTTCGCAAAATGGGCTCTTCATAATTGCTTCACTTGGAAAAATGTGTCAAAATTACTTCGGCGAGGCCTTCTACCCGAAGTATATACTTCGCTGGTGAGTTGGAAAATGCTTCGCTGCGAACCTTCTTCAAAACTACGGTTCGGGAGTGTTTCGGCCGAAGTGCATCCCTGCCTTCAAAATGCATCTTCTACTTCAGGTGAAAGTACTTCACATGAAATTTTACCGAAATAGATGCTTCGCAATGATTTTTGGTGAAGTAGAAATGGTTCGCTGACGTAGGGCCCGAAGTGGGCGCTTCGACGGCTTTTTCGGTGAAGTGTTTTCAGTACTACGTTCTTTCACAATCCGCTTCACAAAACTTTTGCCCGAAGTAGCCTTTTGAAATACTTCGGGTGCGAAGTAGTTTCATTATTCTCCATTTGTATTTTACTTCGGCAACACCGCTTCGCAAAAATCTCGCCCGAAGTAGCTTCTGGAAATGCTTCGGGCCCGAAGTAGTTTTCTTGCCTTAGCCAATTTGGACCGTGGTCTGGGCCTTCCTTCTTCGGCGAAGTTGTTCTTTTGAATGTCGCTTCGCTCAACTTTCGCCCGAAGTAGTGGTTTGAAGCGTTTCGGGCCCGAAGTTCTTTTTATCGCTTCCCTTGTATTCTTCTTCGGCAATACTACTTCGCAAAAATTTTACCCGAAGTAGTGCTGGAAATGTCTCGAGTGCGAAGCTCTTCTCATTTTCATTCGGCGAAGCTCTTTTTCCTAGCCTGTTCGGTAGCGAAGCTCCTCTTTTTTCATTTTATGTACAAAGGGGTGGCATGGAAAGCCAAAATTGCTGCAACTTTGCAAATAAAAAAAACAAAGAAATACTTTACAAAAACACTGTACAAAACTTTGATTTATTTTTCTACCCCTTGTGTAATGTGACAAAATTGTCAACATTCTTGGCGGCTCATGGGGCAACGAGCTCGTCTCGATGGGAGAACCCTTAGCTTTGATCCATTGGGCCAGAGTCACCTCCAGATCCTTCTCCACCTTCTTCCTCTGGGAGCGCTTCCGCAGCTGGTTCTCCTTCTTTTGGCTCTTCTTCTTCTTCTTCTCCTTCTTCTTCTGGCGTGGCTTCCTCGGGAGCAGCTTCCTACGATGGTGATGGGGCAAGACGCTCGTAGATTTTCCTCATAGTTCGGTGGACCTGAGACCAGGCACTCTTCGAGAAAGGTTCAAGATCTTGCAGAGCCTTGATTAAAATGTGGAACCGATCAATCTGCCCGATATCGATGTGTTGGGCTCTAGCATACAGGTCGTTTAGATAGGCTATGATCTTGCAGTATCTCAAAAGGTAATCTGTGATCTGCCTTTCTGTTATTGGTTCCACCCATCCATCTATCTCCGAGACGTCGCTTTCAAACTGAAGCCATGTCGGCTTAATCTCTTCTTTGGTCAGGAGATTCCCATCATCATTTGTGAAGCTCAAGAAGCCCATGGAAGAGAGATCCTAAAAATAGCCCATTGATGTGCGCTGCTCGTTCTCGAACACGTCCAGGAGGTCCTTCACCTTCTGCGTTTTTCACACCTTAGAGAAGAAAGCGTGAACTGTGGCCCGGGCTGTGGACCAATCCCTAGCTATCCGACTCATCGCAGGGACCTGCAAGTCTTGATATTTGGTGCTTTGGACATCAAAAGCTAATTTGAGTCGGCTTCTAGCTTTCTGAGTGATCTGATCAATGATTGGCCCTCCTTCGACAGTGGCATTTTGGGCTTCCATGATATAGGCCAAAATTGAAAGGGCACTGGATGCCCGAGACCTAAAATTTTTGAGCAAGTGCGAGCGAATCTCCTTGATTCTTCCTCTATCAAACAACTCTAGATTTGCCTTTTCGAACAACTACTGTGTGTTTGCAAGATTTTGCTTTCGAGTTCCTTGGCCTTCAAATCATTTTTGGCCTGTATCTACGCTTGGTGCTCAGCTGAACACTACAGTTGTAGTATTTGTTGTTTGAGGGCATGCGTTTCCTTTTTCAATAGCTTACACTGCTCCTCTAAATCCTCCAGCTTGGAGTGAATTCTAGCTAACTCCTCCTCCAACTTAATGTTAGCGCTTTCTACTTTGAACCTGCATTGATTAGCGATGTTTGCGTGCGCTCGAAAAGTCTCAATATCGATGTGCATAGACGCGGACTCATTGTCCACATTCAGGTGCTCTAGGTCCTTGGTCTTCTCCTGATAGTCGTAATCTGCTGGAGTCATTTCATCCAGAGGCTTCTGGACCTTAGGGACCTTCTTCACCTTGTGCAGCTTCCCAGCCTTCAAATCGAAGACAACACATTTTTTAGTCTGAGCCAGAGAGCGCCCCTTCTTCTTCCTCGCTTCCTTTAGCATTTTTTCTATATTTTGTCGAGCTAGGAGCAGTTTCTCGGCTAGAGGGCATTCCTTGATTAAGGACATATCTGATTCAAATGAGGCTGGATCTCCAGCCAAAGGGGTGAACAAATACAAAGAATGAATGGGGGATGCCTCACCAGTAGGTTCGACGATAGGTGAACTAGGAGTCCCAAGGAGTGCAACAATGCCATGCGAGGCAGATGAATGAGGAACAGGGCTTGGCGAAGTGGTGGTGATGGACTTGTCCCGACCTGGTGACTCGAGTGGAGTGGGGCTAATGGGATCAGTGGCAAGAGGCAACGTGTGAGGAGGGAGAGACTGATGGGAAGACTCGATCGAGACCATGGTAGACTTGTGCGAGACCAAGGCAAAGGGTGGAGAGTGCGTACCTATGTGCTCTTCAGGCAGAGCGGTCATGGTGACTTCTTGCGTGATAGGCTCTTGCTCCTTTTGGCCCTCAGCACTCTCGACCTCCACAACTTCTACTTTGGGGTCTCCCTCTTGTTGGAGGAGTTCCTCCACATCGATGACGTCTATGTCTGGGACCGTCTCAGCACTTGGTGGCATCGCACCTTCATCGCTTGCTTCAGCCGGGCCTGATGCAGGTTGTTCAGCATGAACGCTTTGGGGCCTTGTGCGAGGTCGCTTTGGATGGCTCGGAGGCACTTGAATTTGCTCTTGCCTCTTTCTTTTCTTTCTCTCCAATGGTTGTTCTGCCTCTTCGACACTTGTCTCATGGATTTCTGATGGTCCCTGTGGTAGTGCCGTCGGTGTAGCTTCGACTTCTTCTTCTTCCTCTTCTTTCGAGGCATCTTCAGCTCCTTTTGGACTTTCACCCGATCCTGGGGTAGTTGGGGGAACAAAATCGACAAAGGATATAGACTTCCAAGTTTCAACATTGGCTTCATAAAGAACTGTGAAGTCCTTATCTGCTACCAAGAGTCCATAAGAATTCATCTTTTGGCGATGGACTCTCATTATCCACCATTCCCTTAATTTTTCTTTGCTCCAATCCTTCAATTCTTCCTTCAAATCATCCTTTGCCTTTTTCCAAAAGGTGGAGCTTGGAGTTGGGAGGGGGTACTGGTCAGGATCAAACTCGAGCTCCATGGGGTAGAACTCATGCCAGGGAGGCAATGTCCTCATTTTCTCCAAATGCCATTCCAGATCCTTCCCATTAGGATTATTCCTTTGTTCCACAATTTCAGGGTGGGGGCAGATGTGGAAATTCTTGAATTTTAAATGATCCCTCATTACTCCCAAGGGATCATAGAGCCATTGCTGAGGAATCTAGAGTAGGCCAAAATTGGCAAGCTTTTCTTCCAGGAAAACGTTCTGCTTTAAGGCAAATACTTCAATCACTCCCATCCTGAAGGGGAAGTCACAAGTATGTGCCCATTTTCGACCATGGCCATAGATGGCGTTGGTTGCGTCACTCTGTCGAGCGACCTCCAATACAAATTGGTACTCAAAAGGGAAAAAAGGGAGCAGGAAGGGTTTTCCTGTAAAGCCAAATAGGCGAATCACCAGTCCCTACGTCAATTGAAAAACATCTCCCTTCTTTTCCTGCACTACTCTATCTCTCAGACTGAGGGGGACCCGAGGGCAAGAACCCTTCAAAAAATGCATAGCGGGTCCCAAAAATTGTTGGTTAAAAGAATAATAGGACTCTTTCCTCAATAGGAGGGGAGTCCACTGGTATAATGGCAGAGGATTTCCATCCTCGTCGCTTGGAGAAATGGCGATATGGGGGAATCGCTTATGTACTTGGTAGAAAAACAACCAGAAAAGGAAGGAACAAGGTGTGAAGTACTGGCCTGTCACCGAATTCTTCATACTAGTGAGCCGTGTATGCAAGGTTTGGGCCACCCATTCTACCCAATCAAATAAAACTGGGTTGGTACTTGGTCTCGAAGCATCAGGGGCATAGAATTCCCCTCTTGAAATACATTCGGCCAAAGACACCTGCCAGGGTTGCACCGAAGCATCTGTCGATAGGCCTGCCACCCATGCAATGATGGAGAAAATATCGATGCTCTTGAACGCTGCCAAGGGTAGAGGCATTTGGGGCAGCTTGTTTGAAGGGAGCCCACTTTTGAGATTCTCATGTAGGAATTTCAGTATGTAGTTGTTGGAGGTGAACCTCTCCATCTGTTCACTTAGAATAACGTTGCGAATTGAATAACCCTTGGGTGGACCTTGCAGTGGCACGAAGGCTGCTTGTACATATTCCTTTAAAATGGAAAACAATTTATGACCTGAAGCGTCTAACACTTGCCTGGATGCAGGCTGGTAGTTCTGCGCGATAGCACATATTAACTCTGGACAGTGGTGAGCAGGCGGGGTCAAAAACTAGTAAATTTGAGAATAATAGGCGGCAACCCTCTTATTCTCTGGGGTGAGTCTGCTCACCATAAAATAAATAGTGCATCGGAGGTCGGACACACCCTTAGAGAGCTCCGTGTCTCTGATTTTCTCCCACCCATTGATTGGTGGTTCTACGAGTTGCTCTTCCTCGAAATCATCTCCTTCTTCTATCGGCTGCTTTTTAGGGTGAGGGGTGGGATTTATCTTCTTTGGAGTATGCCTTTTCTCTTCCTTGCCCTTCTTTTTTTTTTAGGGCCTGCAACTTCGGGTTCTTTCCCCTTCTCTTTGGAATTCTTCTTCCCCATGATGGCGGTCGAGTCCTTGATATAGAGGTTTTGATGTGAAGGGCTTAGATGCAAAGGGCAGGAGAATTGCAGAGTAACCGAAGGCTCTTAGTCTTGCATGAACTAATGGATAAATAACCTCCTTCTTGCTAGAGCCTCGCTTTTTATAGCCTTAAAATGCAACCACCTAAATTTATGGCACCTACTAAAATTAAATTTACACTTCGATCGGAGGAGGTCACCGTATTCTTTGATTGGTTCTGCAGTGACGTGGTACGCGGGGCCACATGCTTTGATGATTATACCTTGTATTGGAGAAGCAACCTACTGCCACCTCATACCTGGGCGTGAGCTTTTCTCCTAACCGAATCACCTCGGGATGTGCTCCGCCACTTTTGCCTTAAATTCACCCACTTTGAACCCTTTTCATGGTTGTTGGTTGCACATTCTTCGAGGCACATTTTAAATTCTCCCGTCTCGCGCTTTATTGGTTCGACGAAGTCGAAATCAGCATTGAAAATGCTTCACGGCGAACCTTAGGTGCGGGCTATTTTTTGACGCTTCGGGCCCGAAGTACTTCTCCTTTGTCATACTTTTCAAGGACCACCTATCGAAGCTTGTGTTCTTGAAAATTACTTCGCAAAAGCCCCTTTTAAAATCTTCTTTGCAAAATTTCTGCCCGAAGTAGCTACTGGAAATGCTTCGGGTGTGAAGCTCTTTTCGTGCCTTTGTTTGAATTTTGGTTCGGCCCTTTTGAGGGTAAAGTGCTTCGCTGCGAACCTCCTTGCAACCGCTACTTCGCATCAAAAATCCCCGAAGGAGATTTTGGAGTGTAGTTCTTGGCTTTTGCATCTCGGAACAGGACGTATATACACAAATGAAAACAAATATATACAAAAGTACATATACACACATTTTTTTTTTTACAAGAGTTTTACCTCAGCGATGAAAAGTCTTCAGATGAAGACCATTGACAGAGATCGACAAAACCTGGCCATCTGCATCTTTGAGGATGAAAGAATTGGCCGAGTTCACCTTCACAATTTTGAGCGGTCCATCCCAGAAGGCGTCCAGCTTGTCGTGATTTCCAGGCTTGGCTTTCTAGGAATCCCACTTCCATACCAGATTTCCCACACTGAACGCATGATTGGATGATTTTTTCTTGAACCAATCTTGGGTAACCTGAGCATGCTTAGCGAATTTTTGGTAGGCTTCCTCACGATCTTCCTCTAACTGCAATAACTGAGCTAATCTATTTTCCATTGGGCTAACTCCATCTTCTTATTATAACAGTTTCAGTGCAGGGATCTCCACATGAGTGGGTAAGATGGCCTCCTTGTCGTAGACCAGGGCATAAGGTGAAGTCTTGATTGACCTTTTGAAAGAAATTCGATCGGCCCACAATACCCGATCTAGAAGGAGATGCCAAGTCCTTTTGTTTGTTTCTATGAGCTTTCTTAGCACCCTTAACAGAGTCTTGTTGGTCGATTCCACCAAGTTGTTGCCCTGTGGATAGTAATTGGAGGATACTTTATGATATATCCCATATCTGTAGAGAAATTCATTGATTTTGGTGCCTGTGAAGCCAGGACCATTGTCCGTGATGATTGCTTCGGGGAGGCCGAACTTGGTGATCAACCCTTCTAGGAAGGCGATGACAGTCTCTTGATCCGCGTGCTTTGTAGGAATCGCTTCAGCCCACCTGGTGAAGTAGTCAGTCGTAGTCAATACGAATTTATGCCCAACGGAGGAGTTTGGTGATATGAACCCTATGAAATCCAACCCCCATTGTTGAAAGGGCATCTCTACTTGTATTGGTTGGAGAGGCATCGAAGCATTTTTGCTTCGACCAACGAACTTCTGACACTACTCGCATTTGTGACAAATTACGAAGGCATCGACAAAGAGTGTGGGCCAATAATAACCCGCCTTGATGATCTTCAGTGCCATAGTTCTCCCTTTGAAGTGACCTCCAGATAGTCCTGAATGGAATTCTCCCAGGACTCTCCTTTTATCATCATATTTTATGCACTTAAGAAGAATGCCATCAATGTTCCTAAAAAATAGGCCTTCGGGGCGCAGAGTGTATCGGGAGGATCGCATCCTGAAATGCCTTCACTACGATGCATTTAGATGCGAAGGACATCTGTCGATCTTGAAGTAGTCGACTATTTCACTAACCCAATCTTTCTCATCCTCTTCTTGGTTCACGAAGCATCCTTCGGCTAGTGAATCATCCCATTGAGATTCTGTTGCTTCGGCCGTCGAGTTCTTCGCCAACTCTTGACACAATGCGTGATCGCAAACCAGTTTTGTGGGCTTGATCTCAATGTCAAATTCCTATATCTTGTTCACCCAACCGACTCTTTTGCTTCCCAATTCTCCTTGGATGATAAAATTGCACACATCGGGGTGAATGACAAAGATCATAACCCAACTTTGGGAGATGAACTGCTTGAACTTCCTGAGAGATTTCATTACTGCATGCACCTAGATGTTCTATGAAATTGTATTTCTCTTCATGGGGATTGATCACCTGGCTTAGAAACGCGATGGGACGCTCTTCACCGTCTTCCCCCTTTTGTGTCAGGACTATAGCATAGCTCTCGGGTTCTCCTATGGCATACAGGATAAAATCCCGACTGTAGTCAGGGTTGATCAGGACCGGTGCCTGAGCGATTTGGGCCTTAATCTCTTCAAACACCTCCTTTATTTCTTTCGTCCAGATGAATTTGGCACCCTTCTTCAAAAGTTTGGACATCGGCTTGATGACTTGGGTGAAATCGGGGACAAACTTCCTCACGAAGTTGATCTGACCGAAGAAATATTGAAGTTCCTTCTTGTTTGCTGGGAGTGGGAGCTTTGTCAGAGCCTCGGCTCTGTCAGGATCTACAGTGAGGCCCTTTTCTGATATCGCATGTCCCAACAACTTTCCTTTGCTGACCATGAATATGGACTTCTTTGGATTGATTGAGATGCCAAACTCTCGGTATTTTTCAAAAATTTGTTGTAGATGTACGAGGTGATCTAAATAGATGACGATAACCTTATTAAGAAGCTCGCCAAAAGCTAGATCCATCGCCCTCTTGAAAGTGGCACCAGCATTCGAAAGGCCAAATGGCATTCACTGGTAAGCAAATGTGATCGAGAGCCAAAATTACAAAGATAAAAAAATAGTTTTATTTTATTTAAATGTAGTAGAGAATTACTATTACAACAGAGCATTACAGTCACAACAGAATATTACATAAGTTGTAGAAGAGTTGTGCCTTTACAGAACTTCTTACTTCTAGAAATACAAAAAAAATTATCTTTCCAACCATCCCTGTGCATGCCTTTGCTCTCCTTTTTAAAGGTTCTTAGGTGACGCTCCATTTCCAGTTGGTGGCCCTTCGTTTCCTCTTCCAGAACCTTTCGTTTCGCCTCCCCGTGTCGCTTCGTCATCCAGGTATTCGACACGTCTCCCTTTTTGACTCTTTGTCTTCGGCTTGTCTTTCGGTGCGAAAATACATGTCGCGATATCGCGACATTTTTTTGCCTTTGGCTCTTTCTGTATTTCGTCACAAAAATACGACATGTCGCGATATCGCGACACTTTTTTGTCTCTGGCTCCTTCTTTGCCTTTTTGTCGTGAAAATGCGACATGTCGTGATATCGCGACACTTTCCTGTCTCTGGATCCTTCTCTGCCTTTTCATCGTGATATCGCGATATCGCAACATTTTCCTTCCTCGCTACCTTTCTAATCTTCAAGTCACGATATCGCGACATGTCGCGATATCATGACATTTGCCTTCGGACGCCTCCGCTTTTCTGTTTCGATCGCAATTTCGTAACATGTCGCAAAATCACGACAATTTCTTTGGCATCTTCTCCCTCCTGTTGCTGGTCTCGATTTCGCAACATGTCACAAAATCGCAAAATTTTCATCGGCATCATCTTTCGGTTGCTTTTGGTCATGATTTCATGACGGTCGTGAAATTGTGACATTCTCATCGGTACCTTCCCCTGCCTGCTCCTGGTCGCGATTTTGCGACGGTCGTGATTTTGTGACATGTCGTGAAATCACGACATTCTCCTCGGCACGAAGCCCTAGTTGCTCCTGGTCGTGATTTTATGACGGTCGTGATTTCACGACATGTCATGAAATCATGAAATTCTCCTCGGTACCTTCCCCTGGCTGTTCCTGGTCATGATTTCGTGACGGTCGTAATTTTGTGACATGTCACGAAATCACAAAATTCCCCTCGGTATGATGGCTGCTCTTGGTCGTGATTTCACGATATGTCGTGAAATCATGACATTCTCCTCGGTACGAAGCCTTGGCTGCTCCTGGTCGCAATTTTGCGATGGTCACGATTTTGTGACATGTCACGAAATTGTGACATTTTCGCCCCACACCTTCTCTCTCTTGGCCAAGTCGCAAAAACGTGACATGTTGCGATATCACGACATGTCGCGATATTGCAACTATTTTTTGGTCGCGATATCGCGACACCCAGGCAAACACTAATTTTTTTTTTTGTTGATGCAAGATTGCTCTGCTGCCACCGGATGCTCCTGCATCAAACATTTGGGGTAGATTGAGAAGTGATCCTCACTTCTGAACTGTTAGAGGGAGACCCAGGCGGTCAACCTTTGTTTTAGACAACCAAGTTGCATCTTCTACTGGTTTGCCCTTCCACTTGACCAAATATTCAAAATACTATCTGTTTTTGGTACTTCTACCTTCTCTTGTGTCCAGTATTTACTCTATCTCATCTGTGGTTGGAGTAAATGTTGGAATACTCCACAAATTTGCACTTGGTGCCTCACTACTATCCCCTTCATGGTATTTCACCAAATCTGAAATATTAAACACGGGTGATATGTTTAACCCACTTGGAAATTCTACCTCATACGCATTGCCTGAATCCCATTTTGCTAGGATTCTGCACGGTCCAAACTTCTTCATCTTTAGTTTGTTATAGGTTTTAGCAATAAATCTTTCTTTTCTCAGATGGACCATCACTTAATCTCCCACTTCGAATTCCTTAAACCGCCGCTTCTGGTCTGCTTTCATCTTATATTGCGTATTCATTTTAGCAATATGCTTCTTCACTTCTTCATGCAGGTTCTTCAGATGCTCTACAAAATCCTTAGCCTCAAGATCGCACTTTTCCCCTGTATTCAACTTCCTTAACTCAGAAACATTTCTTGGACTGCTTCCATATATTATCTGAAATGGAGATTTGTTGGTACTTCTATTGACAGAATTGTTATATGCAAACTCTGCCTGCGGTAAAATCAGATCCCATCCTTTGGGCTTATCTCCTATCAAGCACCTCAATAGGTTACCCAAACTTCTATTTACCACCTCTGTTTGCCCATCTGTTTGTGGGTGGTATGCTGAACTGAATTTCAAATCTTTCTGATGTGGCTGATCCACAACACACCCCAAAATTGGGGACCCACCTTTTTTGCATGCTTTCCAAGAAAACTGCAGTGGCCCAGATGCTCAAAATCAAAGAAAAAAGCAAAATTTCACAAAAGGGAAAAGTTGTCGCGATATCGCGACATGTCGCTCCATCGCGGCCAAAATTGAAAAGTTGTCGCGATATCGCGACATGTCGCTCCGTCACGGCCGAAATTGAAAAGTTGTCGCGATATCGCGACATGTTGCTCCGTCGCGGCGAAATTGAAAAGTTGTCGCGATATCGCGACATGTTGCTCCGTCGCGGCCGAAAATAAAAGTTGTCACGATTTCGCGACATGTTGCGCTGTCGCTGCCCAGAAGTGAAAGTTGTCACGATTTCGTGACGTGTTGCGCTGTCGCTGCCAAGAAATGAAAGTTGTCGCGATTTCGCGACGTGTTGCTCTGTCACGGCTCAGACAAGCAAAATGCAGAGAAAGAAAGAAACGTCGTGATTTCGTGACATGTCGCGTTTTCGCGGCTATGAGCAGCAGAATGCATCATGAAGAGAAAATGTCACGATATCGCGACATGTCACAAAATCACGGTCAAACCAGTCAAACAGGGCAAGGCACTAAAGTTGTCGCGATATCGCGACATGTCACGTTTTCGCGACCTGAAGCAGCAAGACATGCCAAAGATGAAAAGATGTCGCGATTTCGCGATAGAAAGCAGCAAAGGGGTACGAAAGATGAAAGGCATCGCGATTTCGCGACATGAAGCAGCGAGACAACTCGAAAGAGAAAAGCGTCACGATTTCACGACAGAAAGCAGTGAGAGCAGTCTGAAAGATGAAAAGCGTCGCGATTTCGTGACAGAAAGCAGCAAGATGGTACAAAATGAAAAAGTGTCACGATTTCGTGACATGTCGCGTTTTTGCGGCTGAGTGCAACAAAACACAACGAAGGAGAAAAACGTCGCGATTTCGCGATAAGTTGCATCCATGCGGTCCGAAGCGAAAAATGTCACGATATCGTGACATGTCTCATTTTCATGATGCATGATGACAAACAAGGCTGCTAACAGAAAAATGTCGCGATATCGCGACATGTCTTATTTTCGCGATATAGAAGAAAAGCTAAGCTGCATGCATAAAAACGTCGCGATATCGCGACATGCTATTTTTGGTCACGATTTACAGGGGGCCATTACAGAACATGCAGAAAAGTGCGAAACACGTGGCGTACATGTGTAAGGGCTGCAGAGGCATTACAGTTCATAGAGAAGATCAAGCGTCTCAATGTCGAGCATAAAGTCAAAAGCAATGGAAATGCGGGGAAGGTGAAACGAAGCAATCTGGAAGATGAAACGAACCATCGTGGAAGGAGAAGCAATTTACCAGAACTTTAAAAGCGGAAGCACAGATTGGTACGAGGGTCGAAACCATCTGCGAGCAGAGTTGCAGTGCCGAAGGCGAGAAGCCATTCTGGGCCTGCTTTGGAGTGTTTTTCTTCCCCTTTTTCTGGTTTTGAGAAAACTAGAGATTTCTGTCATTGTAAATTGATAAATTCTTAATACAGAAAATTCAGAGTGTTTGCATCTCATTGACAAGAAAGAAGGAGTCATTTTCTGCATGCAAGATTTAATGTTTTATTTTCCCCTTTCATATTTCTAGGCTTATAGGTGAAGTTTAATGCAAGTGCTCTTGGTTGCTTCATGCGAATGTCTAAATCTAAAAATCACAGTGAAAACCCCAGAAACCAGCACCTAGCTTATCTGGATTGTGCATGTTTGCAGGTTCAATAGGTTAGGTTGTATGCAGAAAACCTCATTATCTTCGGTTTTGTCAGATAGGATTGCAGCCCCTGAATGTAGTTTAGTTTCATTTTTTTTTTTGCATTTTATTTATATCTTTTCTGCACTTTTATTTCTAGAAAGTTTAACTGTTTATTTTAATTTACAGTCATTAAAATAAACAACTTGAAAATATATCGAAATTGAAAATAAAATGATTTTCATCGCCAAGATCAAATCACATTTGCTTTATTCGGGTTCAACGAACAATCATTAAAGTTTCACAGTAAAATAAACCAACATTGCCCCTTGTTTTCAGTTACTTGCAACCACTAAGGTGTTCCAAGCACTTTTATTGAATATCTTCATTTGAGATTATTTAAAATGCTAACATAGCGGAACCTTGGAGAAATTATTTATTAAATTTCTTTGCAAGAGAGGATTTAGAACCCAAATCCTATCGGAGAGTGTGTTTTCACAATCGGGTGAAAATACCACTCAACAGATTGGCGCTAGAAGGAGGGCATGAAACGGTTTATTTCATTCGATTTTGTTAAGAAATTCATATACATCGTTCTAACGCTTTGATTGTTCATACAGGAATAAATGTGCTTTGATTTGATTTTAAAAAAAAAATAAATAAATAAATAAAAAAAGAATTTTTGGGTATTAAAGTTATATTCTTTAAGATTCACTAATGGCTATGTTTACACCGTGGATGACAGGTAGCCCATTGAACATACCGGGAGTTCAACATTATTTGCCCGTTGGTTTTGAGGGATGTCTTCCTCGATTTTTGTCTAATGGGACAAATACTGCAGAAGAACATATTCAAGCATTCAAATTTGTTGTGAATCACTTAACAAGTTGGTATGATGATGTTGCTTGTAAAATGTTCCTTTACACCTTGGACAAAGTGGCATATGATTGGTTTACAAGTCTGCCTTTAGGGTCTATTACTTCTTGGGCTCAGCTAGAGGCAACATTTCTCAATCAATTCAACAAAAAGCGAGTTGACCCAATCCTCATGTACAATCAGTTGGTCTATATTAGAAAAGGGCCAAGTGAAAATGTGAAGTCATTTTCTGAAAGGTTCTTTGGATTATATACTCAATTAGTGACATTTTATGTTCTTCAAGAAGAAGTGGCTCTCCAAATATACATCAATGCTCTTGACCCACTCATTTCCACATATTTGCGAGGGATGCCTCAAATTACATCTTTGTCACAAGCCTATACTCAAGCAATGGCAATTGAGCAACAATTGAGTTATCAAAATTATGGTGTGGGTTTTGGATCATATAATATTCAATCATTTAATACCTCCCTTACCCACCCAATGATTTATCCACCTCAACCAAGTTCAAGTGTGAATCAATTTCAGAATCAACAATCATTCCCAAGCTTCAATCAATTTCAAAATCCTCAACCTACTATGCAAGATCAACCATCTTTCTTAAGTATGAATCAACTTCAAAATACTCATCTTGATTCAAAAGATGTTGCTAAAATCAATTTCAATGATTTTCATAAGAATATGATTTTAGGCAAGGGAGGAGTACTAGATCCAACTAGTATGGAAACATGTGACAGATTGGAAACCCTTGACTCACCAAAAGATGAATTCTATGAGGATGAATCTGATTCGGATGACACATTGGATGACATTGTTGAAAGTAATGGCCCAAAAAATTCACACCTTCCAAATTATGTTAAACATGAATCATGGGTTACACATGTGGATTATGATAACCTTATCAATTTGAATACAAGCAATAACCCAATTTTGGAAGTAATTGAACCATCTAAGGAAGGAGAGGATAAATTTGATGAGAAATATGTTGATGAATTAAAAGATGATGTAGAAATAGTTGAGCATCACAATTTGATTTTGAAAGATGATCATTATGATTCTTTGGAAGAGTATGCTCACTCCAAACCTTCCGATAAAATTTGTGTGCCTATTGATATGCGAGGATAATACAATTGCCCTTTCATATGAGGATATTACAAGTCCTGTACAATCTAAGAATGCTTTGGAAGAAGGGTTGGAATCTCATCAAAGGTTGGAGAAGGATAATGATTCTACTACCATGGATGAAGAAGGAGAATCAATTGTTTTTGTTCCCCTTGAGGGGCAAGAAATCAAAAATCTTGATCCACCTATTGTTTCTACAATGTCTATGCCATCTCAAAATGATGAAATTACAAAACCTAAGTGGTGTGGGTTGGATGCTATTGATGATCCTAATGAAAATATGGATTTTGAGGCAACTCAAGCCATTGATCGTGGAAAGGTGTCACGTGACACATATCTTGAAAAATTAGGCTCTTGTTTTGAAAAGGATGGACGCATGTTTGATTGGGTGCCTAACTTTGGTGTTTTTGAACAGGTGTTGGATAATGAAGAAGACAATGAAGGAAAAGAAAAAGCTACTAACACTCATCAAGTTGTGGTAAATTCTAATCATGATGGGTTGAGTAGGGATGACAAAGTGAAATCTCTACCTTTGGTAGTAGCTACAAAGATTTCAAGTGACAGGTTACATGATGTCCCTTTGGATGCTAACATCATTAATGAGGAAATGCCAAATTTTGTTGATGCTTGTCAAGTTTGGAATGATTTTGATTGCTTTAAAATCCTGGAAAATGATTTGAATTCAAGACTTTTAGAAATAGGCTCTTGTTTGCAACATCTCACATTTGAAAAGGAAAGCCTACTTCTAAATCATCAATGGAATGATGAAACTTGCACTCTAAAGAATAGACAAGATAAAATTGAATACCAACCATTGTCTAATCAATGTGATTTGAATCTCACCTATGATGTTGGTAATAGAACTAAATCAAATTGGTATGGTGAGCATGGCAAGTTGAAATTTGTTGCATTGCTTGGTTTGATCTTATTATTGTTGGATTCCTACAAAATTTGGCATGTGTATTGTGTCATATGTTTTTTGAATTGTTCTAATCATGTTTGGGATCCAGGAAAGTGATAATCCAAGCTTTGCATCATCTTGTATTATATTGTACATTTGTATATAGATTTTGGTTTTTGGGTTTTGGTTTGTGTTTTCAAATTTTCATCTTTGGATTGCAGTTTGGTTTTGGATTGAATAAGTTTTAATTTAAAGTTATGTGTTGGTCCTATGGACATGCTTGGTTTTTATATATAAAAAAAAAAGAGGAAAAATTTGAGATGTCAACTTATGCCTAAGATCAGGAGAATATGAAACATTGGAATTGTGTTGTAGAAGCTCCACAAGTAACACAAACATTTTAAGTAATATCGTTTGAATCTTGTGATGCATGAAGTTGTCAGTTTTGCACATTATGGTAAAGTAGATGATTTATTCCAAAAGAAGCAGTGCATTCACATCTCAGTTCACATTCCACATTGCATATACATGTCATCTCAGTTACATTTTCATTTCATGTGCAATCATTGAGAAGGTGTCGAATCCTCTTAGGGTTATTCTATAACATAAAACATAAAAAATCCTAAGGTTGGGAACTGTTGCCCGAGCTATCTTGAACCAAGCACATTCCATGCACATTAAAAAGAATCTTGAGCAAAATGGTCAAAACCATACTTGGATGAAAAGGTGGGGTGAAAAGAATATTTCATGTCTGTCCTATCATGCAACATAATCCTTAAAACAGTGGTTTTTACCACTTCCATCAAGCTTAAAGTCTAAAACCAGAGTAGTAAGGATAGGATTAAATCCTCATCGAACTTAGGTTGAGGATCCAACTCCCCAAAGCTCTGATTTGACCTACATGGAGTAGTAAGGATAGGACATAATTCTCATCTCGCTTAGGTTGAGAATCCGATTCCCCAAAGCTTCCATTTTTCCCATTTCATCATAAAGCTTGGATTGGAAGGATCGTACTACATGTCCTCTGCAAAGGATGGGTAGTCATCCCAAAGGTCCAAGCAATAAAAGTAAAACTAATTTTTCCCATTTCATCTCAATCTTGGATTGGAAGGATTGTACTACATGTCCTCTGCAAAGGATGGGTAGTCATCCCCAAGGTCCAAGAGATAAAAGATAATATTTTCCATTTCATCTTAATATTGGATTGGAGGGATCGTACTACATGTCCCTAGAAAGGATGGGTAGTCATCCCAAAGGTCCAAGAAATAAAAAAAGAATGAATGAAAGCCAAGTCATGGATTATGGGTTGAGTATGCTCATGCGTGGCAACATGTCTTGTCTAAAAGCAAGACCACTGATTGCTCATATGGATAGACTAGCTTGACCATTTCATTCATAACAGGTTAAATCATTTTGTTCAAGATGAGGTAATGAACTCCAAATCAGAATAGTAAGGATAGGGTTAAATTCCCATCTCGTTTAGGTTGGGAATCCTATTCCCCAAAGTTCTGATTTCACTCACACTTGCACATGGGTTCAAGATGGTAGTGACACATGACCAACTTTGGGATCTAATGAATTAATTCAGTATACATATATTTATTTGGCCTTAAGAGGGTTTGGCAGTTTTGATATGTTTGATCATGATATTAGAAGGTTTGAGCCTTTTCAATGCAGGTTGTTATATCTTTAGCATCTTCATCATGCATTAAATCCTGCACAAATTTTTCATAGCCTTGCATACAAATCATAAGTGAAACTGACAATGGAATGTTGATCAAGTTCAAGTGATAGGGAATGAAACACATTGCACACACCAAGTTGATACTTAATGATTCTGATGTTTCATGTATTTCTGATCTGTCGGTATTTGTTTATCTTTTATGTGCTGACGCCTGTATCTAAGCTTGTATATTTCAGGTTGGGTTCTCACCAAAATGCTCAGGAGCATTTGACAGCAGAGTCACCATTTGTTGTGGCTGATCCACAACACACCCCAAAATTGGGGACCCACCTTTTTTGCATGCTTTCCAAGAAAACTGCAGTGGCCCAGATGCTCAAAATCAAAGAAAAAAGCAAAATTTCACAAAAGGGAAAAGTTGTCGCGATATCGCGACAAGTCGCTCCATCGCAGCCAAAATTGAAAAGTTGTCGCGATATCACGACATGTCGCTCCGTCGCGGCCAAAATTGAAAAGTTGTCGCGATATCGCGACATGTTGCTCCGTCGCGGCCAAAATTGAAAAGTTGTCGTGATATCACGACATGTTGCTCCATCACGACCGAAAATAAAAGTTGTCACGATTTTGCGACGTGTTGCGCTGTCATTGCCTAGAAGTGAAAGTTGTCACGATTTCGCGACGTGTTGCGTTGTCACTGCTAAGAAATGAAAGTTGTCATGATTTCATGACGTGTTGCTCTCGGCTAGACAAGAAAAATGCAGAGAAAGAAAGAAACATCGCGATTTCGTGACATGTCACGTTTTCGTGGCTATGAGTAGCAGAATGCATCATGAAGAGAAAATGTCACGATATCATGACATGTCATAAAATCATGGTCAAACCAGTCAAACAAGGCAAGGCACTAAAGTTGTTGCGATTTCACGACATGTCACATTTTCGTGACTTGAAGCAGCAAGACATGCCAAATGAAAAGATGTCGCGATTTCGTGACAGAAGCAGCAAAGGGATACAAAGATGAAAGGCATCACGATTTCACGACAGAAAGCAGCGAGACAGTCCGAAAGAGAAAAGCGTCGTGATTTCACGACAGAAAGCAATGAGAGTAGTCCGAAAGAGAAAAGCATCACGATTTCACAACAGAAAGCAGCAAGATGGTACGAAATGAAAAAGTGTCACGATTTCATGACATGTCGCGTTTTCACGACTGAGTGCAACAAAACACAGCAAAGGAGAAAAACATCACGGTTTCATGACAAGTTGCATCCATGCGGTCCGAAGCAAAAAAATGTCACGATATCGTGACATGTATCATTTTCGCGATGCATGATGAGAAACAAGGTTGCTGACAAAAAAATGTCACGATATCGCGACATGTCTCATTTTTGCTGATACAGAAGAAAAGCTAAGTTGCATACATAAAAACGTCGCGATATCGCGACATGCTATTTTTGGTCATGATTTACAAGGGGCCATTACAAAACATGCAAAAAGCGTGAAACACGTGGCATACATGTGTAAGGGTTGTAGAGGCATTACAGTTCACAGAGAAGATCAAGCGTCTCAATGTCGAGCATAAAGTCAAAAGCAATGGAAAGGCGGGGAAGGTGAAACGAAGCAATCTAGAAGATGAAACGAACCATCGTGGAAGGAGAAGCAATTTACCAGAACTTTAAAAGCAGAAGCACAGGACAGGTACAGGGGTCGGAAACCGCTGCGAGCAGAGTTGCAGTGCCGAAGGCGAGAAGCCATTCTGGGCCTGCTTAGGAGTGTTTTTCTTCCCCTTTTTTTGGTTTTGAGAAAACTAGAGATTTATGTCATTGTAAATTGATAAATTCTTAATACAGAAAATTCAGAGTGTTTGCATCTCATTGACAAGAAAGAAGGAGTCATTTTTTGCATGCAAGATTTAATGTTTTATTTTCCCCTTTCAGATTTCTAGGCTTATAGGTGAAGTTTAATGCAAGTGCTCTTGGTTGCTTCATGCGAATGTCTAAATCTGAAAATCACAGTGAAAACCCCAGAAACCAGCACCTAGCTTATCTGGATTGTGCATGTTTGCAGGTTCAATAGGTTAGGTTGTATGCAGAAAACCTCATTATCTTCGGTTTTTTCAGATAGGATTGCAGCCCCTGAATGTAGTTTAGTTTCATTTTTCTTTGCATTTTATTTATATCTTTTCTGCACTTTTATTTCCAGAAAGTTTAACTGTTTATTTTAATTTACAGTCATTAAAATAAACAACTTGAAAATATACCGAAATTGAAAATAAAATGATTTTCATCGCCAAGATCAAATCACATTTGCTTTATTCGGGTTCAACGAACAATCATTAAAGTTTCACAGTAAAATAAACCAACATTGCCCCTTGTTTTCAGTTACTTGCAACCACTAAGGTGTTCCAAGCACTTTTATTGAATATCTTCATTTGAGATTATTTAAAATGCTAACATAGCGGAACCTTGGAGAAATTATTTATTAAATTTCTTTGCAAGAGAGGATTTAGAACCCAAATCCTATCGGAGAGTGTGTTTTCACAATTGGGTGAAAATACCACTCAAAATTGTCTTTAGTTTCTTCCATAGGGTTCTCCAAAAATACCCAACAAACTTGGTATCTTTGTCGAAAACGATACTCTTCGGTAGACCATGCAATCGTACCACCTCTTTGAAAAACAAACCTGTAATATGAACTGCATCATTAGTTTTTTGATAAGGGATAAAATGTGCCATCTTTGAAAACCTGTCAACTATTACAAATATGGAATCATTTCCCCTTTGTGTCCTTGGTAGACCAAGAATGAAATCCATGCTGACATCTTCCCATGGTTTCTCTGGTATAGGTAACGACTGATATAATCCGGTGTTCTGTCTCACACCTTTCGCCATCTGACAGACTTTACATCTCTGCACAAATTTCCACACATCTTGCTGTAGTTGCAGCCAATAATAATTCTTGCTCACAAGGGCAATGGTCTTATCTCGACCAAAGTGCCCAACCAATCCTCCACTATGTTTTTCTTTGACTAGGTTTTCCGTCATGGAACTTCTTGGAATGCATAACTAGTTTCCTCTGAACAATATTCCATCTTGGATCAAAAAATCAACCACTTGGTTCTGTCCAAGGTATCTGGTGCCAAGCAAGCCTTTTAGGCTTCTACAAAATCAGGATTTTTAGGGTACAAACCCTTCAACTCATCAAATCCAACACTTCCACCTTCATTTCTGTCAGCAAACTCTGCCTTCTACTCAAGGCATCTGCAAGTTTGTTGGAATTTCCACTCCTATGCTTCAACACAAAGGAATAGATTTGTAGAAACTCAACCCACTTCAAGTGACTCTGGTTTAGTTTTCCCTGGCTATTTATATACTGTAAGGCCTGATGATCAGTATATAGCACAAAATCTTTCGATAGCAAATAATGTCTCCACTTCTTCAGGGCCTGAACTATAGCATAGAACTCTTGATCATACACTGAATACTTTTTCCTGGAATCATTGAGTTTCTCACTGAAGTAAGCAACAGGCTTACCTTCTTAAATCAGCATAGCTCCAATGGCACTACCACTGGCATCACAGTCTACCTAAAATACCTTATTAAAATTTGGAAGTGCTAAAACAAGTTGCTCAATGACCTTCTTCTTCAACATATCAAAGCTCTTGTTAGCTCCCAAGGTCCACTTAAAGTCTTTCCTATCCCCTCTCATTGTTTCTGTAAGGGGTGCACAAATACTGCTGAAATTTCTGATGAATTTCTTGTAAAACTCGGCTAGACCATGAAATGATCTCACTTCAAAAGTGCTTCTTGGAGTAGGCCATTCAATGATAGCCCTCACCTTTTTTGGGTCTATTTTCAGACCTTCAACTGAGATGACAAATCCTAGGTATACCAACTCCTTCTTCACAAAATTGCACTTCTTTAAGTTGATCAACAAGCTGTTCTTCCCTCGACTTCTCAAAAACCCTCCTGATATGCATCAGGTGCTCTTCCAGGGTTCTGCTGAATATCAAAATGTCATCCAAATAGACAATAACAAACTTGCCTAAAAACTCTTTCAGCACTTCATTCATCAACCGCATGAATGTGCTTGGTGCATTGGTTAGCCCAAATGGCATGACCAACCACTCATATAAACCTTATCTGGTTTTGAAAGCAGTTTTCCACTCATCTCCTTCTCTGATCCGAATCTGATGGTAGCCACTCTTCAGGTCAATCTTGGTGAAGTACTTGGCTCCACTCAAATAGTCCATAATATCATCCATCCTTGGTAATGGAAATCTTTATTTTATGGTGATCTTGTTTATAGCTCGGGAATCAGTACACATACTCCACTCCCCATCCTTCTTTGGTGCTAGTACTACAGGTACTACACATGGACTCAAGCTTTCTCGAATCAGTCCCTTTTTCAACAACTCATGGACTTGCCTGCTTAGTTTCTCACTTTCCACAGGAGTCATTCCGTGGGCTGCCTTGTTGGGTAAACTAGATCCAGGTACCAAATCAATATGGTGACTAATCTTTCTCATCGGTGGTAAACCCTCAGGCACATTATCTGATATGATGTCCGGAAATTCTTCTAATAGGTGTTTGGCCTCTCATTGGAACATCCGTGTACTGTTATTTCTTAACAGTAAGGATTAATGCATAACACATTGAATCCCTCTTTAGACCATCCAAAAACTGTCTTCCATCCACCAGGAAGATTCTGGCACTATTGCACACTTTCTCATCCACTTCCTTCAGTGGCTTCAATTTGTGATGTACTCCATCCTTCATCATAGAGTACGTATTTGCATGCCCATCATGCACTGCACGTCTGTCAAATTTCCATGGTCTTCCCAACAACAAATGGCAAGCATCCATCGACAAAACATCACATAGGACCTCATCTTGATAATTTTCAATGTGAAATTAGACCAAGCACTGTTCACTGACAAGTTCTCTATGGTATTTTTGCAACCACACAATCCGATATGGATGTGGGTCCTTCCTCTTTCTCAATTTCAACTTAGTAACCATCTCTTCTGAAACTAAGTTGTTTGTGCTACCATTATCAATGATAACATTGCAGACCTTCCCTGCACATTTGCACCTTGTGCGAAACAGACTCTTCCTCTATTTTGGTTCTTTCTCGTCATTCAACAGTGCCCTTATCATCATTAGCACTTCTCCTCCTACTTTTTCTAAGTGTTCTGACTCTACACCTTCATCTGCCACAATAGCTCTGACATGACCCTTAGGTCTCTTGTCTGTCCTTTCTTGGTGTTGAGGACACTCGAATGATCGATGTCCCTCTTCTCCACACTGGAAATAGGTTCCATGGAATACCCATATTTCATACCCATGTCCAGGTCTACCTCTTCCTGTTTGGTAGCCATTGTTCTGATCACACAGGAAGTAGGTATTCTCCTTTTTCTATTCTTGGGGTTTGCTTGTTTCACCAGTCTTCTTCTGGTCTCGGTAATTTCCTCCACCGGTTCTTCCACCATGATCCCTTCCTCTCTGGTTGCCTTCAAATCTTCTATTTAGTTTCTCTTCTACCTTTAAGGCCAACTGGTATGCATCTTCTATGGTGGCTATTCTGATCAAGCTGAGTTCTTCCTGAATGTTCATTCTCAACCCGTTGATGTATCTAGCTACTTTCTCCTTATTAGCCCCCGAATGGCCAGTTCTGATGGAGATCTTGTAGAATTATTCTGTGTATTCTTGGATAGACTTGCCTGACTGCCTCAGAATCTACATCCTCCTCAATAGGTACAACTCATAATCTACAAGAATAAATTGTCTCTTCAGCTTCACCATTCGGTCCCATCTGGTTATTTTCTCCTTTTCATTTTTATTTCTTTCGAGTTGTACTCCTTTCCACCATAAACTAGCATAGCATTTTAATTTTGTTTTTGCAAATTTTATTCGATCTGGATCTGCAACCTTCTCATACTCAAAGTATTCCTCCATATCGTTGATCCAGTCAATCAACTCTTCTGGGTTGAGGTTCCCAGAATATGTAGAGACATCAAACTTCGGTCTCTTACCGACCTGAGATAGAGCTTTCAACAGTCTAGCTTCAGAAGTATCCAATGCTTCTTCATCATCTGATGGATCCTCAATTTCCCAAGCTTCATCATCACTCTGGTCTTCTCCCTTAGGTTCGGATCTTTTTCGCAATTCTTCCTGCAAGGCTTGCACTTGCCTCTGCAACGCTTTGAAATCTTCATCCTACACCACATTTCTCCTGTGACCATGGTTTCTTTTTGGAGGCATACTGCTCACCTCTCTCGCAAATCTCAATTGGTCCTGGTGCAAACTGCCTCACGTTCGGCGCTCTGTTTACACTACCCAGGCACTCCCGTTCTCTCTTCTCAGAATCCTTCCACCTGTCCTGGTGCAAGCTGCCTCACTTTCGACGGTCTGCTCACACACTTAGGAACTCCCGCTCTGATACCACTTGATCAAGAGCCAAAATTACAAAGAAGAAAAAATAGTTTTATTTTATTCAAATGCAGCAGAGAATTACTATTACAACAAAGTATTACAGTCACAACAAAATATTACATAAGTTGCAGAAGAGTTGCGCCTTTACAGAAATTCTCACTTCTGGAAATACAAAAAAAATTATCGTTCCAACCATCCCTATGCATGCATTTGCTCTCCTTTTTAAAGGTTCTTAGGTGACGCTCCATTTCTAGCTGGTGGCCCTTCGTTTCCTCTTTTAGAACCTTTCGTTTCGCCTCCCCGTGTTGTTTCGTCGTCCAGGTATTCGACACATCTCCCTTTTCGACTCTTCATCTTTGACTCGTCTTTCAATGTGAAAATACGACATGTCACAATATCGTGACATTTTTTTGCCTTTGGCTCTTTCTGTCTTTCATCACAAAAATGCGACATGTTATGATATCACGAAACTTTTCTGTCTCTGGCTCCTTCTCTGCCTTTCCATCGTGAAAATGTGACATGTCGCGATATCACGACACTTTCTTGTCTCTGGCTCCTTCTCTGCCTTTTTGTCGCTATATCGTGACATGTCGAGATATCGCAACATGTCGCGATATCGCGAAATTTTCCTTCCTCATTGCATTTCTTATCTTCAAGTCATGATATGATGACATGTCACGATATCGTGACATTTGCCTTTGGATGCCTCCACTTTTCTGTATCGATCGTGATTTCACAACATGTGAAATCATGAAAATTTCTTTGGCATCTTCTCCCTCCTGTTGCTGGTCACGATTTCATGACATGTCGTGAAATCATGACATTTTCATTGGCATCATCTTTTGGTTGCTTTTGGTCACGATTTCATGACGGTCATGAAATCACGACATTCTCATCGGTACCTTCCCCTGGCTGCTCCTGGTCGTGATTTTGTGACGGTCATGATTTCACGACGGTCATGATTTCACAACATGTTAAATCATGACATTCTCCTCGGCATGAAGCCCTTGCTGCTCCTTGTCATGATTTCACGATGGTCGCGATTTCATGACATGTCATGAAATCATGACATTCTCCTCGGTACCTTCCCTTGGCTGATCCTGGTTGCGATTTCGTGACGGTCGCAATTTCATGACATGTCACAAAATCATGACATTCCAATCGATACGAAGCCCTGGCTGCTCTTGGTTAGGATTTTGTGATGATCGCGATTTTGTGACATGTCGCAAAATCATGACATTCTCCTCGGTACGAAGCCCTGGCTGCTCCTGGTCATGATTTCGTGACGATCGCGATTTCGCAACATGTCATAAAATCATGACATTTTCACCCCGCACCTTCTCTCTCTTGGTCGAGTCACGAAAATGTGACATGTCACGATATCGCGACTCTTTTTCGATCGCGATATCGCGACACCCAGGCAAACACTAAATTTTTTTTTTTTTTTTGTTGATGCAAGATTGCTCTGCTACCACCGGATGCTCCTGCATCAAAATGTCCCCCACTTGGTAGTGAATGTTGTTTTATGTTGATCTTCATCCCTGACCCAGATCTAATTGTATCTAGAGAAACCATCGAGTAGAGAGAAGCGTTGAGCTCCAGCCACCGAGTGCAAGATTTGATCGATTTGTGGGAGAGGATAGTGATCCTTGAGAGAAGCCTAGTTCAGGTTGCGAAAGTCCACGCATAATCGCATATCTCTATTCTTTTTTTTTATTGGGACTAGGTTCGCTACCCAAGAAGAATGCTTAATGGGATAAATTATCTTTGCCTCAAGTATTTTTAAGAGTTCGGCCTTCATCAGGACCTCGATCTTCAGGTTAACCGACCTTTGCTTTTGTCAGAAAGGCTTGACCCCTTCCTACAATTCAATTGTATGTTGGATCAGCTGTCGATCGTATCCCTTGAGGTCTTGATAAGACCAAGCCACTATGTCGGGATACCTTTTGCACAGAGATTAGATCTGTTCTAGCTCCTCCAAAGTGCAATCTGTTCCAACTTTTATTGATTTTACAGGCTCGAGCTCCAAATCTTGATACTACTTGGCATTAACTTTTATCATGTGTGATATTGATCGATCATTTTGATCAAAGAGTCTTTCCAAAGTAATCAATCCCTTAGGGAGGTGATTATTCTACAATTGAACTAGTCCTTCATATTCTTCACCATCAGGGCCTCTACTTTTGACTGTGGCTGCTTCTTGAATCATGAAATTTATGATCTGCTCATCATTGTCAAAGACTTTCCAATATAGATCTTTGTCTGGGACAGAGGGTTTGTAGATCATTCTCATAGCTTTGGGCTTGTGCACCATGTCTTCTGCTAGAGAGTACTTGGCTGCGATGGATGCCAGAACATCGACATGTCGGTTCTTTTCTCTTGGAATAGACTGTAGATTAAGAGATTTGAACTGATCGAACAAGTCCCATACCCTATTTTGATAGGATTTGAGATAATGCTTCTTTGAAGTGCACCTTCTTATGACTTGGTTGCATACCAGTTCAGAATCTCTAAAGATTTGGAGATGCTTTATGCCTAACTTATCAGATTTATTGAGTCCTAGGCATAATTCTTCGTATTCTGCTACATTGTTGGTGTAGCTCCACATCAATCGATAGCAATATTCCTTTTGCTCTTTGGATGACGCAACTAGAATAATCCCTACCCCAGTGTCATTTTTACATCAGGCACCATCGAAGAATAGCTTCCATAGTCCTTCTTGGGCACTAGTTTTGTTCTCTAGTTGGGTGTGTTTCTCAGGTTTGGTGATCGCATAACATCCTATCTCGGTCTCTACTATGGCGTTAAAATCTCCCAATGAGAACTCATATTCATAACTTAGCTGTGCAAGAGACTCCTCGACCAGGTCCACCTGCTCTACTTCCTCCATTATTGCGGATCGCTGCTCTCTTCTTCGGACATCTTCTATACAAGGAAAGAAGAAGGCTTTTCATTGTAGATCTTCACCTTCTTTTATTTGAATGGAATATCCAGATGAGAGTAATCCATAGACAGATATCTACCCAGATTTGCTATAAATTCCCTTGACAAGCACATACTAAAGTATGGCTCCAGGTCGACGACCACTACCTCTTGTATGACCGTGATCTGAGGCATCTTATGTAGTCGAATAGGAATGTCCTTGATCACTCCTATAGTCTTCACTGGGGTACCATCCAACTGGAGTACATCTTGGTTTCTTCACATATATTCCATCCCTATTTCTTCATAGACTAATTTTGGCATGACTGTTGTAGCAGCCCCAAAGTCGATCATACAGTTATGTACAATATAGCCTTCCATCTATAGAGATAGGTAGAACGAAGGTGGTCTATTCTTCCCTGTAATGGATGTGGATAGAGTCTACACAAGAGTAAGCGATGCTGCATTTTTTGTTTTAGTTGTCTTCAATGATTCTTGTAGCAGGTCCACTTGTCCAGGTAGCTGTAGTGCATTGTACAAGCTGATCTTGGCTGGGATCCTCTTTAAATCTTGCACAATATTGTATGCTAGGGAACTGAGCACCTCGGGTTCCTTTCTCAGCTCATATCTGATGTGATACTACTCCGTAGCTTCAACTCTTTGTCGCTTAGTTAGTGAAGGAAACTTGAGCTTTTCCCTAGCTTGTTCTCTTGTTTCTGCCTGAGGTTGTTCGACAGAGGCCTTTTGAGATTTTTATTTGATCGATGCAGGCAGAGGAGCTTCATTCAGGTTTGAAGAAGATGATTACCCCTTCTCGGGTCGAGTGTGCACTTTTAAGGGAGTCATATAAGTAGCATCCACTTCTATTGCCTTATTTCCTCCTCTGGTAAGCACTACAACTAGCTCTTCTTTGTCAATCACCAGGTTCTGACTCATCTTCCTGATAACGTTGACTTGGCCGCCATGACTACTACTCACCAATGTTTGTACATAGTGTTGGTGCAACATGCAGGTATTCTCTTCATGCAGATCATTGCATGTAGAGCACCAGTATACATATTCAAAAGTGCTCGGAGCTTCATCAATCACAAAATTTCTCACCGAAGCCTTTCGTTGCTGAACTGCTTGGTATTTAGTAAGCGCAGGTGTAGGATAAGCCCAACACCATTTTTACATCGGATGCCATCGAAGAATAGCTTCCATAGTACTTCTTGGGCACTAGTTTTGTTCTCTAGTTGGGTGTGTTTCTCAAGTTTGTGATCGTATAACATCCTATCTCAGTCTCTACCATGGCATTAAAATCTTCCAATGAGAACTCATCTTCATAACTTAGCTGTGCAAGAGACTCCTCGACCAGGTCCACCTGCTCTACTTCCTCCATTATTGTGTTCATTGGATCGCTGCTCTCTTCTTCAAACATCTTCTGTACAAGGAAAGAAGAAGGCTTTTCATTGTAGATCTTCACCTTCTTTTCTTTGAATGGAATCTCTAGATGAGAGTAATCCATAGATAGATATCCACCCAGCCTTTGTCAGAATTCCCTTGACAAGCACATACTGAAGTATGGCTCCAGGTCGACGACCACTACCTCTTGTATGACCGTGATCTAAGGCATCTTATGTAGTCGAATAGGAATGCCCTTGATCAATCCTATAGTCTTCATTGGGGTACCATCCAACTAGAGTACACCTTGGCTACTTCACATATATTCCATCCCTATTTCTTTGCAGACTGCTTTCGGCATGACTGTTGTAATGACCCCAGAGTCGATCATACAATTATGTACAATATAGCCTTCCATATATAGATATAGGTAGAATGAAGGTGGTCTATTCTTCCTCGTAATGGATATGGATAGAGTCTGCACAAGAGCAAGCAGTGCTGCCTTTTTTGTTTTAGTTGTCTTCAATGATTCTTGTAGCAGGTCCACTTGTCCAGGTAGCTGTAGTGCATTGTACAATCTGATCTTGGCTGGGATCCTCTTTAACTCTTCCACAATATTGTATTCCAGGGAACTGAGCACCTCAGGTTCCTTTCTCAGCTCATATCTAGTGCGATACTATTTCGTAGCTTCAACTCTTTGTCACTTAGTTAGTGAAGAAAACTTGAGATTTTCCCTAGCTTGTTCTCTTGTTTCTACCTGAGGTGGTTTAACAGAGGCCTTTTGAGCTTTTTCTTTGATCGATGTAGGCGAAGGAGCTTTGTTCAGGGCCGAAGAAGATGATTGCCTCTTCTTAGGTTGAGTGTGCACTTTTAAGGGAGTCATCTGAGTAGCATCCACTTCTATTGCCTTCTTTCCTCCTTCGATAAACACTACAACTGGCTCTTCTTCTCCAATCGCCAGGTTCTGACTCATCTGCCTAATAACATTGACTTGGCCACCATGACTACTGCTCGCTAGTGTTTGCACATAGTGTTGGTGTAGCATGCAGGTATTCTCTTCATGCAAATCATTGCATGTAGAGCACCAGTATACATATTCGAAAGTGCTCAGAGCTTCATCAATCGCAATGTTTCTCATCGAAGCCTTTCCTTGCTGGATTGCTTGGTCTTTAGTAAGCGCAGGTGTAGTATAAGACCTTCTCGATAGAAATTCTTATTGCGCTTGTTTCTTCTTCACAATGGTCATGTCGTTAGACAACGTCTGAACTGTGGAGTTCAGAGATTGCATCTCTTGCAGAATTTTAGCTTACATATCCTCAGATTTTGGAATTGGAGGTAATGTAGCCATTGTTGGTATTGGAGGTAGAGCAGGGTGTTGAAAGGGTGCTGGCAGTACAGGGAATGCCAAAGTGACCATGGGTTGTGAAGCCAAAAATGTGGGAAAATGAATTTGTGGGGCGATGATTTGAGACACAATATGATTCAGGTTCCAAGATGAGATCAAGAGTGCAGGAGTTGCAAAGATCTACGAAGCGACTATGCTTGCATATTGGGATTGAGGAAATTCGAGAAGTATTGGCATCGGCATCCTTTGGGGAAGCTTGCCTACAACTATCAAATCCATTTTTTCCCTCTTGGCTAACTCATAAAACTCGAGAAAAGTATTGACGTTAGAATATCTTACCATGATACTGATATCAGGGTTGAAAGCCCAAAGGAAATAGTATGTCGTAGCTTCGTCGGTTGGTCGAAGTCCAACTGGTACTCTCTGCCAGGTTTGGGTGAACCTAACATTGAAGTCTATGATCTCCTCTTGTGGATGTCTCTGGATTGAAGTGAACTGATGCAGGAGAGAGGTAGGATTAGAGGACTCATTAAAGTTTCTCATTAACTTCTCGGCTAACTGGTACCATCCTGTAATAGTACCTGGGGGTAAAGATCTATACCAGTAGAGGAGTTTTCCTCTAAGGGAAAGAACCAGAAGCTTTACCATAATTTGCTCCTCTGTGATGTCGTGGATCGCTGCCAGAGATATTATGTCCTGGATATGCTCCAGAGCAGTCTTCCTAGTCCCATCGAACGTTGGGATCTTCTTTATAGTAGTAGGCGACACTTGCCCTTGTCACACTAGATTTAGTGGTGACAAGGAATCCCATGCTGGGAATATCTTGGGTGACGGTTGCTACTGTATTTGCTGTTGTTGTTGTTGTTGCTGTGCCATACTTTCTCCTAGATTTTGAAAAATAGGAATCCTCGAATCTCCTCCTTGATTGCTAATAGGATGACTAATAGAAATGGAGGCACTAGGATGCTTCGATGAGTTGGGAGGATTGGGAGGAAAACTAGATGCTGTACTATCAAAAGTTAGGCTTTGTTTGCCAACAGTAGTCTCTTGCGGGGATGTTCCATGTAACAGTGACTCGGGGGTGACCAACCTAGATCGTTCCCCAAAGGCGTCAATATCTAGCTGAAAGAACTCAGTCTCCTCTCCTCTATTCTTAACTCTCCATCTCATTTGCATTAAGGCACAAACTTTTGGTACTGGTATTTATGAATTTAAAGATTCTCGGGTAAACAGAGTCGCCAAATGCTAAGAGTCTTTCGGTAATGAGAGCATTGATTCTCACTACCACTAGTTAGGTGAGAATGACTGGGTCACACTGGGAACTGGTTAGAATTATTGGCTTCGGTGAAGACGGGTTTGAGATTTGTTCTTAAAATATGGGACCTTGGTCCCACTGGGCATGCCAAAAACTATTGGTCATAAAATCTACCTAGGAAAGGATTTTGGTAAATGTATGCGCCCTAGACCTAGACCAACATTGAAAGGCCTAAGGGAAGAGATGCCCCTCATGCCAATCTTCGGAGAAAGGCCAGCTCCTATGCTAAACTACTTTGGTGTTTTGAGATAAGGGATGCAAGAAAGAGATAAAAGGGAGTTAGAGTTAGAGAAAGAAATAAAAAAAGGATAAGGGAAGAGAGATTGGTGATATAAGGTGGGAGAGAACAGGAAGCACGATCACTAACTAACAACTTGAATAGCAGCAAGGAACACCAAGAATAAACGAAAGAAACACCATATTAACTTTCCTATGTATCCTCTGAGAGAGCTCCAAGGATTCCCTTCTCCATTTCATCAAAATTTAGGTTTTAGAGTAAAGACAATTAGGACAAGTGAATGTAATAGAAACCACAACCCACCAAGCAACATAAAAGAAAACCAATATAGTGTTTTTCCTCTCCCATGTATCCTTTAGGCGAGTTTTAGGGTACAGTCCCCAATCGCACACCAAATTCAGGATTCAGAGTCACAGTATGCAAATGAAGAAAGACAAAAGAATCAAACACAGAAGGTAGCATACAAGAGAGAAATTGAGCCCAAAGTTCTTTAGTATTAATCGCAGGACATCAAGTTACAACAACTTTCTAGTAGAAAGTTCCCCCCTTTTTCATTACAATGCTTGGGTTTTTATAGAGGACCCGACCCTCTGAGTCATAATTACATAGAAAGGAGAAGTACACCCTCGAGCCCTGAGAATTTGGTTCCCCAAGGCTCTCGTGATCGATCTCTCACATCCGTTACCAAAACTAGCAACTGTGACCGGGTCAACCATGGAAAGATGCATTGATGAGCCATCAATACATCCTTGGTCTCTGAGTGCGATGCTTGAATGGCTGCCATGCTCGCTGGGCTCTTCATCATGGCATGATACTTCGTTTCCAATTGCCAAAAATGAGCAACGAGCTTATCGAGCACAAAAAAATACATTTATGAGGCACTTGATCGCCTTGGGAAAATACTCGGCTTGGAGTGTGTGCCTTTGAAGTGCTTCGCTAGTTTTTCAACTTTGCTTCGCAACGGACTTATGCTGGAGCAGATTCTCCTTGGTTTACACTTCGTATGGTGAGACTTCGCAAGACATCTTCAGGGGTGATGGAGTCCGAAACATATCTCCTTCGTAAAACGGGCTCTTCATAATTGCTTCGCTTGGAAAAATGTGTTGAAATTACTTCGGCGAGGCCTCCTACCCGAAGTATATACTTCGCTGGTGAGTTGGAAAATGCTTCGCTGCGAACCTTCTTCAAAACTGCTATTCAGGAGTGTTTCGGCTAAAGTGCATCCCTGCCTTCAAAATGCATCTTCTCCTTCATGTGAAAGTATTTCGTGCGAAATTTTACCGAAACAGATGCTTCACAATGATTTTTGGCAAAGTAGAAATGGTTTGCTGACGCAGGGCCCGAAGTGAACGCTTCGACGACTTTTTCGGTGAAGTGTTTTCAATACTGCGTTCTTTCAAAATCTTCTTCGTAAAAATTTTGCCCGAAGTAGCCTTTTGAAATACTTCGGGTGCGAAGTAGTTTCATTATTCTCCATTTGTATTTTACTTTGACAACACCGCTTCACAAAAATCTTGCCCGAAGTAGCTGCTGGAAATGCTTCAGGCCCAAAGTAGTTTTCTTGCCTTAGCCAATTTGGACTGTGGTCTAGGCCTTCCTTCTTTGACAAAGTTGTTCTTTTGAATGCCGCTTCGCTCAACTTTCGCCCAAAGTAGTGGTTTGAAGCGTTTTGGGCCCGAATTTATTTTTATCACTTCCCTTGTATTCTTCTTCAACAATACTACTTCACAAAAATTTTACTCGAAGTAGTGTTGGAAATATCTCCGATGTGAATCTCTTCTCATTTTCTTTCGGTGAAGCTCTTTTTCCTAGCCTATTCGGCAGCGAAGCTCCTATTTTTTCATTTTATGTCCAAGGGGGTGGCAGGGAAAGCCAAAATTACTGCAACTTTGCAAAAAAAACAACAAAAAATGCTTTACAAAAACACTGTACAAAACTTTGATTTATTTTTCTACCCCTTGTGTAATGTGACAAAATTGTCAACAGTTCACAACGAAGCACTTTAGCCTGGAAGGAATCTTCGAAGAACCAAACAAAAGCATAGTGAAGGCATGAAAAGTACTTCGCAAGGGGAAGCAGGCGTGAAGCAGTTTTCAAAGAAAATCTAGCGAACCATTTCTTAAAAGGAATGAGCTTCGGAGGCAGCCTCCCATGAAGCAAAGTGGTGACATAGCGAGGGAAAACTACTTCAGTCCCGAAGCATAGAAAATGAGCTCGCATTGGAGGTTCACTACAAAGCATCTTTAGCACCGATTTTAACTTTGCCAACCCAACAAACATGCGAGGCGGGAGCATTTAAAACGTGCCTAGAGGGATGTGCCAATGATAACCTAGGGAAACATCCACAACAAGTGAGTTTAATGCAAAGGTGGTGGGGCACATCCCGAGAGGATTCGATTATGAGAAAATCTCGCTCCTAGGTATGAGGTGGTAGAAGGTTAAGTTTTTGATGCTGAGCATAATCATCGAAGTGCATGGGTCCGCATACAACACCGTCGCAAAGCCAATCAAAAAGCATGACAACCTTCCCCGTATGAGCTATAAATTTAATTATGGTAGGTGCCATAAATAGAGGTAGTTGCCTTCTAAGGCTATAAAACTCAAGCCTCAACAGTGATAAGGTTATTCACCTATTGGTTCATGCAAGACTAAGAGCCTTCATTGACAGTCTACAGTTCTTCCACCCTTCGCGTCGAAACCCTTCGCATCGAAGTCTTCTATGCCGTAAACTCTACTGCCATAAACATCCACAATGGGGAAGAAAAGCTCCAAAGAAAATAGAAAGGAGCCAGAAGTAGCAGGCCCTAAAAAAATGAAGAAGGGCAAGGAGGAGAAAAAGCAGAGACCAAAGAAGGTCGACCTTAACCTCCGCCCCGAAAAGCAAGTCACGGAGGAAAGAGAAGATTCTGAAGATGAACAACCTGAAGAACCACCAATTGATGGGTGGGATAAAATTAGGGACACAAATATTTTGAAGAGTGTGGCCGAACTCAGATAAACCATTGAGTTCATGAAGAGTAGGCTCTCAGTAAAAAATAAGAGAGCCATTGTGTATTATTCTCAAATATAATGGTATCTGACTCTGCTAGTGCACCATTGTCCCAAACTAATCTGTGCTATCATGCAAAATTACCAACCCTCTTCTAGATAAGTGCTAGATGCCACTAGCCATACATTGTTTTTGATATTGAAAGAATATGTGCAAGCAGCATTCGCGTCACAGCAAGGGCCGCCTAAGGGTTATTCGGTTCGTAATATCATCCTGAGCAAACAAATGGAGAGGTTCACCTCCTCCAGCTATATTTTGAAGTTTCTAAGTGAGAACCTCAAGAATGGGCTCCCTTCAGGCAAGTTGCCCCAAATGCCCCTCCCCCTGACAGATTTCAAGAGCATGGACATCTTCTCCATCATTTCATGGGTAGCGGTTTTGTCGATCGATGCTTCGATGCAACCTTGGAAGGTGTCTTTGGACGAATGTATTTCAAGAGGGGAATTTTATGCCCCTGATGCATCAAGGCCGAACACCAACCCGATATTATTCGATTGGGTAGAATGGGTGGCCCGAACATTGCACACGCGGTTGACCAGCATGAAGAACACTGGAACGGGCCAGTATTTTGGACCCTGCTCTTTCCTAGTTTGGTTGTTTTTCTATCATGTACATAAGAGTTTTCTCCACATCACCATTTCTTCGAGCGATAAGGATGGAAATCCTCTGCTTATGTACTAGTGGACTCCCCTCCTGGAGAGGACAAAGTCGTATTATTATTTTAATCTACAATTCTTAGGACTTGCCATTCATTTGTTAAAAGGTGCTTGCCCTTGGGTGCCCCTCAGTTTAAGAGACAGAGTGGTGAAGGAAAAAAAGGGAGATGTATTTCAACTGACGTAGGGGCTCGTGGTTCGCCTATTCAGCTTCACGGGGAAGCCCTTCCTACTACCTGTCTACCCCTTCGAGTACCAGTTTGCATTAGAGGTCGCTCGGTAGAGCGACACAACAAATGTCATCTATGGCCATAGTCGGAAATGGACGCACACTTGTGACTTCCCCTTCAAAATGGGGGTAATTGAAGCATTTTCCCTGAAGCAATACGCATTCCTAGAAGAGAAAATTGCCAGCTTTGGTCTACTCTAGATTCCACAAAGGTGGCTCTAGGATCCCTTGGGAGTGATGAGGGACCACCTCAGATTCAAGAATTTTCATGTCTGCCCCCACCCAAAAATTGTGGAGCAAAGAAATAAACCTAATGGGAGGGATTTAGAGTGGCATTTGGAAAGGATGAAGACCTTGCCTCCATGGCATGAGTTTTACCCTATGGAAGTTGAGTTTGATCCTGTTCAGCATCCTTTCCCAAGCCCAGACTCCATTTTTTGGAGGAAGATGAAAGACGATCTGAGGGAAGAATTGAAGGATTGGGGTGTAGAACAATTAAAGGAATGGTGGAAAATGAGAGTTCATTGACAAAATATGAAATCTTATGGAATCTTGGAGATGGATAAAGACTTTGCAGTTGTTTACGAAGCCAATGTTGGGACTTGGAAGTCCACCTCCTTCGCTGACTTCATTCCCCTAAGTGCCCCAGGTTCGGACGAAAACCCAAGGAGAGATGATGATGCTTCGAAAGAAGAAGAAGAGGAGGAGGCAGAAGCTACACCAGAAGAACTACCTTAGGAACCTGTAGAAAGCCATGACACGAGTGCCACGAGGTGGGTGCAACCATAAAAGAAGAAGAAAATAAAGAGGCAGGAGCAATCTCAAGTGCCTCCAACCCACCCGAAGTGACCACGCACAAAGCTTCCATGTGCTCCTGTTGGATAACCTACAATCGGCCTGGTCGAAGCAAATATCAAAGGGACGACATCACTAAGAGCCGAAGCAACCCCAGATGTGGATGTCATTGATGTTGAGGAACTACAACAAGAAGGGGTCCCCAAAGAAGAAGTCGTGGAGGTCAAAAGTATCGAATTTCAAAAGGAACAGGAGCCTATCACATAGGAAGTCTCTACTACTGCTCTGCAAAGAAGGCATGTAGGTACGTACTCTCCACCCTTTGCCCTGGTTTCTCAAGGCATGTCCACCACGGTCCCGATCGTGAGTCCCCAGTAGTCTCTCTCTCCCCTGCAAAGTCAATCACCCTCTCGCATGTTGCCCTTCACTACTTCAATTTTTCCTCACAATACCATTAGCCCCACTCACATGTTCACTCCATTCGAGTCATCTGGTTGGGACAAGTCTGTTGACACTACTTCGCTCACCCACGCCACCATTCCCTTGGTTCTCAGTCAGGGCGAAGGTAGTACTCCAATGCTGAACCCCGTTCCACACTCCCTAGTCACACATGGTATTGTTTCACTCGCAAAAAATCCTACCACACCCGTCGTCGAACCTACTGGTGAGGCATCCCCCATTAATTATTTATATTTGTTCACCCCTTTTTTTGGAGATCCAGCCTCATTCGAATCTGATTTGTCCATGATGAAGGAATGTCCTCTAGCTGAAAATCTACTTCGAGCCCGAAAGAACACAGATAAAATGTTGAAGGAGGTGAGGAAAAAGAGAGGGCGCTCTCTAGCCCAAGTTGAAAAGTGCGCTGTCTTTGATTTGAAAGCCGAGAAATTACATAAAGTAAAAAATATTCCTAAGGTCCAAAAGCCCCTGGATGAAATGACTCCAGCGGATTATGATTATCAAGATAATTCCAAGGACCTGGAACACCTGAATGTAGATAATGAATCTGCATCCATGCATGTCAAAATTGAAACTTTCCATGCACATGCAAACATCTCCAATCAGCACAAATTTGAAGCAGAGAGCGCCAACATCAAGTTGGAAGAAGAACTAGCAAGAACCCGCTCCAAGCTAGAGGACGTAGAGAAGAAGTGTGAGCTGATGAAGAAGGAAGTAGATGCCCTAAAACAACAAATAGAACAACTGCATAACTCAACTAAAAACCAAATCAAGATACAAGCTGAAGTTGATCTGAAGGCCAAAGAATTTGAAAGCAAGATCTTGTAGATGTAGCAGCAGTTGTACAAAAAAGAGAGCCTAGAGCTGTTTGATAGGGGCCAAATAAAAGAAATCTACTCGCACTTGCTAAAAGGCTTCAGATCCCGGGCCTCCAGACCCCTATCAATCTTGACATACATCACCAAAGCCCACAATGCTGCTTCTCAAGAAGGGCCGATCATAGATGAAATCATCCAAAAAATCAGAGGCCAACTCAAACTAGCTTTTGAGGTCCAAAGTACCAAATATCAGGACCTGCAGGTTGCTGCTATGAGTTAGACGGCCAAGGATTGGTCTATAGCCCAGGCCACGGTCTGTGCCTTCTTCTCCAAGGTGAGGAAAGCACAGAATGTGAAAGATCTCCTAGATGTATTTGAGCATGAGCAGCGCGCATCATTGGGCTACTTTCAAGATCTCTCTTCAATAGGTTTCTCTAGCTTCACTGATGATGATGGGAACCTTATGACCAAGGAAGAACTCAAGTCAGCATGGCTTCATTTTGAAGGCGATGTCTCAGAGATAGACAGGTTGGCAGAGCCAATTACAGAAGGACAAGTCATAGATTTCATTCTGAGACATTGCAAGATTATAGCCTGCCTCAACGATCTAAGCACAAGAGCCAAGCATGCCGATATAGGGCAAATAGATCGGTTCCATGTTCTGGTAAAAGTGTTATAGGATCGAGAGCCTTTCTCAAAAGGCACCTGGGCTCATGTTCATAGAACCATGGAACGCATCCACGATCACCTTTCCCCATCACCACCACCGGAGGCCACGTCAGAAGCAGAAGAAGAAGAAGAAGAAGAAAAAGAGGGAGAAGAAGAAGAAGCCGTGGAAGCACTCACAGAAAGAGAAAAGGGAGAAGGGTCTAGAGGTAACTCTGGCCCAACGGATCAAGGCTGAGGGTTCTTGCACCGAGGCAAGCTCGTTGTCCCACGAGCCGCCAAGAATGTTGAAAATTTTTTCACATTGCCTAGAGGGGTAGGAAAATCAATTTTTTTGAAAGTGTTTATTTTATTGTTTTTGAAAATATTTGTAAGTTGCAGAAATTTTGGCTTTCATCGCCATCCCCTTTGTATATAGAATGGAGATGCAAAAGCTTTGCTACTGAGCAAGCTAAGAAAAGAGCTTCGCAAAAAAAGGAAGATAGCTTCACCAAAAGAAGTGGAGAATGAAAAGAGCTTTGCACCCAAAACATTTCAAACAGATGCTTCGGGCGAGAATTTTGCGAAGTGGCATTCAAAGAATTTCAAATGTTGAGAAGCAGCTTCATCGAAGAAGGAAGACAAAGAAGTCTAGATTGTGGTCCAAATTTGCTAAGGCATGAAAAGAGCTTCGCACCCGAAGCGTTTAAAGCAGTTGCTTTGGGCGAAAAACTCGTGAAGCAAAATTTGAAAGAGTGCAAACATTGAAAACTACTTCGTCAAGAAATCGTCGAAGCACCCACTTCGGGCCTCCCCACCGGTGAACCATTTTTACTTCGTTGAAAGTTGTTGTGAAGCATTTTCTTCGGATAGCTTTCGTGCAAAGTGCTTTCACCCAAAGTGGTAGTGGCCCATGAAGAGCAGAACATTTTGCAAGCCAAGGATGCACTTCGGTCAAAAAACCCCCGAACCATAGTTTTGAGGGAGGATCACGACGAAGCATTTTGAAGACTCACCAACGAAGCATCCACTTCGGGCGGAGAACCTCAACGAAGCAGTTTTGGCATGCCTTTCCATAAAAGCGGCAAAAGATCGAGAGCCATCTTAAGGAGGAATATTTACTTTGACGTTTTACGTCCCCGAAGCTATCTTGCAAAGTTCATTCATGCAAAGTGCAAAACCAAGAAGGAGGACCTACTTCAGCTTGCATCCATTGCAAAGAGAAGTTACGAATGAAAAACCAGCGAAGCACTTCGAGGGCACGCACTCCAAGCCGGGTATTTTTTTGAGGCAATCAAGTGCCTCATAAATGTATTTTTATGTGCCCGATGAACTCGTTGCTCATTTTTGGCAATTAGAAAGGAAGTCTCAGTCCCTGAAGGAGAACCCGATAGACATGGCGGCCACTTGAGCTTCGCACCCAGAGACCAAGGACGTTCAGATGGCTCATTAATGCATGTTTTCATGGCTAACTCGGTCGCAGTTGCCAAATATAGAAAAGGATTTGAAAGCTTAGTCACAAGAGCTGTGAGAGCTGACTTCTTAGGTTTTTGAGGATGTACTCCTCCATTTTGTGCATTGATGGCTCATAGGGTCGGATCATCTATAAAAACCTAGGCATTGCAATGTAAAGGGGGGGGACTTTCTGCTAGAAAGCTGCTGTAACTCGAATCCCTACAATTAATACTAAAAGAGCTTCGGGCTTAATTTCTCTCTTGTATGTTGCCTTCTATGATTATTTTTGTTATCTCTTTCTTCATTTGCATACTGTAATTTTACATTTTGGATTTAGGTGTGTGATCAGGGATAGAACCCTAGAATTTTCTCGAAGGATATGTAGGAGAGAAAGACGTTGTGATAATTTTATTTTATGCTACCTATGGATAGTGTTTATGTTATACTCACTCATTTCCTGGCCTTCGTAATTCTAAATCTTGAATTTTGACGTAAGGGGAAGGGGAATCCTGGAACTCGTCCTAAGGATACATAAGAAGATTAATACTATGTCTATTTCATTTTATTCTTGGTATTCATTGCTGCTGTTTTGATCCGTAGGTAGTAATCATGCTACTGGTTCTTTCCCACTTTAATCTATTGATATTCCTTCCCTTATCCTATTTATTTCTTTCTTGCACCCTTACTATTTTATTTCTTTCCTGCACCTTTGTCTTAAAACACCGAAGTAGTTTAGTATAGGAGTCAGCCTTTCTCCGAAGATTGGCATGAGGGGCACCTCTTTCCTTCACCCTTTCAATGTTGGCCCATGTCTAGGGCACGTACACTTTCCCAAAATCCTTTCCTAGGCAGATTTGATGACCAACATTACCCTCTTATCTGCTATTTCTACTGAAGGTGTAACAGTTTGAAATACATAGACCTCAATTAAAGGAGTACTTGAACAATTTCATGCTGCTGCTTGGACTGTTCCTGTGCTGGTGTTTCTTGCTGTGACTCATCTCTAGTATCTTTTTCTATGCTCTTTACCAATTCTGGAGCATATTCAGAATGAGAAGGCAATGCTTCAGAATGAGAAGGCACTTCTTCAAAATGAAAGGGTGCTTGCTTCAGAATGAGCACCTATGTCTGCTCTCAATAGAGTCATCTACCCTAGATAAATCCACAAGTAATTGAGCCAAATCATCCTCATCAATGGATATAGTTGGCTGTTTCTCAAATTGTGACAACCTTTTTCTCAATTCTGCCACTTCCTACTATAATTTTGCAATCCTCCTTTCCTGTATTTCAATGATACTTTCTCTCTCTTCAATCCATCTGGTTTGTGTTTTGACAACACTTCTTGCTGCTCTCAGCTGTTCTGTGATGTCTACCTCCTCTATTTTTGGTTCAAAATTTGATGCAGAAAAATCAGCTACAATTGGATACTCAACAACTATCTCTTCTTCTACTTCAGTTGTATGCTCTTGTTTTGGAGGCTCCACGAAATTGTCTATGATTGCATCTACAATTTTTGTGGCCTGTTGAACTATAGCCACTTCAAAACTATCCTATCCAATCTCTTCCTCAATTATCTGTTCAGGGAATTCTAGAAAGTCTTCAAGGGATGGTTGTATTTTTGTGACATCTGGACTGCTTTGTCCACCTTCTTCTATCACCTGTTCTGCCATTTCTCTCAAGTGGAGTCTTGTAGACCTCCTAGTTCCTGATGTAAATTTTTTCTTTTTGCTTTATTTTTTGGTGACAGCAAGGGTTGTGGGGACAGTTTCAGATGCTTCTATTTCCTTTATTGTTCCTTCCCCTTTTTGGCTAGGTACTTCACTCCTCTATTCTGATAGATCAGTAACAACTTCAAAAAAATGGACCTTCTTCTATTTTCTATTTTGCTACCAGTTCCAGACCCTCTCTACTTTTGTTTCTTAGTTCATAAGGTTGAAGGTTCTAGAGTAAGGTGCTCTATTGGGTGTGTTTCTTTCTCTGCAATAGCCTCTGTGATAGTATCTATTTCTTCTTCTACAACATCTGTAGTAGCTATTTCTTCTTTTGCAACAGCATCAGGAGCATCTATTTCTTCTTCCTTCTCATCCTCATCTCCAAATATTACATCATTTAGGGTAGAGTAAAACCTATCAAAGCTCCTAGGGTTTCCTCTAAAATGGCGTTGGCAAACTAGTTTAATAAGACCATGGTGGCGAGGGCTTCCTTTTCCTTCCTGATATCTTTTTGCCATGTTTTTCAACTCTTGGTGTAGGTATAGGGGAAGATTTACCCTAACTTCTGGCTATTTCCTCCCATGTCTTAGATGGTTTAAAATTTTGAGATGATGCCCTGATAATAGTACATACTACCCTTCACAGGTTAGAAATTTGATTACCCATGTGGCCACTTCATCTCAAGGTTCCTGTAGGCTGGCCATTTTTACCCCCTTACATGTGTTATGTGTTAAATATTTTTGCTCCCTATCGTTTTCTTCCAAAAATTAACTATATTCACCAATGTATTTTTGCTAGTTCTAGAAATTGGAAGACCTAATGGAAGCTCAGTAATTTGACTTAAAACTTCAGGGGTTACCTCAATTGTCATGTTGTTAATGTGTGCCTGGTTATTTCTAAATGTGTGGGTGAACATGTCAGCCAAATCTTTAGAGGACGCATTAAATTTGTCTAAGAATGGCATAAGTCCTCCATCTTCAAAAATCTGCAGCACTTCTGGATTTTCTCGAACGTGGGTGGTATCTATTGGTTTCATTTTTTTCTTTTGCCCCATTTTCCTATTTTGGTAAATTAAAAACCGCTCACTTCTGCTGCTATTCCTCTGTTGGATTACTGGTTTTTGGTGTTTGCAGACTTGCAGGGTTTGGTTCCAGGTTTTCAATTGCCCTATTTTTCTTCTTCAAAATGAACTATAATATTTGCACTGTTCCTCGTAATCATTTTGTGTTAGCAAATGTCTTCGAAAGGAAGGGTGGCACGCATTTCTATTTTTTCTTCGAACACATGTCCGTTAATGGTTATGCATATGTCCTTGTCGTCAGATCCACCTTACTCATTTTTAGTTCTGTTTCGCCCATAGATTTTCATGTGCATGATTATTAACATCAAAAAAATGGTGGCATATTGTTGGTCACGTTCTCATGATTCTAGCACTTTCTTAATGGGTGCAAGATAAAACAAACCACATCTCAACTGACATGTTTTTACTTATCGTATGCAGTCAAAGAATTTTTACTTGATCGTATATTTTCCTTTCCTTGGATGCCACGTGGAAATGTTATATTGAATGCTCATTCTGAAGATTATGATTTATTGCAAAAACAATACCTCATTCTAAAGATCATGCTTCATTGTGAAGGCAAATCGTCATTTCGAAGACAAAGCTTCATTCCGAAGGCAAATCGTCATTCCGAAGACAAAGCTTCATTCCGAAGACAAAGCTTCATTTCGAAGACAAAGTGCAACATTCATTCTGCTATCATTCTAAAGACAATTTCAATCTGAAGACAATACAACAATTAATCTGAAGAAGATATCAGACACTATTTTTGACATTCTTGTTTCGAATATTAGGCAAAAACCAATATTCTCATTCTCAAAACATGTTTTAAGTATGCCAACTCTTATGGATACAATTTATGCTAATGGTTAATTATTATATACTATATACCAATCATTTACAATGAAGAAATATAAGAAATATATACCTGATTAAAATAATTTAATGCAAGTTTTGAAGAATGATTGCTTTTGTTGATGTTCTGCTGAGATTTTCTATAATATTTCAAAACAAGTGCAGTTGGTGAATTTGTACAATGATGATTCAAAAATTTTCAAGGTTATGCATGCCAGAAAATTGGTTTTCATGCATACCAACCCAATAGTGCCTTAGGAAAGGTTTTCACTGCTGAGCTATTCATTTTTCTCTTTTTTTTTTCTCTTGTTTTTTTTTTTACCTCTCATTTTCTCTTTTTTTTTTCTTGATTCTGATTATGCCCATGAAGGAATTCATGATTTCCTTGAAATCATGCCCATGAAGGAATTCACAATCAAAATTTATTCATCTTTTTTTTTATGTTTTTTCTGATTTTTTTTTTTTTCTATTTTTTCTTGAAATCCATGATCATGCTGATTGTTTTGAAGTGGAAGAGGAAATTTCTTCCACTTGTTGTGTATCAAAACTGTCACGCTGCTGCAAGAATTCTTCTTTAGTTAGAGGTGTATGATACATCCTGAGGCGATGTCCATTTACTACCAATTTTCTTTGAGATCCATTAATAGGAGATAGACGAGCTGCTCCATTATCAAATACCTCTTCAATCTGGTAAGGTCCAAGCCATCTAGTTCTCAGATTTCTAGGGAAGTCCTCATAGCGAGAATCAAATAGCAAAGCCTAATCTCCTTGTTGAAGTTTACTCTACTAAATGTGACTACCATGCCACAACTTCCTCTGCTCTTGAATTACTTTAGTTTAGTGCAGAGCATCCAACCTAAGTTCATCCAATGCATTCAGCTGTAGAATCCTATCCGTCTATGCCTGTGACAATTCAATTCCAATTTCCAATGTTGTGCGCAATGTTAGTAGCTCAAATTCAATAGGTAGGAGGGAATTTTTACCAAAAACTAGTTCATAAGGTGTGAATCTAGTAGTGGATTTCCAAGTAGTATTGTAAGCCCAAACTGCTTCAGGTAATTTATCTAGCCAATTTTTCCTATGAAAAGCTACTATTTTTGTCAAGATTCATTCCAGTTATCTGTTTGTTACCTCAACCTGGACATTTGCTTGTGGGTGGTAAGGTGATGATTTCCTATGTTTGATTTCATATAATTCTATAAAAGCCTCAATGACTCTAGATACAAATTGGGGTCCTTGGTCTGTGGTGATAGACCATGGAGCTCCAAATATCTAAAAAATTTGAGTATACAAGAAATCGACGACCTTATCTTCATGAGCATGTTTGAAAGCACGCACCTCTACCCACTTTGTTAGGTAATCAATGCATACTAGAATATGCACCTTTCCTTGAGAAGGTGGATCAATAGGTCCTACAAAATCAAGCCCCCACCTCTCAAATGGCTCTAAAACCAACTGAGGCTGTAGTGGCATTTCATTTGTATGAGTGGGTTTCCCCATTCTTTGGAATGCATCATAATACCTGATGTAATTTTCCACATCCTTGTGAAGAGATGGCCAATAATATCTGTTGGTCACGAATCCACCTAGTCATATAAAATGTGCCCTAGACCCGGACAACATTGAAATGCCGAGAGAAAGAAATCTCCCGAGCCAATCTCCAGAGAGGGCTGGCTCCCAAACTAATCTAAACTAATTTCAAGGTTTAGGGTTAGAAATAATAGAAAGAGATGGAAATATGGCTGAAGTTGACAGTTGATAGGGAGAACAACCTCAGATAGCAAATAACCTCAAACTAAATCCCGAAGATAAGCAACAATTGATTCTTAGAATGCACATACAGAAATTGGATCAAACATTGACCATAAGTTTACCTTCAATTATACTTCAAATGTTCAAATAAAAACATAGCCAAATTTAGAACAACAAAATTCAACTTATATTTTAGCACTTGACTAAGCAGAAGTGAATTACATATAAAGCATCACATGAACATCAGTTTGGATCACCAACTCAAAAGACTCTAAGAACAAAGCAAAATGTGTTTAGGATTTCTACTTCAATTTTTGCAAAAAGGTCCTCCCCTTTTCTTGAGATGTACATTAGTATTTATAGAGGTCTTCCCTCTCCCTTTCGAATCACAATATTTAAAACATAAAATAGATTTTGAAGAGGAGATCCACAAAATATGCACTTGAAAAGAGAAACAATACCCCTAAATCTACCTCGGAGAAATCACATTCCCTGCTTTTATGGATCAAGTTTGAAAATCGAATGGAAACAAGGGACCACATTTCTTCATTAAAAGACTATTCTCGGGGTATGATTGAAGTGTTAAGAGATTACGAACAAGAGCTTTTAATATCGGAGGCATATTTAATTTTGGTGGCTTTGAAAATTGCATGATTTAACATGTTCTCCCATCTTGTGCACATAGGTAAACAACAAAACATTTAATTTTGGAGCCTCTTTGACCTCGATCTCAAAACCAATTGGAGAGATTTTAAAACATTACTTCGTTCGATCCTCATTTTCTCCTTACGTTCTCCTATGCAATATGAAGAAAAATGCGGACAAAACTTTATTGGGCCTTTGTTGTCGCTTTTGTCATGAAAATGAGATGTGTCATGAAATCACGACATTTTTCCCTCACTACTTTCTCTTATTGCTACCAGTCACGAAAACATGATGTGTCACGAAATCACAACATCCTCCTCTCGCTTGGCTTTCGTCTTCATGCACTTTTGCAAAAACATGATAAGTCACAAAATCACGACATGTCACGAAATCGTGATATCCTCCTCTCGCTTGGCTTTCGTCTTCATGCACTTCCGTGAAAACGTGACAAGTCACGAGATCGCAAAAATTTGCCTTCATTTTGTTCCTTCATTGCTCCTTGTCGCAAAAATGTGACAAGTCATGATTTTATGTCATTTTGTACTTGGCATTGTCCTTTCTGCTTTCTCATTGCAAAAACAAGACTCCCAGTGAAAACGTGCCATGTCATGATTTCATGATAATTTTCTCCCTCCTTGTACTTTTCTACTTTCTCCTTGCGAAAACGCGACAAGTCGCGAAATCGTGACATGTCACGAAATCACGACATTCTTCTGTCTTCTCCTTCATTGTCACCTCCGTTGCAAAAATTTGATGTGTCGTGAAATCGTGACATTCTGTATCATCTTGCTCCTTCCTCGCTTTCCTATCGTGAAAATGTGACAGGTCGCGATATCGCGTCAGTCCATCCTTGGCGCTCCCCTTTGCTGCTGTATTGCACAAAAATGTGACATGTCACCTATCACTTTGCTTTCTTGCCACTGTCTACCATGAAAATGCAACAGATCATGAAAATGCGACATGTCGCGATATCGCGACAAATTTTCCTTTACTGCTCCCTTTTGCTGCTTTCTAGCGCAAAACTGCAACAGGTCACGAAAACGTGACATGTTGCGATTTCACGATATTTTTCTCTGCTTAACTTTTTTTTGCATCAAACGTCGTGAAACCGCAACAGGTCGTAAAAATACGGCATGTCACGATTTCGCGACATTTTTAACTTACTTTGCTTTGGCACAAAACTTGTAAAGATTTTTTTTTTAATTATCCCTTTCGAGGTGCTTGGAGGGACAAACAGAGGAGTGAGTATCTCTACAATTTGTGCATTATTTTGTATGAACAACAACAAAAAAAATACAGTAAAAATGCCAACATTCTTGGCGGCTCTCGGGGTATACAGTTCTACTGTATGCACGAACCCCAGGCCTTTATTCATTAGGCAATAGAGTCAAGAAGCTGGAGGAGCAGAAGAAGTGAGTGTTGGTTGATGTTGGACATTTCTATGGGTTGCTGCAACAAGCTCTTGCTGGTGCTTGGCACTTAAAACAAGACTTTCCATAGAAAAAATAGCAGAACTTCCCTTCTTCCTTTAACTACTGCATTTTGCCTAGCTCGGTTGAGCTGGGTAATCACCAAGTGCTATGAAAGGGTCTCCATGGAAGTGGTGAGAAGCACCTGGTTTGCAAAAATGGGAATGAATGGGGTGATGACCGAAAAATGTGTAGACCGTGGAATGGGAATGGTGAATGATGAAATTGTGGAAGATGGAGGAGTAGAAGCGATAGATACAACAACTGAAGAGGCACTACTGTGCTACCAGCTGCTGGGATTCCATGAAAATAGATAATGAAATGGACGTAGATGAGATGGAGAAAGTGATGGGAACTGTGTAGAAGTGCTCAAAAGACAAAGGATTGGAAGAAAGGGGAAGTGAAGAAACGGGAACATCAGAGAGGGGAGTAGAAAAAATAGTAGTGGCTTGATTATGTACAGTGGAATAAGGAGTGGGAGAGGAAGAGAATTAAAATAAGGAAGTGGAAGAAAGAAGTAGATGGAAGCCACTACTTGATGGGAAGGAAAAGAAAAAGAGAGAGAAATAGACATACCTGTGGGCTCGTGTGCAAAAGGAGCCGAAGTTGACGAATTTTGTACAAAGGGGGACTCCTACAAGTGGTGCTTTTTTTTTTTGGAGCAAAATAAAAAAAAACAAAACAAAATGTACAAGGTAACACTGTGTTTTCACATCATGAAATGTAGGCTTTCAAATGAAATCCATTCACTGAGATAGGAAGTGAATTACCTTCCAAGTCCTCAAGATAAAATGAATTTGCTGCACTTGTACTAGCAATCCGGAATGGACCCTCCCACAGAGCATCAAATTTCTTGTGCATCCCTGGATTGGTCTTTTTTTGTTCCACTTTAAGACTAAATCACCCACTTTGAATGTGCGGTCAGTAGAACCTTTGTGAAACCATTTTGAAACTGCTTGTGAATGCTTAGGAAACTCATCATAGGCCAAAGAACGTTGCTCTTCCAGCTGCAACAACTGAGCCAATCGTATGTTCATAGGATCCATATTTTCTTCATTGTCCAAGAATTCCTTCAATTGCTGCAAGGCATGTAGTTCTAAATGAATAGGCAATATTGCCTCTTTCCCATATACCAGGGCGTATGGTGAAGTCTTGATAGACTTCTTGATCAAAATTCTATCTGCCCATAAGGCCTGATTCAAAAAAAGGTGCCAAGATCTCTTATTATCCCCCAAGGATCTCTTTAAAATACGTAGTAAGTTATTGTTTGTAGATTCCACTAAGCCATTCCCCTGAGGGTAATAATTAGAGGATGTCTTCAAAAAATATCGTACTTGTTTGCAAATTCTCCTAGATTGGCTCCAATGAATGGAGTTTCGTTGTCTGTGATAATGGTGTCAGGAATACCAAAACATGTGATCAGTCCTTCAATGAAAGTGATTACCACATCCTGATTTGTAGCCTTGGTTGGAATGGCCTCAGACCATATTGTAAAATAATTAGTAGCCGTCAAGATGTACTTGTGTCCGACTGAAGAGTTTGGATCAATGATCCCAATAAAGTCCAGCCCCCACTGCTAAAAAGGTGCTTCTACTTGAATTGGATGTAGGGGCAATGGTGCATTTCTAATCCATCCCATATACCTTTGGCATTTGTCGCAAGCTTGAGCAATCTTGAAAGTATCCGCAAACAAATTTGGCCAATAGTAACTAGCCCGAATAATCTTTAAGGCCATAGGCCTACCAGCGTAATGTCCTCCTGACATGCTAGAATGAAACTCCTCTAGGAATCTAGCTTTCTTGGGTTCCTTAACGCACCTTAGGAGAACTCCATCAATGTTTTTGAATAACAATATCTCAGGAAAAAATACATACCTAAGATCTTATAGGCAAAACCTTCTTCGTTGCAAAGAATTTAATTATGGGGGACATCTACCCATTGAAAAATACTTAACAAGGTCATTTGCCCAATCTTGGCCTTGTGCAAAGATGTTCACTAGATTCCTTTCTTCAGCAGGGTTGTTCACTTGATGATCAACCATCTCAGAGGCCACAGTTTTTGCTAATTGTTGGCATAAGGCCTTACCTTGCACCAACTTGGTTGGATGGATCTCAACATTGAAATATTGAATTTTGGTGACCCAAACGGCATGCTTATCACCCATATCACCCTGAATGATGAAGTTTATTACATCGGGGTGGATGACGTAGACAATCATCTTGCTCTGGGATACGAAGTGCCTGAAATTTTTGAGAGACTTCATGATAGCATAGACCTGCTTCTCAATGAAATTGTATCTCTCCTCATGGGGTAAGATAACCTGGCTAAGGAAAGCAATGGGTATTTCATCCCCATCGTCTCCTTTCTATGTAAGCACTACAACATAGCTTTCATCCTCTCCAACTGCGTACAGAATGAATTCCTTAGAATAATCTAGATTGATCAACATAGGGGCTTGTGTAATTCTATCTTTAATTTCCCAAAATGTGTCTTTCCTCTGAGTTGTCCACTTGAACTCCGCATATTTCTTTAATAGCTCAGTCATGGGCTTGACTACTCGGGCAAATTTGAAAATAAATTTTCTCACAAAATTAATTTGCCTAAAGAAAGATTGCAACTCTTTCTTATTGAAAGGGAGTGATAGTTTCTTCAAAGCTTCAGATCTTGATGGATAAATTGCCAAACCGTTCTCTGAGATGACATGCCCCAAGAGCTTACCTTCATTTACTACGAAAATGGACTTCTTTGGGTTTATGGAAATGCCAAACTCTTGACATTTCTCAAATATCTGCCTCAAAAGAGAACAATGTTCTTCTTGTTTGTGCAAAAATATAGTCATATCATCGAGATAGATGATAATGATATTATTTAAAAGCTCCCCACATGTGATGTCCATGGCCCTTTGAAATGTATCCCTAGCATTGGACAATCCGAAGGGCATGCACTGATAGGCAAAGGTACCCCACTTGGTTGTGAACGCGGTTTTGTGTTGATCCTCATCCCTAAACCAAATTTGATTGTATCCAAAGAATCCATCTAGCAATGAAAAGCATTGAGCCCCAAAAACAATGTGAAGGATATGATCAATGCGAGGCAATGGGTAGTGATCCTTTAAGGATGCTTGATTCAAGTTTTGAAAATCCACACACAGTCGAATATCTCCATTTTTTGTACGGATCGAAACCAAATTAGCAACCCAAGTCGAGTGCTTAATCGGATATATAATCTTGGCCTACAACATATTTGCAAGTTCGGCCTTCATGAGGGCTTCAATCTTTGGGTTCACCGGTCTCTGCTTCTGCCTGAAGGGTTTGACTCCTTCTTCCAGCTCGATAGTGTACTGAATGATCTCTTTATCATATTCCCTCAAATCCTCGTAGCTCCAGGCCACGATGTCAAAAAACTCTTGACATAATTTTTTGATCTCTTGCAATTCAGTGGGAGTAGAATCAGTCCCAATTTTGATGACCTTATCAGCCTCCAAATAAAGCTCCATGTACTCTTTCCCGTCGAACTCAATCGATGCTTCTTGGACAGATCATTCTGATCAAACAAGATTTTTAGAGTAATGAGGCCTTTAGGAATGTGGTTATTCCGTAACTGAATCAGGCCTTCAATTTATTCACTCTCCAAGGTCCTTCCCTTGATGGTGGCAACTTCTTGAACCAAAAAGTTAACAATTTGCTCATCGCTATCGAAGACTTGCCAAAAGGTGTCCTTCTATGGGATAGAGGTCCTATACACCATTCTCACTATTTTTGGCCTTCTCACCACCTACTCGATTGGTGAAAAATTTGCTCCCAAGGAATCCAACAGGTCAACATGTCTATTTTGTTCTCATGGAACGAAATGCATGCTGAGAGCAGAGAACGATTCGAACAGGTCCTAGACCTTGTTGCGATAGTTCTTGAGATAGTGGTTCTTGGACACACACTTATTGGTCACTTGATTGACAATTAGCTCGGAGTCACCAAATATTTGCAACTATCGCACTCCAAGTTTCTCAGCCTTCTTGAGGCCTAGGCATAAAGCCTCATATTTTGCTACATTATTTGTGCAGCTCTAGGTCAAATGATATGAATAGGATCATTGAATCCCAGAAGGTAATACTAGAACAATCCCAGCTCCAATGCCATTTCTACATCGTGCTCCATCGAAATAGAGCTTCCAAAGCTGGTCTTGACTTTCATCATTCTTTTCTTTAGCCTTTTTAGGCTTAAAAATGGAGTAACACCCCAAGTCAGTTTCCATCATGGCATTGAAATTGGCCATGGAAAATTCATTTTCTAGGCGGAGCTCTTCCAAAGCTTCTTCCATTAAGTCAAGCTCGCCAAATTCTTCAGACATCATGTGCACCAAATTTGCTAACCTATCCATTTCATCTATTCTCTCCACATGAAATGTGGAAGGCTTCTCATTGAAAATTTTTACCTTTTTACCTTTATGGATCACCTCCAAATGAGTAAAATCCAAAGAAAGGTAACCCCCGAGTTCAGCCATGAACTCTTGGGAGAGACACATACCAAAACATGGCTCTAGGTCCACTACTATGATCTCCTAGATCACAGTAATCTGAGTCATGGTGTGTAGGGAGATAGGAACATCCTTAATTACATCCACCGTCTTTATTGAGGTACCATCTAGCTGCAAAACTCCCATGCTAGTCCTTGTATATTCCATTCCTATGACATCACATACTGCCTTAAGCATGACAATAGTATCTGCTCCTGAGTCAATGAGGCAATTATACACCACATGTCCCTCCATTCTCAATGAAAGATAAAAAGGTGGTGGTTTATTTTTTTTGGTGACTGAAGAGGTCAGAGTTTGAGCGATAACTACCTAGGCTGGAGCCTTCCCCTTACTTTGTGTGGTCTTTAGGGATTCCTATAAGAGATTCACCTATCCAGGCAGCTGTAAGGTGTCATACAGACTTACCTTGGCTGGTATCCTTTTGAGTTCTTCGACGATGTTGTACTCCATCGAAATTGGCTCTCTCCCTCCACTAGTAGATTCAAATCTGCTTCTATATTGTTGGGTGGCCTCCACTCGCTATCGTTTAGTCAATGATGGATACCACAACGTCTCTCTAGCTTGTTCCTTTGTTTTTGCTTGCGGATGGGAGGTAGAAGCCTTAGCTTGCAACCTCTCTTTTTCTTGTGGTGGAAGCAAATCCTTTGACAAAATAGGTGGGTCTTATTGTGGGGCTGGAGGATCATGAGTCTTTGCAGGTATTTGTTGCTTTGTTGCTTGTGCAGGAGGCACTTTCAATGGCTCCATATTAGCCAGATCTACCACCATTGGTTTCTTGCTATTGCGTGTCAAGACTGCTATGTATTCCTTAGGAGACATCGCAAAATTATGATCCACCTCTCAAATCATGTTTATACGGCTCCCCGTAAGAACTTGTAAATAATTTTTGTGGACCATGCAAGTGGACTCATCATGTGGGTCCTTGCATGAAGAACACAAGTAAGATGGCTCATGTGAAACTTTAGAGGGGCTAGCCTCTTCACTTACTAGGATCACTGAGTTCCTCTCAGGTACTTTCTCTATAACCTTGCTAGGAGCAACTTGCTCTCTAGTTATCACTGGAATAAATCTTCATGGCTGAAAGTTCCTTTCTGCCTCTCTTCGCTCCATAGATATCATCTTGTTAGTGAGGGCTCTCATGTCCGACTGGATTTCTTGCAAAACAACCAATTGAGGATCTAGGATTGAGGACACAGGCGGTGTCGGTAGAGGTAATGGAACTGGTGGAGAAGGTAATGCAGGAGTTGGAACTAGAGAGGTTAACTATGGAATGGGAATCATAGGTACCAAATTTATGGGAGGATTCCATGAAGATGAAGGGTACATGGATGGAGTAGTGTAAGATGTGGAGGCTACACCTGTAAGCTGGTATTGCGAAAGCTCAGGAAAAATGGGCATTGCCATTTTTGGAGGCAATTTCCCAATGGCAATCAGATCGGCCTCAACCTTATGTGCCTGGGAATATAGTGCAGGAAAGGTTTGAAAATTGGACATCCTAATGTTCATACTAATATCTGAGTGGAAATCCTGAAGATAGTAAAATGCCGCTTGGTCATTAGTAGGATGGAGACCATCAGGAACTCTCTGCCAAGTTCGGGCAAACCTAACGTTGAAATCCATTATCTCCTCTTGAGGATGTCTCTTGATATTTGTAAATTTATGCAACAAATAAAATGGGTCCGCTTGCTAATTAAACCTTTTGATTAGCATCTCTGCTAATTGATCCCATGAATTTATGGAGTTGGGATACAAGGATCTATACCAAAGACAATAACTTACCGTGGAGTGACAACACAAGCAATTTTATCATGACATATTCATCTGTGATATTATGAATTGTAGCCAAGGATGCCACATATGACACATGCTCATACATGGTCTTTCCAGTCCCATTGTATGTAGGCAAAGCCTTTAATGCTGCAACAGGAACTGGATTTTGAAAAGGCAGGTCCAACGCTCTTGAATGGTTCCTGTTGGTCATAAAATTCGCATAGGAAAGGACTTTCGGTGGGTTTGCACGCCCTGGACCTACGACCAACATTGAAAGGCCAAGGGGAAGAGATGCCCCTCGTGCCAATCTCCAAATAAAGGCCGGATCCTATACTAATCTAATTTTGGGGGTTTGAGACAAGAGTGCAGGAAATAAATAAACAAAGTAAGGGTTAGAAAAAGAAATAAAAAAGGAGTAAGGGTTAGAGAAAGAAATAAAAAGAGTAAGGGTTAGAAGATGATGATTTGAGGTGGGAGAGAATAGGAAGCATGATCACTCGCTAACAACTCAAATAGCAGTAGGAAATACCAAGAATGAAATGAAAGAAACGCAGTGTCGACCTTCCTATGTATCCTCTGGATGGGTTCGTAGGGTTCTCCTCTCTCTCTCACTAGAATTCAGGGTTCAAAGTAACAGCGATTAAGAAGAGGGAATAACATAAACCTCAATCCACTAGGCAGCATAAAAGAAAGCAACAGGGACGTTTTTCCTCTCCTATGTATCCTTCAGGGTGAATTTCAGGGGTTCAGTCCCCGATCACACATTAGATTCAGGATTTAGAGTCTCGGTACACAAACGAGAAAAAACAACAGAATTAAGCACATAAGGTAGCATAAAAGAGTGAAATGGATCACAATAGATCTTTAGTATTAAACATAGGACATCAAGTTACAGCAGCTTTCTAGAAAAAATTCCCCCCCCCTTTTACAATACATGCCTGGGTTTTTATAGAGGACCCAACCCTCTGAGTCATTATTACAAAAAATGGTAGAGTACACCCTCGGGCTCTGAGAAATCGGCTCCTCACGGCTGCTGCGACTGAGTTTTCAAATCGGTTGCCAAAACTGGCAATTATGACCGGGTCAACCATGGAAACATTCATTTAATGCATCGCCCGAGTGTCCCTGGCTTCTAGATGCTGTGCTTGAATGATCGCTATGCCCACCGGGTTTTACTTCGAGGACTGTTACGTCCCTTTCGTTTTCCAGGAATGGTCAGCGGACTTATCGGGCAAGAAAGGGGGTACTTATAAGGGGCCTTCGATCACCTTGGGAAGCTGCTCGCCTTGGAACGTGGGCCCGAAAGTGCTTCGCTACATATCCACCTCGCCAAAGTCTTGGGCCGAAGTAGATTCTCCTTAATTTGTTCTTCACAAAATAATGCTTCGTAGAAACTACTTCGGGGATGTCGAGTACCGAGCGGGTTCCATCTTTGAAGTGAGGCCTTTTGTCCTTTGCTGGCGAAACTGCTTCGGCTGGAAAATGTTTCGGCCTGATTCTCTCTCAAAATTGCGGTTCGGGGAATATCCTCCCGAAGCATTTCTCTATTTTCGACACATTGTCATTTTGCTTCGGGCGCCACTGCTTCGGGTGAAAATTGGCCGAAGTAGGTGTCGAAAATACTTCGGGCCCAAAGTAGTTTCCTTACCTTGGCTGATTTAGATTATGCTCTCCTCCTTCGACGAAGTCGTTTGGATGTTGCTTCGCAAAACTTCCGCCCGAAGAGGCTGCTAAAAATGCTTCGGGTGCGAAGCGTTATCCTTGTATTTTCTTTGGCTAAATTACTTCGTAAGATTTTCGCCCGAAGTGGTGATTTGAAGTGCTTTGGGCCCGAAGCTCTTTTCACATTCTCTTTCTTTCTTTTGGTGGCTTTTTCTGGCTTGGGGAAGCTCTTTCTTCTTTATTTTATAAAAGGGCGATAGGGAGAGTCAAAATTGCTGTAACTTAAAATAAAGAAAAAACTTTCAACAAAGAAATATTATACAAAAATTCTACTATTCTTCTACCCCTTGTATAATGTGACAAAAGTGTCAACATTCTTGGCAGCTCATGGGGTGGCAAGCTCGTCTCGGAAACAGAACCCTTTAGTCTTGATCCATTGGTCCACGGAGTCACCGGTCTTCCCCAGACCCTGCTCCTGCGATCTATCCCTCTTCTTGTTCTTCTTCTCTTTCTTCTTCTTCTTCTTCTTCGGGCACGGCTTCTGGCTGTGGTGATGGTTCGAGGCATTCACAGATGCGCTTCATTGTTTTTCATACATGAGTCCAGGCACTCTTTTGGAATGGTTTTTGATCCTGTAATTCATTTACTAAAATGCTAAATCGATCAATTTGCCCGATGTCAGCATGTTTGGCCCTGGTGAATAGATCGTCTAGGCAAGCCTTGATCTTACAGTATCTCAAGATGAAATCTGTCACCTGCCCTTCTATGATCGGTTCCTCCCAGCCATCGATCTCCGAGACATCATTCTCGAACTGCAGCCAGACTGGTTTGAGGTCATCCTTGCTGAGAATATTTTTGTCATCGTCCGTGAAACTCGAGAAACCCAAGGAATAAAGGTCCTAAAAATAATTCATTGAGGCACGTTGCTCATTGTCAAAAATGTCCTAGAGGCTTCTGGATTTCTGAGCTTTTTGCACCTTGGAGAAAAAGGTGCGAACCGTGGCCTGGACTGTGGATCAGTCCCTAGCTGTTCAGGTCATCGCAGTGACCTGTAGGTCCTAATATCTAGTATTCTAGACATCGAACGCTAGCTTGAGTCGACTCTTGGATTTCTGCGTGACCTCGTTGATGACTGACCCTCCCTCGATAATAGCCTACTGTGCTTCGGTGACATACATCAAAATTGAAAAAGCACTGGCGCACCGAGGCCATAAATTTTTTAGCAGGTGTGCACGAATCTCCTTAATTTTGGCCCTATAAAACAACGTTAGATCTTCCTTTGCATACGGTGGAGCTTGCATCTGTGGGATTTCATCCTCAATCTTCCTGGCCTTCAGATCACTCTCGGTCTGCTTCGTGCTTGGCATTTGGTCGTAGACTGGAGTCGTTGAACTCGTCGCTTTAGGTCGAACGTCTCCTTCTTCATTGCCTTGCACTACTCCTCGGCCTCTGCCAACTTGGAGCGGACCCTTGCCAAATCTTCCTCCAGCTTAACATTGGCGGCCTTGGCCTCAATCCTGCGCTGGTTGGCGATAACTGCATGAGCCCTAAAGGTCTCAATTCGGACATGCATGGATGCCGACTCATTATCAACATTCAGGTGTTCTAGGTCCTTAGGTGTCTCTTGGTAATCATAGTCTGCTAGAGTCATTTCATCCGGAGGCTTTTGTACCTTGGGGACCTTCTTGATTTTATGCACCTTTCTAGCCTCTAAATAAAAAACGATGCATTTTTCAACTGATGTCGTCGAGCGTCCTCGTCTTTTCCTTGCCTCCCTTAGTATTTTCTCAGTGTTTTGCCATGCTTGGAATAGCTTCTCGGCAAGGGGGCGGTCCTTAATTAAGGACATCTCTGATTTAGACAAGGCTAGATCTCCAACCGAGGGAGTAAACAAATATAAAGAATGTGCGAGGGATGCCTCACCAGAAGGCTCGATGACAGACGTGGTGGGACTCGATGTTGAAGTGGGACCCCTATCCCTGCTAATGGCCAGGGGGATAGTAGTGTGGAAGGGCGAAGTAGGGTCCATGGTCTTACCCCTGTCATGACCGTGGGATGAGGCCGGACCAGCGATAGGTGACGTGTGATGGGGTGATGGGCTATGCAAGGGAGACTGGCGAGAACTTCTAGCTATGGTTACGACAAAAATGTGTGAGGCTAGGGCAAGGGGTGGAGAATGCATACCTGCGTGCCCTCCTGGCATTATGGTAGTGGCGACTTCTGGTGCAGCCACATCTTGTTCTTTCTCGATTTTGGCACTCGATAGGGCTACGACCTCGACACTTGCTTTGGATGGGTCTGATATCAGTCGCCCAGTGGAGGGGCTTACAAGTCCTATGTGAGGTCGCTTTGGGTGCTTTGTGGGTGCCAAGGTCTGTTCTTGCTTCTTCCTTTTTCTCCTTACCAAAGATTGCTTTGACCCTTCAGTGCTCGAGTCGTGGCCTCCTATAGGCCCCTGCGGTGATCTTGGAGGTGTAGCTTGGGCCTTTTCCTTTCTCGAAGTAGTATCATCTCTTTCTAGACTTTCACCCGAGCCTGGGATAGCTGGAGGGATGAGGGCGGCGAAGGAAGAAGGCTTCCACTTTCCAGCGTTGGCTTCATAAATTTCTGTGAAGTCCTTGTCCATTGCCAAGAATCCATAAGAGTTCGTTTTCTGCGGTGGACCCTCATTATCCACCATTCTCTCAGTTGAGCCGCATCCCAATCCTTTACTCCCTCCTTCAAGTCATCTTTCACTTTCTTCCAGAAGGTGGAGTTGGGGCTCGGGAGTGAATGCCGATCTGGGTCATATGCGACCTCCATTGGGTAGAATTCGTGCCAGGGAGGTAAGGCTTCCATCCTCTCCAGATGCCATTCCAAATCCTTTCCCCGAGGATTATTCCTTTGTTTCACAATTTTTGGATAGGGGCAAACATGGAAGCTCTTGACCCGTATATGGTCCCTCATTACTCCCAAAGGATCATAAAGCCATTGCTAGGGAATTTGGAGAAGGCCAAACTTGGCAAGCTTCTCTTCCAAGAAGACGTTCTGATTTAGGGTGAACACTTCGATAACTCCTATCCTGAGAGGGAAGTCACAAGTGTGAGCCCATTTCCGACCCTTGCCATAGATGGCATTGGTTGCATCACTCTGCCTAGCGACTTCCAACGCGAATTGATACTCGAAGGGGTAAACTGGCAGTATGAAGGGCTTCCCTATGAAATCGAAGATGTGAATCACCAGCCCCTACGTTAGTCAAAAAATGTCTCCCCTCTTCTCTCGGACTACTTTGTTTCTCAAGCCGAGGGGGACTCGCGGGGAGGATCCTGCCAACATGCGCATGGCGGGTCCCAAGAATTGTTGATTAAAGGAATAGTAGGACTCTGATCTCAATAGTAGGGGAGTCCACTGATATACGGGCAAAGGACTTCCATCCTTGCCACTTGCCGTAATGGCAACATGAGGAAAACTATTATGTACATGAAAAAAAAGTAACCAAACAAGAAAGGAGCAGGGCACGAAGCACTGGCTGGTCCCCGCATTCTTCATGCTGGTGAGTTGCGCATGCAAGCCCCTAGCCACCCATTCTGCCCAATCTACGAAGACTGGGTTGGAACCGGGTCTCAAATTATCGAGGGCATTGAACTCCCCTTTGGAAATGCATTCAACCAGGGACACCTGCCATGGGTATACCGAAGCGTCGGTAGATAGGCCTGCCACCCATGCAATGATGGAGAAGAGGTCGGCATTTTTAAAAGCCTCCAAGGGAAGGGGCATTTGGGGTAGTTTGCTCGAAGGAAGCTCGCTTTTGAGGCTCTGCTGCAAAAAATTGATCATGTAGCCAGTAGACGTGAACCTCTGTGTTTGTTCACTCAAAATGATGTTGCAAACCATACATCCCTCGGGTGGGCCCTGTTGTGGTGCAAAAGCTACCTGTATGTCTTCTTTCAAAATTGAAAATAATTTTTGGCCAGATGCATCCAACACCTGTCTGGTGGTGGGCTGGTAATTCTGTGCGATGGCATTGACCAGCTCAAGGCAATGGTGTGTGGGGGGCACCAGATACCAATATATCTGGGAGTAGTATGCGGTAGCTTTTTTGCTTTCCATCAGGAGCTTGCTTCTCATGAGCTCAACGGTGCTTCTGAGCTCAGCTACGCTCCTGGATAGCTTCGTATCCCTGATTCTTTCCCACATGTCAACCGGTGGTTCTAGTTGCTCACCTTCAGAATCCTCCCTTTCCTCCATGACACGTTTATCCAGGTGGAGGCCCGAATCAACGGGCTTTGGCTTTGGCCTTTTTTCATGGCCTTTTACCTTTGGCTTCTTAGGGGCCACTACTTCTAGCCCCTTTCCCTTCTCCTTAGAACATTCCTTGCCCATTGTCGATGCTTAGAGCAACGGGGTTTGCAGTATGGAGAGAATTTGGCACTGAAGCTTCAGAGTGCGAAGTGGAAAAAGATTTGCGGGTAATCCTCTCGGCTGTTTGGAGTCTGTGTTATATAGCTGCCAAAGACAACTACCCCCATTTATGGCATGTGCCATAATTAATTTAGCACTTCTCACCTGAGAGATCATCGCCCAAATTGCCATGATGCAGTACATGGGCTATGTGTTGTGATGATTACGACTGCTTTGGGAACGTAGCCATCCACCACCTAATACCTGGGGGTAGACTTTTTCCTCAATCGAATCCCCTAAGGACGTACCCGACACCTTTTCATTTAACTCACCTGCTTTGGATGCCTTTTGAAGGTGACTATCGGCACGTTCCTCTAGGCACGCAATAAATGCTTCTGCCTTGTGCATCTTTGGGTCAACAAAGCTGAAATAGGAGCTGACATACTTCACGGCGAACCTTTTCATACCTTAGTCAGAACCTTGCTTCGGCCTAATCGCACTTCGTCTCGAACCACTTTGAAACCAAGTTCGCAAGGGATATATATAGTATATATATATATATATATATGATATATATATATATATCTATATATATATATATACTATGCATACACTATATCTATAGACATAGTTTTTTTTTTTTTTTTTTGAGCTAGCTGTTGAGGTAAAACTCAACCTGAGTTTCTGAGCAGCACTTTATTTAATAATGAAACTTTTCACAATATTCACACAGGCTTGTAGCAAAATAGGCATGTCGCCACCACAAACTCGGCTTCAGATATTTATCCGATGAATCTGTAATGCCCGGACCAGATCAGATTGAACTTCAGTTGATTCTTGAAGTCTGGATGGATCCTCCCCGAAGTTCTCCATGCTGTGAATAGAAAGCAATACAATAGTTCATCGCTCTTGCCAATACCCATGCTACTGATGCAGGATGTGGCGAAGCAGTTCACCACGCATGGGCCCTCTTGGGGTATTGGTTGTAGTGATGGCTGGAACTGACATACCGAAGAGTCCAGCAACTATGGGCTGGGTACAGGTTCTTCCATCTCCTTGATGCTATAATAGGGATCTTCTGGCAAAGAGCAAACTTCTATGATCTCCTTAGGTTCAACCTCTTGAGGTAAGCCTGATGGGTTCTGGCTGAACACCTACGTGCCATGCTCTAGGATACAAAAAGGGTGCAAAAACGTCCCTTATTCGTTCTCAGGTGCTACCACTTGAACTTGCTTCTCTTCTTGGCCTATCCTCTGATGGAGATTGCAAGCACCCATATTGTTCATCGTTGGGGCAAAGCTTGCAAATTTCCATGGTTGGACTTGGATGGGATCTACCTCTCGAGCTCCACATGACTGCATCTCAGGCTTTTGCTTAGTATGAGGAGTCTGCCATGAAGAATACTACATTGGGCAGACAGGAGAAGTGATTATCGGAGAAAGTGATGGGGTTTCCCCCCACTACCACTTTCCCGATAGAAACTGCTCCGCTCGTACTGCTTCCTCAAAAATTTGAGGGAATCTTTGTTCGCCTGATCATAGCAAGAGGAGGCCTATGTCCGGGTGAAAAGCCCGAACATAGTAGAGGTGGGCTTGGGTGGGCGTTGGTTGAATCTCCCCTGGAACTTTCTTCCAAGTTTTGGAGAATCGGACATTGAAGTCCGTGACGCTCTCCAAGGGTGTTTTCTTGATGGTGGAGAAGTACGTCAAAAGTTGGAAGGGATCCTGAGAGCCATCAAATGTTTCAAATAGTGCTCCCGCCAAGTCATCCCATGAACAAACGCTTTTAGACCCGAGCAGTCTATACCACCACAACGCCTTTCCTTCCAGAGATGCAGCCAGAAGTCGAACCATGACATCTTCGTGGATTATGTTGTAGAGGAACGCTAAAGCAACAACATCTTCAAGGTGTTCTCGGGCCATCCTCGTGGTGCCATCATATATTGTCAATGCCTTCAAGGCGATCTCAAGAATCTTGTGGTAGCTTTGAAGATTCAAGGGGCCTCGGTCATCCTAGCTGGGAAAACTTACCCCTACCATTATAGCAGTGGTCTACAAAGATCACGGTTATCGTCGCTAGATCGGAGTTGTTAGGTGAACATTCTTTCTCCACTAATGAGGTCAAGGTTGCTCACCAAACCTTGATTCCTCTGGGATATCTTCTTTCGGGAAATCTAAATCTTTAGTTCAACTGAGTCACCAGGTGGTTTTATCAGATGAAGACAGGCTTGAGATTCACCGAACTTGGACCTTCTTAAGACATGGGGAGTCCTGGTTATGAAAACCAGGTTTAGGCATTGGTCTTTATGACTTTAGAGATTCTTCGGGTAAAATAGAGTCGCCAGATGCTAAGAGTCTTTTAGTAATGAGAGCATCAATTCTCACTACTACTCAGGGGATGAGACTGACCGGGTCTCACCGAGAACTTTGTTAGAACTATTGGCTCCGATGAAGATGGGCTAGAAATTTTCTCAAATATGGGACCTTGAGTCCCACTGGGCGTGCCAAAAATTGTTGGTCATCAAATCCGCACAAGAAAGGACTTTCGGTGGGTTTGCGCGCCCTGGACCTATGACCAACATTGAAAGGCCAAGGGGAAGAGATGCCCCTCGTGCCGATCTCCGAAGAAATGCCGACTCCTATACTAATCTACTTTTGGGGTTTGAGATAAGAGTGCAGGAAAGAGATAAAAGGAGTTAGGGTTAGGAAAAGAAATAAAAGAGTAAGGGTTAGAAGATGATGATTTAAGGTGGGAGAGAACAGGAAGCACGATCACTCGCTAAAAACTTGAATAGCAGTAGGAAATACGAAGAATGAAATGAAAGAAACGTAGTGCCAACCTTCCTATGTATCCTTTGGATAGGTTCGTAGGGTTCTCCTCTCTCTTTCGCTAGAATTCAGGGTTCAAAGTAACATCGATTAAAATGAGGGAATAACAAAAACCTCGATCCACCAGGCAACATAAAAGAAAGCAAAAGGGACGTTTTTCCTCTCCTATGTATCCTTCAAGGTGAATTTTAGGGGTTCAATCCCCAATCGCACATCGGATTCAGGATTCAAAGTCTCGGTATGCAAATGAGAAAAGACAAAAGAATTAAGCACATAAGGCAGCATAAAAGAGAGAAATGGAGCACAATAGATCTTTAGTATTAAACGCAGGACATCAAGTTATAGTAGCTTTCTAGCAGAAAGTTCCCCCCCTTTTTACATTACATGCCTGGGTTTTTATAGAGGACCCGACCCTCTAAGTCATTATTACAAAAATGGCGGAGTACATCCTCGGGCTCTAAGAAATTGGCTCCTCGTGGTTGCTGCAAATGAGTTTTCAAATCGGTTGCTAAAATTGGCAACTGTGATCGGGTCAACCGTGGAAACATTCATTTAATGCATCGCCCGAGTGTCCCTGGCTTCTGGATGTTGTGCTTGAGTGATCGCTATGCCCACCAGGTTTTACTCCGAGGACTGTTACGTCCCTTTCGTTTTCCAAGAATGGTCAGCGGACTTATCGGGCAAGAAAGGGGGTACTTGTAAGGGGCCTTCGATCACCTTGGGAAGCTTCCCGCCTTGGGACATGGGCCCAAAAAGTGCTTCACTACATATCCGCCTTGCCAAAGCCTTGGGCCAAAGTAGATTCTTCTTGATTTGTTCTTCGCAACATAATGCTTCACAGAAACTACTTCGGGGATGTTGAGTACTAAGCGGGTTTCATCTTTGAAGTGAGGCCTTTTGTCCTTCGCTGCTGAAATTGCTTCGGTTGGGAAATGTTTCGGCCCGATTCTCTCTCAAAACTGCGGTTCAAGGAATATCCTCCCGAAGCATTTCTCTATTTCTGACACATTGTCATTTTTCTTCGGGCTCCACTACTTCGGGTGAAAACTGGCCAAAGTAGGTGTCAGAAATACTTCGGGCCCAAAGTAGTTTCCTTGCCTTGGCTGATTTAGATTATGCTCTCCTCCTTCGATGAAGTCGTTTGGATGCTGCTTCGCAAAACTTTCGCCCGAAGCGACTGCTAAAAATGCTTCAGGTGCGAAGCGTTATCTTTGTATTTTCTTCGATGAAATTACTTTGCAAGGTTTTCGCCCGAAGTGGTGATTTGAAGTGCTTTGGGCCCGAAGCTCTTTTCACATTCTCCTTCTTTTCTTTTGGTGAAGCTATTTTCCTTGGCCTGTTTGGTAGCGAAGCTCTTTCTTCTTCATTTTATAAAAGGGGTGATGGGGAGAGTCAAAATTGCTATAACTTAAAATAAAGGAAAAACTTTCAACAAAGAAATATTATACAAAAATTCTACTATTCTTCTACCCCTTGTATAATTTGACAAAAGTGTCAACAGTTCCAAGCAAAAAATTGGCGTGGAGGTTGTTGACCAGCCATTTATACTGCTAGATTTGGATGTACTAGCAAGCTCATAGCAGTACTGGGAGGAGTCAAAGATGGCACAAACTGACCCGTCGCCTGCAAAGAGATAGCAAATGACGGGCTCATAGGACTTACCAATCTTGAGCGCTCCCTCCAGTTTTTAACATCGATCTCGAATAATTCAACTGGGTCTTTCGATTCTTTAGATCTTGATCTCATGATCATGAAGCAAGGATTTTCACCAGCTTCACGATTGGAGATTTCTAGGTACTATATAGTCACCCCCAGTAGAGTCACCAAATGAGCTTATAATCTCTGCTTTGAGGTCAAGACAGTTCATCAAAATATTGATTCCTTCGGGTGTCAAAATATGGGACTTGTGAGTCCCACTGGGTGTGCCAAAAACTATTGGTCACGAATCCACCTAGTCATATAAAATGCACCCTAGACCCGACCAACATTGAAAGGCCGAGAGAAAGAGAAGTCTCTCGGGCCAATCTCTAGAGAGGGCTGGCTCCCAAACTAATCTAAACTAATTTCAAGGTTTAGGGTTAGAAATAAAAGAAAGATATGGAAATATGGCTGAAGCTGAAAGTTGATAGGGAGAACAACCTCAGATAGCAAATAACCTCAAACTAAATCTTGAAGATAAGCAACAACTGATTCTTAGAATGCACATACAAAAATTGGATCAAACATTGACCATAAGTTTACCTTCAATTATACTTCAAATGTTCAAATGAAAACATAGCCAAATTCAGAACAACGGAATTCAACTTATATTTTAGCACTTGACTAAGTAGAAGTGAATTACATAGAAAGCATCACATGAACATCAGTTTGGATCACCAACTCAAAAGACTCTAAGAATAGAGCAAAATGCGATTGGGATTTCTACTTTAATTTTTTCAAAAAGGTCCTCCCCTTTTCTTGAGATGTACATTAGTATTTATAGAGGTCTTCCCGCTCTCTTTTGAATCGCAGCATTTAAAACATAAAATAGATTTTGAAGAGGAGATCCACAAAATATGCACTTGAAAAGAGAAAAAATCTCCCTAAATCTGCCTCGGAGAAATCACATTCCCTGCTTTTATGGATCAAGTTTGAAAATCGAATGGAAACAAGGGACCACATTTCTTCATTAAAAGACTATTCTCGGGGTATGATTGAAGTGTTAAGAGATTACGAACAAGAGCTTTTAATACCGGAGGCATATTTAATTTTGGTAGCTTTGAAAATTGCATGATTTAACACGTTCTCCCATCTTGCGCACATAGGTAAACAACAAAACATTTAATTTTGAAGCCTCTTTGACCTTGATCTCAAAACCAATTGGAGAGCTTTTAAAACATTACTTCGTTCAATCCTCATTTTCTCCTTACGTTCTCCTATGCAATATGAAGAAAAATGCGAACAAAAATTTATTGGGCCTTTGTTGTCACTTCTATCGTAAAAATGCGACGTGTCTCAAAATCATGACATTTTTCCCTCGCCTCTTTCTCCTGTTGCTACCAGTCGCAAAAACGTGACATGTCATGAAATCGCGACAATCTCCTCTCGCTTGGATTTCATCTTCATGCACTTTCGCAAAAATGCGACAAGTCATGAAATTGTGACATGTCACGAAATCATGACATCCTCCTCTCGCTTGGCTTTCGTCTTCATGCACTTTTGTGAAAAAACTTCAAGTCACGAGATCACGACAATCTACCTTTGTTTTGTTCCTTCGTTGCTCCTTGTTGCGAAAATGTGACAAGTCACGATTTCACGTCATTCCATACTTGGCGTTGTCCTTTTCACTTTCTCATCGTGAAAACAAGACTCCCAGCGAAAATGCGCCATGTCACAATTTCACGATAATTTTCTCCCGCCTTGTACTTTTCTGCTTTCTCCCCACAAAAATGTAACAAGTCATGAAACCACGACATTCTTCTGTCTTCTCCTTTGTTGCAAAAATTCAATGTGTCATGAAATCGTGACATTCTGTATCATCTTGCTCCTTCCTTGCTTTCCTGTCATGAAAACGTGACAGGTCACGATATCGCATCAGTCCATCCTTGGCGCTCCCCTTTGTTGCTGTATTGCGCAAAAATGTGACATTTCACTTATCACTTTGCTTTCTTGCCATTGTCTGCCATGAAAATGCGATAGATCACGAAAAATGTGACATGTCGTGATGTCATGACAACTTTGCCTTTACTGCTCCCTTTTGCTGCTTTCTAGCGCGAAACCGCAACGGGTCGCGAAAACGTGACATGTCGCGATTTCGCAACATTTTTCTATGCTTAAATTTTTTCTGCATCGGACACCGCGAAACCGCAACAGGTCATGAAAATGCGGCATGTCGTGATTTCGTGAAATTTTTAACTTACTTTGCTTTGGCACAAAACTTGTAGATATTTTTGTTTTTTAATTATCCCTTTCGAGGTGCTTGGATGGACAAACAGAGGAGTGAGTATCTCTACAATTTGTGCATTATTTTGCATGAACAGCAACAAAAAAAATGCGGCAAAAATGCCAACAATATCATGTCCCTAAAATTTTTCTAATTGTGCTTTTTACAAAATAATGTCCACTTGAGGGTTCATCATGACAAGCTCTAAGGATATCATATACCTCATCCTTTCGGATACACTTGCGTAACACATGGTCAGGACTGCACTTAAAAAGTATACCCTTAATCCACTCAAAGGAAGAACTTTGTTTGATCAATTGTTTTTTCTATTTTGAAGTGAAATGTGGAGGAACCTTTCCCGTGACCAAATAATTGGCTATATCTACAAACCAAGGTGATTGGACTGATATAGCAAATAATTTTTCATCAAGAAAAGTGTCCTCAACTAATTCCCCTTTATCTGTGTTCTACAACCTAGACAAGAAATCTACTACAACATTAGCTTTTCCTGGTTTGTTGATTATTGTGATATCAAATTCTCGTAGCAACAGTAACCAACGAATAATTATTGCACTTACCATAGGATTATTCATCAAATACTTAATGGCTGTGTGATCTGTGTGAATAAATATTTGATAACCTGTGATGTAATGCCTAAATTTTTTGATGGCATACTGCCAAGAACTCTTTCTCAGTTATGGTATAATTTTTCTCAGCTACTATCAAATTCTTGCTAATGTAGTAGATGGCATAGTGTTCACCATTGTCAATTTGTCCTAATGCTGCTCCAATTGCAGTATTGGAAGCATCAACTTGTATGTGAAATGGTAATGTCCAATTAGGTCTTCTTAACACAGGTGGAGTTACTAATTTCTCTTTCAGAGCTTCAAATGATTCCTGACACCTTGCAGTCTAGGAGAATTCATAATCTTTAGTCAATAGGGCAAACATGGTATTGGCTATTGTGGTAAAGCTAGGAATAAACCTGTGGTAAAAACCAATGTGTCCTAGGAAGCTTCTGACATTAGTCTAAGTTTTAGGAGGAAGATAATTCTTGATAATTTCCACCTTCTTTGGATCAACCTGGATTCCTTGAGGAGAGATGTGATGACCAAGAACTATTCCTTCCTCCATCATCATAAAATATTTGTCTGGTATAATTGGTATGTTTCACAGTGAGTTAAAACTCTGTCAAGGTTTTCTAATGTAAATTCAAAAGTCTGTCCACATACTATGAAATCATCCATGTATATCTCAACACTGTTGGTAGTCAGATCATAAAAAATTGCTAAAATCGCTCATTGAAATGTTACTAGGGCATTACACAAACCAAAAGGTAAAACCCTATAGGCAAATGTTCCCCATGGACATGTAAAGGTTATTTTCTATTGATCTTCAGGTGCAACCTGAATTTGATTATACCCACTAAATCCATCAAGAAAACAAAAATATTTCTTTCCAAAGAAGGGTATCTAACACCTGATCTATGAAAGGTAATGGAAAATGGTCTTTTTATGTCACTTTTTTCAGCTCTTTATAGCCTACACATACTCTAATTTTTCCATTTTTCTTAGGAACTATAACCAATGGAGAGACCCACTGGCTATCAAAAATTGGGTAAATGAATCCTACCTCTAGAAGTTTTTCAATTTCTTCCTTTATAATATCCCTCAAGGCAGGATTTAGTCTTCTTCGAGGTTGTCTTACTGGCTTGAATTCTTCAATATAAATCCTGCGGGTGCATATATCAGGGTGAATTCCTGATATATCCTTGTAGTCCCACGTAAAAGCATGAACATGCTTCTGCAAAACTGTTATCAACTTTTCTTCCTCTTCCCTAGTGAGCCAACTGTTAATGTTCAGTAATTTTCCTGGCTGGACTTCTATTTGTTTTGTATTTGGAAGGACTGAACTCACTTCTTCATACTTGGTGATTAGGGAGTTAAGAGGGCAATAAGAAGTTTCTATTTCATTGATTTCTAATGGAAGCATATCCTGTATGGAACAGTGAGAAGGAAAAATCAGGTGATGGTGCCACCCATGTGGTAGTGAAACTGATGTTTCTTGTGATAGTATAGATGGATCACCTTTAGAATTTTAGTTTTCCTCATTCCCTAACAACTGATGGATATTTACTACTTCTTTTAATCCTTGTTCATGCAGAACATTCATTAGGATCGTTTCATTTTCTAAAGTTTCTATGTCATGGAGGTCTTCTGTGTGTTCCCTTACTACCAAGGTGGCTAGTGTGGAAATAACCTCTTCTGGTTCTTCATCTGAATCAAAAAACCATAACTGACCTGAAAAATTGTTGGAGGGTCTTGCAGGAGGATACAAAGAGATCTGTTTTAGATCAATACCATTTGAAATAGTCATTTTTCCAGATCTGTAGTCTATGAAGGCTGCTGTAGTTGTAAGCCAAGGTCTTCCCAGAATGATGGGATATCCATGTGCTGAATTTCTTGGCTATAAAACCAAAAAATCTGTAGGGAATTCCCAAGAAGAGACTTCTATAGGGACATATTCAATGATACCTTCAGGTTTTGCAACTGACCTATCAATCATTTTTAAAACTGTAAATGTGGGACTGAGATGTTTGAGCTATAATTGTTCCATTATATCCTTGGTAATGACATTTATTGCAGCTCCTAGATCTACTAAGACATTTGATATTGGTACTAAGCCTATGGTAACTGTGATAACTGGACTCCCTGGGTCACTATACTTTGGAGGTACTAGTTTTCCAGACAAGAGATCAGCTATCTTTCCTTCAACCTGAACAGTCTTAGGAAATGCTTTCTTTTTTATTTTTACTCTTCTAATGCATAAATCTTGGATAGTACTTTTAACCATTGGTATATCCTTAATGGCTTGCAATAAGGGCAATGATATAGTTAACTTTCTAAGTTCCTTGACCAGGTCTGACTCAAAATTTTTTGTCGTGGTATTGAATCTTTTAGGATATGGAATTATCCTTGATGAAGGTAATTGTTCTGCTCGTGGTTCTATTTTTCTTCTTCTTTCTCTGTTGTTGGTTTAACTCTAACTGGTTCCAAAGGTTATTGCTTTTCATTTTCCTTGATTTTAGTTGAAACAGGTTTAGGTACAACTTTTCCTGAATGAAGTTGGATGTTACTACAATCAAGAACATTTATTTTAGCATTTTCTTCAGCTTCAGCCACATAGACAGGGGATGCAAGTCTCATGTTGTTTGGATTAGTGACTGATTGAGCTGGAAGTTGAGGTTGTTTCACCTATTGTATTTGTTGTGGTTGGTTCTCTTTTCTTGAAAATTTTGATTAGGTGCAGGCAACAAATGCTGAGTTTGACCTTGATTTCTTTGCTGCCTTGGATAGGACTGGTATTGCTGACTCCACTGTGGTTGATTTTGCATCCAATGTGGATTATTCTAATTCTAGGGTGGAATGTTTTGATTCCATGATGGATTATTCTGATTCTGATTCCAAGTTGGATTAATCCAACTTGTTTGTGGCTATTCTTGGGAATTTGTCCATTGAGAATAATTCCAAGGACATTGGGGTGGTTCTAATTGTCCCCAAGGCATAGTCCAAGGATTATGCCCCCAATTTGTAGGAAAAAAAGGGGAATTTTTGTTTTGAGAGAAATTTCCCCCTTGTTTTGGTCCAGAATAGTTGAGTTCCTCATTTTGAATCTCTAACATAGTTTTGAGTTGTGGTAGCAGGTGGCATTTATCAGTTGAATGCTTCTTTGAACAGATAATACAAATGGCTGAGATAGACATTTTATTCAAAGGACACTCCTACAAAGCATGTTTATTTCTACATCTTGGGCAATAAATTTCCAAAGGTTCTATGGTTTTTGATTTTGCAGACATTTCTCCCAAAGTTGTGTTCAATTGCACTAGAATATCAGTTTTAAAATTTACAAGTTCCTCTATTAGGTCCTTCACATCAATGCCATTTGTAATTTTTTTCTTCTTCCCTGCTTAGTGCGAGAGTAATTCCTGCAAAGACCCACAATAACCTCATTACTGAGAGTATTTACATCCCATTTTCCCATCAAACCCAATACTTATCTGGATTCATCTTGTAATCCTATTAAAAAGATGGTTTTGCATAACTCTAGTTCTACAAGTCCACATCTCCTTTAAACAAAGGAGAACCTATCAAGATAGTCTTCTAATGTTTCATCATCTTCCTATTTAATATTGAATAACTCATCTTTTTTGTTCCTTACATGAAAATACTCCTGATATATGTCTAAAAACATAGTTTCCATTTGATCCTAGGTTCAAATGGAATTTGGCTCTAAGCTCATGAACCAGTGTAATGCTGAGTCCTTGAGTGTTGAGGGAAAAACATTAAGTTTTTGATTGTCATTTACATAGTCATAGGTTTGACACACTAATTTGAATTCAAACAAAAACTGATCAGTATCTTTAGATACAACACCTTGGAAGGTTGGAAGTACTGAAGGTAAAATGGTTTTCATGGGAGAGTTTTGTGTTGGATTCAAAAAGATAGAATATTCAAATGTTTTGGAAGGTTGGGGCATATCCTGATCATCTCCTTCATTATGGACATAGCCATGTTGGCCATCCCTATCTAGATTACCTCCATCTACCATAGTTTCCTATTCCTTGGGAACAATTAAACCTATCCAAATTTCACTCTCAAGAGGTCCAAGATCCTCTATTGATGATGAGTTTGATGATTTTTTTTCTTAGGATGTTCTAATGATGATGAAGCTGGTGATTTTTCTTTCTCAGAATGTTCTAATGATGATGAGACTGGTGTTTTTTCTTTCAATATTTTTGGTAGTTCAAACACAGGTGATTCACCCCTTAGACGTGAATATCTTCTTAATGGAACAAGCCAGGGATCCTTTTGGGTAATTCTACATTTTTCATCCCTAGGCTTACTCATTCATGTTTAGTCTTGAATGACATAAATTATAGGTTAATCGTTGTTACTTTAACCAGCTGTTATATTTAGATTTTATCTTGAATTTCATAGCTTAGTCTAATTAACAGCTATTAGACTGTTGTCACCTTCTAGCAACACTATTTCTCGGCAACAACATCAAAATGATGCATTTTCATTATGCACATCATTAATTCTCAATGAATTTGTCAATCTAGGATAGTGTACAAGGCTATTTGCGAAAGGAGTGAATAGGGCTATAACTTAGGTCATTTGGGAGCAACATGTCTTATTGGTGAAATCGATTATGTGGGGTATTTAGGACATTTATATCTTTAAATTGCATAAATTAAACCTTAATCTAGTTGCAAAAATGGAAACTAATCATTAACTGCATAAATGAAATCCTAATTACAATTGCAGAATGAGACCTAATTATGTTGCAGAAATAACAGTTGTAGAATTAGAAATATGATTATAATTGTAGAAAGGAAATCTATTTACTTTTGTAGCAATGGAAACCTAATTATAGAATGGAAATTAAGCCCTGTAAATTCTATGTAACAGAAGGTTGTTAATCTTCTGTGCAGGGGTTGACAACAAAACACAAAATGCAGCAAATTGCAAAAAACAATAAATTTTGGAATTGATAATCTGTAGTATTTTGAAAGCTTGCTGAAAGTGGAGATTACAACCAAACCATAAATAACAAGATCATATCAATCATAAAATAAGCTAAGATTACAAATACTGTTAGTTGTTTACAAGGAAATGGAATGTCAAGTTCTACAACTCATTCTACTACAGCAAAATCAGAATAAAAATCTGCTGTTAGTCCTCCTCCTAGGTCTGGAAGTGGCCAGCCCCCTTGTTCAGAAGAAGGTATGAGTCTTTCTTTCTCTATATCTTACTCACACTCATTCACAACAACATGAATAAAAATAGTGCACTTTTATTGATTCAGAACATGATTACAATATTGCTGCTAAAAACCTGTTACAGGACTGTAATAGTCACTTTTCTTACTATTACACTACTTGCCTATTTTCTCCTATTATCCTCTCTCTCCATCTCTCTAGCTCAACCTGGATGGGAGCCATATTTATAGATGTCCTAAGATCTACTTAAAAACTGAGAATATCTCATTTCTATCCTAAAGATCTAATCCTATTATGCTACAACTTTTCCTGGTTTTATCCTAGAAGAGGATCAAACTTTGATCTTTCCATAAATGGTGGCTTTGGTCGACAAGAACGACAAATTCAGATGGGAGATATTTTTCGTTATCTTTTTCAATCTTTCTTTCCCTTTTTCTAGCGTTAGAAATTGGTCAGCAAGTTAAAAAACACATTATGTCTTCATTTCGAAGATAAGTGGCTCATTTCGAAGAGAATGCAATTCTCATTCCGAAGATCCGCTCATTCCAAAGAGATGTGTTTTCTCATTCCAAAGATGTCTGTTCATTTTGAAGAGACTTTGAAATGAACAAATGTGTGCTCTTTAAATGATTTCCTCTACATTTCTTAGGTGGGTTATCTCTCAGGATCATATTTCAATGGTCTTCATCTCTTTCCATGTGTGAATTCCATGCCTTGCCATTCATTGGCAACTGGCTGGAATTTACATTGGAAAACTAGTTTTTGTTGCACAGTGTTGAGTGGTGTTTTCACCCAATTGTGAAAGCACACTCTCCGGTAGGATCTGAGTCCTAAAATCCTCTGCTTGCAAAGAAGGTAACTTCTCCAAGGTTCCTGTTATGCTTTGTCTACCAATGATGTTATTCAAATGAAATGCTAGGAATATCTTAGGGTTTGCAAGTGGATGTTAACAAGGGGCACTGATGGTTTATATAATTTGAATTTACAGTGGACTCAAAGTGAATAATTGTACTTTAATCTTGGATTTTGATGGATTTTCAGTTATTAATTTGGATACAGTAATTAAATTGCAGAAAATAAAGCAAGGGTTTGAACAATAAAGAAAAGTAAATGAAAAAGAAACTAAACTACAGTCAGAATGCTGCCATCAATTCGATGAAACCGAAGATAATGAGGTTTTCTGCATGCAACCTAACCTAATGAACCTGCAAACTCGCACAATCCAAATAAGCTAGGTGCGGGCTTCTAAGGTTTCTACTGTAATTCCAGATTCAGGCATTCGCATGAAGCAACCAAGAGCACTTGCATTAAACTTCACCTAAAAGCCTTATAAATCTGAAATGAATGATATAACATTAAATCATGCATACAAAAAATGACTCCTTCTTTCTCATCAATTAGATGCCAACTCTCTGTATTTTGTATTAAATGATATGTCAATTACATTCAAAGAATGTTCCAGGCATAAATATTCCAGAACAAAAAGAAGGAAATTGCCCAAGTGCAGGCCCAGAATAGCACGAAGCTCTTGTCTCTGCAACTCTGCAATCGACAATTTCCAACCCCTCCTTCAATCTGCGCTTCTGGATTTATCCTGTCTAGCGTGGCTCTTCGATTCTCCCTGGTCGCTTCGCTTCACCTTCCCGCATGTGACCTTTCGAATTCCCACCTTTTCCTTGTCTTTATTCCATGTTTAACGCCGAAACGCCTAAAATCCTCCGTTGCATGTAACGCTTCTGCAGACCTGACACCTGCATGCCACGTGTCACACGCTCTCTGCGCCTTCTGTAACGCCATTCTACGAAAATCCCGACAAAAACTGCATGCCGCCTGTTCACCTTCTTGGCCACGAAAACGTGACATGTCGCGAAATCGTGACATGTCGCGATATCGCGACACTCTTCCCGGCCGTACGTCTTCGGCAGCATCTTGTCGCGATATCGCGACCGTTTTTGCTTTTGAGCCTTCTTTCCACAAACTGTAGCGAGATCGCTACCATTTCTCCGTCGGGCTTCCTTCTCACAAAGTTGTAGCGAAATCGCTACCATTTCTCTTTCGGACCTCTTTGGCAACTTTACGTCGCGACATCGCGACCATTATCACTCTCTTGCCTTCTTTCAACAAACCGTCGTGATATCGCTACCGCTTTTGTCCCGAACCTGCTTGCCAAACGTCGCGATATCGCTACCGCTTTCTCTTTCGTACGCCTCCACGAAACACGTCGTGAAATCGCGACCATTTTTCTGTTCCGTACGCCTTGGCAAAACCTATCGCGATATCATGACGTTTTTCACCTTCGGACCTTCATGCCGCTGTCGTGATATCGCGACGTTTTCACCTTCGGACCTTCTGCGCGTCGCGATATCGCTACCGCTTTTGCCCTCCGTACGTTTTGTCGGAACCTGTCGCGATTTCGCGACCATTTTCTCCTTCCGTACAGTTTGCCAAAACACGTCATGAAATCGTGACACTTTTCATCATCCGTACGCTTTGGCAAAACACGTCACGAAATCGCGACCATTTTCATTCTTTTCCAACGGCATGTCGCGATTTCGCGACACCTTTTCTTTTCTTCTCAACGACATGTCGCGATTTCGCGACAACTTTCAATTTTTCTTTTCTCTCCTCTTCGGCAGCGATGGAGCTACATGTCACGATTTCGTGACAACTTTCCTGTTTCCGGCAGCGATGGCGCGACAAGTCGCGATTTCGCGACATGTCACGATTTCGCGACACTTTCAACACTTAGGCATTTTTTTCTCTTTTCTTCAATTTTAGCATCTGGGTCACCGAGATTCTTCTCTGCAAGCCTGCAAAAAGGTGGGTCCCCAATTTTGGGGTGTGTTGTGGATCAACCACAACAAATGGCGACTCTATTGTCAAATGCTCTTGAGCATTTTAGTAAGAACCCAACCCCGAAACATATCACAAACTCGCAAATATATGTTAGCACATAAGCAAAATAACAAATGCCCAAAGATCAAAAGTACATGAATCATCGGAATCATCAAGTATTAGCTCGAGTGTGTGCAATGTGTTTTCATTCCCTATCGTTTGAAATTGATCAACATTCCATTATCAGTTTTGCATGAATGCATATGTGGGATGGTGAATGATTTGTGTACCCTAATGAATGTGCAAGGAGATTTTGCTTCCATAAAAGGCATGGTCCTTCTTCTATTATTATGTACAAGCATTCAAGATTGCCAAACCCTCTTAGGATCCACTAATTCATTACCTTATTGTATCCCAAAGTTGGTTATGAGTCCCTACTATCTAGAACCCATGTGCAAGTGAATGTGAAATCAGAACTTTGGGGAATCAGACTCCCAACCAACCGAGATGAGAGTTTAACCCTATCCTTACTATTCTGATTTAGAGTTCATTACCTCACTTTAAGCAAAATAATTAAACCAGTTATGGAAGAAATGGTCATGCTAGTCTAACCCTCTAGACAATCAATGGTCTTGTTTTTTAGGCAAGACATGATGCCATGCATGGGCATATCTAACCCCACAATCCAAAACTTATCTCCATTTCTTTGGACCTTGGGGATGACTACCCATCCCTTGCAGAGGACAAGTAGTACGATCCTTACAATCCAATATAAAGATGAGATGGGAAAAATTTATTTATTATTTTTTTACTTCTTGGACCTTAGGGATGACTACCCATCCTGGTTAGGGACATGTAGTACGATCCTTACAATCCAAACTTTAGATGTAAATGGAAAATATTAATTTTGTTACTTAGACCTTGGGGATGACTACCCATCCTTTGCAGAGGACAAATAGTACGATCCTTACAATCCAAGACTGATTATGAAATGAGACATAAGAGCTTTGGGGAATCAGATTCTCAACCAACCGAGATGAGAATTTATACCCTATCCTTACTACTCCATGTGGGTCAAATCAAAGCTTTGGGGAATTGGATCCTCAACCTAAGTTCGATGAGGATTTAACCCTATCCTTACTACTCTGATTTTAGGCTTTAAGCTTAATGGAAATGGTCAAAACCACTTGTTTTAAGGATCATGTTGCATAATAGGATAGACATGAATAACTTCTTTCGCCCAACCTTTTCCTCCAAGTTAGGTTTTGATCATTTTGCTCAAGATCCTTTTTAATGTATGAGACGTGCTTGGTTCTAGATATCTCAAGACTCAGTTTCCAACCTTAGGAGCTACTTACATATATGTTATAACACAACCCTAAGAGGATTTGACATACTTTAATGGCTTGTACCTAAGATGCATATGTAACTAAGATGAGATGTATGTAAGGTGAGATGGAACATGAATGCATTATTTCTTGAATTACAAATGGAATGAATTGTCATGCAAAACTGATTCTTTCATGCATCACAAAATCAAACAATATAACTTAAAATGTTTATGTTACTTGTGGAGCTTTTACAAGACAATTCCAATATTTCATATTCTCCTAACCTTAAGCATAAGTTGACATCTCAATTTTTTATTCTTTATTATTATTATTATTTTTTTATCAAAATTAACACACATGTCAATTGAAATCAAATCCATAACCAAAATCCTAGCTAGACTAACAATCCTAAACAATAAAAACAAAATCTGAAAATCCCCCACCAAGACCAAAAGAATAATATCAAAGTCTCACAACCTAAGGGCTAAAATAATGCTTTAAAATCTGCCCATTAACCGGTAGCATGAAATCTTCCCCTTCTAATGTTTTTAGCCTGAAGGTATTCTTCCCAAGAATCTCTGAAATCTGATATGGGCCCAACCAAAGACAATCAAACTTTTGATGATTCCCTTTTTCCTCATGTCTTTTGTCCCATAGTAATACCAAATCTGAAATTCTGAATGATTTAACTTTGGCCCTTCTGTCAAACCATCTCTTGATAACTGCCTGGTGTTTATTCATGTGATTCATGGCCTCTTCTCTCTTTTCATCAAGGTGCAACAACCGGCTCAACCTCGGCTTCAACTTGATCATCTCGTCCCCAAGTACTCTTGTATGAAATGTAAGGTCCGCAACTTCAAATTTGCTGGAAATATCGGGTCTTGCCCATAGACCAAATGATAGGGAGTATTCCCTATGGACTCTTTCACTCTGGTCCTATCTCGCCCAAAGGGCAAACTTTAGTTGGTCGTGCCGATCCCGAGGGTTCTTTTCCAGACAACTTCTTAATAGTATTCAACAAATTCTTATTTGAAGACTCGGCCAACCCATTTCCTTGAGGATAGTAATTGGATGCAAACTTTAAGCTCACTTTGTTATCATATGCCCAATCTGCAAATTGTGTAGAAATAAAAGCTTTACCATTGTCACCTGACAATAGAGTCGGGCATTCCAAATCTTGTTATAATTTGATCCTCAAGAAATTTAATCACAACATCTGTGGTGGCATGTTTAGTAGGAATCGCTTCTGTCCACCTTGTACAATAGTCCGTAGTCGTCAAAATGAATTTATGAGAATCAAAAGAATTTGGGTTAATAACCCCAATGAAATCTAGTCCCCACTGTGCAAACGGTCTCATTTCAACTACAGGTTGCAACGGCATGGCTGCATTTCTTTCTCTATTTGCAGCCACTTGACAGATGTGACAAGATCGTACATGGGTATGCGCATCCTTGAAAATATGTGGCCAGTAGTATCCTGCTCTCGGGATTTGATGTGTTGTAGCATTGGCTGCACCATGACCAGTTCCATGTTTCCCATGAAATTCTCGCAACACCCCGGCAGCCTTCTTCTTTGTTCAAGCACCTCGGGTAGATACCTTCATGATTCTTCCCGTAAAGCACACCAGATTTTATCGAGATAATTGACAGATTTAAGCCTTAAGGCTCTTCTCCCGTGTTGAATTCAGATTAGAAGGACACTTACCGATCAATAAAAATTGCACAATATCAACATACCACTCATCCTTAGCCATGTATTCTGTATTTGAGCATTGACCCGTTATTTGCGGATTATTTTCTGCGATCGCCTTCGCCGAGTCCCTCGTCCTCGAACTAGTTTCATTGGTTGGATTTCGAGATCAAATTCTTGGATGGTTGAAATCCATTTTCCTCTCTTCTCACCTAGTTCATTCCGTAAAAACATGGTCTTGACAACGAGAATCGGGCACGATGGCGATAATTCTGTTGTGCACGATGTAGTGCCTAAATTTTTTCACAGTTTTAAAAAGTGCGTACATTTGCTTATCAAGGATTGAATACCTTAATTGAGCGTCTTTCAAGGGGGCACTTAAAAATGCAATGGGTTTTTCGGCACTATCCTCACCTTTTTGGGTTAAGACACTCGCAAAGGAGTGTTCTGATGCAAAAGCATAAATATAAAAAGGCTTGGAGTAGTCTGGGCTTATAAGGACAGGGGCTCTGGAAATGGCATCTTTGATATTCTGGAAAGCCACTCTACTTTCCTCGTTCCATTTTACATCCACATCTTTCTTGAGCATCCGGTTCAGAGGTTTGGCTATCTAAGCAAAGCTAGAGATAAACTTCCTCACAAAATTGACTTGCCCAAAGAAAGATCTCAGTTCTTTTTTATTGCTCGGGAGAGGTAGGTTTTGGATAGCTTGTATCCTTTCTGGGTCGATGGATATGCCCTCTTTTGAAATGATGTGACCCAACAATTTCCCTTCTGTCACTCCGAAAATGCACTTTTTGGGATTTAAGGAAATTCCATGTTCTCTGCATCTTTGAAGCACTTTCTTCAAATCTTTAACATGATCCTCTCTCTTCTTCGAGAAAACTGGGATATCATCCACATACACGATGATGCATTTGCCTATTAGCCCTTTGAATGCGTAATCCATGGCGCGTTGAAAAGTTGCACCAGCATTTAACAGTCCGAACGACATTCTCTTATATGCAAATGTCCCCCACTTGGTAGTGAAGGTTGTTTTCATCCTGTCATCTGGATGTATAAGAATTTGGTTGTACCCCGAATATCCATCGAGAAAGGACATCATTTCAGATCCATTTACCATTTGCAGAATTTCATCGATTGATGGTAATGGATAATTATCTTTTTGAGAGGCTTTATTAAGATTTCGAAAATCTATGCACAGCCTAATCTCTCCACTCTTTTTCTTCTTGGAACGAGGTTGGCCACCCGGGTTGAGTGCCTAACAGGAAAAATGATTTTCGCTTCCAATAATATTTTAACCTCCTTTTCGATCAAAGGCTCCAATAGCGGGTTAACAACTCGTTGTCTTTGCCTAAAAGGCTTGGAGTCTGGCTTCAAAGGGATGGTATGTGTGATAATGTTCTGGTTGTAAGTCTTCAACTCATTGTAGTTCCAAGCAATACAATCTATGTAATGCTTCAATGCCTGTATTATATTGCTCCTTTCTTCCTCTGTACATGCCTTTGCTATGTACACCTCCTTTGGATTGTCTGCACTCCCTAGATTAATTGAATCGCATGCATCTTTGGGGAGTGGGACTCTTTTTCTTTTCTTGTTCTTGCATTCCATGTCGAACATATTTTCTAATGAAACCACGTCTTTAGGAATTTTGTTGGATTGATACGCAGTTTCACTTTCTTCTGTTTCATCCTGCCACCTTTGTTCCTCATCAATCACCTGATTTTCAAAAATACCCGAGTTTGTGACAAACTTGAAGATGTGCCTGTCACTTTCAAAAACCTGGAAATTCTTTACATTATCAGGTATTGATGGACAAGGAACCAGCTCAATGGAAAACTTTTTACATCTTTTTATATCCACCGGGTTTAACATGCCCGCGGCGACTGCAAGAGAGTCTGCTATTCGATTTCCTCTCCTAGAAATAAGGGCTATGTTGAATGCATCAAACTCCTCCATGAGGTCCATAACCCTAGTTCTATAAAGGCTCAGTCTTTTGTCATGGCATGTATACTGTCCTTTGATTTGCTTGACAACCAACTCAGAATCTCCCAAAACCTTCAAGCATTTAACATGTTTGCTCAATGCTAGACGTAAACCATAGATCAATGCTTCGTATTCTGCCACATTGTTTGTGCAAGGAAATTGCAGTCTGTAGGCAGCCAATAATGGTTTACCTCCTGGACCAGTGAGCTCGACTCCAGCTCCTGCTCCCTGTCTAGACTTTGATCCATCAAACTTGAGCAACCACGTGTAATCCTTTTCCTCAGAAGAACCACCATGACACACTTCTTCTTTAAGCTCGTCAGCAGCTTTCTCAACATCAAGAGCATAGACCCCTAGGTCTGGCTCAGAAAACTGAACCTCATTCGGCTTGTTGAAATCCGTTATAATCTCCTTAAGCCTCGGTTCATTTTCCACTCTGATTTGGTTTGCAATGCCCTTCCATGGCAGCCACATATGTGAGCAGTCTGTTGAAAAATAACCATTCAGAGTTTTCATCCAGTCTCTCGCAAGTAACATTCCATACCTACTTGGGATGTTAACCACCAAAATGTCTACAACCTGCTGGACCCTGGGTTCAGAATTTAATTGAATCTTGACATCATATAAGGTCCCTACTACATTTACCTCTGAACGGTCCAATTGCAAGACCGTGCATTTGGATGAAACCGGTTGTAGACCAAGCATTTGACATATCTCCGTAGGCATGAGGTTGCTCGTGGCTCCTGTGTCCACCAAATAGTTATGCAAGTTCTTACCCGCAATTCTCAGAGTCAATAAGAATGGCGGGACATCCCTTCTCTCCTTTCACAAAATCAGATGGGATTCAACTCTTTTTTCCTTCCACATCGGATCAGGTGAGTTCAAAGCTCTTATCAACGCCTCCTTTTGACCAGGCAATTTAGCTGCGTCCAGGAATGAAAGGCTAGATTTGGACTTCTTCATATCCTCCACTACGTCATAATTTGGTTTTTCGAATTTGACTGTCTTCTGGACGTCATTAGACATTTCTCTTCTGAGTGGAGGGGGAGGGTTGTTACTTGCCTTTGTATCTGGAGGAAGAATAGAATTGTTTGGAGGTGTTGATGAGGTTTTAGGGGCTTTAGATTTACTCCTCAAATGGTACCCATGAGTCCCCTTTCTGAAATCTCGAAAAGCTTGCACCTCCTGTTCCAAAATTTCGTCTTCTTCCTCCTCGCTCTCACCCTCTTGGTGATATACTGTTTCCATCACCATAATATTTTCATCTTGATGATACGATGGATCCTCATTTGATACCAATTCCAAATCATCAACTTGTGCTTGAAGACAATGAGTGTATCTAGCAATCTCAGGACAATTCCTCTCATTGTGTTCTTTTGTGTTATGTAACCTGCACCCCCTTTCCCATGCCAAATCTGAAAGATTCAAAAGAGAATTGGATTGGCTAGGGCCTCGAGAAGCATCTAATTGATTAGCAATGGGAGCAGGAACTCCCCCATTGTTTGGCTTGGTGTTCCAGTGCCTCCCTCTATTGTTAAAATTCCGATTTGGGTGAGGGGCATGGGACTCATACTTCTGCTGTTGAACCCTGTCATTGCTTAGTTTATGCACTAGTTTCTTGAGCTCTTCGACTTCCGAAAAAACATCCTTCGGTGGAACCACATTGTTGTTAACCCCCATTGGATTTGCATAATTGATGGGGTCTTGATTCCACATTTGGGTCGGGTTCTGAGGAATTGGATTCCCATATGGGTTGACACTTTGAATCGGGATTGGATTCGGAAAAGGAACTATGGCTTGAGGATTGACTTGACTAGTTTCTGCGTAGTTGATTGACTGTTCTGCAAAAATGCGAGGAACAGGTGGAATGGCTGTGATTGGTTGGATTGGAATGGGTGCATATGCGGGTGTTGGTGGATACGGCTGCTGATATGGGAAGGCATTCATACTTGGCATTTGTGGTGCCATGAGTTGATTTGCCTGGGGAGCTTGACCATATGGAGCACACTGTCCCATCATAGGCATCTGGGTAAACCCGTAGCCTTGCGGTGTCAATTGCTGCTCAATAGTCATGGCTTCATTATAGGCCAAAGCCAGCATGGTGACCTGAGGATTGCGCCTTGCAAACATAGCTGTCATGGGGTCCAATGCCCCAAAATATATCTGCAAAGCCACTGCGGGATCGATGGCAAAATGTCTAATTGCTCTATTATAGTTCTTTTGGAATCTCTGATTAAACATTCGGATTGGTTCCCCTTGGCCCCGTTTGCATGTAATAAACTGATTGTAAATAGTTGCGGGATCTAAGGGTGATCTAAATTGATTGACAAAGGCATTTTCCATTTGTGTCCAAGAGGTGATTGAACCAGTTGGCAAGCATATATACCATTCATATGCTATTGGATCCAAGCTCATGGGGAAAAGTCTGCAGGCTACATCTTCATGCTGAACTTGCGACCTAATTAAAACATCCCTATAGGCTTGGATATGTTCTTCTGTTGTTCTTAGGCCATCTGGCTTGTATTTAGGCAAAAATATTTCAATGTTCTTGGGGATTTCATGGATATCCCCAGCAATATTCAAAGGAGTATTGTTAGCTCCATACCAAGGAGTTGCTGGAGCTTGAGCCATTTGACTCAGAATTGATGTAGACAGACCTACAATAGCAGTAGAAATATTACTAACTATAGGCACACTAGGGGCAACGGATATTACTGGCGTAGGTCCACTCGACGTTCCTGGAGAAAACAGGTCTTTTGCGACTGGTGTGCTTACGACTTGCTTGGCTTTACCCTTGGGAGTACCAATAAGGTCGTGAAAAATGGTTTCTCCGGTTGTTTGAGACCTGGTCGCAATACGGCGTGGTGGGTCCAGCCTGCCTGAGGAAACCCTCGGCTATTTCGAAGAAAACCTGCAACAAAAACAAAAATAGTGTTGCAGTTTAGCCGTAAATGATTTCAAAATTAAATCAAAAACAAAATATTCAGATATGAAAATCAAAATAGATAAACCAATTCAGGCCCTCCTTCTAGCGCCAATCTGTTGAGTGGTGTTTTCACCCAATTGTGAAAGCACACTCTCCGGTAGGATCTGAGTCCTAAAATCCTTCGCTTGCAAAGAAGGTAACTTCTCCAAGGTTCCTGTTATGCTTTGTCTACCAATGATGTTATTCAAGTGAAATGCTAGGAATACCTTAGGGTTTGCAAGTGGATGTTAACAAGGGGCACTGATGGTTTATATAATTTGAATTTACAGTGGACTCAAAGTGAATAATTGTACTTTAATCTTGGATTTTGATGGATTTTTAGTTATTAATTTGGATACAATAATTAAACTGCAAAAAATAAAGCAAGGGTTTGAACAATAAAGAAAAGTAAATGAAAAAGAAACTAAACTACAGTCAAAATGCTGCCATCAATTCGATGAAACCGAAGATAATGAGGTTTTATGCATGCAACCTAACCTAATGAACCTGCAAACTCGCACAATCCAAATAAGCTAGGTGCGGGCTTCTAAGGTTTCTACTGTAATTCCAGATTCAGGCATTCGCATGAAGCAACCAAGAGCACTTGCATTAAACTTCACCTAAAAGCCTTATAAATCTGAAATGAATGATATAACATTAAATCATGCATACAAAAAATGACTCCTTCTTTCTCATCAATTAGATGCCAACTCTCTGTATTTTGTATTAAATGATATGTCAATTACATTCAAAGAATGTTCCAGGCATAAATATTCCAGAACAAAAGAAGGAAATTGCCCAAGTGCAGGCCCAGAATAGCATGAAGCTCTTGTCTCTGCAACTCGCAATCGACAATTTCCAACCCCTCCTTCAATCTGCGCTTCTGGATTTATCCTGTCTAGCGTGGCTCTTCGATTCTCCCTGGTCGCTTCGCTTCACCTTCCTACATGTGACCTTTCGAATTCCCACCTTTTCCTTGTCTTTATTCCATGTTTAACGCCAAAACGCCTAAAATCCTCCGTTGCATGTAACGCTTCTGCAGACCTGACACCTGCATGCCACGTGTCACACGCTCTCTGTGCCTTCTGTAACGCCATTCTATGAAAATCCCGACAAAAACTGCATGCCGCCTGTTCACCTTCTTGGCCGCGAAAACGTGACATGTCACGAAATCGTGACATGTCGCGATATCGCTACACTCTTCCCGGCCGTACGTCCTCGGCAGCATCTTGTCGCGATATCGTGACCGTTTTTGCTTTTGAGCCTTCTTTCCACAAACTGTAGCGAGATCGCTACCATTTCTCCGTCGGGCTTCCTTCTCACAAAGCTGTAGCGAAATCGCTACCATTTTCTTTCGGACCTCTTTGGCAACTTTACGTCGCGACATCACGACCATTATCACTCTCTTGCCTTCTTTCAACAAACCGTCGCGATATCGCTACCACTTTTCCCCACGATATCGCTACCGCTTTCTCTTTCCGTACGCCTCCCTGAAACATGTCATGAAATCGCGACCATTTTTCTGTTCCGTACGCCTTGGCAAAACCTGTCGCGATATCGCGACGTTTTTCACCTTCGACCTTCATGCCGCTTTCTGTCGCGATATCGCGACGTTTTTCACCTTCGGACCTTCATGCCGCTAACTGTCGCGATATCGCTACCGCTTTTGCCCTCCGTACGTTTTGCCGGAACCTGTCGCGATTTCGCGACCATTTTCTCCGTCCGTACAATTTGCCAAAACACGTCACGAAATCGTGACCCTTTTCTTCATCCGTACGCTTTGGCAAAACACGTCACGAAATCGTGACCATTTTCATTCTTTTCCAACGGCATGTCGCGATTTCGCGACACCTTTTCTTTTCTTCTCAGCGACATGTCACGATTTCGCGACAACTTTCAATTTTTCTTTTCTCTCCTCTTCGGCAGCGATGGAGCTACATGTCACGATTTCGCGACAACTTTCCTGTTTCCGGCAGCGATGGCGCGACAAGTCGCGATTTCGCGACACTTTCAACACTTAGGCATTTTTTCTCTTTTCTTCAATTTTAGCATCTGGGTCACCGAGATTCTTCTCTGCAAGCCTGCAAAAAGGTGGGTCCCCAATTTTGGGGTGTGTTGTGGATCAACCACAACACACAGTAACAGTTTGCTTGCATTATTTGCTAAAATTAGGTAAAATAAATGCTTGAGACATATCAAAATATAATTAGTGAAATGTTGCTATCAACCTAAGCATATTTCTCATTTAGCAAGTCATAACAAAATAACATAAAACTATGCAAAAAGTTGTAAAAATCATAATATAATATTTCAAATACATTGATCATGCAAATAGTTAATACACAACATATTGAATCAACTTAACTAGCATATCAGATTAAACATAATATTTTTTAGGTAGTTTCAGTATTCAAAACATGCTATGATTGAGGCATTTCTAGGCCTCATCACACTATTTATTTTGAGGAATTGGGTAGGGAAGAGCTTGTCCTTTTGCCAATTCTCAGCATTCTTAAAACATTCACACAGGAGGATGAGTAGGATAACCTTTTCACTTAAAGAAACCTAGAACTCTGTATGGATTTCATATTTCCTTGCATAAATATTGGATTTATTAATGTGTAAATATGTTGGGATCTGATGCACACAAGGCATAATCTAAGCAAGACTCTACCTCCTAAAAATCATGATAGATTTCTACAAAATTTGAAAGAAAACTAGAAATGGTTGAGTGACTAAAAACCCTAAAGACATTCTAGAACAAATGACTATGTGACGGGAGACAGACACTATTATGACCAATGTAGAATGCAGGTGAACGTGATAAGCAAAACACTAAAATGATGTGGATAGTGACTTTGACATAATTGCCACTCTTTTGTTTCTTGTTTTGGACTGACGTAGGATGTACAATCTTAGTGTTAGACACGTCTGAGCAACTCTATAGTGCAAAGTGCAATAATGAGTATCCCTAAATGCAGATGATTTTGAGAATGTAATGATATGTGCTGTAATGAAATGCAATATGATATTTTTGTGTTTTTATTGACATATATGATGTTTTTGACTTTTGATGATGTTTGAAGATGCAATGCAGTGCAATATTTTTGTATTTTTAATATTTTGATGATGTTTTTGAGTTTTGATTTGATATATGATGTTTTTTTATTTTTGATGATATATATGTACATTTGACCAATGGGTTTAATGGCGGCCATTGGGGCATTCCAGGTGACCAAAGAGCTTATGGATGCCTTTGGGGATTTTGGGGTGACCAAAGAGCTTATGGATACCTTTAGGGCTTTTGGGGTGACCAAGGGGCTTATGGATGCCTTTGGGGCTTTTGGGTGACCAAAGGGCTTATGGATGCCTTTGGGGCTTTTGAGGTGACCAAGTGGGTTATAGGCACCCTTGGAGCATTTTTGGGTGACCTAGACGGTTCTAGAATACTTAGGAGCATTTTAGGTTGACCAAGCAGGTTATAGGCACCCTTGGAGTATTTTGGGGTGACCTAGATGGTTCTAGACCGCCTAGGAGCATTTTAGGTTGACCAAGTGGGTTATAGGTACTCTTAGAGCATTTTGGGGTGACCTAGATGGTTCTAGACCACCTAAGAGCATTTTAGGTTGACCAAGCGGGTTATAGGCACCCTTGGAGAATTTAGGGATGACCTAGATGGTTCTAGACTACCTAGGAGCATTTTAGGTTGACCAAGTGGGTTATAGGAACCCTTTGAGTATTTTGGAGTGACCTAGACGGTTCTAGACCACCTAGGAGAATTTTAGGTTGACCAAGCGAGTTATAGGCACCCTTGGAGCATTTAGGGGTGACCTAGATGGTTCTAGACCACCGAGGAGCATTTAGGTTGGGCCACAATACTTTAAGCATGGAAAGACCACAAGTGAAGGACGTTTAAGGGTTTAGAATCCTCGACGTCTTCAAGGGAGTCTAGGCGATAGGTTTCGGGTTTGATCTGACTAGGAATGACATAAGTACCTAACCAATTTACCGCAAAATTGTCCCTCAGATGGGGTAGCAAATTAAAATTTTGTTGGTTCTCTTTCAGAATGAGATCACCAACCTAAAAGTCTCTAAGATGGACTTTCATATTGTAGGCTCATTTAAGATGCTCTTGATAAACACATAGGTGCTTGAGAGCATTAATATGACATTCATCAAGCAACGTAAGCTGATCTAGGTGAGCTTGCCACATGGTGTCATCATCGATGAACTCCTACATGGATATGCGCAACGATGGGATTTCCAGCTCTAGAGGCATGACTACCTCGACACCATACACTAGAGAAAATAGGGTGACCCTAGTGGACGTTCGAATGCTAGTGCAGTAGGCCCATAGAGCAAGGGATATTTGCGTGTGCCAATCCGTGTGATTCTCTTTGACAATTTTCTTGACAATAAAAATCAATATTTTGTTGGAAGCCTCTTCTTGCCCATTTGCTTGCATATAGTAGGGCATCAAAAAGTTATGATGAATATTATACTTTGTTGTTAAGGCACACACATATTTATTCTTAAATGATGTCCCATTATTCGAAATGATCTTGGATGGAATACCAAAATGATAAATGATATTATGCAAAATGAACTCCACGATGCAGGGACCTATCATAGTGGTAAGGGGAATCGCTTCCACCCACTTGGTGAAATATTCGGTGGTCGTAATGATGAACATGTGATAGCTCGAGGATGCGAGGGATATTTTCTTGATTAAATCCAACCCCCATTGTGAAAATTGCCAATCCAATTGGATCGGTTGTAAGTCCTGGGAAGGTACATGTGTCAAGTTAGCATGATGCTGACACTTTACGCACTTCCTCACATATGCGCAACAATATTGCTCTAAAGTTTGCCAATAGTAGACCATGTGAGGGATGCATTTTGTAATGGCCATGCCATTGAAATGGCCACTGCATGTATCGTCGTGTGCTTGGGCGATTACCCAAGTCAATTCTTGATGCTCTAAGCAACGAAGGAGGATCCCTTCGTAGCTTCAAAAATACAAAATGTCCCCTAGCAAGACATATTTTTTTGCCTTCCATTTAAATGTTCTTTTAGTGATGTGCGACAATCCAAGAGGGATATTACCAAGCTTTAGATACTCGCTAATTTGTGTGGATCAATTCTATTATGAGGAAGCCTCGATCGCATGAACTGCCTGACCCTCTGAAGTTCATCCTGAGCAAATGTTGAGTGGGAAAGAAGTTGTAAGAATAGTGTTGTGTTGCTATCAAAAAGGGATTTGGGGAACAAAGTCCCCCAATCAACATGATTCAAGAATTTGTGAAGGTGCGAGAATCTCTCTTGACGAGGTTCACTTTGAATCAAGTAGACTTTCAATGTGGCCTGAGTGTTCTCATGCTCAACCATAGACTGCAAGAGCAATTTGACCTGAATGGTTGTCATCTCATCAATAAGGTTTTGCGGGATAAAGGACCCTAATAAGGCCATCATATCTACAAAATTATTATATGATCGAGGGAGCACCTCGATGTCATACCATTCAAAATTTTCTAGGAATTTATCCACAAGGGCTTTGTAAGCTTACAGAACTAGGCACTTGCACTGGTAGATCCCTTTGACCTAGTTAACAATGATCAAGGAATTGCCAAAAATGTTAAGCTTGGTAATTTTCATGGTGATAACCGTTTGAAGACCTATGAGCAAGGCTTCATACTCAGAATTGTTGTTGGTGCATGAGAAACCGAGTTTAAATGATAGGGGTATGGGAGCCCCGTGCGATGTGAAAAACATAATCCCTGTGCCACCCACTTGATCACATTTGGAGCCATAAAAAAATAGAGTCATATCTTCCTACGGATCAAGCTCTTCAGAATCAGGTGATTCTGATATTTGGAAGATTCTATCATTAGGAAGCTCCATTATAAGAGGTTGATCATACTAGAGAGGAGCCTCTGCTAGTTGATCGGCAATGACCTGACCCTCGATTGATTTTTGTCCAATAAATTTTAGGTCAAACTCCATCAATAACATGATCCATTTCATCGTGTGACTACTATGATAAGTGTGACTCATCATGTATCACAATAGATTCTCTTTAGATACAACATACATAGTATGACTAAGCATGTAATATCGTAGCTTCTTGGTGGCAAAAACCACTGCTAGGCATAACTTCTCCACATATGCATACTTGATCTCATAATTGACTAGGGTGCGGGTGAGATAGTAAGTAGCCTGTTCCTTATGTAGTTACTTTTTTTGGGCTAACATGGCGCCCAATGTAACCTCAGTGGCTGAGATGTATAAATGAAATAGTATGCCTGGTCGAGGTAAATCCAATACTGGCAACAAATCTAGGTACTATTTTATTGCATCAAAGGCCTCCTGACATTCGTCATCCCAATGGAATGTGACCTTTTTCAATAATTCATTCATGGGTCGACACTTGTTTGAAAATTGCGCTATGAAGCATTTGATGGATGTGATCTTGCCCTGTAGACTTTGGAGCTACTTGATGGTAGTCGAGGGAGGCATCTTGAGGATGGCCTTGACCTTGTTGGGGTCCACTTTGATGCCTTGTTTAGAAACTATAAATCCCAAGATCTTTCCAAATGTGATGCCAAAGAAACACTTCTTGGGGTTCAATCTCACATTATGCTCAATAAGGCGATCGAGGACTTTGTGCAAGACATTGATATGCTCATGGCATAACAAAGATTTAGCGAGTAAGTCATCCATGTAATCTTCCAAAATATTATGCATGTAGTCATAGAATATGTATGTCATGGCATGCTGGTATGTGGCACTCACATTTTTAAGGCCAAAGGGCATGACCTTGTAGCAAAATTTTCTCCAAGGCATTGTGAACGTTGTTTTGAGCTAGTCCTTGGGGTTGATACAAATCTGATTGTACCTAGAGAAGAAATCCATAAGGGATAACATTTCACGGCCCATTGTGGCATCTACTAGGGCATCGATGCTTGATAAAGGGAATTCATCCTTAGGACTTGCTTTGTTTAGGTCTCAAAAATTTGTGAAAATGTGAATCCTCTCGTCAAGCTTCTTGATGGGAACCATGTTGGACAACCATGGTGGATAGTATACAAAAATGACAAATATTGCACCCAACAATTTTTGTGGCTAATATTTGACCATTAAGGCCACCGTTGGATGCATATTTCTTAGCTTTTGCTTGATAGGCTTGGCCTTCGGGCCAAGCGTTAGATTATGGGTGACTAGATTTGGATCTAGTCCTGGCATGTCTTTGTAAGACCATGCACAAGCTACCTTCTTCTCTGTGAAAAGGGCTATGTAATTGTTCCCACATTTTGCATGGGGTGCCATGTCTTCTTTTTTATTCTAAGTATGCTGCTCCCCTTTCCCTTCTCCTCCTTTCCCTTCCTCCACTATCCCATTTCTCCCCTTCTGTCAGTTTCATTCCTGTCATTTCCCTTTTTTCTTTCCTCTTGTACTTTTTTTAGTCAATTTCCAAAAAAAGAGCAAAACGTCCCTAAAATTTCTAAGTGCAAGAGCGCAACCCAAATTTGCAACGAAGTCGAGGTGCACCCTTAATTTTGAGCGCACTCGAGGATACGAAGAGTGGAAAATGACCAAAATTAGGCTAAGTGCAAGAGCGCAAGCCGACTTCACAACGAAGTCGGGATATGCTCTCATTTATGTGCACACTTGGGAAGCATCAGATCCTAAAATTTGGCTAAGTACCAGAGCGCAACCCGACTTCGCAGTCAGAGCAGTAAGCAAAACTAGCTAAGTGTGGAGTGTGCAACCCGACTTCACAGCGAAGTCGGGTTGTTCCCTATTGCTTGTGTGCACTTGGGAAGGATGTTGCAAGCAGCCCAAAAACTATATAAGGCATGAAGGTCTCCCCAACTGTGCTGATTCCCCCTTCACTGTTTAATTGCGCTCCAATTTTGGGCAAAGTCAAACATGGAAGATAGACTGCCTTTCAAGGTAGATTAATCCCTTATTAGATTGTGACAAGTGTCCAACCTCAGGATTCAAGCTGAAGATGTGACAGGTGGAGTGCAAGCGTGAACCAAATAATTGTACCGTAGCTACCCTCATTCAAAGCCAATTCAAAGTTTCATCTATCGTAGCTACCCTCATTCAAGATGACTTAGAGTTTCATCTACCATACTGCCATGTAGCAACCAAGATTTTAGGTGGACCTTGTTACAAGTACAATCCCTATCTGCAGAGGTCAACATTAATAGCTCTTTTGTCGCTTTTGTTAGCTTTGTTAGCTATTTTCAAGTCTGGGATCCTATGCTTAGAGTTGCAATTGGGGGGAAATTGCACTATAAATAGCTGCGTCATATCATTGTAAAAGGGTGGAAGGAGGATATACTACTAGGGAACCATTGTAGCTATACGTTTGCTTCTGAATACAGGATACACTTGGCTCTATTGACTGTTCTTGTTCTTTATGTTGCCTTTATTTAGCATTTTTGCCTCATGTTGCTTATGTTATTTCTTAATTTTATTCTGCTATCTGGATATCGATATTTGATGCTTAAGTATTCCTGGAATGCATAGTTAGAGGATACATAGAATGAATGGCATTGGTAGTTTTTGTAATGTATTTGATATTTAGTTGCTGTTAGTAGTGGTGATTTATAGTTGCTGTGCTACTTATCCTCCCCAACCGACACAAATCACATTTATATTTCTTTCTGCATTTCAAATTTCTTTCTTGCACTCTGAGCTTAAAACCACTTGAGAAAACATATAGTAAGTTGGACTTCTCCAAAGATTGGCATGAAAGGTATTCCTTCCTTTCAGCATTTTAATCTGCTGGGCGAATCTAGGGTGCATTGCACTAAATCTATCCTAGTGCAGATTCGTAACCAACAATTTCTCTAGCATGTCCAATGGGACACAAAAGTTTCCCACCCAAAATAGAATCGAAGCATTGGTGTTCACTTCATTGCTATTAAAATCAGAACACCTGGAGACTCTGCAAAGACCCAAATATTCTCTGAGTCCATGAGACTGGTCCAAGTGCCTTCATGCATACAAGAAGGTGGAGAGCAAGGAATCTGAGAAACCAGCCTGATCTTTATGAAATTGACATCAACGCTCTTGGGGAGCATGTAAAGCTGGCTGAATACCAAGCTCGCATAGATGAAATCAAAATTGAAATTGAATAGGCCGAAGTTGAAGAGAAACCTACATATTTGGACGACACCGATATCGAGTACATGACCGAAGGGGAAGAAGACATGGCTGCCCAACAAAATGATGACAACCTCTTCCCAACGGTTGACTTCATGGGGCCCTTGGCCCTAGTCAGACAAGAAGCTATAGCCCTCGCTACCTTGAAGACCATCCCTAATTATGATGGCTACAAAAAATGACCTATGAACACATCCAGGACATTCTGGCCTTGGCTATGCTACACTCTATTACAGATGAGAGTGCAAGACCCGTCTACTAACTCTTTCTCTGAGGGGAAAGCTGCTCTATTGGTGGAGATCTTTACCAGAAGGATCTATCATGGGATGGCCTTAGTTGGTAGGTATGCTTGTAAAATGATGCAACGAGTCTACCAACCCCTCTTCATTATTGTATCAGTTTTAGAGTATCCAATGCCATCCATAAGAAGATGTATCAGACTTAAACATAAGGTTTACGAGGTCTTGGAAAAGAGTACCTCATGAACTACGACCTTCGATAGGTCAAGCTGCACACTACTACTTGAGTTCTTTCAATTCAGATATTTGTCTACTCCTTAAGATAGCCCGAGTTGATACCTTCCATGCCCTATACAAAGCTGCCCAAAAAGTAGAATTAGACATAATTTCCATAGGCAGACTCCCGCATAGAGTGTAGCCCCCCATTTATCTTGATTTTCCTCAGTCCTAGTATCCATCAACCTTCGATGTGATGCCATCATCCTCAATTAAACACCCCCAATAGCTATGGAATCCAACACCAGTTATAAACCCCTACGACCTGCCTCAGATTCATTATCCTAACCCACCACCTTTGCCTCCGTAGTATCCTGCACTCCCAACTCCCCCTCATTATGTGGTGTATTTTGTACCCCTAACATTAGCTGTAATACCTTTGTCGACCCGGTTTGCACCTGTAGATAATGATATTCAAAATAAAATCCTCCAAGAGGTATGGGCTCTGGCCTCTGGGTATCATACTATGTCCAACGATATGACGATAATGAAGAAGAAGCAAGCCCAGATGGAGTTCCTTCCAAGGAGACCATATCCTCCTTCGATGCTAACAAAAGATCAAGTTGCACAAGCTCAAAGACACCCCCTAGCAAGGAATGCTACCAATGAGGATCAACCTAGCACTTCTGACTAGGTTAACTGGTGCTCTATGTGCAATGATCCACACTCAAAAGAGGGTTATACGCTGCATCAGCATTATCTTCAGACCCTGGCTAGCAGTACCATAGATGATGAAGCATATATGATCTTGGATGATGAAGGTAATTTTGTCATCCCAGAAGAAGATCCTACGTTGCTCCCGACCAAGGAAGGCATAAAGCCCATTGAGGCTACCACGGCCCAAGTAAAGCCATTGAAGGTATACACTAGGAGAGAGAATGTGCAACCTACTGAGCTACCACCTGACAAGTCACTATGGCCTCCTACAACCAAAGAAAGGTTTCCTATGCTCAAGGCTCCCACAGTGAAAGACCCCACAACTTAACCTCTAGACAAAACAAAAGAACAAGCTCAAGAGAAGCTGAGATATCCGTCACTGACAAAGAGATAGAAAGTCAAAGCCACGTAGTAATATCAGACCAAGTATGAGCCTATGAAAGAAATAGAGGGAGCCAACACTTCAACCTACAGTATAGTTGACGAGCTAAAGAGAACCCTTGCAAAGATAAGTATGTATGAGGCTCTTCTACTCCCTAGGCAAGTTGATCTGCTACAAGAATCCTTGAAAAGCATAAAAGATGGGAGGATGACATAGCTTGTTGTGTTAGCTCAACCCTTGATAGTTTTTGCCATCAAGAAAAACATGCCACCTCCTTTCTATCTGTCATTGCAGATGGAAGGCTACATAGTACACAACTGCATGGTGGATTCTGGTGCTTCCACAACTGTCATACCGAGAGCCATCTACGAAGAGATAGGTATGGAATATATGAGGAGCAACCAAGGTGTGCTGTAGCTAGATGACACCCCTGTCAATACAGTTGGTGTCATCAAGGATATCTCAATTCAATTGCATAAAGCCATTGAAATAGTGGTCATACAGGAAGCCATTATGGTCGACTTAGAACCCTACTTCGGTATGTGCCTCTCTAGGGAGTTCACTGCAAAGCTGGGTGGATATTTGTCTCTGGATTACTCACATATGGAAGTGCCCTTCAAAGGAAGGAGACTAAAGATCTATAATGAAAAGCCTTCCACATTTATAGTAGAGAAGATACCCAGTGAAGAGCCACATAACAACATGGTTTAGCTAAAAATCAAAGAACTGGTAGTGGTTGATATGACAGAGGAGGCCCTTGAGTTGTTACAAGTAGAGGATGAGTTCTCCTTTCTGGACTTCAATGCCATGATTGAGATCGAGCAATGCTGCTACTTTGTCACCCAGCATGAAATACTTGACTAGTCATCAAGGAAAGAGGTTGGACCCACACCAGAAAAGCTATGGAAGTTGTTATTTGATGATGCCTGATGCAAAAATGGTGTCAGTGCGGGTGTACTTATGGTTTCCCCATTCAAAATCCAGAAGGAATACACTTATAGGCTGGCTTGGAGCTGTACTAATAATGCAGCGGAGTATGAAGCTCTATGTTTGGGTTTGAGAAAGGTAGAGAGATTGGGGGTGAGACATTTGTAGATCTTTGGTGACTCAGAGCTGGTGTGCAACCAGATTATGAATAAGTGCACCTCCAAGAAGCATTACCTCAAGGTGTACCGTAATCATGTCTGGGACCTGATGCAGGGATTTCAGGCTAATGTTGTCAGGTCCCTATCCATCTTGGATTTTGCATCCAGGATCCAAGAAGTATCTGCCCAGGGAAAGCCTGTGGTAGAGGAGGCCGAACACCAAGCGAAGCAGTGGCTGGACTTGGCAATGAAAATTGAAGAGTTCATGTGCAAATGCCTTAAATTTCCCCCTATGTCCCAGATTGCCCTATATTGGGCAGATGAAATGGTAACCTTGCATAATTACTTCAAAAAAACAAAAAAAACAAGGGTCACCAGGAAGATGTTGGATGCATTAAACCATGAAATGAATATTTGCCTAGCCCCCTTCAACACTCTTTCTGATCTCGGATTCCCAAGCTTCGTTAAGGATGAGGAGTTTTTGCCCCTTGAATAGGTAAAGTTGGACTGGCTGTCTTTCGAGGTAGATACATTGAAAATTGATAGCTGGGCCAAGCCAGTCCAGGAAGCACAGGTAACTCAGATGGTGTCAAGATATTGCAAGATCAACACCTCCCTTCAGGAGTTGGGAGAGAGATATGACACCATCGATGTACACACGATTACAACATTCAAAGTAGAACTGAAGGATGTCAATGATTTAGGGCCCTTCTAGGAAGTAGCCTGGGACCAGGCCAAGGCTACGTACAATCATGTCCATGAGCGGGAGCTGTCGGTCAAGCAAGAAGGGTGAGCATTCGGATTCAGAAAGGGGAGGAGAATCAAAAGAAGAAACTGCTGAGAGCGAATCCAAAGAGGAGCAGTTACCCAAAAATGGGATGCAAGAGTAGTGAGATGCAAGGGAAGGGAGTTCCTCTACGCCCAAAGGATAAAGGCCTGGTTCTTTGCATCGAGGCAATTTCGACACCCCACGAGCCGCCAGGAATGTTGCCACATTTTGCACGGGGTGCCATGTCTTCTTTTTAATTCTAAGTATGCTACTCTCCCTTCCCTTCTCCTCCTTTCCCTTCCTCCACTATCCCCTTTCTCCCCTTCTATCAGTTTTATTCCTATCATTTCCCCTTTTTCTTTCCTCTTGTACTTTTTTTAGTCAATTTCCCAAAAAAAAGCAAAATGTCCCTAAAATTTCTAAGTGCAAGAGCGCAACCCAACTTCGCAGTGAAGTCAGGGTGCGCCCTTAATTTTGAGCGCACTCAAGGATGCAAAGAGCGAAAAATGACCAAAATTAGGCTAAGTGCAAGAGTGCAACCTGACTTCATAGTGAATTCAGGGTGCGCTCTCATTTCTATGCGCACTTAGGAAGCATCAGATCCTAAAATTTGGCTAAGTACCAGAGCACAACCCGACTTCGCAGCGAAGTCGGGATGTGCTCTCATTTTTTAGTGTAGTCAGAGTAGTAAGCAAAACTAAGTGTAGAGTGTGCAACCTGAATTCGTAGTGAATTTGGGCTGCGCCCTCTTGCTTATGTGCACTTGGGCAGGATGTTGCAAGAAGCCCAAAAACTAAGGCACGAAGGCCTCCCCAACTGCGTTGATTCCCCCTTCACTGTTTAATTGCGCTCCAATTTTGGGTGAAGTCATACATAGAAGAGAGACTGCCTTTCAAGGCAGATTCATCCCTTATCATATTGTGACAAGTGTCCAGCCTCAGGATTCGAGTCGAAGATGTGACTGGTGGAGTGCAAGCGTGAACCAAATAATTGTATCGCAGCTACCCTCATTCAAAGCCAATTCAAAGTTTCATCTACCATAGCTACCCTCATTTAAGCTAACTCAGAGTTTCATCTACCACACTACCATGTAGCAGCCAAGATTTTAGGTGGACCTTGCTATAAGTACAGTCCCTATCTGTAGAGGTCAACATCAGTAGCTCTTTTGCCACTTTTGTTAGCTTTGTTAGCAATTGTTAGGTCTGGGATCCTGTGCCCGAAGTTGTAATTGGGGGGAAATTGTGCTATAAATAGCTGCGCCATATCATTGTAAAATGGGGAAGGGGGATATAATGCTAGGAAACCATTGTAGCTGTACGTTTGCTTCTGAATACAGGATACACTTGGCTCTATTGACTATTCTTATTCTTTATGCTGCCTTTATTTAGCATTTTTGCCTCATGTTTCTTATGTTATTACGTACTGTTATTATGCTATCTAGATACTGGTATTTGATGCTTAAGTATTCCTGGAATGCATAGTTAGAGGATACATAGAATGAATGGCATTGGTAGTTTATGTAATGTATTCGGTACTTAGTTACTGTTAGTAGTGGTGATTGATAGTTGTTGTGCTGCTTATCCTCCCCACCCGACACAAATCACATTTATATTTATTTCTGCATTTCTAATTTATTTCCTGCACTTTGAGCTTAAAACCACTTGATAAAATATATAGGAAGTCGGCCTTCTCTGGAGATTGGCACGGAAGGCATTCCTTCCTTTCGGCATTTCAATATGCTAGGCGAATCTAGGGTGCATTGCACTAAATCCTATCCTAGTGGTAGATTCATAACTAACAGTAATCAGCTTGCTCTTCAAGGGATGGACTTTCCCCTAACTTGATATACTATGGATTCTCAAGATTTGAGTCGATATCTACATCAATCGTAGGCTCAATTGACATATGTGATCCTTCCTCCAACTGGTGGGGAGTAGGGATCAAATGGATGTCATCAGTTGGATTTAAATCATCAATGGGAACCTCGAGTTCCTCCTTAGCATGGAAGACATCATGAGTTGGCCCTGTAGAGAAATGAAATAGCTATAGCATCTCATCGCAAGGCCATTACTTGGAAGATGAGGGAGGTGAATCTCCTCAATCAAGGTTGATTACCCCCAATTCAAGGTGCAATAGCTTCAACAAGTTATTTGGATCTCATAGGGGTTTGAACAGATCTATGGAAATCATATTTATGGATGGATGATTTTCCCTATGTGGCTGATGGTGTCCACGGGCCTCCAAATGTCACATGACCTAAGGAGGTGGCCATGGGGATGGTGGAATGACTGGCAGTGGCCAGTGCAACTGTAGGCAATCTTGCTCCTCGTGAGGTAGAAGTTGTCGCCAAATGGGATCTTGTAATGGGAACATGCACAAATAGTACTCATCCTCATCATCCTAAGGGACAACTTGCACATATTCTCCATCAGAACTATCAAAATTGATAGGCATGACTCCATAGTACAACTCATAATATGATGTCCACTCATAAGGGGACCCTAGGTCCTCTTCCCTAGGGTCATGGGAAAGAGTACACAAACCTTCACCTCTCTCGTAAGATCGAATATCATCGTGAGGCAGTTTATCATCTCCCAAAGGCATAGGGAGGTAGTCCCCCAGCGAGTAGACGCGATTGGGGTTGGAAAATGGATCTCATGCCAGCTCATCCTGAAAGTTGAACGTCATGCACTCCAAGTTATCTATCAGGACATCAAGGGACAAAGGCATGTTGTGACCTAAACCAAATAATAATGGAATATATCTCAATCATAGTACATAAACATATTTGTTGAAGCATGTGATCTATTAGCTTGAAAATTATTAAATTCTAAACAAAATGGTTGACTAGAATGAAAACAATTCAAAGAATTCTAAGCATGGTATAAGTGAAACCATTTTAGCGAAACTGTGGACTTCAAAATTGATAGCTCAATAACAAATAAATTTTGGTTACAGATTTATCTTGGTTTTTAGATTTCGGAGTGGAAGTAAATGCCACATTTGAATTTAGAATTCAATAATGAATATGGGAAAGGGGGTCAATAGTGTTAAAACACTAAGTGAATTCCAAGTATTTATTTTATGCAAATTGTGAGGGCTAAACAATTAGGGTGTAGGATAAATATCCTATGGAAGGAATAAAGTTATAAATACTTAACTAAATTAGATTGCTAACTTTATCTAGTCAAGATATTTATTTGTTTAAAAGAGACATTTAAAATTTGAAAATGGAATTATTACCTAAAATCTAAAGTTACTTGGAGGAGAGGAAGTGGTATATTAATATAAAATATTATTCTCCTAGCTAATGTGAATGAAGTTCTTGCTAGTTGTATTCAGTTTGAGTATACAAACCATAGTTTAGTAAGAAGCCAAATTAATTATTTAGTGGGTAATTGGCTGAGTTGAAGATTTGATGCTTGAGTTAAATAATTATATATACATATTTGAGTTATTCTTACTTGATACATGTTTATTAAAATAATTGGAGTAATTATTACAAGAAAACACTAGGATCATTAGAGAATGATTGAACATGTGTTCTCCTTATTTTAAAAATTAGGAACAAAAGACTTGTAACTATGATGAGAAAACTAATATGGGAAAACTAATATGTTTGACTTGTAACTCTAGTATTAGGAGTAGGTTCTATTAAACCTGCATAACATTAGGAAAACCATTAAACCATGAGAAACAACCTAAAACCCAAATAATAGTTTATCGGGAAGGATAAAAAAAGTTATTGCCAGTGAAAATGAATGGCTTAAACACCCAATGTCATTGAGGTGTGGGTATGCACACAACAAGTCTCGGGAGCAATCGTAGTCTAATATAATTGGTTAGAACATGTGACTTGGTCAGAACTAGTAATGAGGGGCAGTAAGGGATACCGCCTCTAGGTTGCTGCTCAGGAAGTATTGTGATAAGTCCCATGTTTATTTGACTTATCTAGTTAGCCATAGTGTTTGGTATGGGACAAAAATTCATCAGTCATAATGGGTATGAGTGATCAAGTCCAAGGTCAGGGTATTGGCATAGCTCATACAAGCCTAACCTGTAACCATACCAATTGCATAGTTCAAGGTACTTCAGGGTGAAGTTAGGGTTGGACAAGTAGTTAATGTCTTCTCCAAAGGGCTCTTCATATTATTCCTTTTATTGATAAGGTTCGATGCCATAGTCAAGGTCCCCATAGATAAAATTCATTTGATTAGGCGGAAGGCTAAGAAGCACGATAGTGCCTATGGGAAGATGATATCAACCCATGTCTTGCACCGAATCTATAATAGGGGTGGTTGTAACATTACTAACCATGTACTCTCCCAATCTGGTGGAATCTAGGTGCACTGTGACCTGAGGTTATGGATAAAAGAGGGATGAGAGCGAGATCTGATCTGATTCATCGTTTGTTTTGTGTGGTAGCTCCTCATCTACTTGGCTAGGGGTCTCCTCTGCGAAGATGGTGGATGATACAAAAACTAAACTTTTGAATGATTTTATTACATAATATGCACCATATAAATACATGAAGGGGAATGAGAAGTTGTTCAATGGTTGCAACGTCCTGAAACAGAATTTTAAGCAGGGAGCAACCATTCGAACTAAACTTATACAAATAATTGTTAGAAGACAAAGTGCAACTAATAGATATAAACGATGCAACTACATGGGCAGACAATGCCGATTTACATAATAATGCATAATAATAATAATAATAAATAATTAGGTTAAATAAATAACCTTAAGTATCCTCAACACCCCACCCAACCATATAAGCATTGGACCCCAATGCTTTCACAAGAAAAGTGGGAGCAAGCTTAAGAGTGTCGAGTACGATCGAAAATGCACTCCTAGATACAAAGAGGGGAAGACCAAGAATGAGCTGGAACAGGTCTCCACAAAATTCCAAAAGAAGAATACCAATGAGTTGGGCTCGAAAAGAGCTTTCCAACGACTGTAAACTCGCCTATACTTGTAGACGGATGAATTGGTTCCTCCCGATGGCATAAACAATAATTAAATTAATTTATTTAATTAATAAATTAATTAATTTTAATTTATTTAAATAAATAATTTTTTATTTTTTAATTAATTCCTCGTAGGGAATGGCCTATGCGCGATCAATTTGATCGTGTGTGGCCTATGTGGAGCACAGCATGCACAAGCGTGTTGCACCCATGTGGAGAAGGCACCACACCCCACTTGCCCAACATGGCCATGCGTGCATAGAGCATGCGCGCCCACACGCAGGGCACACACGGTTGTGGCTTGGAGACAGCCCACATGTAGGCCAACATGTAATTTTATGCATGATCCACTATAGGCTAATGGAGCCCTTGGCTCACATGCCAATATTGCACATGTTGTTTAGCCAAGGGCTTTGGCGCTACGCACAACTATGCATGGCAATGGACTTGCTGTGTGTAGTGCATGGTAGCATGCTCAACATGAGGGCACGAGCAATGTGCATTGCTCGCATGGCAGGCACAAAAATATATTTTTTATGTAGGATTATCACTAAAAAATTCGTCATTGCTCTCTAGCTCGTAGCGATTTTTTTTTTAATCTTCTCAGGGCCATGCCTGCAATTTTCTTTTTTGATCATCCTATAGGGATTGGATTTGGAGCTTTCAATCAATGGGGCCATGGTGGAATTTGCAGCAGTAGGCAATCCACAACAACAGACACTTCATAGGATTGAAACTTTGCACCAGAAATAGGCAGAGAGGCTGATATTTGAAATGGATTTAGCAACAAATGGGAAGATCGGGCAACAGAGGGCAACTGGTTGCAGGTGAGCCATGGAGACAAGGTGGCAACAATTTCTGCAAATTTTTGGTCTGTATTAGGTAACCCTTTCATTTCTCCATTATTTTTCACATTCTTTTCTTCATCAGAGAAACCTCCATCATAGAGGTCTTTTTCAGGGAAACCTTCAATGTTGCTTTTCCCAATAGCAACATGGTCTAATGGTAGGACGATGGGATTTTTACCCATAAACCCTACTTCTATTCCAGGTGTTTCTATAATTTTTTTTTTTGTAGCAGTTTCATTCATAGGCAAAAAAAATTTTGCGTGTTGCTACAATTTTTTGTTTTGCAGTAGTTTCATTCATAGGCAAAAAAAATTTTGCAAAAATTTCTTCTGTAGATTTTGCTGCAAGAAGGATTTATTCTGTAGAAATTTGAATTTCTACTGTAATTTCTTCCATTGGAAGAATTTTTCTTCGACAAATATTTCTTCTTCTGCAAAAATTTTCTTTGCAATAATTTCTTCTTCAGTCGAAAGAATATTTTTCTCAACAAATTCTGCTTTTGTTGCCATTTCTTCTGTGAGTTAGGTAATCTGCTAGAGATTAGCAACAATCATATTGAGTCATTTCTTCAAGTTCATGAAGAATAATTCATCTTGAATAGACAAAATGGTGCCTTACCCAGACAATACTAGGATCTTCTGCTCTGATACCAATGATACAGAAACTAAACTTCTAAATTATTTTATTACATAATATGCACCATATAAATACATGAAGGGGAATAACAAGTTGTTCGATGGTTGCAACATCCTGAAATAGAATGCTAAACAGGGAGTAACCATTCAAACTAAACTAATACAAATAAATGTTAGAATACAAAGTGCAACTAACAGATCTAAACGATACAACTATGTGGGCAGACAATGCCAAATTACGTAATAATGCATAATAACAATAATAAATACTTAGGTTAAATATATAACCTTAAGTATCCTCAACAGTGGAGATGGTTGGTTGGACCTCGTCAACATGTCACTTCCCTAGGTTCCTAGGAAAAGGATCCACAGGTGCAATGGGAATCTAGGAATGGGTTGATGATGAGGATGGTATGGCATGCGATGGCGATGAAGTCAAGCCTTGGATGGATTTATTTAGTTGAAAATCTAGATGGGTTGATGGCAAGGTTGACTCAGGGAGTTGTTGCACCATATTGCAATACTTGAAGGGCTCTAGGTCTGCAAGGATGACATGAATTTTCCTTTCATGAGTGTTCTTGAGGCACTAGTGAGTGATGGAAGGAACACACTTCATGTCCTTGATCCATGGTCTACCTAATAGGATGTTGTATGTCATATCACCCTCTAGGATGTGGCACAACATAGGGATGGTCTTCTCTCCTACCTAAATAGGCAGGACGATCGTACCAACCATTGAGCATATAGCATCATTGAAGGCTCAAAGGGTGTAGGTAGATGCGATAATGTGGGATGCTGGGAGCTTCAAATGCTTGAGATTTGTTGTTGTGATGATGTTTCTAGAAAACCTAGTGTCTATCAACACTCTCTTGTGTTGCATTTTGTTTACACATGTGACGATGTGCAAGGGAAGATCTACCATATCATTTGGAACCAATTTAAGTTCATCTTCATGAAAGGTAATCATCGATTTTGTGCATTATCATACATGCCCCACAAAGTTATTGAAGGATTTACACTCTTGGGGTTGAATCTCAATTGCCTTAAGGATCTCCATCAAGGCTTCTCTATGAGGTTGTGATTGTTGAATGAGCTCATAGATGGAGAGTCAAGTAGACATTTTTCTTACGCTCTGAGTGAGCTTGCTCTTAATGGTGACCACAAGCTTGGGTGGGAGGCTCGGCATAGAAGGCGATAAAGGCTATGATGTTGAGGGGAAATCACTCTGAGCCGTAGGTGGCACGGTTGGACTTGGGTACTACCTATTCCCTGTTACAATACTGATCATGCTGACATAGCCCTACTTAGGGGGGCATGGTGAATCTCATTCACCTGGGGTGCTGGTTTGAATTGCTCCATATGGGCAGGAAAGGGGTCTTTGAAGACTCCATCTGTTGGTTGTTTGGTGTGATAGGTTTTTCTAATTGAAGGGTGTTTCTATCGATCATGTCTTGCACCAAATTCTTAAAATTGTAGCATATTTGCACATCATGCTTGTTTTACCTATAAAAATTGCAATATAGGTCTTCTCTGTATCCTTTGGGCTTCGATGCATTTGGATCGATATGTCGACTCTCAGGCAGGTGGATCACATTAGCTGTTAGGAGGTGGTCAAACAATGAGTCCATAGACTCTACAATGGGTGTGAACTATCACTTAGGGTGAAGCTATTGATTTTGCCCTTGACTATTTTGGTTGTCCTTGGCATAGTTCTCAGGTGTGGCCTGATAATTGGGCTTTTGAGGTGGTGCAGATTGCACTGGCTCTGGGACACTAATGACAACCTAACTTATTGCTACTGGCTTAGGTTGCACTGGGGTGTTCTTAGCATTCTTGTTCCACTCCTTATTGCAAGGCTTCACAATTTCTCCTTCTTGAATCTTAATGTCTTCAATGATCCTAGCATGATCTAGGGCATCCTCAAGAGTGGGGTATTGTTGTAGTTGCAATAACAAGGAGATGGGCTTCAGGTAGCTCTTGGAGAACATCTGAGTCAAATATGATATGGAGAGGAGATAAGGTAGTTTGGTGAGCGAGGCTCACCATCTATTGCCATAGTTTGTTATTGACTCATTGTCACACTGTTTCAACCCATCTACATTGGCCAGCGTCGCCTTCCTCTTGGTATTGAATGCGAAGCATTCTAGGAACGCGTCTACAAGTTGGTCCAAGGTTCGGATGCTATGCTTAAGGAGTTGGTAAAAGTACTTCGAGGCAGGGCCTGAGAGGGTAGTCACAAATATCCATAAAAGCAAAGCATCATCATCATGGATGCTGAAGCATTGGCCCAAAAATCTGGTGATATGTTTATGCACATCTTCCTCTTCCTTAAGCATAGCCAATTGAGGTAACTTAAATTAATCTAGATAGAGAGGTGTAGGCATCGAAGGATGGATGGGCTGACTATGCAACTGGTGCATAGTGTACTTTTGATATCCAGACCTAGAGGTCTTGTTCTCTACTGACTCTAGGAGCTCTAGCAGCTCTTTATATGGGTATGAGGATTTAATTTCCTCATCCTTGCTCACATCTGTAGTGGAGGTCTAGGATCCTCTAACTTATTATGGGGCAATGGCATGTCACCATCCCTGCCTTGGTATGACATCTCCAAGTATTCTACATCTGGCTCATGCTCAATGTAAGCCCCATAGGGCATTTATTGAGCCGATCTATAAAGAGGGTTTTCTACCTGCTGTGGGCGCCCTATGTTTGGCTTAGGAGGCACATATTGATCTAGCCTAGGAGGTCATGGAGGCAACATTGGATAAGGACTAAGGGACCTATATAAAATGAGTGTGGGTTGTCTTAGGTGGAATTTCTACCTATGTGTCTTAGGGGCAAGGACCCTCTCCCATAGATTCTTCTGAAACAGCTTGTTGGTCTGCCATTTGATTCTCTCTTTCTCAAGCTAATGCAAGCGGTCTAGTTGTTCTTTGTTCCACCAAAGCTGCTTGAACTGAGCTTGGTGTTCCACATATTTTGCAACTACTTGCTTGATTTTTTCCATTGTGCGAGGCCTAGGGGGTCTAGGGGTCTCACCTTGAGGCTGATCTCGTTGAAGATAATATGTGATATCTATCGAGCACTTCCCTTGATCGAGGTCCATCGCATTGACTTGAGTTTCATACTAGAACATATGCTAATTATACTCAGCAAGCATAGAGGCACATAGGGCATGCGTGGAATACTACTCTTGAGGAAAATCTAGGATTTTCTCATGTCTTTCTTCATGGATGAGGAATGGTAGGGCAGAATTGGCTCGCCCCAAGTGATGAGTGTCATACCCGTCGGGTTGCCTAAGTTATTGTATCCTATCAAGGCAACGTACAAGCAAGGTCGTATTGACCTGCTCTACCTAGTATGTTAATTTATGCTCTATACTATGAATATGTGTGTCAGTCCTAATGAGTACATGAATGCATTGCACTGCTCTGTCTATCAGTGCCTTAGCACGTTGTTGGATTTCATCAAAGAAGGCATGTGATATAGTTAAATACCAGGAACACTCTCCCAAGTAATTTCCATCATCTATCAAGGTGTTCCACATGGGGCTCCCTTATAGGTGTGGCTCATGCCCCACTGTCTTGGGGCTAGGGTGTGTAGAGGTTCGCTAGGGAGGTATGACTAGGTCCCTGGGGCTATAACGGAGATGACTCATATATCCTAGTCCACTCTTTGTAGCTTCTACCCATGATTGGGCTTGGATGTAGGTGCACACCATCGTAACTCTCTACCAAACCCTAAGTGATTATCTTCTTTAAAAATTTTAATGAAACAACAAACAAATAAAGGAAAAACTCAATAAGATAGATGATTATCTCCTTTAAGTTTTAAATGTGAATCCCTAAACTATTTTGTGTGTTTTAGATGTGTTTTTTGTAAATAATGACCTTGTGTCATGTGTTTAAAATATATTTGGATGATAATATTGTGTTTAATTAGCTTTCACCTATATGCTCATAGCTCGATGCGAGAAAAACCAAATAAAATAGTTTTTGAAAGTGAAAAACAAAGATGGAAGATTTAGATGCCTACCTCATCACTGTCAAAACTTGCTATTTTTGGAATTCTGCTTAGAAAGATCTTTATTTTCTATTCAATCTAGGGTGGGATTAATAGTAGGTTTGCATTCATTCCAAGGTGGGATGAATTCGCATTCGTCTCAGGGTGGTACGAATAGCAGGTCAGATTTCATTTCAGTCTAGAACGAATAACACCTACAACATAAAAATATGAATAATGAGCTCCAAAATTCACCTAAAGCAAAAGGTACTAGGTACCACCATGTTTGCCATTGAAGTAGGGAAAAATGATGCACCAAATTATGATAAAAAATATGCATATCTATGTCCTATCGCTTACGAGCATCAAACGAAAGCATGCAAGTAAAATGAAAATGATACAAAATAACAAGAAATAAAGAAAAGTGGATTGTTTTCTTATTAATCATATGCATCAAATCTAGGTTACAAATGCATCCCATTGAGGGCTCAAATTGATGATATAACTGTTTACAAATTGGGTGCCCAAGGATCGAGATCCTTCAAGTAACTCAGGTGCACATCTAGTATCTTTCCTCGTACCCACAATCAAAGTGGGTGGTCCACCACTACTTCTGCTTGTGTCTTTGATTATTTGAGGTCCTATCCTGATCCCCAATGCATTGTATAACCTACACCTACACACAAGGAACCAAAAAATGTCAAATAGCAAGTGCGTGTGATGAAAAACATGCAATCCCCAAAGGGGCCAAATAGCTAATAGTGAGAATAAGCATCAAATAAACACCAAATGACTTGTAATTGTAGACAGATGTAAAAAAAATATTTTGGGAAGATATCACTAGAAATTGCACTGATATTGAGTCCGATGGTGCCTCATAATTGCAGTGATTATCTGCAACCTAAAAAACCCAATGCAAACAATTTCCAGCCCTACACATATCCAAAACACATGAAAAGTGGACATAATACATAAAATGATATTTTAAAAAATCCATTTGATCATATTTACAAGATCAGTAACCGTTTAGGTGTTCCTTCAGATGACCACCAGAGACCTGCATAAGACCCTGCAAAACACTAAAATTGCAATATCTCGGCCAACATAGCTCAAAATGGCATGAAATTTGAACTACAACATATATGATAATATAGAAAATAACTAATTAAAAAAATTAATAAAATCATGCATAGATTTCTATTCGTCACAAGGTGGGACGAATAATACTATCACAAATTGGGGGCGCCCAAGGGTGGGACACCCACCGTTTTTGCTTAAAATTTGCCACCAATTCCACCTAGGATTGATGCAAAAAACTATGGGATGTATTTTCATTAAGTTTAGTGAGGTAATTCACTCAAATGGTTCGGTTGTGTGACAAATTGCGCCTACTAGTTCACTCAAAAACCTCATTCGCTAGGTAGATATTTCGAGGGAAAAATGGGTACAAAAGGTGAAAGGAAATCTTGGTAGCACTCCGTTGCTTTGTCCTAAAACTCCTCTCTCCATTTTATGTGAAAATTGAATCTACTTTATAGCCCAAGGATGATCATGGGTCAAAAGGCATGCAAGGGCATGCAGGGCAAGAGGTGCCACTTGGCCACCAAGGTGGCATGAATTGGAGGGAGAAGAGAATCTCCCAAATTGGCCTCATTCATGGAGCATGTCATAAGTTATACTATGTGCCCTAACTTGTGGGTGAGAATAGCTAGTAATATGACCATTATTAGGTGCCATTTTCCTATATTTGAATTTTTATCGATCAAACTTGCTATTCGCTCCACCCTAGGATGAATGCTACTATTTTCACTAGGGTGGGACAAATAGGTTTTGTATTTGTCCCAGAGTGGGATGAATATAAACAAGGTGTTCAAAAGGTCCCAAAAGTGGCTTGAAACCTTCCAAACCCTTGCACTGAGTGGTTAGGACCACTGTATACCTACTAAGGGTTGCCCTAGGGGCCTTGGTCTATCATTTAGCTGTTGCTTATGGTAGCATAATCAGACTGACCAAATTGTTTGTAAGAAAGGATTAATTCATTGAGTGATTGGTTGAGTAGAGTTGGTTGAGCCTAGTCAAGTGGATGCATTGAAGTGATAGTTCAAGTTCTGTGAAACAAATTGTTCTATATTCTAAATTGATTTAAGAAAGAGATTGAGTATTTGTGAAGTGTGAAACATATTGAGTCTCTAAAAATTCTCTATATGTTTCTATGGTAAAAAAGTGATTGAAAGTGATTGATCATTGTGGTGAATGTGAAGAATATTGAGTCCCTAACAATTCTCTTTATGTTTCTATGAGATTGAACAAGTTCTAGTGAGGACTTGTTGAGAAGATTTGATGAAAGTCTTAGAGAAAAATTGTGGATAGATTTGTGTGAGATTTTGTGGAAGATTATAATACAATTTGAGGATAAATATTGAGAGCAAATTTGGATGAGTTCTAGTGAGGATTTTTTGAGCATATTTGGACAAGTTCTAGTGAGGATTTTTTGAGAAAATTTGGACAAGTTCTAGAGAGGACTTGTGGATAGATTAGTGTGAGCTTTTGTGGAAGCTTACAAGGCATATTTGAGACAAGTATTTGAGAAGACTTGAGAGCATAGTTGATTGATTGATTTGTTCAAACCTTATATTAAGGTTTGGGGCAAATCTAGCAAATTTGATTTGAGATTAAGTCAAGCTTTGTGTTAAATCTTGAGGATAGAGATTGAGGATAGATTTGTGCTAGATCGAAGGACTATGTTTAGTGTAGATCAAAGGACATATATTGAGGATAGATTTGTGCTATACCAAAGGATTGTGTTTAGTGCAGATTTGAGAATAGAGTTTGGTGCAAATTTGAGGATAGGTTTGTGCCAGACTAGAGATAAAGATTGAGTAGATTTGTGCTAGACCGAACGACTATGTTTAGTGTAAATTTGAGATAGATCCAAGAACAAGCTTTGGAGGTGACAAAGTATAGAGGTCGACAATCTCTAGTGGATAGAGATCCACCAGCCCGAGTAGTGAGTACAAGTCTTCTGAGTGAGGACAAAAGTATCCAGTGGATAGAGATCAATTAGCTAGTGGAGTGGAGGCAATAGTTCTTCTAGAATATCACCAACCAGAGCTAAGGATAAAGAGTTATCCTGTGGATAGATATCCACAAACTTGATTAGGGGATTGGTGTCTCCTTTGGATAGATATCCATAAACATTGTAATAGGGAAAGGATTCCCAAGATATTGATTGAGAAAATTTTAGTGAAATATTTTCTCCATGGAGTAGCCCACATTGGGTGAACCACATTAAATTGGTGTCTCTATTATGTGTGGTGATTTATGCATTGCTTTGAGTACTGCTATTGATATTGCTATTTATGCATTGCATAATATTGATTGGGAAAGAAAAGTGGTCTTATACTGTTCACCCCCCTCTTAGTATATGCTTGTGTTCTTCATTTATTATAAGGTGAGTTGTGGTAATATGACTTGCTTAAATATTTGAATAATGTGAGCAATGATGTAACTGAGCGAGGAAACCAGACCCATATAATCAATTAAAAATTATTACCCATGATTACTAAATTAAATAATATTTTTCTAACATTTTATTTGTAATATTGTCTCTATAACATACTATTAAGCAAATAACATCTTTATGGCATATAATCCTTAATGTTACTTTCATTCTCTCTTTATGTATGATTCAAAAACATATGCTTATGAATGTGTGTAAGCTGCCTTAAAAGAGAAAAAAAAATTAAAGTACCATTTTCACAAGATATTATCCTATGTTACCTCTCCAAAGCACTATTTCATATAATGAATTGTTTCTAAGACAAATTACCAAGCAATGTCTCCACAAATTGGAAAATTTTGGTCCTATATTACATAAATTATTGTGGTACTAACAAGGCTTATAACCAATAGCAGTAGAATTTGCTCTTCCTATTATGTTATATAGAAGCTTCAAAATATTTTAATTTGAAAAAGTATGAACTATAACACCACTCCAAACACATCATCTAGACCAACAATTCAACTCTATAATTTTTTGAAGAAAAAACACATTAACATCAATGATGTTTCCTAAAGCATATAATAATGAGAAAAATCTTCTTCATTAATACTTTATTAATAGTAGGATGCTCACTCCTTGGAATACTCTCAACATCATCAATATTTCACAATTGGAAGTACTATCTCCATATTTATTGACATGATAGGAACTCCATTCCACCATCCCAAGAAATTCCTATACAAACCTCTTAACATCATTAATGTTTAGCATTTGAAACAATTCTCCATCTTTCTCGACATGATAGGAATTCCTCCATTCAATCATCCCAAACACTTCCCATATTCAAATTTGTTTTACACCAGGTTATTATTCTTTCTCCTCAAGTCTTTCTTCCAAAATGAGGTCAAGAGAGGTTTACAACACTCTTTCCATTATATTTGAGTATGAAAATGTCCAAAACCTATTATGAATACAAACAATTTGAACAATTTTTTTTTTTGGTTGAACTAATGCAAAGTACAACTATTAAAATAAATTAATAAGTATTTTTTTAATTAGTTATAGATATTGAAATGGGATCCACCCATATTACACCATGAGTGTGTTACTACAATATATTAATGAACCATAATGATAATAGAACAAATATCGATATCTTAGCATCCATGGGAATTGAACCTTTGTGGGGTCATTGTGAGCCAAAAATTCTCCCCAATTGGAATTCCATTCCATGGGAAAAAGTTTAATATTATTCATTATTGTAAGTAAAGAATAATAAATGAAATTATTCTTTTTTTTTAAAGGAAAATATTTATCTACTTAACAAATACAAAATTCTCTAATCAGAGAGATCAAAGTGAACAGAGCATTCTAGAAAATAGAACATGAAGAAAAAAAGGACCTCATTATTTGAGTCCTCGTCATCCTTGCATACCATCCCTACCCTTCTACTTCTTGATGATTTGGCAACAATAACTAGGGGTTATATTTATAGTCTGATTTGCTAGTGTGTTGGCCTCTTTTTTGAATTCTTGCCTTGCGTGTTGATAGGATATTTTGCCAATTATCTTGCCTAGTTGTCTAACTTATCTTGAATAATCTTTAGTTGTAAAGATCTAAAATATTTATTTTTGTCAAGAGTTTTTATTATCAGTTTAGAATCCTCGTAAACTGTGACATGAGTGATTCCTTGCTTTGCCACCAATTTTAAGCTAATTTCACATCCAATAGCCTCTGCCACATTGTTAGATGTTGTTCTCAAGTTGATCATGTATTTGAGCAAGATCTTATGATATCCTGTAAGAATCAATCCCTGTATCGCTGCTTGATCGAGGTTGGACTAGGAGGTACCATCAAAGAAGAGCACTGAAAAATAAATGTCACGTGGGGAATTGTTTCCTCTGTAGCCTCCCTATGTTACAAAATATTGGAGATTAAGTTGGTAGATCATTCTTATTCCTATGGATGACAGGTCTTCTTCATACTATTGTTGAAATAAACTATATTTGATATTTAATACTAATTATTCTTTTATCCTTCATATTAGAGTTCTATTGTCCTTACCTTTGCCTTCAAAAATCCTTTGGCTTTTGTCCAACCAGATGTTCCAGATGAAAAAATATGGTATAGAGCTCCATAGATATTTTAGGAGGGGCTTACCTATTAGTTTACCTTTATATTCTTTATTCCACTTGGTAAAACATGTGTCTATGGTTAACCTTCTAGAGTAGGAAGTGCCAAGAATTTTGGTTATTCCTAACCAAATTGAAATTGCCTTCGAGCATTCAAAAAAAATATGGAAAATGGTTTCACTCCTGCATGCACTTGTAACAAACATGAGGCCCTTATATACTCCTCTTTTGCGTATGATCACTTGTTAATATCTTATTTTGAGAGACTAGCCAGTTGAATACTTTCTATCTAGGTGGTGCTTGATTTTTCCACACTATCAATAGTTTTTGTTAACAAGCCCAATCTGCTAATGTTGCATTGAGTATCCCCCATTATTGTTGATGCTACTATAAATAAGTTTATTTGGAATTGTGAGATGAAGAGGTCTAATGCTCACCATGTGGGACTTAAAATAATCCTAATCTTCTTGAAGTTGACATGGAATGAGAGGGGAGATCCAATTCAGAGTTTATGAGGTCCAATAAAACAAGTCACCTAATGTGAGTATTCTTTGGATTTCCAAGTGATTCTGTAATTCGATTGGAGTTATCTCTTAATGGTAGATTTCCTAAGATCGGGTCATCCCATAGATTAATTGACTTACCATATCCTAGTAGCCAATAAATTCTATTCTCTATTATGCTCTTTGTTGCCACTATATGTTTTCAAACTAACATAGCTTTGGAAAGTTTGTCTATTTGTTTGAACATTTGAATACCCATTTGATTATTTGCATACTTGTTGACTAGTATGCGTTGCCATGCTCGCTTGTGCTTAAACATATTCCATAGAAGTTTTTCTCCCAGTGATTTCGAAACTATCTTCGTTTATTTGATTCCAAGTCCTAGAATTTTACCTTTGGTGACCATCTCCCACTTGACCAAGTGAAAATTTATTCTTTTTGATTGCCTACCTCCCTACCATAAGAAGTTGTGTATGATTTCATATTCTTTTTGTAAAATAAAATTGGGAGCATGATATACTAATAGTTGGTAGACTTGAAGAGAAGCTAACATTTTTTTGATCAATACTGCCCTTCCTGCAAGACTGAGCCAACTATTACTGTAACTTTGTATCGTCCTAACCATATTGTCCAATGTTGGGGTCCAGTAGTCTGAGGATTTGAGATGGAAGCTCATGGGACCTCTTGGGTATCTAAAGTATTTTTTTGTTCCAAACCAAAATCCTAGGATAGTGAATTTTTTTTTACTCTTATTGTTGTAGCATTTTGTGTATAGAACTGACTCTTTTGAGTGTTTATATGAGCCCCAGTAGCTTGTGTAAACCAATTCATGCATTTCTTGAATTATCTAACATTTTTCTTGGTGGATTCACCTAGAAGAATGGTATCATCTACAAATTGGGCATGTGTTACAACTTTATATCTGTTGTGGCTGATCCACAATACACCCCAAAATTGGGGACCCACCTTTTTTGCATGCTTTCAAAGAAGACAAAAGTGACCCAGATGCTAAAAAATCAAGAAAAAAAAGCAAAATATCACAAAAGAAAAGTGTTGCGATTTCGCGGCCAAAAGTAACAAAATGCAGCAAAATGAAAATTGTTGCGATTTCATGACATGTCGCGTTTTCGCGGTTAAGAGCAGCAGAATACATCATGAAGAGAAAATGTCACAATATCGCGACGTGTTGTGAAATCACGGGTCATTGTTGCATTTTTGCGACATAAAGCAACAAAGTGGTACGAAATGAAAAAGTGTCACGATTTCACGATAGGTTGCATCTGCACAACTCAAAATAGAAAAGCGTCACGATTTCATGACAGAAAGTAGCCAAAGTGTACGAAATGAAAAGTTGTCGCGATATCATGACATGTCGCCATTTCATGACCTGAAGACAAGATGAAGGCCGAAGAGAAAAGCATCATGATTTCGTGACAGAAAGCAGCCAAGTGGTACAAAACGAAAAATTGTCACGATTTCGCGACATAAAGCAGCAAGGTGGTGCAAAAGAGAAAAGCATCACGATTTCGTGATAGAAAGTAGCCAAGTGGTACGAAACAAAAAATTGTCATGATTTCACGACAGAAAGCAGCAAGGTGGTGCAAAAGAGAAAAGCATCATGACTTCGCGATAGAAAGCAGCAAGATGGTATGGAATGAAAAGGTGTCACGATTTCATGACATGTCATGTTTTCGTGGCCAGGTACAGCAAAACACAGCAAAATGAAAAGGCGTCACGATTTCGTGACAGGTTGTATCCTCATGGCCCGAAAGAGAAAAACATCGCAATTTCATGATAAGTTGTAGCAAGATAGCCCGAAACAAAAAAATGTCATGATTTCACGACAGGTTGCATTTGCGCGGCCCGTTGGCAAAAAATTGTCGTGATTTCATGACATGTCTTATTTTCGCTGTGCATGAAGGCAGACAAGGTTGCGGGCAAAAAATTTTCACGATTTCATGACATGTCTTATTTTCGCGGTGCATGAAGGCGGACAAGGTTGTTGGTAGAAAAATGTCGCGATATCGCGACATGTCTCATTTTCGCAATACAGGTAGAAGAGCAAAGATGCATGCATAAAAACATCGTGATATCACGAAATGCTATTTTTGGTCATGATTTACAGGGGGCCGTTATGGAACATGCAGAGAAGCGCGGAACACGTGGCATAAAGGTGTAAGGGCTACAGAAGCGTTATAGTTCACAGAGAAGATCAAGCGTCTCGATGTCGAGCATAAAGTCAAAAACAATGAAAATGCAGGGAAGGTGAAATGAGGTGATCTGGGAGATGAAGCGAAGCGTCACAGGGCAAAACCGAGAGCATTGCCAAAGGGTTTAAAAGCAAAGGCCAAGGACAGATACAAGGGTCGAAAACCGCTGCGAACAGAGTTGCAGAGCTGAAGTGATTGGCTATTCTGGACCTGCTTTTGGAGCGTTTTCCTCCATTTGTTCTGGTTTTGATAAACTGGAAGCTTCTGTTGTTGTAAATTGACATATTTTTAATACATAAATTACAGAGAGTTGCATCTCATTGGCAAGAAAGAAGGAGTTATTTTCTGCATGCTATATTTAATGTTCATTTTCCCCTTTTCGGATTTTTAGGCTTATGGGTGAAGTTTAATACAAGTTTTCTTGGTTGCTTCATGCAAATGTCTAAATCTGAAAATCATAGTTAAAACCCCAGAAACCAGCACTTAGCTTATCTGGATTATGCATGTTTGCAGGTTCAATAGGTTAGGTTGTATGCAGAAAACCTCATATCTTTGGTCTTGTTGAATAGGATTGCAGCCTTCTAAATAGACTTTAGTTTTAGTTTCTATGCATTTTAGTTTCATTTTCTTAGATTCTCTGCATTTTTTATTTTCCCGAGAGATTAACCTTAGTTTAATTTCTTGTTATTAAAATAAAACACTTGAAAATTCACCAAAATCAAAATCATTATAATTTCAGAGTAAAATAAACCATAGTGCCCCTTGTTAACAGTTGCTTGCAATCACTAAGGTATTCCAAACATTTACATTGAATATCAGCACATATATGCAAAATGCTAACATAGCGGAGACCTTGGAGAAATTACCGGTTTAATTTCTTTTCAAGAGGGGATTTGTGCTCGAATCCTATTGAAGAGTGTGTTTTCACAATTGGGTGAAAATACCACTCAATAGATTGGCGCTAGAAGGAGGGCCTGATTTGGTTTACTTTATTTTGATTTTCATACAAAAGTAATGTGTTTTTTGGTTTGATTTCTTAAATCTCATTAAAGGCTAAACTGTAGCATTGTTTTTGTGTTGCAGGTTTTCTTGGAGATATCGAGAGTTTCGTCAGGCAGGCTGGACCCACCATGCCATATCGTGACTAGGTCCCAAACAACTGGGGAAACCATATTCCATGACCTTACACTCACTGGTACTCCCAAGAATAAAACCAAGCAAGCTGTAAACCTACCAGTCACAAAAGATCTTTTTGCTTCAAGAGCATCAAGCGGACCTACATCGGTGGTATCAATTGCCACTAGCATACCTATCATTAGTACCATTTCCACCACTCTTGTAGGGTTGTCCTCATCGATTTTGAGTCAAATGGCCCAACCTCCAACAGCTCCTTGGTACGGAGCTAATAATATTCCTTTGAATATTGCAGGGGATATCCATGAAATCCCTAAGAACATAGAAATATTCTTGCCCAAATATAAACTTGATGGTCCAAGGACTGCGAGAGGAGCATATCCAGGCCTATAGGGACGTTCTGATAAGATTGCAAGTTCAACATGAAGATGTGGCTTGCAGACTTTTTCCCATGAGCCTAGACCCAGTGGCCTATGAATGGTATATTTGCCTACCTACTGGTTCAATCACTTCATGGACACAAATGGAGAATGCCTTTGTCAATAATTTTAGGTCACCTTTGGATCCCGCAACCATCTACAATCAATTTATTACATGCAAAAGGGGCCAGGGTGAACCAATCAGAACCTTTAATCAGAGATTCCAAAAATGCTATAACAGAGCAGTTCAGCATTTTTCCATAGATCCCGCAGTGGCTTTGCAAATATATTTTGGGGCATTGGATCCCATGACAACAATGTTTGCAAGGCGAAATCCTCAAGTCACCATGCTTGCCTTAGCCTACAATGAAGCTATGACCATCGAGCAACAAATGACACCACAGGGCTATGGGTTTCCCCAGATGCCTATGATGGGACAATATGCTCCATATGGTCAAACTCCCATGGCAAATCAGATCATGGCACCACAAATGCCAAACATGAATGCTTTCCCATATCAACAACCATATCCACCAGAACCTGCCTATGCACCCATTCCGATCCAATCGATCACATCCATTCCACCTGTGCCAGCATTTTTGCAAAATAGTCAATCGACTATGCAAGGAACCAGCTAGGTTAATTCTCAAGCTATAGTTCCTTTCCCAAATCCAACTCCGATCCAAAGTGTAAATCCATACATGAATCAAATTCCTCAAAATTTGACTCAAATGTTAAATCAAGATCCCACGAATTATGCAAACCCAATGGGAACTAACAATAATGTAGCTCCACCGAAAGAGATTTATTCGGATGTTGAAGAGCTCAAGAAGATAGTTCATAAACTGAGTAATGACATGGTTCAAAAATAGAAGTATGAGTCCCATGCCCCTCACCCAAGTCAAAAATTTAACAATAGAGGGAGACATTGGAACACGAAGCCAAACAATGGGGGTGTACCTGCCCCTATTGCCAATCAACTAGATATTTCTGCAAGACCCAGTCAATCCAGTTCCCTTCTGAATATTTTTGATTTTGCATGGGAAAAGGGGTGCAGGTTGCACAATACAAAAGAGCACAATGAGAGGAATTGTCTTGAAATTTCTAGATACACTCATTGTCTCCAAGCCCAAGTAGATGACCTGGAACTTGTGCCAAATGAGGGTCCACCCCAACATCAAGATGATAACATTATGGTGGTGGAAACTTTATACCACCAAGAAAGTGAGAGTGAGGAAGAAGAAGATGAAATTTTGGAATAGGAGGTGCAAGCTTTTCGAGAGTTTAGAAAGGGGAATCATGGATATCATTTGAGAAGTAAATCTAAAGCCCCTAAAACATCATCAACACCACCAAATAACTCTATCCTTCCTCCGGATACTAAGGCAGATAATAATCCTCCTCCTCCACTTAGAAAAGAAACGTCTAATGACACGTAGAAGACAGCCAAACTTGAAAAAGCAAACTATGACATAGTGGAGGATTTAAGGAAATCTAAGTCGAGCCTTTCATTTTTAGAGGCGGCCAATTTGCCTGGCCAAAAAGAAGCATTGATAAAGGCTTTGGACTCACCTAGTCAAGTGTGGAAGGGAAAGGAATTTGAGTCTCCCTTGATTTTACGAAAGGAGAGACGGGATGTCCCGCCATTTTTATTGACTCTGAGAATTGCTGGTAAGAATTTGCATAATTTTTTGGTAGACACGGGTGCCACGAGCAATCTCATGCCTTCAGAGATATGTCAAATGCTAGGCCTACAACCTGTTTCATCCAAATGCAAGGTTTTGCAATTGGACCGATATGAGGTAAATGTGATAGGGACCCTATATGATGTCAAAATTCAACTAAATTCTGAACCCAGGGTCCAACAAGTGGTAGACATTTTGGTTGTTAATATCCCAAGTAGATATGGAATGCTACTTGCAAGGGATTGGATGAAAACTTTGAACGGCTATTTTTCAACCGATTGCTCACGTATGTGGTAACCCTGGAAAGGAATTGCAAATCAAATCAGAGTAGAAAATGAACCGAGGCTTAAAGAAATCGTAATAGAATATAATAAGCCAAATGAAGTTTAGTTTTCTGAGCCATATTTGGGGGTTTATGCTTTTGATGTTGAGGAGGCTACTGAAGAGCCTAAAGGGGAAACATTTCACGATAGTTCTCTTGAGGAAAATGATTCCATATGGTTGCTTAGGTTTGATGGATCCAAATCCAGACAGGGAGTAGGAGCCGAAGTCGAGCTCACTCGTCCAGGAGGTAAACCTTTACTTGCTACCTATAGGTTACAGTTTCCTTGCATGAATAATGTGGCAGAGTATGAAGCACTGATTTTTGGTTTACAACTAGCGTTGAGCAAAGGGGTTAAATGCTTGAAAGTATTGGGAGATTCTCAACTGGTAGTCAAGCATATTAAAGGACAATATACATGCCGCAACAAGAGACTGAGCCTTTATAGAACTAGGGTAAGAGACCTCATTGAGGAATTCGACGCTTTCAATATAGCCCTTATTTCTAGAAAAGGAAATCGCATAGCAGACTCTCTTGCAATCGTCGCAGGTATGTTAAATCCAGTTGATATAAAAAGGTGTAAAAAGTTCTCCATTGAATTGGTTCCTTGTCCATCGATACCTGATAATGTCAAGAATTTCCAAGTTTTTGAAAACGACAGACACATATTCAAATTTTTCACGAACTCAGGTGTTTTTGAAAACCAGGTGATTGATGAGGAGCAAAGATGGCAAGAAGAAGAAGTAGAAAACGAAAGTAAAACTACGTATCGATCCAAAAAAATACCAAAAGACATAGTTTCATTGGAGAAAATGTTCGATACGGGATACAAGGCTAGAAAAGAAAGAAAGGTTCCACTCCCCAAAGATGCATGTGATCTGATTAATCTAGGGAGTGTAGACAATCCATAGGAAGTGTATATCGCAAAGGCATGTATAGTTGAAGAAAGAGAAAATATAATACATGCACTAAAACACTACGTGGATTGCATTGCTTGGAATTATAACGAATTGAAAACATACAACCAAAATTTCATTACACATACCATCCCTCTAAATCCGGACTCCAAGCCTTTCAGACAAAGACAACGAGTTGTTAACCCGCTATTGGAGCCCTTGATAGAAAAGGAGGTCAAGAGATTATTGGAAGCAAAGATTATTTTTCCTGTTAGGCACTCAACCTGGGTTGCTAACCTCGTTCCAAGTAAGAAAGAAGAGCGGAGAGATTAGGCTATGTATAGATTTTTGAAATCTTAACAAGGCCTCTCAAAAGGATAACTATCCATTGCCATCCATTGATGAAATTTTACAAACAGTGAATGGATCTGAAATGATGTCTTTTCTTGATGGATATTTTGGATATAATCAAATTCTTATTCATCCCAATGATAGGATGAAAACAACCTTCACAACCAAATGGGGGACATTTGCCTTCAGAAGAATGTCGTTTGGACTATTAAATGTTGGTGCAACATTTCAACGTGCCATGGACTATGCATTCAAAGGGCTTATAGGCAAGTGTATCATTGTGTATGTGGATGATATTCCAGTATTTTCAAAGAAAAGAGAAGACCATGTCAAGGATTTGAAAAAGGTTCTTCAAAGATGCAGAGAGCATGGAATTTCTTTAAATCCCAAAAAATGCATCTTTGGAGTAACAGAAGGAAGATTACTTGGTCACATCATTTCAAAAGAAGGCATATCCATTGACCCAGAAAGGATAGAGGCTATCCAAAACTTACCTCTCCCGAGTAGTAAAAAGGAGTTGAGATCTTTCTTCGGGAAAATTAATTTTGTGAGGAAGTTTATTTCAAGCTTCGCGGAGATAGCCAAACCGTTGAACGAGATGCTCAAGAAGGATGTAGATGTCAAATGGAACGAGGAAAGGAGGGTGGATTTTCAAAAAATTAAGGATGCCATTTCCAGAGCCCCTCCCCTCATAAGTCCAAACTATGCTAAACCTTTCTACATTTATGCTTTCGCATCGGAACACTCTTTTGCGAGTGTCTTGACCCAGAAAGGTGAGGATAGCATAGAAAATCCCATAGCATTTTTAAGTGCTCCTTTAAAAGATGCTCAATTGAGGTATTCTATCCTCGATAAGTAGATGTACGCACTTTTTAAAACGATAAAAAAATTTCGACATTACATTGTGCACAGCAGAGTTTTTGCCATTGTGCCTGACCCTGCTATCAAAACCATGTTTTTATAGAACGAGCTAGGTGAGAAAAGAGGTAAATGGATTTCTACTATCCAAGAATTTGATCTTGAAATCCAACCCATGAAACTAGTTCGAGGATAGGGACTTGTGAAGATGATTGCTGAGAATAATCCTCAAACGACATGCCAATATTCAAATGCAGTGTACATTTCTAAAGATGACTGGTATGTTGACATTGTGCATTTTCTATTAAACGATAAGTGCCCATATAATTTGAATTCCACTCAAATAATGGCTTTAAGACTTAAATCTATTAGTTTTCTTATTAGATCTGGTGTTTTGTACAGGAAAAATCATGAGGGGATCTACTTGAGATGTCTGAATAAAGAAGAAGCTGCCAAGGTTCTGCAGGAGTTTCATGGGAAATATGGAACTAGCCATGGTGCAGCAAATGCTACAGTGCATCAAATCTTGAGAGCAGGATACTATTGGCCTCACATTTTTAAAGATGCACATGCTCATGTACGATCTTGCCACATTTTTCAAGTAGCTACCAACAGAGAAAGAAATGCAGCCATGCCATTACAACCTATAGTTGAGATGAGACCATTTGCACAGTGGGGATTAGATTTCATTGGGGTTATTAACCCAAATTCTTCTGATTCCCATAAATTCATACTAACAGCTACAGATTATTGTACAAGGTGGACAGAAGTAGTTCCTACAAAACATGCCACTACAGACGTTGTAATAAAATTCCTTGAGGATCACATCATAACAAGATTCGGAATGCCCGATTCTATCGTTAGTGATAATGGTAAAGCTTTTGTTTCCACACAATTTGCAGATTGGGCATATGACAATAAAGTGAGTTTAAAATTTGCATCTAATTATTACCCTCAAGGAAATGGTTTGGCCGAATCCTCAAACAAAAATTTGTTGAATATCATTAAGAAATTACTGGAAAAGAACCCTCGAGATTGGCACAGCCAGTTAAAGTTTGCTCTTTGGGCAGATAGGACCAGAGTAAAAGAATCAATAGGGAATACCCCCTATCATTTGGTCTATGGACAAGACCCGATATTTCCTGCAAACTTGAAGTTGCAAACCCTACATTTCATGCAAGAATACTTGGGGACAGATAACCAAACTGAAGCCAGACTAAGTCATTTACTACATTTCGATGAAAAAAGGGAGGAAGCCATGATTCACATGAATAAACACCAAGAATTTGTTAAAAGATGGTTTGATAGAAGAGCTAAAATCAAGTCCTTCAGAATTTTAGATTTAGTCTTACTGTGGGATAAAAGACATGAAGAAAAGGGAAGTCATCAAAAATTTGATTGTCTTTGGTTAGGCCCTTATCAGATTTCAGAAATTCTAGGGAAAAATACCTTCAGGTTGAGAACTTTAGAAGGGAAGGATCTGATGTTACCAGTTAATGGGCATGTTTTAAAGCATTATTTTAGCCCTTAAGTCATAAGAGATTGATATTATACTTTTTGGTTTTGGTATGGATTTTCAAATTTTGTTTTGTTTGTTTTAGGATTGCTAGTCTAGTTAGGATTTAAGTTGTGTGTTTTGATTTCATTTGACATGTTTGGTTTGTTTATATACAAAAAAAAAAATAGATAAAAAAAAAATTTGAGATGTCAACTTATGCCTAAGATCAGGAGAATATGAAACATTGGAATTGTGTTGTAGAAGCTCCACAAGTAACACAAACATCTTAAATAATATTGTTTGAATCTTGTGATGCATGAAGTTGTCAGCTTTGCACATTATGGTAAAGTAGATGATATATTTCCATCGTTCAAAAGAAGCAGTGCATTCATATCTCATGCCACATTCCACATTGCATATACATGTCATCTTAGTTACATTTTCATTTCATGTGCAATCATTGAGAAGGTGTCGAATCCTCTTAGGATTACTACATAACATATATTAAAAGGATCCTAAGGTTGGGAACTGTTGCCCGAGCCATCTTGAACCAAGCACATTCCATGCACATTAAAAAGAATCTTGAGCAAAATGGTCAAAACCATACTTGGATGAAAAGGTGAGGTGAAAAGAATATTTCATGTATGTCCTATCATGCAACATAATCCTTAAAACAGTGGTTTTTACCACTTCCATCAAAGCTTAAAGTCTAAAACCAGAGTAGTAAGGATAGGATTAAATCCTCATCTCGCTTAGGTTTAGGATCCAATTCCCCAAAGCTTCGATTTGACCTTCATGGAGTAGTAAGGATAGGGCATAATTCTCATCTCACCTAGGTTGAGAATCTGATTCCCCAAAGCTTCCATTTTTCCCATTTCATCATAAAACTTGGATGGAGGGATCATACTACATGTCCTCTGCAAAGGATGGGTAGTCATCCCAAAAGTCCAAGAAACAAAAATAAAATTAATATGTTCCATATTTCATTTTATCATCTTGGATTGGAAGGATCATACTACATGTCCTTAGCAAGGATGGGTAGTCATCCCAAAGGTCCAAGAAATAAAATATTTTCCATTTTCATCTTAATATTGGATTGGAGGGATCGTACTACATGTCCCTAGCAAGGATGGGTAGTCATCCCAAAGATCCAAGAAGTAAAAAAAAAAAAAAGAGTGAAGAGAATGAATGAAGCCAAGTCATGGATTATGGGGTTAAGTATGCTCATGCATGGCAACATGTCTTGTCTAAAAGTAAGACCACTGATTGCTCATATGGATAGACTAGCCTGACCATTTCATCCATAACAGGTTAAATCATTTTGTTCAAGATGAGGTAATGAACTCCAAATCAGAATAGTAAGGATAGGGTTAAATTCCCATCTCACTTAGGTTGGGAATCCTATTCCCCAAAGTTCTGATTTCACTTACACTTGCACATGGGTTCAAGATGGTAGTGACACATAACCAACTTTGGGATCTAGTAAATTAATTCAGTAGACATATATTTGGTCCTAAGAGGGTTTGACAACTTTAATATGTTTGTTCATGATATTAGAAGGTTTGAGCCTTTATAAAGTAGGTTGTTACATCTCTAGCATCTTCATCATACATCAAATCCTGCACAAATCATTCATAGCCTTGCATACAAATCATAAGTGAAATTGACAATGGAATGTTGATCAAGTTTAAATGATAGGGAATGAAACACATTGCACACACTGAGCTGATACTTAATGATTCTGATGTTTCATGTATTTCTGATCTGTCGGTATTTGTTTATCTTTTATGTGCTGACACCTGTATCTAAGCTTGTATATTTCAGGTTGGGTTCTCACCAAAATGCTCGAGAGCATTTGACAACAAAGTCGCCATTTGTTGTGGCTGATCCACAACACACCCCAAAATTGGGGACCCACATTTTTTGCATGCTTTCAAAGAAGACAGCAATGACCCAGATGCTAAAAAATCAAGAAAAAAAAGCAAAATATCACAAAAGAAAAGTGTCACGATTTCGCGACATGTCGCGTTTTCACGGCCAAAAGTAACAAAATGCAACAAAATGAGAAAATTGTCACGATTTCATGACATGTCGCATTTTCACGGCTAAGAGCAATGAGAATGCATCATGAAGAGAAAATGTCGCGATATCATGACATGTGAAATTACGGGTCATAAAAGAGAGAGAAAGACAAAGTGGAAAATGTCGCGATATCATGACATGTCACGTTTTCATGACATAAAGCAAGCAAAGTGGTACGGAATGAAAAAGTGTCACGATTTCATGACAGGTTGCATCTGCATAGCCCAAAATAGAAAAGCATCATGATTTTACAACAGAAAGTAGCCAAAGTGTACAGAATGAAAAGTTGTCATGATATCACGACATGTCGCCATTTTGTGACCTGAAGACGAGATGAAGGCCGAAGAGAAAAGCATCGTGATTTCATGACAAAAAGTAGCCAAGTGGTACGGAACAAAAAATTGTCACGATTTCATGACAGAAAGTAGCAAGATGGTGCAAAAGATGAAAAGCATTGTGATTTTGCGACAGAAAGCAACCAAGTGGTACGAAACAAAAAATTGTCACGATTTTGCAACAGAAAGTAGCAAGGTGGTGCAAAAGAGAAAAGCATCATGACTTTGCGACAGAAAGCAGCAAGATGGTACGAAATGAAAAGGTGTCACAATTTCACGACATGTCACGTTTTCGTGGCCAGGTACAGCAAAATACAACCAAAATGAAAAGGCATCACGATTTCGCGACAGGTTGCATCCTCATGGCCCGAAAGAGAAAAACATCGTGATTTCATGACAAGTTGCAGCGAGATAGCCCGAAACAAAAAACATCGCGATTTTGTGACAGGTTGCATTTGCGCGGCCCGTTGACAAAAAATTGTCGTGATTTCACGACATGTCTTATTTTCGCTATGCATGAAGGCAGACAAGGTTGCGGGTAGAAAATTGTCACGATTTCGCGACATGTCTTATTTTCACGATGCATGAAGGTGGACAAGGTTGTTGGCAGAAAAATGTCATGATATCGCGACATGTCTCATTTTCACGATACAGGTAGAAGAGCAAAGTTGCATGCATAAAAACGTCGCGATATCACGACATGCTATTTTTGGTCACGATTTACAGGGGGCCATTATGGAACATGCAGAGAAGCATGGAACACGTGGCATAAAGGTGTAAGGGCTACGAAAGCGTTACAGTTCACGAGAGAAGATCAAGCGTCTCGATGTCAAGCATAAAGTCAAAAGCAAAGAAAAGGCGAGGAAGGTGAAACGAGGCGATCTGGGAGATGAAGTGAAGCATCACAGGGTAAAATTGAGAGCATTGCCATAGGGTTTAAAAGCAAAGGCCGAGGACAGATATAGGGGTCAGAAACCGCTACGAACAGAGTTGTAGAGCTGAAGTGATTGGCTATTCTGGACCTGCTTTTGGAGCGTTTTCCTCCATTTGTTCTAGTTTTGATAAACTGGAAGCTTCTGTGTTGTAAATTGACATATTTTTAATACAAAAATTACATAGAGTTGCATCTCATTGGCAAGAAAGAAGGAGTTATTTTTTGCATGCTAGATTTAATGTTCATTTTCCCCTTTTTGAATTTTTAGGCTTATGGGTGAAGTTTAATACAAGTTTTCTTGGTTGCTTCATGCAAATGTCTAAATCTGAAAATCACAGTCAAAACCCCAGAAACTAGCACTTAGCTTATCTGGATTATGCATGTTTGTAGGTTCAATAGGTTAGGTTGTATGCAGAAAACCTCATATCTTCGGTCTTGTTGAATAGGATTGTAGCCTTCTAAATAGACTTTAGTTTTAGTTTCTATGCATTTTATTTTCATTTTCTTAGATTCTCTACATTTTTTATTTTCCCGAGAGATTAACCTTAGTTTAATTTCCTGTTATTAAAATAAAACACTTGAAAATTCACCGAAATCAAAATCATTATAATTTCAGAGTAAAACAAACCATAGTGCCCCTTGTTAACAGTTGCTTGCAACCACTAAGGTATTCCAAACATTTACATTGAATATCAGCACATATATGCAAAATGCTAACATAGCGGAGACCTTGGAGAAATTACTGGTTTAATTTCTTTGCAAGAGGGGATTTGGACTCCAAATCCTATTGGAGAGTGTGTTTTCACAATTGGGTGAAAATACCACTCAACAATATCCTACTGTAGCATCTATCCCTATTATTTTTATTTCTCTTTTAAAATGGTTAATTAATCTTCCAAGAGTCTTAGCTAAAATGATGTAAAGCTATGGTGATAATGGACACCCTTGTCTAATTCACCTTATAGCCTAATTTTTTTTTTTGGTTATCCATTTATTAAGGGGGCTATCCATGGGTTTTTTATGCATGCTCTAATCCACTTGATGACCTGATGTGGGAATTCAAACTTTTGTAGGATCTGTTCTACAAAATGTATATTGACTTGATCAAAGGCATTTTCCATATTAAATTTTATAACAATTTGCTTATTTTTAATTTTCTACTACTATGAAAGGCTTCATGCACCATTATGATATTTTCATATATTTTTTTTCCATACATTAACCCTCTTTTCTATTTTGATATTAGTTTGTCAAGTTTCTTCTTTATTCTATTGGCCAATAGTTTGGTAATAATTTTATAGGAAGAGTTACATAGAGAAATTGGTTTGAATCTAGAGAAAATAGTGACATTCTTTTCTTTAGAAATCAATGCTAGAAATATGGAGTTGATGGCTCCAAGAAGCTTACCTTTCACCCTAACATCCTCAATCATGCTTAGAAAATATTATCTGATGATGTGTAAGTATTGTTGGTAAAAGTTGTTTGTGAATCCATGAGGTATGGAAGCTTTATCCTTTGGTAGAGCTTCTATAATCTTCGTAAGTTCCTCCATAGTGATTAGATAATTGATATCTTGTATGTCTTCCAAACTTAATATTATTGATATATGCTACAAAAATATTACCTAGGAATGTAGGTTACCATTTTCTCTAGAGAGCAGAGGTGAGTAATTTTGATTGGCAAGTTCCTTAATTTTCCCCCTATTTGTATAAGTGGTTCCTTCATGCTCTATGTCCTTGATTGCATTTCTTGGGCAGTGTTGCATATTTTCAGATGAAAAATATTTGGTGTTTCTATATTTCTTAATTAGCCAAACCATTCAGGATCTTAGCCTCCAATGTATTTCTTCTTCATTGCTCAATTTATTAAGCTTTTGAATCAAATCATTTATTGCATATTCTTGCCATGGTTGAGGAGGATGGTCCCCAATTTTTATTTTTAGTTTCTCTAGTTGTTGCATCAATTGCTTCTTTTTCGGTTTGACTCTTATTTTTTTTGCCAACCATTTTTTATCACGTGCTTTAATTTTTGAATTTTGCTTTTCCACTTTTCTTAGGAGTTGGTGGATTGGGCCTATTGGTTCCAAGTGTTTTCCACAAGTTCATTGAAATATTATTCTATCTCCCATTCAAAGTTATACTTATAAGGAATTTTTTAAGGTTGTAGGCTTTGGCTTCTATCCAAGAGAATTAGCTTATGAATTGAGATAGAGTTCTGAATAATGTGACTAGAAGTGAGAAGAAAGTGTGTTAGGAGATTTTTATTGATAAAAAATTTATCCAATATTTCTACTTTATAGTTTACCCTTGCTCTTATGTTGCTCCAAGTGTACTTCCTATTGACTCCTAAAAGGCTAACTAGCTTTTGGGAGCCAAATTCACATTTACCCTCGAGATGCACAAGGTGGTGTGCCCCAAATTAACCCTATGCACTCCACTCCAATGGAGCACACTCAAAGCCACCTGGGTGCACAAGCTAGTGCACCCCAAACCAAGGTTATGCACTCCACTTCTCAAAGTGCAAAGTCCCTTGAGTGGGTGTACAAGGTGGTGCACCTGTATCTAGCTCATGTGTCCCATTAGGGAATGGGGTGCACAATGTCCCTTAGGGATGCACAAGGTAGTGTGCCCAAAAAAAATCCTATGCGCTCCATGGGGAGGTGGAGTGCACAATAGTCCTTTGGGGTGCATAAGGTTGTGTGTCCCGTGCGCTTTGCTATCGAAGCGCACACAAGCTCGTGAAGGGTGCATAGCTTGTGTGCCTTGAAGAAGCCATGCACTCCACCATAATGGAGTGCATAATGGATCACAAGGGCACACATTTCTATGAATGCCTCGAAGCTCGATGTGCGCTCCATTACAATGAAGCACACTTAATCCCTTAGAGTTCACAAGTCATGCGCTCCCCCTCCAACTGATGCACTCTGCTCTCAAAGCGGAGTGCACAATCTCATTTGGGATGCACAAGGCTATGTGCCCCATCCCAAGTCGGTGCTCCCCTCCATTTGAGGCATACAAGTATCCAAGTCAGGCATATAAGGTTGTGCACCTGCCTTTGGGTTGTGCACTCCACCATGGTAGAGTGCACAAGATCTATAGGGATGCATAGCCTGTGCACCCCATTAAGTCGAGTGTGCTCCACTCCCCAGTGGAGTGCATGTGCTAAAATTAATTCTAATGCACCTCAAGTGAGCGCATACCTACCTACGCCCTGCCACCACCAATACTGAGTCACCCCATGTCCCAACCACTATCTGTAGTCGTAATTCGCCCATCATTATGAGAAGATGACACTTGACGTAGCGCACCCGACCAATCCCAAAGCTCTTGGAAATAAAAAAAATGCATGCGCAAACTACCACATTTAATGCATATGTTTTAAAATGGAAGGTGGTGGCCCTATTTTCACACCATTCGTGCATGCATAATTACCCGACGATGAGGTCGAACACAGTGTGAAGTGCAGAGAGTGCAGAGGGAATACAACCTTGGGTAGAGGAGAGACTATAGACAGAAGATAAATTTTATACCTATTGTTGGTAAAATATGATGTCTACCGGCTCTTCGACCTCTGAAACATCAATTTTTGACAAAGGATTGGCAAAATCATGGGGGCATGGCCCGTCGACAAGAGGCCAGGGAGGGCATAGAACCCTAAGGCATTCAAGGATTTGCCTGATACCAATAGAGATATCATAGAAGAGCAGCAAAAATAGGTGGATGGGGTCACCATTTACATCTTCAACCTCACGGAAGAAGATAACCAATGCCATTCAATGCTCCTAAGAGACCTCTATGCACGGGCCTACAAAGATAGCACCAGATCAGCTCCTATGTGCAATAAGTGGAATATGAATCTGGGCTGGTTAACCTGCCTGAAGGTGTACCATTCCTTTGATATGCTGGCATGTCTTGTAGTTTCTTATGATTTTAGAGCATGCACCATTCATGATTTCAATGACTAGGTAGTAGCTCGGGTGTCGATCGATAGAATTCAATAGGTTTTCGGCCTAACCGCTTCCAGGGTGGTAGACTTTAAAATGTTGGCCCTCTAGGCCAATTACATGATGAATACTACATGCCATCAAAACCTATTGAATAGGGGGAAGGTGAGGCCAGCAGATTCCCCATCGCGAAGTTTTTACTCCATCCTTGGGCACAATATTATGCCGACATGATCAATCTAGCCCTAGGAGTAAAAGACTTAGAGCCAATCACTAAGGAGGTGATGTTTTTAATCCTCCAATGCAATAGAACAAACAAAACTCCTCTATATCGATAAGAGGATATTATTAGTGATAATATAGACAAAGAACTGTGGTTGTTGCAGGAGGCCATATTGGTCGATAAGAGAGAAATGCCTCCCTTCTCATACTACTCATTTTTTATCCACTTGTTCGTTGCACAATTGGATAAAGCCTTAGTGGCCCATATGGGGGGGTGAATGCGCCCATTGTATAGGATCGACTGCTATGCATCTAGGAGGGGTGTTCTAGCTACACGACCTTCTTCGAGAAGGTCCTCCCCATAGTACACTTTTGATTGTGTGGAAAATTCCTAGACATAATCGAGGCAAGGGTTAGATATTTCCTATGTAAGGAAAAAGTAGGAGATTACTTCTATGTAGAAGAATTTTCCTTTATCAGGATTTATGGATTGAAATTACCTCCGAAGGCCCTACCATTCCACTGTCCAACTTCCATTGCGATCCTGGAGATCACTTGACAGATGGCTGAAGAAGTAAAGATCATACGTTTGAGAAAGAAAGGGACATTGAAGTGGTTGCCTATTCCCTGTACAATGGGCCATTATGCCTATCTTGGCCACTTTGCCACATTGCAGGCTATCTGGAATATGGACACCTACTGTTTCTCGAAGGTCACTTGGAGGGACTATGACCCGAATGGCCACCACAGGAGAGAAGTTACTGGCAAGCTAGCCCTTATGGCAATCACACACAGTGGTGACAATTTTAAAGATGCAATGCAACAAGATTTCAAAGATAACCAAACTTTGGACTTGGTATGGAGGATGCCCAAGGATAAATGGTCTTACAGTGAATTGGAGGCTGTTGGCAATTATAGCACTCAGCTAAAATTACATCGAAGCTTGCTAGTGGATAAGATGGTCCCACTGGTCCCAGTAGCCCCTCCTAAAGAATTTTAATACCCCACTCTTCAAATCGCTCAGTAAGACTCTGATCTCTTAGAGGTCATGATGAAGATAGTTGACAAACAGGCTAAGCTACCTTCCTCTTCCAGTTCCCTCGTTTCCACTTCCAAAGGGAAGGAGTTGGCCATTGGCCCCTCTTATCAGGCTGCCATGTCATCAACGTTGACCTTGATAAGCCCACATGAGCAAGTCCAATTGGCAAAAAGTCAATAATCATTGTATTTCGCCACCCTGGTAGTAAATCAAGAAGAACGTCAAATATGACCCAAGGTGAAAAAATATATCGCAAGCTGGGGGACTATCAAATATTTTAAGAGGCTACGATGTGTGAAGCCCCACACAGTCCTCTACTCGCAAAAATGCTAGGACCAAATCCCCAGACCAAGGAGTGGAGAAGTTTACAATGGCAAGGGTCACCGATGCTTGCCAATTCATCGCTTATGAAGAAGACCAGATCCAAAACAAGGAAGAACAAAGGTCCCCTAGCAAGGGGATAGTCAGGCATATGGAGACAACTATGCAAATAGCCACTAACACATCTACCGCTACCTTTGAGATCCCTTTGCCACCTAGCATGAAAGAAACCACTATCGATGTAATTAAGGGTGTCATAAGAGCATCTGATGCACCTATTGAAATGATGAAATTCCATGTGGCCTCTAAAGAACAGGTGGTGAAAGCAATAGAGAAAGAAATTGAAGAGTTAAAATCCAAGTCTATAGAAGTGGAGCCATTGTATCTCAAGGTCAAGCAGCTTCAGGAAGAATTTAATAGACTAAATATGTTCGCTCCTTCCACTACATAGATTAGTGTCCAACTCGGGTCAGCAGATGAACTTAAACAAGAGATGAAGGAGAATATATAAGCCAAAATGGGGGATTTTGAGTCCATTATGATGGATATATATGTTGTAAGACGTGCAATAAGTTTCATTCAGAATAACTTGCAGCAAGGGATGCAGAGAATAGATAAAATTATATCGATATATAGGAGGTTTCAGGAGGACTACGTACCTATTTATGGGCTAACAACCACTCTGTCGGATGATTCCCTATGCTTATTTGTAGAAGAATACATCAAGGTCTCCCTATTATTACAAAATGAGTAGAATTGGCACCAATGGTGTCGAGAAGTGGTAGAATCTGAGTGTGAGGCCAACGATGAGTTGGTTGATTGCAACTTCTCCATTGAGGACTTTGGACGAGCCCCAGTTATCAAAGATTTTATTTTTCAAGATTTTGATCTAGAGTTTGGCTACAGTTTGTCTAAACGCTTCACGACTTTGGTGGAGATGGTAGACTTCCTGTGTGAATTTACCAATAATAATATGCAGTGGGATAAGGATCGGATAGTTGAGGCCACACAATATTTTAACCTTCTCCTCTTCTCCTTGATCTTTCACGATGAGGCTTGGGAATTCATTGACAAAACCATTTAAAATCACAAGGTAAGAGTGGGGCCCACTGCTGCTACAACACATGCACCAGGAGGGCCACAACTGCCATCATAAGGCAATAACAACGGAGATGCACAGCCTCCACCTGCATAAAAAGGAATGTGGGCTATGTGCCCTTTTTTGAATGCATCCCAGGTTTGGTTACAACAAGATTCTTACAACATGGTAGGCGGTTACAATAGTCATGCAACCCGCACTATAAAAAAAAGAACACTACAGCAGCAAAGTTTTTTTCGAATCTTTGAGAGAGAAAAGCTAGGTATAGCTTTGTCTATTGTTGGAGTCGTATTTTCCCTTGTACGTCTTTTATGTGTGTCTTATCATCCTTTCTCTTTTCATTCACTAGGGACCATTGAGGTGCAATTTTTGTTGTGATTATTTCCTATGGAACATGCCAGAGTTGAGGACTCTTACATCACTGCAATCAGGATGGAGAGGAGATACCCCTTGTTCTGAATATTCAAACTAGGGGTTTACTGTAATCAAATGACATATGAGGATCAAGGAATCTACTGATATATTCTATGCACATATTTTATTAATAAAAATCCCAACTCTTCTCTTGGCATCTTTTTGTGTGAATGTCTTGTGTTAGCTTATTTATGTATTACTGCAATCAAAATCCATAAATAACACCTTCTAACACTAGTTGAATTATTTTATTTACATTACATCATTTGAATGGATTAAAACAAACTATTTCTTCCTTTTGTTATCTTTTGTAAGGTCATTTATCAAACTGCTATGACTCTATAATGGATAAGGCATCGGTCTGAGTTTTATAGGTTTTAATATTGATAGGTTCGATCACTAAAAATATCAAAACAATAAAGTAACAACATTTTTATCTGGCATAGTGGGCATGTGCATGATAGAGCATTAGTTAAAGGACCCACTGCTTGGGGTTTCCTTACCCAACCTAGTCGGTTTAGAGCTATCTAAGGTAGTCTATTCCTAGGTTAATGAGGTGGATCAACAAAAATCCATAGTGCTAGTTATAATTTTAAGATTTTCCCATGATGTGATAGATCTTTTAAGGGTAAGCGGGAAAACTCCACAATACTTCCCTTTAGTCGGTTGAATGTATTATAAGGTTTCATCCACCATAATTTGATTGATAATATATTGAAGAACATAATCTTATACTGAGATGGGGGTGAACAATATAAGATCAACTTTCACTTTTTTTTAATTTTTAAGCGAAAAACCTCTTATGGGGCCGCCTTGGTCTGAGAGACCATGAATAGGGGGTTCTACACCGTCAAAGTCACCCAAGAGTCGCACTCGATCCTGCCCGCACCAACATTATCAATTGGATTTTGGATATCCAATTCAACTTTTTGGTAGGGTGGAGATTTGAACCCCCTCTCCTCTCCAACTCACCTATAACACCTAGGTAACTTTCACTTTTCTTTCCAAAACAATATTATCCAATATTATCAATGGCAATATCAATAATAGTAATCAAATCAATGCATAAATCATCACACACAATAGAGATACCAATTTAACATGGTTCACCCCATATGGGCTACTCCATGGCAAAAATCCTTCTACTAAAATTTTCTCAACAAATCTCTTGGGAATCAATTCCCTATTACAATGTTTATTGACCATTGTTCAAAGGAGATACCAATCCCCTATAATCTAATTCTTTGATATCTCTCCAAGGAGAACTATTTCCCATTTTCTTTGGTTTGTGGAACTTGATCTAGGAGAACTCTTTCTCCTTAACTGGTTCATGGATCTCTCTCCATAGAAGAACTCTATCTTCCCAACTGGTTCACAGGTCACACTCCATAGGAGAACTCTTTCCCCTTTTCTCTGGTTCATGGATCTCTATCTATAGTAGAACTCTTTCCCTTTTGCTCTAGATGGTGATTGTTGAAAATTTTTGTCACATTGCACAATGGGGTAGAAAAAAATCAAATTTTTGTAAATTATTTCTTTCAATTTCATGAATTTGTTCCCTTGCTTTTAGAAACAACATTTTCAAGTGTTGCAGCAATTTTGGCTTTCCCTGTCATTCCCCTTGTACATAAAATGAATATGAAAGAGCTTCACTGACAAAAAATCTAAAGAAGATAGCCTCAAGGGAAGAAATGAGGGATGAAAACTAATTTGGGCCTGAAGTCCTTCAAACAACTACTTCGAAAGAAAATATTGAGAAGCGGCGTTGCCGAAGAAGGAATTCAAAGAAGGCATTAAAAATAGCTTCGCACTCGAAGCAATTCCAGCAGCCACTTCGGGAAAAATTTTTGTGAAGCGACATTTCAAAAGAATAGTTTCATCGAAGAAAATCACGGTCTGAATTTGCTAAGGTAGAGAAAACTACTTCGGACCCGAAGCACTTCAAACAACTACTTCGGGCGAGAATTTTGCAAAGTGGAGTTGTCGAAGAAAATACAAGGGAAGAAGAATGAAAACTACTTCACACCCAAAGCATTTCAAAATGCTACTTTGGACAAGAAACTTGTGAAGCGGGATTTGAAGGAGCGCAACGTTAAAAATACTTCATCGAAAAACCGTCGAAGAACCCACTTCAGGCCTCCCTGCCAGCGAACCATTTATACTTCACTGAAATTCGTTGCGAAGCATCTGCTTCAGCAAACCTTCGTGTGAAGTACTTTTACCCGAAGTGGAAGCAGTCAAAGCAATTTTGAAGGCAAGAATGCACTTCGGACAAAACCCTCCCAAACCACAATTTTGAAGGAAGATCACAGTGAAGCATTTTAACGATTCATCAGTGAAGCAACGAGAAGTGAAGAGCCCATCTTGTGAAGGAAATATGCTTTGGCACCCACCATCCCCGAAGCAGTTTTGCGAAGCTCCACCATACGAAGCATAAATCAAGAAGGAGGATATGCTTCGGCACAAGTCCATTACGAAGTGGATTTGTGAACAAAATTTAGTGAAGCACTTCAAAGGCATGCGCTGCAAGCTGGGTATTTTCTTGAGGTGATCAAGTGCCTCATAAATGCATTTTTACATGCCTGATAATCTTGCTGCTCATTTTTAGCAATTGGAAATGAAGTATCAGTCCCAAAAGAAGAGCTCGACGAACATGGCATCCACTCGAGCACTATACCCAGTAGCCAAGGACACTAAGATGGATCATTAATGCTTGTTTCCATGGCTGACCCATTCGTAGTTGCCAATTTTGGTAACATATTTGAGAGCTCAGTCACGAGGGCTGCGAAGAGCTGACTTCTTAGGTTTCGAGGGTGTACTCCATTTTGTGCATTTATGGCTTAGAGATTTGGGTCCTTTATAAAAACCTAGGCATTGTAATGTAAAGGGGGGGAACTTTCTGTTAGAAAGCTACTGTAACTTAGATTCCTGTGATTAATACTAAAGAGCTCTGGACTCTATTTCTCTCTTTTATGTTGCCTTATGTGATTATTTCTTTTATCTTTTCTTCATTTGCATACTGTAATTTTGAACCCTGGATTTAGGTGTGATTGGAGTGGAACCTTGAGATTTTTCGAAGGATACATAGGAGGGAAAAATGCTGTGTTAGCTTCTTTTATGCTGCCTGTGGATAGTGTTTCTGTTATATTCACTTTCCTTAATCACCATTACTCTGAACTCTAAATTTCTATGAAAGGGAAAGGAGAATCCTGGAACTCATCTAGAGGATACATAGGAGGGCTAATATCATGTTTATTTCATTTATTCTTGGTGTTATTTGCTACTATTGCAAGTTATTGGCTAGTAATCGTGCTTCTGGTTCTTTCCCACCAACAAACTACTAATATTTCTTTCCTTACTCTTTTATTTCTTTCCTACAACCTTACTTTGTTTATCACTTTTCTGCACCCTTATCTTAAACATCGAAGTAGTTTAGTATAGGAGTTGGCCTTTCTTCGAATATTGGCACGAGGGGCATCTCTTCCCTTCGACATTTCAATGTTGGTCCAGGTCTAGGGCGCATACACTTACCCAAATCCTTTCCTGGGTAGATTTTATGACCAATAGTTTTTGGCACGCCCGGTGGGACTCGATCAGTCTCACCTTGTGAGTAGTAGTGAGAACCGATGCTCTCATTACCAAAAGACTCCTAGCATCTAGATACTCTGTTTACCCAAGAATCTTTAAGTCGTAAAGACCGATATCAAAGTCTGTGCCTTCATGCAAACAAGATGGAGAGTTAAGAATAGAGGAGAGGAAATTGAGTTCTTTGAGCTAGATATTGACGCCTTTGGAGAACAATCTAGGTTAGTTACCCCCAAATATCTATTACGTGGAACATCCTCGCAAGAGGCCTCTGTTGACAAACAAGGCCTAACTTCTGATAGCACAGTGGCTAGCTTTCCTCCTAATCCTCCCAACTCCCTGAAGCATCCTAGTGCCTCCATTCCTATTGGTTGTCTTGTTAGCAATCAAGGAGGGGCTTCAAGAATGTATGTTCCTCAAAATCCAAGAGTAAATATGGCACAACAACAAAAACAACAACAAAAAATTTAGCAACAACCGCCACACAGATTATTCCCAGCATAGAATTCTTTGGGACTGCTAAATCTAGCGAGACAAGGGCAAGTGTCGCCTGCTACTATAAAGAAGATCCCAACGTTCGATGGAACTTGGAATACTGTCTGGAGCACATCTAGGACATAGTTTCTCTAGTGACAATCCATGACATCATAGAAGAGTGGGTTATGGTAAAGCTTCTAGTTCTATCTCTTAGAGAAAAACTCCTCTACTAGTATAGATATTTACCACCTGATACTATTACATGATGGGACTAGTTAGCTGGACAGTTGATGCGAAGCTTCAATGAGTCCACCGATCCAACCTCTCTCCTGCACTAGTTCATAATGATCTAGAGACATCCACAAGAAGAGATCATCGACTTCAATGTTAGGTTCGCTCGAACTTGGCAAATAATACCAATTGGACTTCGGCAAACTGACGAAGCTGCAACATACTATTTCATTCAGGCTTTCAATCCTAATATCAATGTCATGGTGAGGTATTCGAATATCAATAACTTCCTGGAGTTATATGAGTTAGCCCAAAAAATGGAGATGGACCTAATAGCTATGGGTAAGCTTCCCCAAAGGATGTCGATGCCCATACTTCCCGATTTCCATCAATCCTAGTATGCGAGTGCAGCCGCTTCGCAGATCTCTACAACCCCTGCATACCCGATCTCATCTTGGAACTTGAATCCCATTGTATCCCAAATCACCGCTCCACAAATTCATTTTCCCACTTTTTTAACTCTACAGCCCACGGTCACTTTAGCATTCCCTGTACTGCCAACACCACTTCAACACCCCGCCCTACCTCCAATACCAACAATGGCTCCATTACCACCTACTCCTAAAACTGATGACATGCAAGCCAAAATATTACAAGAAGTTCAGTCTCTGAACTCCATAGTGCAGACCCTGTCTAATGACATGACCATTATGAAGAAGAAATAAGTGCAACAAGATTTTCTATCGAGAAGATCTTATCCTACACCTGCACTTACTAAAGATCAAGCAGTCCAGTAAGGAAGAGCTTCGATAAGAAATGCTACAATAGACGAAGCCCCGAGCACTTTCGATTATATACATTGGTGCTCTACATGTAATGACCCTCATGAAGAGAATACCTGCATGTTGCACCAACACTATGTACAAAATCTGGTGAGCAGTAGTCATGGTGGTCAAGTCAATGTCATCAGGTAATTGGATCAGAACCTAGTAATCGGTAAAGAAGAGCTAGTTGTAGTCCTTACCAGAGGAGGAAAGAAGTCGATAGAGGTAGATGCTACTCAAATGGATCCCTTAAAGGTACATGCTCATCATGATAAAGGACAACAACCTCCTCCATCCCCAAACAAAGCTTGACAGCCTGCACCAGTCAAGGAGAAGGCCCAACAGGCCCCTACAAATCCACCATAGGTGGAAACTAAGGAACAAGATAAAGAGAAGCTCAAGTTTCCTTTGTTGACCAAGCGATAAATGGTTGAAGCTATGGAATAATATCGCACCAAATATGAGCCGAGAAAGGAACCTAAGGTGCCCAATTACCTGGCGTACAACATTGTAGATGAGCTGAAGAGGATTCCAGCCAAAATCAGTCTGTACGATGCACTGCAACTACTTGGACAAGTGGACTTGTTGCAAGAATCATTGAAGATAACCAAAGCAAGAAAGGTAGCATTGCTTGCCCTAGTGCAGACCTTATCCACATCCATTACGAGGAATAATAGGCCACCACCGTTCTACATGTCTCTATAGATGAAGGAGTATGTTGTACATAACTATATGATTGACTTTGGGGCTGTGACAACAGTCATGCCCAAGGCAGTGTATGAAGAGATAGGGATGGAATATATGTGAAACAGTCATAACGTGCTATAGTTGGATGGTACTCCTATGAAAACTATAGGAGTGATTAAAGATATTCCTATCTGACTACACAAAATGCTTCAGATCACGGTCATACAAGAGGTGGTAGTCATTGAACTTGAGCCCTACTTCAGTATGTGCTTGTCGAGAGAATTTACGATGAAGCTGGGAGGGTATCTATCTATGGATTACTCGCACTTGGAGATTCCATTAAAAGGAAAGAAGATAAAAATCTACAATGAGAAGCCTTCTACCTTCCTCGTAGAAAAAATATTTGAAGGGGAAAGTAGCAATCTTGTGCACGTGATAGTGGAAGGGATAGAGCAAGTGGATCTGGTCGAGGAGTCCCTTGCACAGTTAAGTTGTGAAGATGAGTTTTCATTAGCAAAATTTAATGCCATGATAGAAACCGAGATGGGATGTTATGTCATCGCCAAGCCTGAGAAACACATCAAGTTAGAAGATAAGGTCTTCGCCCAAGGTGAATTATGGAAATTATTCTTCGATGGTGCCCGATTATAAAATGGTGTCGAGGTGAGGATTCTTTTAGTATCACATTCTAGAGAGTAGAAGGAGTATTATTACTGGTTGGTGTGGAGTTGCACCAACAATGTAGCAGAATATGAAGCATTATGCTTAGGACTCAAGAAAGCAGAAAGGTTGGGCATAAAGCATCTCCAAATCTTTGGATATTCTAAATTGGTATGCAATCAAGTCACAAACAAGTTCACTTCAAAGAAGCACTATCTCAAGTCATACCGTAATAGGGTATGGGACTTGTTTGACCAGTTCATATCTCTCAATCTACAGTCTATTCCAAGATAAAATAATTGACACGCTGATGTTTTAGCATCCATCGCAGCCAGGAACTCTCCAGCAGAAGATATGGTGCATAAGCCCAAAGTCGTGAGGATGATTTACAGGCCCTCTGTCCTAGACAAAGATCTACATTGGCAAGTTTTTGACAGTGATGAGCAGATTGTGAATTTATTGATTCAGGAAGTAGCCAAAGTTGAGAGTAGAAGCCCTGATGATGAGGAATATGAAGGGTTAGTTCAATTGAAGAATAACCATATTCCCAATGGATTAATTACTCTTGAAAGCCTCTTTGATTAGAATGATCAAGCAATTTCTCATAGGATCAAGGTTAATGCAAAGCAGTATCAAAATTTAGAACTTGAACCTGGAAAAGCAATAAAATTTGGGATAGATTGCACTTCGAAAGAGCTAGAACAGATCCGATATCTATGCAGAAGGTATCCCGACACAGTGGAATGGTCCTATCAAGATCTAAAGGGATATGATCAACAACTGATCCAGCATACAATTGAGTTGCAGGAAGGGATCAAACCTTTTCAGCAGAAGCAAAGGCCTGTTAATCCAAAGATCGAGGTCCTAATGAAGGCCGAACTCCTAAAGATGCTCGAGGTAAAGATAATTTATCCCATCAAACATTATTCTTGGGTAGCGAATCTAGTCCCAGTTAGAAAGAAGAACGAAGATATATGATTGTGCATGGACTTTCGCAACCTGAACCAGGCTTCTCTCAGAGATCACTACCCTCTCCTACAGATCGATCAGATTTGCATTCAGTGGCTGGGGCTCAACTCTTCTCCCTACTTAATGGCTTCTCCGGATATAATCAAATCTAGATCAGGGACGAAGACTAGCACAAAACCGCATTCACTACCAAGTGGGGAACATTTGCTTACCAACGAATGCCATTCGACCTTTCGAATGTGGGGGCCACTTTTTAGAGGGCGATGGATTTAGCTTTTGGAAAACTCTTGAATAAGGTTATTTTTATCTACTTAGATGACATGACCGTATTCTCATGAAGAAGGGAGGATCACCCCTTACAATTACAATAGATTTGCAAAAAATGTCGAGAGTTTGGCATTTCAATCAATTCGAAGAAATCCATATTCGCAGTCAGTGAAGGGGAGTTGTTGGAGCATGCGATATCAGAGAAGGGTCTCGTTGTAGATCTTGATAGAGTTGAGGCTCTGATAAATCTCCTACTCCTAGTGGACAAGAAAGGACTTCAATATTTCTTCAGCCAGATTAACTTCTTAAGGAATTTTGTCCTAGATTTCACCCAGGTTATCAAGCCGATGTCCAAACTTTTGAAGAAAGGTGTAGAATTCATCTGGACGAAGGAGAGAAAAGAAGCATTCAAAGAAATAAAAGCCCAAATTGCTCAAGCATCGATCTTGACCAACCCTGATTATAATCAGGACTTCATCCTATATGCTATAGGAGAACTTGAGAGCTATTATGTGGTCCTGACACAAAAGGGGGAAGATGGCGAAGAGCGCCCCATCGCGTTTCTAAGCCAAGTGATAAATCCTCATGAAGAAAAATATAATTTCATAGAAAAGTAGGTGCATGCAGTAATGAAGTCCATTATGAAATTCAAGCAGTTCATCTCCCAAATTTGGTTTACAGTCTTTGTCATTCACCCTGATGTGCACAATTTCATCATCTAAGGAGAATTGGGTAGTAAAAGAGTCGGTTGGGTCAACAAGATTCAAAAATTCGACATCGATATCAAACCTACAAAACTAGTTCACGATCATGCACTGTGTCAAGAACTAGCGAAGAGCGTAGTGGTCGAAGCTACAGAATATCAAGGGGATGAATCGCCAGCAGAAGAATGTTTCGCAAACCAGGAAGAGGACAAGAAAGACTGGGTTAGTGAAATAGTTGAATACTTCAACACCGGCAGATGTCCTTCACATCTAAATGCTTCATAGTGAAGACATTTTAGGATGCGGTCCTCCTGATATACCATGCCCCTCGAAGGCCTATTTTTCAAAAACATTGATGGCGTCCTTCTCAGGTGTATAAAAGATGATGATAAAAGGAGAGTCCTGGGAGAATTTCATTCAGGATTATCTGGAGGTCACTTTGTAGGGATAACAATGGCATTAAAGATCATCAAGTTGGGTTATTACTAGCCTACACTCTTCACTGATGCCTTCGTAGTTTGTCGCAAATGCGAGCAGTGTCAAAAGTTTGCCGATCGAAGCAGAAATGCTTCAATGCCTCTCCAACCAATACAAGTAGAAACTCCCTTTCAACAATGGGGGCTAGATTTCATAGGGGTCATATCGTCGAACTCCTCTGTTGGGCATAAGTTCATCCTGACCGCAACTGATTACTTTACCAGATGGGCCAAAGCAGTTCCCACGAAGAATGCAGATCAGGAGACCGTCATCGCTTTCCTAGAGGGATTGATCACCCGATTCGGAATTCCAAAAATGATCATCACGAACAATGGTCCTGGCTTCGCAGGTGCCAAAATCAATGGATTCCTTTATAAATATGGGATATATCATAAAGTATCCTCCAACTACTATCCACAGGGTAATGGATTGGCAGAATCCACCAACAAGACTTTATTAAGGGTGCTAAGAAAGCTCATAGAAATGAACAAAAGGACTTGGCATCTTCTTCTAGATCGTGCCTTGTGGGCCGATCGAATTTTTGTTAAGAAGTCAATAAAGACTTCACCTTATGCCCTAGTCTATGACAAGGAGGCCATCTTACCTACCCATGTAGAGATCCCTGCATTATAGTTGTTAGAAGGAGAAAGAGTCCATCCTATGGAAAATAGACTATATTAGCTGTTATAGCTAGAGGAAGATCACGAGAAAGCCTATCAAAGCTTCGCTAAGCATGCTCAGGTCACCCGAGATTGGTTCAAAAGGAAATCATTCAATCGCACATTCAAAGTGGGAGATCTGGTATGGAAGTGGGACTCTTGGAAGGCCAAGCCTGGGAATCACGACAAGCTGCACACTTTTTGGGATGGGTCGTTCGAAATTGTAAATGTGAACTCAGCCAACTCTTTCCTCCTCAAAGATGCAGATGGCCAGGTATTACCAATTTTTGTTAATGGTCTTCATCTGAAGACTTTTCATCGCTGAGGTGAAAAAAAAAATGTGTGTTTCAATTTTTACTTTTGTATGTAAAATTGTATCTTTGTATATACTATGTTCCAAGATTACAGGGAGGTTAAGTATCACACCATCGTAGTGACAAATTCTAGCTTCACTGGACCTAGCAAGGATCTCCTTTGGGGATTTTGTATGCGAAGTAACTGATGTGATATGCTTCACAGCAAAGCACTTTGGCTTCCAAAAGGTCTTTGGAAGACCAAAGGCGTTATCAAAAGGGAAAAGTAGGAATGAAAAGAGCTTCGCACCCGAAGCATTTCAAGCAGCTACTTCGGGTAGGAGTCTTGTGAAGCAGATTTCAAAAGAAGCCTAGCGAAGCATTTTCCAAAGAAGACAAGCTTCGGGGGAGGCTAGCCTTTCGTGAAGCAAAGTAGCGATGCAGCGAGGGAGAATTACTTCGGGCCCAAAGCATAGAAGATCGATCCATGTTGGAGGTTCATTGCGAAGTATTTTTAAGCACTGGCATCATTTTGCCCACCCAACGGATAAGGAGCATTTAAAACATGTCTTGGGGGACACACAGATGGCAACCTAGGGGATTGTTCGGGGTAAGCGATTTTAATGCAAAAGTGGCAAAACACATCCCTAGAGGATTCGGTTAGGAGGAAATCCTGCTCCAAGGTACGAGGTGGCAGTAGGTCACATTCCTGATGCGAAACATAATCATAAAAGTGCATGGACTCGTGTACTATGCCACTACAAAACCAATTAGAGGGCACGACAACCTTCCTCATTCGAGTTAAAAATTTAATTAGGGAAGGTGCCATAAATTTAGGTAGTTGCATTTTAGGGCTATAAAATGCAAGACCCTAGCAGTAAGAAGGTTATTCGTTCATCAGTTCATGTAAGACTAAGAGTCTTCGCTATTAATCTACAAGTCTTACACCCTTTGCATTGAAATTCTTGGTGCCAAAGTTCTCTGCGATGTAAGACCTGCTTCTACCATAAGACATCCAACATGGGGAAGAAAAATTCCAAAGAGAAAGGAAAGGAACCAGAAGCATCCGGCCCCAAAAAAACAAAGAAGGGCAAGGAGGAGAAAAAATAGAAATCGAAGAAGGTTAACCTGAACCTCCACCTAGAAAAGCAAGTCATAGAATAGAGAGAAGATTCTGAGGATGAACAGCTTGAAGAACCACCAATTGATGGGTGGGAGAAAATTAGAGACATAGAGCTTTCAAGGGGTGTGGCTGACCTCCGACGCACTATTGAATTTATGACAAGTAGACTCACCCCAGAGAACAAGAGAGCTGCTGCATATTACTCTCAAATTTACTGGTATTTGACCCCGCTCGCTCACCACTGTCTTGAATTAATTTGTGCTATCATGCATAACTACCAGCCCGCATCCAGGAAAGTGTTGGATGTTGCGGTCCATAAGTTTTTTTCAATTCTAAAGGAATATGTGCAAGCAGCCTTCGTGTCGTAGTAAGGGCACCCAAGGTCTATTCAGTTTGTAACGTCATTCTGAGCGAACAGATGGAGAGGTTCACCTCCAAAAACTACATATTGAAATTCCCGCACGAAAACCTCAAAAGTGGGCTCCCTTCAGGTAAGCTACCCCAAATGCCCTTACCCTTGGCAGCCTTCAAGAACATCAATATTTTCTCTATCATTGCATGGGTAGCGGGCCTGTCGACAGATGCTTCGATGCAACCCTGGTATATGTCTTTGGCCGAATGTATTTCGAGAGGGGAATTCTATGCCCTTGATGCTTCAAGACCAAACACCAACCCAGTTTTCTTCGATTTGGTAGAATGGGTGGCCCGAACCTTGCACACGCGGCTTACCAGCATGAAGAATTCGGTGACGGGCCAGTACTTTGCACCCTATTATTTCCTTGTTTGGTTGTTTTTCTACCATGTACATAAGCAATTCTCCCACATTGCCATTTCTCTAAGTGGCAAGGATGGAAATCATCTACCTATGTACCAGTGGACTCCCCTCCTACTGAGGACAGAGTCTTATTATTCTTTTAATCAACAGTTCTTGGGACCTGCTATGCATTTGTTGAAGGATTCTTCCCCTCGGGTGCCCCTCAGTTTGAGAGATAGAGTAGTAATAGAGAAGAAGGGAGACGTATTTCAATCAACACAGGGACTGGTGATTCGCTTGTTTGGCTTCATAGGGAAACCATTTCTGCTTTTTGTTTTCCCCTTCGAGTACCAGTTCACATTGGAGGTCACTTGGCAAAGCGATGTAACAAACGTCATCTATGACCACGGTCGAAAATGGGCATATACCTGTGACTTCCACTTCAATATGGGGGTAATTGAAGTATTTGCCTTGAAGCAGAACGTATTCATGGAGGAAAAGCTTACCAATTTTGGCCTACTCCAAATTCCTCAACAATGGCTCTAAGATCCCTTGGGAGTGATGAGGGATCACCTAAAATTCAAGAATTTTCATATCTGCCCCCACCCTAAAATTGTGGAGCAAAGAAATAATCCCAATGGGAAGGATCTAGAGTGGCACCTAGAAAGGATGAGGACATTGCCTCCCTGGCACAAATTTTACCCTATGGAGGTTGAGTTTGACCCTGACCAGCATCCCTTCCCAACTCTAGACTCCACGTTTTGGAGAAAGGCAAAAGATGATTTGAAGGAGGAGTTGAAGAATTGGGGTGAGGAGAAACTAAGGGAGTGGTGGATAATGAGAGTCCATCACCAAAATATGAATTCCTATAGACTCTTGACAACGGATAAGGACTTCACAGTTGTTTACGAAGCCAATGTTGGGACTTGGAAGCCCATATCCTTCATCGACTTTGTTCCTCTAGCTACCCCAGGATCGGACGAAAGCCCAAGAGGAGCTAATGATGCCTCAGATCAGGAAGAAGGGGAAGAAGCTGAAGCTAAACCAAAGGCACTACCACAAGGGTCATCAAAAATCCATGACACAAGCATCGAAGAGTCGGAACAACCATTGGAAAGGAAGAAAAGAAAGAGGCAAGAGAAAATTCAAGTGCCTCCGAGCCACCCAAAGCGACCCCGCACGAAGCTCCCAAGTGCTCCTGTCGGACAACCTGCATCAGGCCCGACCGAAGCAAATGTTGAAGATGTTAAGCCACCAAGTGCCGAGATAGTCCCAGGTATAGACATCATTGATGTAGAAGAAATCCTCCAACAAGAGGGAGACCTTGAAGTAGAATTCATGGAATTTGGGAGTGCCAAAGTCCAAAAAGAGCAGGAGCCTATTACACAAGGAGTCACCACGACAACTCTACTAGAAGGGCATGTAGGTACGCACTCTCCACACTTTGCCTTGGTCTCTCACATGTCCACTATGGTCTCGACCAAAGATTATCATCAGTCTCACCCTCCCTCACAAATTCAATCACCTCTTCGCACGTTGCCCCTTGCCATCGATCTTGTTAGCCCCACTCCACTCGAGTCATCAGGTCGGGACAAGTCTTTTGACACTACTTTGCCCACCTATGCCACCATTCCCTTAGTTCCCAGGCAGGGCAAAGGTAGTACCCCAACGTCGAGCCCCATTCCTTGCTCCCTTGTCACACACAACATAGTTCCTCTCACCGAAGCTCCTGCTACACCCGTCATCGAACCTACTAGTGAGGCATCCCCTGTTCATTCCTTATACTTGTTCACCCCTTTGGCTAGAGATCCAGACTAATTTTAATCAGAGATGTCCTTAATTAAGGAAATCCCTCTATCCGAGAAGCTACTCCTAGCTCAGAAAAACACAAAAAAAATACTGAAGAAGGCGAGGAAGAAGAGAGGGCGCTCTCTGGATCAAGTTGAAAAATATGTTGTCTGCGAGTTGAAGGCTGAGAAGTTGCATAAGGTAAAAAATATCCCCAAGGTCTAGAATCCCCTGGATGAAATGAGTCCAGCGGACTACGACTACCAAGATAAATCCAAGGACTTGGAGCATCTTAATGTAGATAATGAATCTGCATCTATGCACGTCAGAATTGAAACTTTCTTAGCACATGCAAACATTGTGAATCAGTGTAGATTTGAAGTAGAAAATGCCAACATCAAGTTGGAAGAAGAGCTAGCTAGAATTTGCTCCAAGCTGGAGGATTCAGAGGAGCAGTGTAAGCTAATAAAAAAGGAAGCACACGCCCTGAAACAACAAATACTACAACTGTAGTGCATAGCTGAGCACCAAGCACAAAGACAGGCCAAAAATGATCTGAAGGCCAAGGAAGTTGAAAGCAATATCTTTTAGTTGCAGCAACAGTTGCATGAAAAAGAAATCCTGGAACTATTTGACAGAGGTAGAATCAAATAAATCCGCTCGCACTTTCTCAGGAATTTTAGGTCTCAGGCCTATAGTGCCCTATCAATTTTAACCTATATCACTGAAGAACAACGTGCCATTACCGAAGGAGGACCAATCATAGATGAGGTCACTCATAAAGCTAGAGGCTGACTCAAATTAGCCTTTGATGTCCAAAGCACTAAGTATCAGGACTTGCAGGTTGCTGTAATAATTCAGACGGCTAGGGATTGGTCCACGGCCCAATCCATATTTCACGCATTCTTTTCCAAGGTGAGGAAGGCACAAAAGGTGAAAGACCTCTTGGATGTGTTTGAGAATGAGCAATGCGCATAGCTAGGCTATTTCTAAGATCTCTCTTCCTTAGGTTTCCCAAGCTTCACGGATGATGATGGGAACCTTCTGACCAAGGAAGAGCTTAAGCCGGCATGGCTTCATTTTGAAGGCGACATCTTAGAGATAGACAAATGAGCGAAGCCGATAACAGAAGGGTAGGTCACAAATTTAATTTTGAGACACTACAAGATTACAGCCTGCCTGAACGATCTGTACATCAGAGCCAAACATGTTGATATTGGGTAGATTGATCAGTTTCATGTTTTGGTTAAGCCATTGCAAGATCAATATCCTTTCTCGAAGGGTACCTGGGCTCATTTCTGTCGAACCATGAAGCACATCCATGATCACCTTGCCCCATCACCGCCATAGGAATTCACGCTAGAAGAAGAAGAACAAGTTGTAGAAGCAACCCCGAAGATAGAAAAAGGAGAAGGGTCTAGAGGTAACTCTAGCCCAATGGATCAAGGCTGAGGGTTCTCCCACCGAGATGAACTCGTTGCCCCGCAAACCGCCAAGAATGTTGACAATTTTTGTCACATTGCACAATGGGGTAGAAAAAAATCAAATTTTTGTAAAGTATTTCTTTCAATTTCATGAATTTGTTCCCTTGCTTTTAGAAACAACATTTTCAAGTGTTGCAGCAATTTTGGCTTTCCCTGCCATTCCCCTTGTACATAAAATGAAGATGAAAGAGCTTCACTGAAGAACAAGATAAACAAGATAGCCTCAAGGGAAGAAATGAAGGATGAAAACTACTTCGGGCCCGAAGTCCTTCAAACAACTACTTCGGGAAAAAATATTACGAAGCGGCGTTGCCAAAGAAGGAATTCAAAGAAGGCATAAAAAAGAGCTTCGCACCCGAAGCAATTCCAGCAGCTACTTCGGGCGAAATTTTTGCAAAGTGGCATTTCAAAAGAATAGCTTCATTGAATAAAATCATGATCTGAATTTGCTAAGGCAAAGAAAACTACTTCGGGCCCGAAGCACTTCAAACAACTACTTCGGGCAAGAATTTTGCGAAGCGGAGTTGCTGAAGAAAAATACAAGGGAAGAAGAATGAAAACTACTTCGCACCTGAAGCATTTCAAAAGTCTACTTCGTACAAGAAACTTATGAAGCAAGATTTGAAGGAGCGCAATGTTAAAAATACTTCACTGAAAAATCGTCGAAGCACCCACTTCAGGCCTCCCTACCAGCGAACCTCTACTTCGCTAAAATTCGTTGCGAAGCATCTACTTCGATAAACCTTCGTGCGAAGTACTTTCACCCAAAGTGGAAGCAGTCAAAGCAATTTTGAAGGCAATAATGTGCTTCGGCCAAAACCCTCCCAAACCATAATTTTGAAGGAATATCATGGTGAAGCATTTTAACGGTTCATCAGTGACGCATTTTTGACACGTCTCTCCAGCGAAGCAGCGAGAAGTGAAGAGCCCATCTTGCGAAGGAAATATGCTTCGGCACCCACCATCCCTGAAGCAGTTTTGCAAAGCTCCACCATACGAAGCACAAATCAAGAAGGAGGATCTACTTCGACACAAGTCTATTGTGAAGTGGAGTTGTGGATAAAATTCAGCGAAGCACTTCAAAGGCACACGTTCCAAGCTAGGTATTTTCTTGAGGTGATCAAGTGCCTCATAAATGCATTTTCATGTGCCTAGTAAGCTCGCTACTCATTTTTAGCAATTGGAAATGAAGTATTGGTCCCAAAAGAAGAGCTCGACAAACATGGCGTCCACTCGAGAATTGTACCTAGCAACCAAGGATGCTCAGATGGCTCATTAATGCTTATTTCCATGGTTGACCTAGTCGCAGTTGCCAATTTTGGTAACAGATTTTAGAGCTCAATCACGAGGGCTACGAAGAGCCGATGTCTCAGGTTTCAAGGGTGTACTCCTCCATTTTGTGCATTTATGGATCAAAGGGTTGGGTCCTCTATAAAAACCCAGGCATTGTAATGGAAATGGGGGGGGAAATTTTTATTAGAAAGCTGTTGTAACTTAGATTCCTGTAATTAATACTAAAGAGCTCTGGACTCTATTTCTCTCTTTTATGCTGCCTTCTATGATTATTTCTTTTATCTTTTCTTCATTTGCATACTGTAATTCTGAACCTTGGATTTAGGTGTGTGATTGGAGTGGAACCCTGAGATTTTTTGAAGGATACATAGGAGGGGAAAATGTTGTGTTAGCCTTCTTTTATGCTACCTATGGATAGTGTTTCTGTTATATTCACTTTCCTTAATCTTCGTTACTCTAAACTCTAAATTTCTACAAAAGGGAAAGAAGAATCCTAGAACTCGTCCAGAGGATACATAGGAGGTCTAATACCATGTTCATTTCATTTATTCTTGGTGTTCTTTGCTGCTATTTCAAGTTATTGGCTAGTAATCATGCTTTTGGTTCTTTTCCACCAATAAACTACTAAGATTTTTTTCCTTACTCTTTTATTTCTTTCCTGCACCCTTACTTTGTTTATCACTTTTCTGCACCCTTATCTTAAACATCAAAGTATTTTAGTATAGGATTCGGCCTTTCTCCAGATATTGGCACGAGGGGAATCTCTTCCCTTTGGCATTTCAATGTTGGTCTAGGTCTAGGGCGCATACACTTACCCAAATCCTTTCCTGGGCAGATTTGATGACCAACAGTTATTTTCTAGAAGAATTTTACCCCCACTACTCTGGCTTATGGATATCTCTCCATAGAAGACCCCTATCCTCACTACCCCTGGCTAATGTATCTTTATCCACTGGTGACTACTATCCTCTGATCTATCACCTCCAAAGCTTACTCTCAACTCTATCTCAAATTTGCACCAAACTCTATCCCAAGTGTAGTACAAATATGCTTTAACTCTGCTCATAAATCTGCTTACAAATATACTCTAATATTTGTCTCAAATCTATCCCCAAGCCTTAACACAAAGCTTTATCAATTCTACTTAGATCTGCCCCAATCCTTAACACAAATCTTGATCAATTCTACTTAGATTTTCCCCAAGACTTAACACAAAGCTTGAGAAAATCAAATCTCCTCTAAATGTTGTCTCAAGTATTTCACAAGACTTGCTCAAATATGCCTTCAAGTCTTCATCAAGACTTGCTCAAATATACCTTCAAGTCTTAACCAAGACTTGCTTAACTCTGTTCTCAAGCCTTCTCAAATACTTTCTCAACTCTGCTCACAAAAATTGCTTAAATAACTCCAAAACTTGCATACAAAACACAACTTAAATCTCTTTCAAAAAACTCTCTTTACACAAAAAAATTCTACTCAACATATTGTTTAGCCTTACATATAGAGAATGATAAGCTCTATCAAAACCTCAATATGTTTCACACTCACAAATTTTATACTCAACCAATCAATCTCTATCACTTGCAAAATCTCTCTCAAAACAATTCAGAATAATGTATAAGTTATTTCACAAAACTTGATCTATTACTCCCATACTTCCAATCAATATCTCTCAACCAATGCTCAAAATTTTCACATAATCATTCAATCAATGAAGCACAACTTGCTTACAAACCCTAACCAAAAGTTTCGCACTTTCAACAAAGAGCATAATATAGGTCTCAAACCCTAACTCAAATAATTCTCAATCTCTATCTCAAATGTTCTCTAAAAATTCAACAATGAAGCATATAGAACTCACTCAAATATTTCTAACAATGCTTATCAAACAATCCTTTTCACTCCACCTTATGTTTCACAACATTCAATCCAACAAACACTTCAAACAAAATGATGTGCCCATACCTCTTTACTTTGATGAAGAAATATCTTCAAAACTTGTCTTACTCACAATCAATTTAATTTGTGCCACACAAAGGTTAGATAACCATAGTCTATCTCAAAACCTCCACATGAATATTTCCTCAACAAGATGCTTCAAAATTTTACAAACAATAGCATTACCTTTTATACCTTTTACCTCCTTCTAACATAAAATACCTTTCAAACCATTTTAATAACCAAACCAGGAATTTACAATTTAAATAAACCACTTACACCTTATCACTCCTACTTAAAGAAAATATATCCCCTTTTAATTTTCATAAAACAAAATTCAATATAATGCCTTATATCTCCCTTATAAAATTTTCCAAAAAATAAAACCCTTATAACTCCCCTAAACCTTAATTTTATTTTCAAAAATTTAATCACAAAAAAAAAAAATTTCTCATACCTTTTAATAAAAGATTGTCAAGCACGAATGGGTTTGACCTTCCGACCTCTAACACCTTATACCCATTCACGACCACTTGCTCTATTCAGTTGGATGGAACTTAAGATATGTGCAAACCATTTGACACCTTCGTTTCCTTTAGACAAAGGAAACTTTATGCCATTGTGATTTGACCTCAAGACCTCCTTATTCGTAGTGCTTACACATCGACTAGCAACTGACTCCACTAACTATTCGTATGAGATAAACAGAGCGAACAAGACATTTTTATTTTCAATACTACACACACCTTTGTACTCACTACTGCACTTTCAAAACTTGGGATCACGTGCGCATTAATGTTTTACCACTATGTCGATTAGTCGCTGCTACATCTGATTATTTCTTAATTTTAAAAACTTCGATGCACCCCTTTTATATATCATATGGCCTTCTCAGTAAAAATCGTTGACACTTTAAATTTTAATAAAAATGTGTAGACACCAAAATAGCACCATTTCGATCAAGTGATTACAAACATTGATCACATTGATATCACAGCTTTTAGGGCAGCCCTTAGAGGTCAAATAGTGGTCTTAACCACACACACAGCAGTTTAAAAGATCAAAAAATGAGCAGAGCAAAGTCGGTCGTTCTAGAGTCTTTAACAAACTTCAAAGCCTTCTTAGCCTTCTTCAAAGCCTTCTTCAAGCCAAGCCTTTATCCGCGCCAAAATTTTTGTCAAAAACCAAGCCCTGGCCGAAGTGTCGCGATATCGCGACACTTTGAGCCCCGACCCAAAGCGGGCCCAAAGTGTCGCGATATCGCGACACTTTGGGCCCCGACCCAAAGCGGTCCCAAAGTGTCGCGATATCGCGACACTTTGGGCCCCGACCCAAAGTCGGCCCAAAGTGTCGTGATATCACGACACTTTGGGCCCCGAGCCTAAGTCGGCCCAAAGCGTCGTGATATCACGACACTTTGGGCCCCGAGCCAAAGCTGGCCCAAAGTGTCGCGATATCGCGACACTTTGGGCCTCAATCCAACACTTGGCCAAAGTCAAAAGCAGACACGTCACCAATCAAAAGCATACATTCGACCATCCAAGGAACGACCGCCATGTGGCGCCTCTACGTGTCCCTTCTCGAAGAGACCCCATGGATCTGTAAAACGACGGACTTCACCAACTGAAGTAATGAGACGAGCACTCTCAACAACAAATCCAGCCTGAGGCCATACTTCATAACTGCTGACACGATTTTCTAGCGAGAATCTCTGTGCGAGCCATGCCTCATAAATCACCTGACAATGGTCAAATCTCGACGGCGCCTGCGGACTTAGGGTTTGGCATTAATGTTCCAGAGGCAAAATTCCTCTATAAAAACTCCCTCCATGCAACGAAAAGCAGACACTGCGAAGCATTTTGTTAACACAACGAAGTGCTGCTCATTTGGATATCCGACTGTATCAATCTAAGTTCACCTTCTTTACATCTAGAATCTCTCACAAATAGAGGTTGGTGGGTGATTCTTAGAAGAGTGAACCGGAATTTCACACCCGACAGTGGATCACTGCATCCCACTAATTCGACGACAACACACAACCTTAGATCTCAAGCCCATTCCTAGTGGATTGGTGTCAAGACTAAGTGTAAACCAAGGGTGGCCCGCTTGGGCAGCCCATGAACGTTTCTAGTTAATGCAATATATGTTGTTCTCTTTTGAAATACATTGCAAAAACTAACAGTATCGAAATAGCTTATTCTTTACGTTGTTCAAATAAACTTTACGTTAGAATATATCGTGTCATATGTTATATGCTCGAATGCGTCTTGCAATACGTTTTATCGAATATTGTCATGCAACACAATGAAGTGCTAACTTGCAGGCAATAGCATTAGAATCGGTTGATTATTTTAATGACTGTCCATGTCTCATGTATTGTGCTATCTTCAAGTAGAATAAAAATAACAGTTTACGTTTTACATCCTCGGATATATGCCATTTCGAATGTATACTGTTCTTTGTTCTCGACAAAAGTTGCAGTTTCACGAAGAGTTGTTTTATTCATGCATCTGATCTATCTTCATATGTATGCTAAAATAAGAAGGTTCTACCCTCTTATTACAGGTGCTACTAACGTTCTTCTCGTGTTTCTGAATGCAGGGTAAGCGGTTGAACGCAAGATAGGCAACGGCTAACAAGACTCATTAAACATCAAGTGGCGGCAACACTACGACCCGCCCATTTTACGTGTGGGCATGCGAAAGGGGATCACTGTTCATCTGTTGTAACCGAGAACGTGTAACTGAAGAGAGATACTGTAACCGAGCGGAATTACATTAATAAAAAGGGCTGTGCTCTTGTTTTTAATTTAATTCTATCTGTGTTATTTTATGCCTCGATTTAGTTCTGTTTTATTTCTGAAATCTCATGCTTTCAGTGGCGATCACGGTGGGACCCAGGTCCACAGTTTTTATTTTTGGATTAAGTTACTGATCTAAAAATTGCTTTTTACAGGTACGCTATTCGTCTCACCCAGGGACGATTACGAATCTGCACATTTTTCAGAGAAAATCAGAGACATCCAGTTAGGCAGAAAAGAGGTAGGGGTTTTTATAGCTTCTGTCAAAATTTCTGTTTTTCGGTCTTCTGGTTTTTTTTAGTTTGGACGGCTTAAAAATTGTTTTATACTTTATTTAAAGAAAGATAAGAAGAATTTTAATTTTTCTTGCTTTATTTAAAGAAAGATAAGAGGAATTTTTTTTTTTTAAATTCTCTTGCTTTATTTAAAGAAGGGTAGAGGATTTTTTAATTTTTCTTGCTTTAGTCGTAAACTTTTAATTTTCTACTTGCTGTTTTCCAGTTTGTAGTATATGTCTGGCATAGGGAAAGATTTCTTTTTCGGTTGCTTGTTTCAAATTTGCAAAGTAAAATGAATCCCACACACCACGTGGTACTTTAAACCAAGGCGTTGGTCGTAAAACCCCAACCCTTGAGCAAGACCAAAGGTGGATTCCATTATCACTTTGGCTTGAGATATTGCATCCATTACCTCGATTGCGACTGTTGCTAGACGTAAATCCTAACGAAAGCTTACCAAGTGTTGCTGGGGTGATTCCCATGCACGCGAGGATAAGTCTTCTATGGTAGGTGTCATAAACAGAGCGATTCCCCTTCCGTACCGCCTATGTTCCACATACCATCTGCTCTCACATACCTATAGTCTCCCTCACGTAAGGGCGGGTATATAGAGAGGTTGGTATATCGGTCCGACAATGGTATATTGAAGGGGCGACCATTTATGGGAGTCATATGAGCCAACATTATGCATTTAAACGTTCTTCCAAAATTGCAAAAACAAAACAAAACATCAAAATGCACTAAACCAGTTTAGGACACACTATTAATCCTTAAACGAGATAAGCACGATTCGTGTATGCGTGTGTTCCTTTTTGCTTAGTGTACACAAAAAGACAAATCATCATAAAACAAGATAAAATCTGCTTAGACAGTAGAGCAGCACCACGATGATGCACACCCGTAGCCAAGCCCAATCAAGGGCGGAAGCTGCGGAAGGTGCACAAAGGGAGGGCACTAGTCGCCTTCGCTTTAACCCTAAGGATTTGGTCATACCACCTTGGCGGCCTGACACACAAGGTAGTCCCCTCCAAGGTACCCCTTCTGAGAGCACTCCTATTCAGCATAACACTCGACACACACCCTTCCATGAAGGGTACAATCATGGGAGAGCTCCCTTAGATGCTCGTTATGAGCGGTCACCGTGCGATGAAGCGCTGAGTCAACCTAGGGTTCGACGAGAGGAACCACATGGTTACACTATCCCTCTTTCAACCCCTCCAGCTTGTCAGGACTGCAAGGACAAATTCAGAGCACAAGGCTCCTCAGGCAGGCCAAGCCAACTCCATCCGCAAAATCGTGCTCACTTATGAAAGAGAGCATGAGGAAGATTCCTACCTTCCTCAAAAACAATACACATCGTGGGAACAATACGCCTCCGCACCTGCTAGATATCATGGTCACACTCTGAGGCCAGCGCCTCAGATAAATGCCGCTACCCCCATCAGAGAGAGATGGCCTCTAGAGATCTTGGATCACTACGACCAAGATAGATATGTCAGAGAGGCATCTAGGCCTTCGAGACATGAAGTGGTGAGACCAACTATCTTAGAATCTATCAAACATTTCACACACCGGATGCAACTCACGCAACTTGAGCAAGAACAACAACGGTTAGAGCAATGGTATCTTCTAAATAAAGAACACCTTCAACACCAAGAGGAAGAGTTGTTCCAACACACTGTGCAGGAAAGGACTCCAACCCCTCACACACATAAAACAAAACATTATGATAGGCACAAATCCGAACCTCTTGAGCAAAATAGGGTAGACCACATCGACCCGGCAGTCGCCAAAAAAGTCGTCCGCCAAGCTCAAATAACACAGGTTGAAAAAGGTCGCCAGGAGTTAGAAAACTTATACATGCAGCGCAAAGCGGATAAGTTGCGCTATAAAATACCTGAGAAGGCGCCAACCCCTTGCATCCAAAGAGCACAACAAGTATGAGGAGCACAACCCCCGAGTGCGAGACGAGTCTCTGCGACCTTATCAAGCATCACCCCCAATGCCTCCTAGACATGAGCAAGAGGCTACTCCTATAAACAATGATGAGTGCCTTCCTCAGGAACCCACTCAGGTTTATGGGCCACCCTTAGAAATTCACCAAGAAGCCTCTGAGGAATTAGAGCAAAGAGAAGAGCTGGATGAACTGCCCTACCAAGACATGGGGGGTGCTATTCAGCTACCCCTCCATAGGTCCCCAGTTTCTCAACATGAACCAATCAAAGCGAAGGAGCTCAAATCTCCCGATCTATGCAAAGAGCTAGAGCACTTAGATTTGGTGGAGACCAATATTTTGGAGCTCCCAAGGCCCAACTTACATGAGGCTCTTTTCGAAGAGGATCAACCTCTAACTGTACTCACTGATGATGCAGTCCTCCATATCTCAGAATCTACGGATCCTGATGAGCTATACACATTGTTTGAAGCTTCTGAGGAATCAGAACAAGGAGAAGAGCTGGATGAACTGCCCTACCAAGACATGGGGGGTGCTATTCAATTACCCCTCCATAGGTCCCCAGTTTCTCAACACGAACCAATCAAAGCGGAGGAGCTCAAATCTCCCGATCTATGCAAAGAGCTAGAGCACTTAGAGTTGGTGGAGACCAAGATTTTGGAGCTCCCAAGGCCCAAATTACATGAGGCTCTTTTCGAAGAGGATCAACCTCTAACTGTACTCACTGATGATGCAGTCCTCCATATCTCAGAATATACAGATCCTGATGAGCTATACACATTGTTCGAAGCTTCTGAGGAATCATAACAAGAAGAAGAGCGGGATGAACAGCCCCACCAAGACATGGGGGGTGCTATTCAGCTACCCCTCCATGAACCCCAAGTTCCTCAACAAGAACAAATCAAAGAGGAGGAGCTCAAATCTCCCGATACATACAAAGTGCTAGAACACTCAGAGTCGGTAGAGACCAAGATTTTGGAGCTCCCAATGCCCAACTTACATGAGGCTCCTTTCGAAGAGGATCAACCTTTAATCGTAGGTTTACCTGATGATGTAGTCCTCCATGTCTCAGAATCTCTAGATTCTGATGAACTATACACATTGTCCGAAGGTGAGGATGAAACAGAGATAGCCCACAATAATCACATACGACAGCATCGACACCCTATAAATATCGATGAAGCATGTCAAATGATAAACATAATACTAGGGCATGAGTGGCGCATAGACCTAGCCCACCGACATCACATGTCGATCCCACTCCTTTAGGAAGGTCGTGAACAACTTCCACCCAGGAATATCTTAGCACCATCAGTGTCGAAGGCAGGCCCTGTCTTCCTATCCGTGCATAAGGCCGATCCATTCGTGCCAATTCCTACAGAGCCAGATCCGGTGCACAAAGATTGTCAAGCTGGGGGTACCTCTATTCCCTCAAGAGCAAGTGGATTACACCAAATGCTCCAAAGGTGTCCATCAACCCTTTGGTCAAACCAAAAAGCTCCAAGGATTATCGCAATCTCTTGGTCACCCCAAAAGCTCCAAGGATTATCGCAATCGCTTGGTCACCCCAAAATGCCCCAAAGGTGCTTACAAACCCTTTGGTCACACCAAAATGCTCCAAGGATTTCCACAATCGCTTGGTCAATCTCAAAAAGCTCCAAGGATTATCGCAATCGCTTGGTCACCCCAAAAGCTCCAAGGATTATCACAATCGCTTGGTCAATCCCCACAAAGGCTCCAAGGATTCTTGCAATCGCTTGGTCAAACCAAAATGCTCCAAGGATTATCACAATCGCTTGGTCAATCCCAAAGGCTCCAAGGATTTTTGCAATCACTTGGTCAATCCCAAAACGCTCCAAGGATTTCCACAATCACTTGGTCAAAAATCATGAAAATTCAAAAACAACAAAAATCACCAAAAACAACAAAAATTTGCATTTCACTTCTAGGCATATTCAAATTCATCAAATAGAGAGTTCTTCTCGCAATTCATCTTCATATTCACCAAAATCAATCCATCAAAAATACAAAAATATGTAGCTGCATTAAGCATTGCATCCATACATTGTATATTCATGGGCATACAGGTCAAGGGCACCATAGGCTGTCATGGTTCTACTAGTCCATCTTGTTCCACACTGCTTCATTTTACAAAAACAACAAAACACCATGCACTTTACTACACCAGAATCAGTGGTCTCTTAATGTATCAAGAGTTTTTTTTTTGTGATTCAGTCATCATTTTGCTCTTTAGCAATGAAATGTATCAAGTCAAATAGATTTTACGAAGGTAGAGTTACACTTGCAATACACCTTGTTACGTAACATCCCAACACAAATTAAAACACATAAAAATTCTTGAGTTGTGTGAACAAAGGATGAAACCTGCACAGTAATCCAGGTTACCATAAGCGAAATGGTTATCTTGCTCATCCCCCTGTGTGAATGACCCCAAGAATGCTGAGAGTTGGCAAAAGGACAAGCATCCTCCCTACCCAATTCCCTAAGAATCCCAAAGTTGCAAAACGTCAAAATTTGCAAAATGTCAAAACTTCAAAATTTGACACCCTACAGTGCACATCTCAAAAAGCACAAAGAATAGTGAGTATCGTCACTCCATATCCAAATCCCTTGCTCAAGAGAAAAGAAAAATAAATCAAAATAAACAATGATTATTATCACTATAACGAGCAAGTATCCCAATACAATTGAAGAAAAGAAGGGAGTTGACCTTGAATCCCTGGAACTCTCAGCATTTTGACAGGTCATGATGCAAGCCTCAGTACCGGTTTGGTTGATAGCCTATCGGTCACTGGCGGTAAACTTCTCGCATGACGATATATCTATCACATTAACTTGTGTATCGATCAATGTTTGCATGTGGATGAGCTAGCTTATGGTATCTTGGATGACACCACAGACTAATCTAACTACATACAACAAAGGAGTTAGTGGAGCTAATTAGGTGATCCTCGATACAGGTTCGGTTGAAAGCCCATCTGGCACTGGCGGTATCCTGACAAATACCACATAAATGAACTCAATTGCACACACAGGGATGTGAAATAACTTGGTTAAAAACAAGTCCGATTCATACCTTGTTCAAAAGTCTTGTAAGATAAAGTACAATCATGGCTAGTAAGTTAAAACCGTCTGAGTCTCGAAAAACCTTTGCTACATTTCTAAACCAACTGCGCTACTTTTCATCCTTACAATACCACCAGAAAATACAAGAAAAGACACACCACATTTGTACATAGCAAAATAATGGAGATCTAAAACAGTCTATGGTGCCATAACCAACTCTCACCAAGTCCATCCATCCATTTCATTTTTGCATATCACATGCACTTGCATCCATCATGCATCCATCAAAATAAATCAACATACAACATCGGTAATTATCATACCATATGCATCCATCAATATAAAGTAGCATGCATCCACCAACATCAACCATTGTGCATAAAATCATGACATCTACGTAAAGAAAGAAAATCAAAACAACAAAAACATCACAAAAATGCAACACAAAAAGAAGCAATAAGCATTGCCGGACACGAGTGCTCTTGCACTCAACATCTTGGCATAGAAAATCGATTTCGGGGTTCAAATTATCACTCTCCTACTTCCCCAAGAAGGCTACAATAGCCGGACCGCTCCACGGGAAGATGGGTTTTCGATGATTTCACCCCATTACGGCATCACCAAAAGGGTTAACACCCACCAAAAACAGGTCCAAATGTCGGGAAATTGCATGTGCTCAAATGGAAAAACATCTAAAGGCACCCTAACCTAAGTCATCTTGGGTCAAGCGACTCATCGCTTTTCTCACGAAGGTCATTCCCTCATCGATTCATCGCTTGAGGGGGTAGTCACACTTAGTCACCAATCAACAACCACACACCCAATCAAGGCAATGACATGCATTCAAAGAATCATTGACAAAGACAATCACGCTCCTGCTTGGGGCAGTAAACAAGCAATCATTAAACTGATCAAATACTTGGCATTCTCGAAGCATGAATACTTGGATATCCGACTGTATCAATCTAAGTTCACCTTATTTACATCTAGAATCTCTCACAAATAGAGGTTGGTGGGTGATTCTTAGAAGAGTGAACCGGACTTTCACACTCGACAGTGGATCACTGCATCCCACTAATTCGACGACAAAACACAGCCTTAGATCTCGAGCCCATTCCTAGTGGATTGGCGTCGAGACTAAGTGTAAACCAGGGGGTGGCCCGCTTGGGCAGCCCATGAACGTTTCTAGTTAATGCAATATATGTTGTTCTCTTTTGAAATACATTGCAAAAACTAACGATGTCGAAATAGCTTATTCTTTACGTTGTTCAAATAAACTTTACATTAGAATATATCGTGTCATACGTTATATGCTCGAATGTGTCTTGCAATACGTTTTATCGAATATTGTCATGCAACATAATGAAGTGCTAACTTGCGGGCAATAGCATTAGAATCGGTTGATTATTTTAATGACTGTCCATGTCTCATGTATTGTGTTGTCTTCAAGTAGAATAAAAATAACAGTTTACGTTTTACATCCTCGGATATATGCCATTTCAAATGTATATTGTTCTCTGTTCTCGGAAAAAGTTGCAATTTCACGAAGAGTTGTTTTATTCATGCATCTGATCTATCTTCATATGTATGCTAAAGTCAGAAGGTTCTGCCCTCTTATTACAGGTGCTACTAACGTTCTTCTCGTGTTTCTGAATGCAGGGTAAGTGGTTGAACGCAAGATAGGCAACGGCTAACAAGACTCATTAAACATCAAGCGGAGGCAACACTACAGCCCGCCCATTTTACGTGTGGGCATGCGAAAGGGGATCACTATTCATCTGTTGTAACCGAGAACGTGTAACTGAAGAGAGATATTGTAACCGAGCGGAATTACATTAATAAAAAGGGTTGTGCTCTTGTTTTTAATTTAATTCTATCTGTGTTATTTTATTCCTCGATTTAGTTCTGTTTTATTTGCATCTCAGTGTTTTATTTCCGAAATCTCATGCTTTCAAAATGTTTTCCATCGACGAATTTGAGAGACTTCTCTACGTGCCATTGGCATCGGTGCATTTGGAATATAATAAAGTTGTTTTCGTTCAACGGGAGAGGTAATGCAATGGCCCACTTTGGGTTTTATAAACTTTAATTTAAATATTTAAATATTTAAATATTTAAATGTTAAATTATTTAAATATTTAATTTAAAATAATTTAAATATTAAATAATTTAAATCTTTTTAAATCAAGTAACTCCTTGGCCATGGTCTTAAACTTGGGCATCCAAACCTTTTATCCATTAACTTAGAACCCATTGTCCCAAATGTTTTGGAGAGAACCTTGCATTGCTTTCATAGAAAATTAATGACCATGCACCTTTGACATCAATATATTTTTGCCTTGCACCTTTGACATCAATGACAACTCAATAAACTCAAATTTCCAACATATATCTATTTGGATCCCTTGCTAAACTTCCTCTAGCCTTCTCCTAGTGGTACAAAATCATGTTGAGATCTCCTCCCAGTATTGTGTTATCAAACTTCTTAGTGTCTAGCCATTGTGCTAAGTTTTACCATGCTTCTCTTTTCTATATAGGATGATTTGGACCATAAATATTTATTACTACTACACTAGTTCCATCTGGTAAGAGGAATTTTATATCTATCCAATTATTTTACTTATGTTGTAAGCTACAAACTAATTGTTGTGGATCCCAAGCCAAAGCTAGTCCCCTTGAAGCTCCCACAGAATCAATAGTTATCAATTATGATTGTGCCCATATATTCTGCTATTTTGTAGTCAGTTTTACCTCTACTATTTTGTTTCCTGAATACAAACTATTGTTGGCTTTTGCTCTTTTATTAGAATTTTGAGATAATTTTTCAGATGACTTTCCAATACCCTATAGTTCCATGACATAATATTCATATTTTGTATTGCTTCTTACTTTTTGCAAAGCTCTCCTTAATTTTGATCTACATCTTGGATTGCAAGTCTTTTTGTGCTTGCTAATTTCTGAGTTGTTTGTTCAATTTTCTTCCCTTAGCTACAGATCATGTGGTTGGCAAGCCCTTGAGAATCACTATTTCCTCCACTTGTGTTTATTCTACCTCTTCCTCTGAGTTCCCATAAATTTCTTCTCTAGTTGTGTTCTCTGGTGTATCTCCTAAGATCTCTGATGATTTGTTAGCTTCAATTGTAGGTATATTCTATTTCTCTTTAGGAGCCATCACATCTAGATAGGTGATTTCATTTTCTCCTTCATTAAGACTTGCAAATTTATTTTTATGCTAGAAGATTTTTTTATCTGTAGTTAAGGTTATCGCTTCTTGCTTCTTGATCTGCATGGTCTCCTTTTGACTTCTTGGAATCCTGGTTCTTCCTTTTTTGTTTCATGTGCTTGTTTAATTGGGCAGTTTTAGAGAAGTGCCCATGCTCATGGTAGGTTATACACTTGAATGGTATATGTTCATATACCAAGGATTGATTATGTATCCAATCAAACACCTTTATTAACATGCTTGAGCAAACCCTTTTTTAGATTGACTTGTACTCAGATGCGTGTGCATATAGCATTATTGGCCTTTAGAGGAGCCCAGTCAATGAACTTTTCGATACCATTCCCTATTAATTCCATTGAAGGTTTTTTCCATAGATGCAGTGGAAAAAATGACAACCTCATCCAAATAAAAACTTCTTTAGGCTCCTCCTCTTGAGGATCAAATGTCATGCTCCATGGGGTCAAGTAGAGTGGGCTACTAGATCCCAGAAACTAGGGACCTCCATGAAAGATAGTTCTCTTGTCCTCCACAGAGGCAAATGTAATGATAAATTATCCCATGCGTATCATCATTAATTTATAAGAGGAGACTTTATCCCACCAAGGTGTGTTAATCCATTTTTAGATTGTGATTGGACTAGGCTATACACCCATAAATTTGCATGCAAGGGCTTGGGTGGAAATCATGAGAAAAGGATGTTGGATGAGGGCTGGAGGCACCTCAATCACCAAAGACTCATATAACTTGGGCATAAAGGTACCATTGTTAGATCAAGCAGGCAGGATGGGGTGCTTTCCTCGCTTTAAGCACTTGACGTATATGATCCAGCTTCTCCTCATCAAAGGAAAACTATTATAAAAATGCGAAGGTCTCATTGCCTGCTTGTTTGAAAAGTGAGGCTACTATCGTCATTGCAACCAATAGACTACCATAAATCACTTCTCAAAAAAGAGGTCCCTATTTTCAAAGCCTTAGCCAATGAAATATTTTCAGATCTAAAGCTAAAGGAGTACCATACCTAAAATGATACTCGTGATCTCTCTTAGAAAAATCAATCGATACTAGGGTTTTTAGTCTTCCCTCAAATTCGTTCCTCCCCAACCAATGAAAGATTTTTCCCAAAAAAATTAAAAATTAAAATTAAAATTAAAACTCTTAGGGTAGAGAGAAAACCTTGAGAGTCGCTCTTAGGTGACCAGTAGTACCGTCCCATCCAGGCATACCACTATCTAGAGGGAATCCATAGGATATTTTTGTGTTCCCCTTCACATCATAGAGGTTCGAACCGTGGACCTCAGGTTCAACAAGGCCAGGCTCGCATTCTCCACTTATGCTACAAAGGCAAACCAAAGTAAGTATTTGTTGGCATTTTTGCCACACTAAAAATAATTTTTTAAATTCATCCAAGTATGAAGTACATCCAATGGTGAAAGAAAAATTAGACGAAATGATCTTTAAATATTTCGTTGTGATAGATATTTTCTCAAGATTTCCAACGATATATTACAATAGACAATTGGGTTAACAGATCAGAAGTTATGGCTCTGGGAAACTTTACCACCAAAAATCAATTTTGGGGCAGAAAATCAATTTCGGGAAAGCAAATGCAATTTCAAAGTCAAAAGTCAAATTTGCCCCTTTTTTTGGGCGAAAAGAGAAAATTTCTGAAAATGGCATTTCACCTCGAAAAATGAAACTTTCCAAAAATAGAAAGTTTCCAAAAATAGAAAATTTTCGAAAATGGAAACTTTTCGAAAAAGAAAAGTTTCCGAAAAGGGCATTTCAGAACCCAAAAAAGGTATTTTGTTCCGAAAACAAAAATTTTCCAAAAATAGAAATTTTCTAAAAATAGAAAGTTTCCAAAAATAGAAACTTCTCGAAAAAGGAAAAAATAGAAAGTTTCTAAAAATGGAAACATTTTGAAAATGGAAAGTTGCCTGAAAAGGGAAAATTTAATGACGAAATTTAATGGTTGTGGCAAATCAAAAGATATTTCCTTTGATTTTCGTCATTTCCAAAGGCGTTCTCCTAACAGTTTCGCTCCCTCTCCAAGATAAATTTAATGTGGAGTAAATTGTTGGAGCAATGGTCGATTTTCAAAGCACGAAGGTGGTTAGAATTCAATGCATTTGTACCTAGGCTAATTAATTATCCAGAGTCATTTCCCATTAAAACTGGATCATCGTTGCTGAAGGAAGATTTCCAAGGAGAAATTATCGTGCTGATGTCTTTGATCTACAAACATTTTGCCTCCATATGTATTTAATGAAAGAGGTGAAAACCTCTATAAATACTAAGCAAATTTTCATTGTAAAGGAGGAGAGACATTTTGCAGAAAAACTTATCAAGTTATCTTCGTAAATAAGAGATATTTGGCTTCTGATTTTGCAAGCAACTTTATGTGTGATTTCCTTCTATTTTATGCATTTCTCTTTTGTATTTCTTATCTACTATTGAAATTTAAATTTTGCATCTGAGTTTGAATATTGTTGGTGAGGAAGTGAGTTTTGGAATGCAATCCTGGAGGTTATTTGTGCAAGGTTGTAAGTAAATTATGTTGCTCTATTTTATTATATGCTATTTATATGCTTGAGTGAAATTCCTGTTGTTAATCTTTCCCCAATCCTACACCTTTGGTCTGTGGCCATATTTCCCTTCTTTCTATTATTTCCAGTTTCTTTTTTGCAACTCTACCCTTCAACAGTGTAGTATTTAGTAAGGGAGCCAGCCCTCTCTAGAGATCGGTTCGAAGAAATTTTCTCTTTCCCTCGACCTTTCAATGTTGGCCGAGTCTAGGCGCACAAGTGATAATATCTTGTACTTAGGCAAATTTGTGACCAACAATATTCTCATGTTTGAAAAATAGGTATTTTTGTTAGAGTTAGAGTATATTACATCATTTAGGTCATGTAAATGTACCACCTTAGGTACATAGTTAGGATAGGATATTACTTTAGGGGAAGTTATCTAGTTACTTTAAGCAATGTAATAAATGCACAAGTGACAATGTGCAAGTTGTAATGTGCAAGATGTCCCCTTGTACAACTAGGTAGAGTGTTGGCCAAGGAATTTATCTTCCTATATAAAGGGTCTCATAGTGGTAGATTATATATCAAGCATATATCAAGCTCATAGCAAGCTTGTATCAAGTTCATGTCATTCTCTTGGTAGTAGTACTCCTGTATGGAGTACAATGTAGCTCTTTAGCTCATATTAATGGAGTAACCATTTCCTCTATATTGCATTGTATTTTAGTCATTTCTATTTATAGTATATTTTAGTCATATTGTTGTTTCACTTTCTTTCATATTTCATGTATTTTATTAGGACCTATGTTAGATATCTCCACTGCACATATCCTTAAAAGCTAACAGTGGTATTAGAGCCATGGTGCATCGAGATAGGAGGACCTACATGCATCATAAGAGAAGTCCAGTAGGTCATGAGGAATAGAGAGAGTCACCATTACTACTGTTGGCCTACATCTTTGTAAATCGGATCTACCATTGAGTGCTACTACATGCAAAAGCTACTATTAGGATTAATTGATAGAAAAAACCACAGTATTCAACAAGATTAGAAAAGTGATGACTGAAATAAATCTTAGTTGCAAAAAACCTGAGATTATATTTGGCTATAGTCTTTCCATAGAGTTGTAGAAAAACTTGTGAAGACTAGGACTCAACATTCAAGCCACTAGTTTGAAAAATCAACTAGTGAATATTATTATCTCTAGAATTACAAATTCTTCAATTCCAATTTCTAACAACTTGTTGCAAGAAAAGGAGATTCAAGAAAAGGTTAGGAAGATTTCTACAAGAGAGTTAGGAAGAATATATTCTTAGAATCATTCCATCACTTGAAACAACAAGGAAGAAGAGTGAAGATTTCAAATACCTCAAATAAGGTCCCATTACAAGAGTTGCAATCTTGCAAAGTGCAAAAGTAAAGAAAAGGCCATAGTAGCCTTATAGCAAATTCAAGGAAGAAGATACTCCAAAATTTGAGTCAAGGAGGAGATAGGATATTGGTGATATCCATTCAAGATTAATACCTACAGATTGCAGAAGCATAAAAAACCATAGAAGCCTTAATTATGAAGAAAACTTTAGAGTAAAATTCTTGATTCAAAAGTAAACTCCAAAGAAGATTTTTTGAAGAAAAATTCAAAAAATAATTCTTGACTTAGAAGAAAACTCCAAAGAAGAGTTTTCGAAGAAAATTTCAAAGAAATTTCCTAATTCGAAAGCAAAATCCAGAAAGGAGTTCCTAAAGAAGACTCTAGATAAGATTCCAAGAAATAGGAGATTGGTGATCTCCTTTACTGATTAAAGACTTCTCTCAAAAGAAGCTGAAGAGATCAAGAAAAGATCTCATAAAAGAACTTCCATTCTTGGAAGAAAGAGAAGGACTAGGAGAGTCCTGTTCAAATTCAAAAGCAATAAATTTTAGAGATCCGAGAAAGAAGATCTCATCACCAACACTTCTAGAGGTAGAAGGTTGAATAAAAGGTCTCAATTGGAAGACCAAATAAGTTTCCAAATAGAATACCTTGGATAAGTCTCAAGGAGAAGAAAAAGAAGGCTTGGAGAGCCTTGTTGCAAAGCTCGTAGAAGCATCATCGAAATAGTTCCTAGGAGAACTCATTGGAGAAATCCACTACCAATGAGAATCTCTTTATAGTGAAGGACTTGGGACAATTGTCACCATCCGACAATAAACCCAAGAGAAGAATAATTTGGTAAGCAGTTCCAAATTTGAGAAGAAGAATTTGGCAATAAGTGCCAAATTTGAAAAGAAGAATCTGGCAAGAAGTGCCAAATTTGAGAAGAAGAATCTGGCAAGAAGTGCCAAATTTGAAAAGAAGAATCTGGCAAGGAGTGCCAAATCCTAGAAGAAGAATCCAGTGAAGACCTCAAGAAAATCATAATCTTGAAGGAATAGTTAGTCAAAATTTGACAAGAATATTGAAGGAATATTTAGACAGAATGAGCCATCAAATCTAAGGCTCAAGATAGAAAGTTCAAGGCTACAGATTGGTGAAACAAAAGGTTGTTCAAGAAAATCAAAAAATAAGTTGTGTATCCATTCACTACAAAGCAACAACTTGGTGAATCAGAAACACCAAGATCATCATCTACATAATCCATCAAAAAGGTAAACAACTTGGGTACAATTAGGTTCACTGATTAATCTCAAATTATATTATTATCAAATTCCATTAAGGCACCATATTCATAATAAAAGTTGCAAAATAATAGATTGCATTATAGTCTTCAAGAAAGTGCAAAAAGAGAGAATTCATTTTAAATATTATTTTCACATTAATAGGAGTTGGATATTTTTGAAATAAAGAAAATTATCATCTACCTATTTGCTATATAGAAAGCAAGAAGACTATATCCTACAATATTGATTGTAGTGAAAATTTACAAAATACTTATTAAGGGCTCATTGTTGATTACTCTTAAAAGTTGCAGAGAATATTAAGTGAACTTGAAATTTTTTTGATATTTTATTTATAGGAGCAATAAGGTGAAATTGTTATTGCTATTAAGTACATTATTAATCCATTAACAATATACTAGTTATTCTTAACTAGTTACTCTCAAAAAGGTTAGTTTGTGTTTTTTGATTATTAAGGATCAAGAGCACACAAACCAATAGATTAATCAAAGTGTCTAGAGACACTATTTGGTGCACAAAATCTACAATATTTCATGGTCCAAAGAAGCCACCAAAATCAGATTAGATTCCTCCAAGGAGTGGAGAAGAAAGACATCATTAAAATCAGCAATAGAATCTTTAAATCGAGGCTTGGTGAGTCTCAAGATTCTAAGTGCACTAAAGGCTATTTATAAAAAGGTGCAAAATTTACTTCTACAAAAAGAAGCTTCTATCTATGTGGTTACAAGATTGGGTGCATTAGAAAAATATCCAGGCAAAAGCAGAGAGGTGTCTAATCAAGGAGAACCTCAAAATCTACCATTACCTACAAGGAAGCTATCATAAAACATAAAAAAAAATAGATTGCAAAAAGGAGGTGCAAAAAGGGTATTTTATATACAAAGTTTTTAACATTTCTAATCTGCCATACATAGGAAAAAGGGTAAGGTTTTAAGTGCCTCAAAGGTACAATCATCTTAGGATAAATCATCCCAAGGAAACCATATAATAACACTCCACACAAGGGAATAGAGCCTCTCAAAAGGCTCACATATTCTATTATTTGGACAGCCAAACTTGCAAGCAAACAAAGCACAATATAAAGAAAGGAGGAACATTATATTCAAGGGTAACATTATATGAAAAAAGCATTTCATAATAGGGTGAAACAAAAGGCTCAAAATATTACATTGGATGTGCATCCAAGGAAGCATCGTTGGAGTACTTCAAACCCCCCCATAGTATTGCTCAAGGTCTTCAATATTGTTTCCAAATCCTAGCTCCAAAACTCCAAAGGTGTTGCTCTATACTTCAGTTGGAACCAACTCATATCAAACATCATCGAACAAAGGAAGATATGATTGTGTTGCATTTTTAATAAGGACATTGGAATGATACGTTGAAGAGGCATTACATAGAAAGCCTATGCACAAAGGGAAGGTGACACTTGTCACCTAGGAGGAAATACTAATGAGCACCCATCCATTACAAGCTTGACCAAGAAAATGTTACAAGTTGGTGCGCCCATCCAATACTATAACGTCCATTTTTTACCTGGTAGAAGATCCCTCAAATGCTCACAGATAAACTATCATGACACTTGTCACACATTTCAATATTTCTCTTCTATTAAAAGGCATCAAATACGAAGGAGGTCAACATACATAAAATTCGAAGCATTCACAAAAATCACAATATTCATAACAGTCATAGCATTCAAAGTAGCTATAATTACAGTGTGGAAGAGAGGTTAATAGCATTAAAAACTCTTATCAAGATATTCAAAGGAGGTCAAAAATTCCAAGGTTGAAGCTCCATCATTCAAACAGTAAAGTCAAGGGAGAATCAACGTACACCATTCACTATAAGAACTCAAGAAAAAGACATTAAAGAGGATTGTCATATACATCCAAAATCTATGACGAATACGTAGAGAATACAACATTAAAGGTAAGGTCTCTACTTCATTAAATTTGCTTTCATTAATAGGGAGTTATAAGGTATAACATAAGGTTAAAATATTAAATAAATCAGCCATATTTGAAAGTAATATAAAAGGGAGAAATACATATTAAATAGCCTAATATTTGCAATATTAAAACATAGGATAAATAAGGAATTCTACTTGAAAATTAGAATCTCTATTATTGCAAATTTTATTGTTTTCTAATATTCCATATTAGGGAGTCATAAGTAATACTACATCAAAGTAGGTAATTGGAATTTAGAAACATTTATATCAAATTATTAAAGGCAATAAAAGGAGGTTTATTAAGTAAAATTAAGAGTTGTAAATTAATTGGTATACTTGTCTCAAAACACATTAAAGGGACAAAAGAAATCCAACTATTAAAACCTCATCAAATTAGAAAGTGCTTAAAGTTCAATAGGATTAATAAGGTGTAAAAATTTTGATTTTTGCTTCAAAAAACTTTACAAAATCAACCCAAAATTTAAATATTATTCTCAAAAGCACTTTATCTATTATAAAGCAATTCCAAAATCACTAGGGAGACATAAGACATTCTACAAAAATTGATAATAATAGCATTCATCAAACATTATCAAGTACTTAATCCATCTAAGAGTCATAAGGACATCTACATGATAATTCTTCAAGAATTAAATCAAACTAGGGAGATATAAGGAAGCCTACAAAACCTAAGATCTAAAAATGCTCAATAAAATCTAAGCTCTTACTTCTAGGGAATCATAAGGTTGAATATGTGTTGGCAATTTTGACATTATGCCACATTGAAATTTTGATGGATTTTTGTTGAATATTATTGATTGTAAAAGTGGTAAAATATATTAAATCTATGTTGGAGAATTGTGGCTGGTATAATGTGTTATAGTTTTTGTGTGTTAAGCTTCTTTTTAAATTTTCATAAATTTTATGCTTGGGAAGAATGAGTGCTACAAAGAAAATTTTCTGTGGAGAATGGTGTGAAAAATTGGTAAATATCACCTGATGATGCCAAAAAAACAATGCTTAAATGTTTAGGGTAAAAAGGGGCATAACAAAATTTTCACTCGAGTGAAGAATTAAAACTCCTGTCGCCCTTCCTCGGGTGAACATGTCTTCATTTATTAAAAATCATGTTGTCGAGCAATGGGAAGAGCAAAAGTGTGTTCCCCCCAAAAATGAGGCGACAGATGCATTCGTTGCACTTCGGGGTGAATGTAGATTTTAAAAGAGAAGAAAATGTGTTAAGTTGGGCAAAAGCACTTTTGCCCCAAGTGAGGGGTGAAAGTCCCTTTCACCCCTCATTGGGGTAAAAATACATTCAAGTGACTAAGTTTGAGGCGGGCCCAAGGTTGAAGCGCGATGACAATATAAAAAAGTATGTTCACCCCAAAGTTGGGGTGAAAGCATTGTTCACCTCACTTTGGGGTGAACATCATCAAAGTTTTAAAGATTGCACCCCCAGTCAATGCTTTGGAAGGTCAACATTTCATTCATCCCAAGAGAAGGGCGAACATACCTTTCACCCTCCCTTCAGGAAAATGCATATATAAAACATAGGGTGTGGACCTTACCTCAGAGTGCATTAAGAAGAGTAAAAGTGGTAGCGCTTTTGCCCTAGGTGAAGGGTGAATGTCCCATTCACCCCTCTTGGGTGCAAAGCTACATGAATATGGCCACATGAGTTGTGTCAAGAGTTTATTTTGGCTTCAAGCGAGTATCAAAAGAGGAGTCAAAGCTACATTCGCCCAAAGTGAAATGTGATAGTGCCTTTTGCCTCTTTTGGGGTGAACATATTTTTTAAGAAAAGAGACGTCTTATGTGAGGTGCTTTCACCCTAGAAGAAAGGAGAAGCTCTCAATCACCTCTTCCAGGGGTAAAATAATATGGAAATTGTTCAAAGCATTATAATAAGCTATTTTCACCTAGATTTCTTCCAAGTTGACTACTACCACGACAAGGAAATGAATGCAACACAAAGAATTTTAATTTGAGTAAAGTTGAGGTTTGTACATTAAGCGCAATAACATAAGAATCACAAGAGGTGATACAATGGTTAAACAAAGCATTTTCACTTCCCTCTGAGGTAAAATTATAAGGAACAGTGAAAGACGCAATTCAAAGTTACAGATCAAATGAAATTATGAATATTACAGCTTTGTGAGCGCCCTATCCACCAGGAAGCACAAATAAGGATAAGACGATGAAATTTAAGGGAAACACTTTCACTCATTGCTCTATTTTGGGTGAATTCGATTTTAGCATCAATCAAGATTTTTCAAAGGCGCTCGAGTCGAACGAATGATGGGAATTTAATTATTAAGGTAGAGAGTGACTACCATTGCTGATTTTAAGCTAAAAGCACTACAATATTAAAATCACAAGGTGATTTTGATGAGTTCTAAGACATTTTGAACAAGGGAAAATTTCCAAGGCACGATGGATGTACCAAGTCGTCAACTATTTTTTGTAGTTTTTCGTTCATCGACACCCGAATTTGCTAATTTTTAAGGAGTTTATCCTTAAAGGCTAGATCGTTGCCATGGAATAATTTTTTTTAAGAGATTCAAGGAGGAATTTCCTCACCAAGGTTCCTAATCTATAAACATTTTGTCCTTTGTGTATTAAATAGACAGAGGTGAAAACCTCTATAAATACTAGAAATTTTCAATGTAAAAGCAGGATAGACACTCTACTAAAAAACTATTCAAGTTTTCTGCATAAATAGGAGTTTTGGATTCTGATTTTACAAGCAGTATCTATGTGTGATTTTTTTTCCTATTCAAACATTTCTATTTTATATTCATGTCCGTTATCTGCTGCTAAATTCAAATTCTACATCTGGATTTGGGTACTACTGGTGAGAGTGTGAGTACTGGAATGCGATTATGAAAGTTATCTCCAAGGAATTGTAAGTGGATTCGTTTACCTTATTTCTATTCTATGCTACTATAACACTTGGTTGGAATTCTTGCTGCAAGTTTGTCCCTAGTTCTACATAGTTGGCTTTCCCATTTATTTTCATTATTTCTAATTCCTTTCTTGCAACTCTAGACTTAAACTGGTGTAGGATTAGTAAGGGAGCCAACCCTCTCTAGAGATTGGCATGGGGGACATTTATTTCCTCTGACCTTTCAATGTTGGTCGTGTCTAGGACACACAAACATATATTTTGTATTTTAGGTAGATATTTGACCAACAAATTTTGGCACGGTTGATGGGACCTCAAAAGTTCCACTTCCAACAGTATTGAGGTTTGATGTTCGCCTTCGTATTGTTAAGTTGGAACATCTGGTGACTTAGCTATATCCAAAATCCTCTGAATGCGAGGTCAGCAAAATTTGTACTTCATGATCAAAGGATCGAAGGCCAAAAATCTTGAAAATCTTATCGAGTTCTTCAAACTTGACACCCAAATATTAGGGGAGCATCCCCAATTGGTAAACTTACCTCATACATCATACATCATCTGCGACATCTTCGCAGTTAGTTGGTGTGTTTTTCGCTCTTGCAAGTCTAGCTAGTACTGCTACTAGTGTTTTCCAGCTCAGCCACACACACTAGTCCTTATGGCTCAAAATCCATCCCACAGCAGCCAAAGCCACCAAGGCAATTCCCAACATGGAATAGCTTAGGAACTTTAAATCTACAAGCACAAAATCTAGTCCCTCAAGTAGCACTGAAAGCTTTGCCTACCTATGATGGAATTGGAAAGACCACTTATGGGCACATCCAATATGTGGCTTCTTTGGTGATAATCCACGACATCATAAACGAAGATATTATGGTAAGACTAGTTGTGTTGTCTCTTAGAGGAAGGTTGTTGTATTGGTACCAGTCTTTACCATCCACTACTATCACCACATGGGATCAGTTGGTGGAATTTCTAATCAAGAAACTTTCATGAGCAAGCTGATCCATTTTCCCTGTTGCACCAATTCAAAGACATCTGCAAGAGGAGATAGTGGATTTTAATGTCAAATTTGCTTGAAGCTGGTAGAGAGTTCCTAATGGTCTTTGGTCCACTCATGAGCAAGCTACATTTAACTATCTCTAGGCCTTAAAATTTGACATTGTTATAGTAGTTCGACAAGTCAATGTCAACACATTTCCAGATCTGTACACATAGGCGTAAAAGGTTAAAGTAGATTTGATCGCCATCGGTAAGCTTCCCCCGAAGGTAATAATACCCATTCTCCTTGATCTTCTACAATATTTGTATTCTAGTACATTTTTGCAACCTATGCCTTCTATGTACCCCATTCCTTCATGGAGCTCAGGTTCACCACAAATTAATCCAATCCCAGTTGTACAACTCCCTACCCCAAGCATTCCACAATTACCTGCACCAGCTGTCCCACAGTCACCAACCCCAGTTCCATTCCCAATACTACTAGCTCTGCAAACACTTTTACCTTTGCCTTTGCTAGCACCTCTTGCGCCCTCAAATCTTTATCCCTACATGAAGATATTACAGGAGATGTGATCACTCAATTCAACAGTGATGACAATGTCAAATGAAATTACATATGTTAAGAAGAAGCAAGCTGAAGCTGATTTTCAATCAAGAAGATTTCAAACACCTCCAATTATTAGATAGCAACCAACTACTAGCAAAGGTCTTGAGAGGAACACAACTGTGTTTGCAAATGAGAAGATAGTACGTTAGATAAAGTGTATTGGTTCTCCACCTATAACGATCCTCACGATGAATATTCTTGCATGGTAAATTTGAACTATGTACAGACATTAGTAGAAAGTTCTTTCGATGGATAGGTAAATATGATAATGGAAGTTGGTCATAATTTTATGGTCCTTTCCTTGGAGAAAGTTTTAGTTCTTATGAGGGCTGGAAAGAAACCAATGACTATTGATCCAACAGAAAAGGAGTAGTTGAAGGTTCCTATAGAACAGAAAGTACAAAGTGAAAAGACACAATCACAAGCAAAAGTACCTGGCATAGCATCTAAACTACAAGATGTTGTACTGTTGAAAGATCTATTATCCACACGAAATCAAGAGAAATTACAGATAAAAGCATCAACATCACAACCTATAGTCTCTCAAGGACAAACTAAGGCAAAAGAACAAGCCAAGGAGTGCCTCAAGTACCCATCATTGACCAAGAGACAAAGGGTAGAGGATACTCAATAGTATCAAAATAAATATGAGCCAATTGGAGAAGAAAATATCCCTGATACTTCTGACTATAATATTGTTGAAGAGATGAAAAATATACCTACAAAGGTGAGTTTTTATGATGCCTTATAGTTACTTGGATAAGTTGACATGTTGCAAGAGTCTCTCAAGTCTACAAAAGATAAAAATAAAAGCCCCACTCATATAGTGTTAGAATAGACACTACCAACCTCTGCCACTAGTAAGAACATACCACCTCCGTTCTATATGTCTCTCAGAATGGAAGGGTGGATTGTACATAATTGCATGATTGACTCTGGTGTTGTGACTACTGTCATGCCTAAGGTAGTATGTGAAGTCTTTGGGATGGAGTATACAAGAAGCAGTCTAGGAATATTATAGTTGGATGGGACCCCAGTTAAGATAGTAGGTGTGATTAAAGATATTCCTATCATTCTACACAACATACCATAGATCACTGTCATCCAAGAAGTAGTGGTGGTTGACTTGGAACCATACTTCAACATGTGTCTTTCGAGGGAGTTCACAACAAAGCTTGGAGGATATCTTTCCTTGGATTATTCACATTTGGAGATTCCTTTTAAGGGAAGAAGAATCCGCATCTATAACAAAAATCCGTTCACTTTTCATATAGAGAAACTGGAAGAAGAAGAAAAGCCTACTGGTGCAATTAACATGATGACAAAGAAAGTGCAAGAAGTGGACTTGATGGAGGAAGCTCTTGGTGAGCTCCACCTTGAGGATGAGTTTTCATTAATGGATTTCAACATAATGGTAGAAACTGATATTGGTTGTTACACTATAACCAAACCTGAACGAATTGAAGAGAAAGTTCCTAATTACCCAGATCTTGTCTATGATCAGATATGGAAGCTGTATTTTGATGGTGCAAGATGCAAGAATGGTCCAAGAGCTGGGATTGTCCTTATTTCTCCTTTGGGGTTGTAGAAAACCTACTCATATTGATTAACTTGTAGTTGCACTAATAACACCATCGAATATGAAACATTATGCCTTGGTATGAAGAAATCTAAAAATTTGAGAATCAAATAGTTGTAAATCTTTGGAGATTTCGATCTCATCGTTAACCAGACTACAAACAAGTGTGCATCAAAGCAGTGAAAGCCTACCATAACAAGGTATAATATTTTTTTGAGTCTTTTACAACTCTAAATATACAATTAATTTTGTGGGAGCAAAACAAACACATAGATATATTGGCTTCCCTTGGTGCAAATTTCTCTCCCGTAGAACAAGTGGTCAGGAGGCTAAAGTCTGTGAGAGTAATTTATAGACCTTCAGTCCCTGATAAAAATATCTATTGGCAAGTGTTCGATAGTGATGAACAGATGGCAAATTTCTTGATTAAGGAAGTTGTTAGCACAAAATATAGGGTGTTGGCCAAGGAGGAAATAGAATGGATGATCCAGCTAAGGAACAATCACATTCCAAGAGGATTGATCTCACTTGAGAGCTTGTTCGATCAAAATGACCGAGCAGAGAAACATAAGATCAAGGTTGACTCAAAGGAGTACAAGGAGTTATAGTTAGAAGTTGATAAGGTCATCAAGATTGGGATAGACTATAGTATGGAAGAGCTTGAGGATATTAAAAATTTGTGTTATGAGTTTCCAAACATCGTTTCTTGGAGCTATCATGATATGAAAGGATACGACAAGAACATGATCCAGCATACCATTGAATTGTAGGAAGGGGTGAAGCCTTTTCAGCAAAAAAATGGCCTTTTAATACTAATATTGAAGTACTTATGAAATTAGAGTTGCTAAAAATGTTGAAGGCAAAGATAATTTATCCTATTAAGCACTCAACGTGGGTGACGAACTTGGTCCCTATTCGAAAGAAAAATGGAGATATTTGTCTGTGCGTGTATTTTTACAATCTGAACCAAGCATCGTTAAAAGATCACTATCCTTTGTCACATATTGATCAAATCCTCCATGTTGTTGCCGAAGCATAGAGGTTTTCGTTGCTTGACGGTTTCTTAGGCTACAACAAGATTTGGGTGAATGACAAGGACCAACACAAGACAACATTTACTACCAAATGGGGCACATTTTCCTATCAAAGAATGCCATTCGGTATTTCCAATGCTACGTGCTACCTTTCAGAGAGCTATGGATGTGGCTTTCTATGAGTTGTTAAATAGAGTTATTGTAATTTACCTTGATAACATGACTATTTTCTCACATCGTAGGGGAGAGCACGTCTCTCATTTGAGGCAAGTGTTCAAAAAATATTGAGAATTTAGAATTTCAATTAACCCGAAGAAGTCCATTTTCATTGTCAAAGAGTGAAAAATCTTGGGATATATGATTTCACAAGAAGGACTAGCGATTGATCCTGCAAGAGCTAAAGATCTCTAGAAGTTATCATTACCAGTTAACAAAAAATATTTGTAGTCATTCTTTGGTCAAATCAACTTTATTCAAAAATTCATTATTGATTTTGCTCAGGTAGTGAAGCCAATGATTGAGCCCATTAAGAAGAATGCTGACTTCAAGTGGACGAAAGTAAGAAGATAAGCATTCCAGGAGATCAAGGAGAGAATTATCCAAGTTCCAGTATTGATTTCTCCAGATTATACAAAATATTTCATCCTTTATGTGGTAGGTGAGCAGGAGAGTTATGCTGTTATCCTCACACAGAAGAAAGACGATGGAGATGAAAAGTTGATTGCTTTCTTGAGCCAAGTTATTTCACCACACCAGGAAAATTATAGTTTCATTGAGAAACAGGTGTATGCGATCATGAAATACCTAAATAAATTTTAATATTTCATTTCACAGAGCAAGATAGTCGTCTATGTTATTCATCCAGATGTCAAAAATTTCATTCTTCAAGGAGAATTAGGCGACAAGAGAGTAGGTTGGGTCTCAAATATCCAGGAATACAATGTGGAGATTCGGCCGACTAAGTTGGTTCGTGGACGTGCTCTTTGCCAAGAATTGGCCAAAAGTGCAACTTCTGGATCATTGACTCCTATACAAGATGAGGTTATCAACAAAAGAAATTTTGTGAATCGAGCTACAGGTGATCGTGATTCGACAGAGGACCTTGTTAAATTCTTTACATCTAGGAAATGTCCATCACATCTTGATGCTTCATATCATCGAAGATTCAGACTACAGGTGCTTAGGTATTTCATGTTGCAAAATGGGCTATTCCATAATAATATAGACGGAGTACTCAGATGTGTGAAGAAGTCAAAAAAGCAAAAAATATTGGAGTTCCACTTTGGCTTATCCAGCGAACATTATGCAGGAAGGCCTATGGCTTTGAAGATCATCCGAGCTGGTTATTTCTACACTATTTTTTTCATAGATGCACACAAGGTGAGCTAAAGTTGTGATAATTGTCAATAGTATGTGGGCATGAATAAGAAAGCATATCTGCCTATGCATTAAATCCAAGTAGAAGCGCCATTTCAGCAGTGGAGCTTGGATTTCATTGGAGTCATCGATCCTCATTCATTCATCGAGCATAAATATATCTTGACAACAACCGATTATTTTACCAAGTGGACGGAGGCCATTTTGATCAAAAAAGTAGATCAGGCTATAGTCATCTCCTTTCTTGAGGGACTGATTACCCATTTTGGTGTTCTAGATGCCATTGTAATAGACAACAAGACTCCATTCATAAGGGCAAAGATCATCAAATTTGCAAGTAGGTATGGGATTTATCTCAAGAGATCCTCCCATTATTACATGTAAGGGAACGGTCTGGCTGAATCCACAAAAAAAAATTTGCTCCGGATCTTGAAAAGGACACTTGGGAATAATAAAAGAAGTTGGCACTTATTGTTAAACTAGGCTCTATGGGTAGTCGCATATCAATGAAGAAGTCTATTAAAGCTTTCCCCTATTCGTTGGTGTATGGGAAAGAGGTAATTTTACCCACCCACATTGAGCTTCCAGTTCTCTAGTCCTTGCAATTTTTTAAATATGAAGATGATGAATTTGATCCCATGAGTGCAAGGTTGGCTCAAATGGTGGCTGCAGCTAGAATTGGAGAGAGAAAAGGTGTATGCGACTTTCACTAAACATGCAAAAATGATGTAGAAGTGGTTTGGCAAAAGGACAACAGAACGCAAGTTTTAGGTAGGAGATTTAGTCCTCAAGTGGAACGATAACAAAGCCAAGCCAGGGAAGCACCACAAGTTTAACGTGATCTGGAAAGATCCATTTCAGGTTTCAATAGTAAATTTGGCGAACATGTATCATCTGCAATATATGGATGGTTGGTATCTACCGATTCCAGTTAACGATATTCATATGAAGGCCTATTTTCAATGATGTAATCAAGAGGTACAAGTGTGTAAATATGTACAGATTTTATTTACAAGTATTTTATTGCTTTATAAAATATATAAAAAAAAGTACGAGGTGGACTCTACTAGAAGATGCTAGGCTTTCCTCAAAGAAAACTTTGCTTTAGATTTTTTTTTTTTTTTTTTGTCTTTGAAAATCAATTTCGCCCCATAACATTTCCCTCAAGACATTACGATTTTCGTGCAGAAGTGATTACTGTATTGAAAATTTTTTAACAGGTTTGAAAGCTCTGAAGTTAAAAAGTTGCTTTACTTTGCAATTCTTTGAGTTAAAAGGAAAAACTTTTTAGAGAAAACGTTTGAGGGCACCTGGCGAAAGTATAAGCATTGAGAAGTTATTACCTTAATTAAGAAATCAAAGCTTGAAATATAAATGTGTGGGGTCTGATTTCAAAATCATGAAGTGTGATAAGTGGAAAACACTTTCGCCCCGAGGAAGAGGCAAAAAACCTATTTGCCTCCCAATGGGGGCAAACACATGTTTTAAAGAAAATAGAGAGGGAAAGACTATATGAAAGTGTCAAGTCACCATGATGAAAGTGGTCAAAAGGGATTTCACCCCAAATGAGGGGCGAAAGTATTTTATGAAGATTTAAAACACTAATCGTAGCACCCGCACCATTCAATTTAAGAGGAAATATGTGAAAAAGTCTTTTGCCCTGGATTTCAGCTACAATCTTCCATGCCTTTCGTCGAAGAAAACATGGTTTATAATAACAAACGTGTCACGACAGTTAAAATAGAGAATAGTTAATCGCACTTTCATACTATGAGAGGGCGAAGCTCCCATTTGTTCACTCCTCACGAAGGCAAAGCGACAAAAACGTTCTAAAAGCATGGGGGTGCGCTCTAGTGTTTTAAACGAATACATATAAGAGGTTTTGACAAAATTAGAAGTGGAGCGAAGTAAAAATAAAAGGGGAGAAGAAAAGCAAGAGTTTTTATTCATAGCTCTATTATTAAAAACTTTGGGAAAAAAGCAAATATTTAAGTTTTTTACAATTGATTTTCTTTTCTTAATATGGCGCGAAAATAAAACAAAAAAAAAAGAAAAGGAAAATAAAAAAGCTCCAGTTAAAAAAAAAAAGATTTAAAGGCGTTTTTTCTAAATATGGAGCGAAAAGGAAAAACATAAAATTATTTTAAAAGGAGGGTTTGTCATGGAATTAAATCAAACAGGTTGAAGGTATTTTCAAAGTAAGAGAGGAAGAGATCAAGTGCGCCATTGGAGTGCTTTTGCCCCTCCATTGCTTTTTCAGGCATGTGATGATTTTTCAGCACCAATTGAATTTTTCTCATATTTTTTGAGTGCCCTCTCAAGGTGATTTTGCCCTCTGGAACATGGTGAATTTTAGAGTGTTCATGGAAATTAAAACACATTTTCAAAGCATTTAATTCAAAACTTGCGTTCGATTTTGCATTGGAAAACGTTTTACCCTTCTTGGGAGTCGAAATCTCACAACATCAAAATCAAGGATGCTCATTGGTCCTCAAGTAGCAGATTTATTTTTTTGAAGTGGTTTTCAACAGCCAGGGCACGTTTGAAGGTATAATGCAACAATAAGGGCACACTTTTCAAAATTTATTTTATGGTGAATAATAGTTAGTTGTCGTTAAAGCATCAAAAATAGTTCCAGTAGAGTGAAACAAGGCATGTGCCCTCTCAAATTTTCCAAGATGAAGTGCAACATTTACGTCGGTGGTTGAGAGCTCCATCTATAAATAAAGCACAAGTAAACTATTAGAGTAATATTCCATAATTTGGGATATTTACCATTTTTCCTACATTAGGTAGAATTTATTTACCGCATGGTAAAAAGTAGCTTGTTACTTTTTACCACTAGTATTTACCTTTTTACTTTCTACCATGAAGATATTCATTGTTTGGAATATCTTATGGTAACTAGGTAGTTGTAGTCAACTTGACTACGTTAACTCCCTAGTTGGTTAGTAGGTTAGGCGCTTATTCCTCAAGCGCATTAGTTAGCACATTAATTGGGAAGATATTATTTAATATCTATCCTAATACCTATTGTCCTATATATATCCTACCTTATTGAATAATTAATCTAATTCTTATGTTACGCTCCATAGTAGTCTTACATTGTTATCAAAGTTGTGGCTATCGAGGAGGCAAGAGCAATGGATCTGGTTCAGGTTCCATTATAGGTGGATAAGGCCTGAACCACAAGGACCTAACCAGGTTCCACGATTTGGTGGAAAAGACCTGGGCGAAAGGAAACTGGCCAAGTTCCATAATTTTATGGACAAGACCTGGGTGGAACATGTTTCCATAGGAGCGATCTGGTTGCACACGAAATTTGCCAAGCATTAGAATTTTTATTAAACCTGCAGATTTGACTAAATTTTAGATCTGACTCAGTCAGGTGAGAGTGGATAGGTGGTCCACCTTCTACCGTCGACCCACTCTAGTGGCCCTCCAATAGACGGTGATTGAATAGGAAACTTTGGTGCCCTCTTACTGGCCTGTGGACGGTCACCACCACGTGAGGGTAGGAGCACCATCATGCTGGCTGATAAGCGATCAAAAACTAGTCTCGGTGATCAACCTGCAATGGCCACCACCATGCGAGGGTAGGAGTGCCCTCGCATTGGTTGATCGATGATAGAAAACTAGTCTTTGACGATCAGCCCGCACTGGAGACCGACCCACCGAGGAGGGTAGGAACACCCTCCCGTGGGACTGACATTGGCACTCGCTGACTTAGAGTAAGGGCATGAGCACCCTGACTCAGAAAACCTGACAGTCTATAAGGAGGACCAACAGACCTACGACTGATTGACATGAACTCGATCGACATAATTTTACGACTGACTGACATGAACCCGATCGACATAGTTTTCAAAGAATTCACTTGATAGCGCACTGAGATGGGCCCTCTAATCAAGGATCATTGACCTGGCAAGGCAAAAAAATCAAGGATCATTGACTTGGATGGATGCGAGAATCAAAGATGGATACGTGGTGGACCCTACTAAGTTGGCACGAATCTCAAGATCCAAGAGCTAGCGTGTCAACTTGGATAGTAGTGAACACATGGTGGACCTTACTGAGCTGGCATGACTCTCAAGGGCAAGGAGCTGACGTGTCAACTTGGATGGTAGAGGACATGTGGGAGTTGTGATTAACTGTCTCTTGCTGACGTGGAGTGTATCGATTGGTTGACTTGTGCATACATGGTAGCTATCAGTTTGTCTATCTCATGCACAAGTGGCAATATCCTATTGGGTGGTTGCGTGATAAAAGGGTGGTTGGATTGACTGCCCGAAGGCAATCGAATCCAAATGTGTGGCTTCTTGCATTTAAGCCGCACAACATTGCCTATGTAGGCAATGTGGGACAAAGGGTCCCAAATATTTCATTTGAAAGCTTTATTTTTTCCGCTACGGGGCGAATAAAGGACATAAAGTTACCCTCGTGAACTATTGTTCACATCCGACCGGTAGCTGGGCTGGTCGTCGCCCAATGCAAAGACATTGCCCCACACCAGGTTGCGGGTTCCAGCCCCTCTCATGCCATAATAGGCATATAATTTTTCTAAAGGGGGTAGCTAATGCGAAGGTAAGATAATATGAAAAAAAAAGAAATTTTTTTATTTTTGTTTTAATTTAAAATTAAAAAGATTTTTTTTTATCTAATTTTTTTTTTAATAATTTCAAATATGAATTATGCTTATAAAAATTTACTTTTTTATAAATTGATTTTTAAGAAGAGCATATTTTTATTTTTTATTATTAAATTCAAATCTTATGATTAAAACTTTTTGTTTAAATTTTACAAATTTAAATACTAAAACAAGGGGGAAACCTATTTTTTTTGCAACACCAACAAATTGAGTGCTTTTGTTTTCTCACAAAAAGGGATATAAGACATAGAAGAGCACCTTTTTCTTGCAAAATTAGGGAACCTAAAACCTTTCAAACCTTGTTAATTTTGCACAATCAAAGGGGAACTTTAATTCTTCTCAAAACCTTGTTAAATTTAGTACACAATAAATGATCAAACTTGAATTCTTTTTTGTCAAATTGTAAAACAAGGAGACACAAAATTTTGTAAAATTCAAAGACAAAGTTTGCATTTGTTTTCTCCAAGGGGGATATAATACATAAAATTGCACATTCTATTTTCTGTAAACTTGAGAAGAAATTGAAGACTTTGGGTCCATAAAAACCAAGTTGTGTGTCGACTGGTTTTGGAAGCCTTTTAAAAGCGGGTTGTGTGTCGACTTGTATTGGAAGGAGTGCTAATTTTGTTAATTTTGCAAATCAAGGGGGGAAGACAAGACAATGTACTTCTTTGCAAAATTGTAACACAAAAGTGAGAAGCACTTGAAACAAAATCAAAACTTGTTAAATTTGCAAACCAAAAAGAAATACAATTGTTTTATGCCACATTCTTTGCAAATTTGAAAAACAAGAGGAGACATAAAATATCAAATTTTTTCACAACACAAATCCAAATTTTGTTGCAAAAATTAAAGGTGTCGACACCTTTATTGGCAAATTAGGTGCATTTTCGGCAGTGATCGACACCTATGTGATAAGAATTTTGTGGGAATTCTTGTTTGATTATTGCATTATTTTTTTGTAATTATAAGTCATAAAATCAAGAACACTCAAAACCCCAAAATTTCACAATAATTTGTGTAAATCATTGCACAGGTTTAAAGTTAATTATTTTTTATATTATCTCCTAAATCAAAACCCCTAATTCACTCTTATTTTTTTGGCATAATTTCCTCAAACTAATTATCCCTCTTCAGGAGGATTTTTAGGAAGGTGCCATTAAATATCTTTTTGAGTGAATTATCTTTTGGTACTCTTTTAGGGTATATCAAAAGAAAGAACAAGTTTTTGTAAAATAAGGAACCTTGAAAGTAGCAATCTTTTGCACTAAGGGGGGATAATTCCTTTCTTCCTTCAAACACAGATTTTGACAAGAGGGAGATAAAACTTGTAAAGGAAACCAGAAAAGTAGAAGTAATAAAAATTATACCTTTTTATTTAGGCTTCATAAAAGCAACCATGCTTGAAGTACTTGCAATAAAAAAGGATTAATTGGTGAACTTTTTTGATAAAATTGCCTTGGAAGCAAAGTTTTGCAGAAATTGTATTAAGGACAACCATGACACCATTCAGTGTTGGTTTCCAAACAAGCAAAACTAAAATAGCAAAGGCACATCACAGAAGCCATGTTGCTAGTGAATTGTCCGATTCTGATTCTGATTTTGGTTCAGAAAGAGCACACAAAGTGCTCATGGCTAAGACAGTATTGTAGAGGGGAAACAAATTTGTCACCTTAAGCAAACACCATTTCCTCTCTTTTTTTTAGGCTTCATAAATAGCATAATTTTTTGTTTGAAGTACTTGCAATAAAGGGGTGATTGTACCTCTTTTTAGGCTTCATAAATAGCAAACTCTCATTGTTTGAAGTACTTGTAACAAAAGGAGGGAATTTTCTAGTGTAAAATTGTCTAGGAGGCAATCTTTGTAAAAACTTTCACAAATATTCTTGAGTTGCACATCTTTTGCAATTAAGGGGGTGATAAACATTTCATTTCTTACTTCAATTTTTTTTTTTGTAAAAATGGAAGAAGACTTATAAGGGTGCATTTTTGGCAGTGATCGACACCTTAGTAACTAGGTAGTTGTAGTCAACTTGACTACGTTAACTCCCTAGTTGGTTAGTAGGTTAGGCGCTTATTCCTCAAGTGCATTAGTTAGCACATTACTTGGGAAGATATTATTTAATATATATCCTAATACCTATTTTATTATATATATCCTACCTTATTGAATAATTAATCTAATTCTTATGTTTTTTTTTTAGTAAATAAGGTACAAATTCATTACTACCAAGTTTTACAGGTTGACCCAAAACCTATTACAAAATTAGCACAAAGCTTAAGTGAAATAGAAAAGAGCCACATAGTCTGTTCTTAGCCCCCTACTAGGGCCACACAACCAACAAAGAGCAGCAAGAATACAAAGGATTACACACACATTAAAACACAGGCAGTCGACAATTTCACCTCCTAACACTTTCTCTTCTCTTTTGGTCATGAAATTGTGACATGTCGTGATATCACGACACTTTTCATTCTTCCTCTTTCTTTTCTCTTTTGGTCGCAAAAATGTGACATGTTGCGATATCGCGACACTTTTCCTTCCCGCTCTTTCTCTTCTCTTTTGGTCAGGAAAATACGACATGTTGCAAAATCGTGACACTTTTTCCCTCCACTTGAATGATTAATCTAATGCTTATGTTATGCTCCATAGTAGTCTTACATAAAGTTGATCAGAAATTTAAATTTTAAATTTTTTGCTAGTGCATTTCGAGCTCTTTGTTGCAGAAGTTGCAGAGCGTCTTTAGGATTACCAAGATTTACATAATGGGTAAGAAAATCAACGAAGTGAAAGAGACCGCAGAGCCCAAATAGTTCAAGAAGAGAGCGAAATGCAGGAGGAAATCTAAGAAAGTCCATAGAAATGAAAACGTAGATTTGGACCCATACTCTAACACCATGGCCGAGGTTGGGGACTGCATAATAACCAATAAGGGCATTGTTAAACTTTGGCAAACTATGGAATTTGTAGTTAAGCAAGGATTAACGCCGAAGACCCCTTTGACTGTGTCATTTTATGCACAATTATTTTGTTATTTGTGTACGCCTGTACATGCTTCCCGGAGATGGTGAAATTGATTGCCAGATTTTACAACCCGACTACCAGGGCTATTCAAAATGTGAATGAGGATGTGTTTTTCTCCATCTCATATGACGTAGTAAGGGAAGCATTTTCTTATGGGTTAAAACCCCCTTCTGACATGATTTTCAATAAGCTGCACATCAACGAACAAGAAGACAGATATGTGTACATTGTGACAATGTGCCAGTTCATGGATGCACAACTAATTAAAGATCTATAGCTAGGGCAGTTATTGAATCTATCAAAGCCTTTGTTAGAATTCAAGAGCCCAGACCTATTTTTGATGTTGGCATGGGTTGCAAGCCTTCCTGTGGATTCTACAATTCACAAGTGGCAAGCGATGCTTGTGCAGTGTATATCTCAGGTGGAGTTCTATGCTCCAACGATGATGAGGGTGGGTACCAACCCGATTTATTTTGATTGGACCAATTTCATATATCAAAAAATGCATATTCAGTTGGAAAAGTTGAATACCAAAGAAGAGACTTCATTCAAGCATACATCCTTCCTCGTCTGGTATTTCTTCTTTCATTTACATCAACATTTTTTGTTTATCGTTGTTAGACAAATTGATGAGGAGAACGAGCTTTTGCCAGTTTATATGTGGACTCCCACTCTGTCAAGGCAGGAGTCATTCTACAGTTTTAACCACTTATTTTTGGGGCCCACAATTGAGTTGATTTGCAAAAAGAGTGAAATAGTATCACAAGCAATGAAGGAAGCGATGGTCACAGCCAAAAAGGGTGACATATTTTTGCTAACTCAAGGCGTGGTTGTGAGAATTTATGGCTTCACAAGGAAGCCATTCCTGTTTCCATATTTTGCCACTGAGCATGTCTTTTCAATGGAGGTGTTGCACCTCAATTATTATGTGAATGATGTATACGGAGTAGGGCACGGTAAGATAACAACTTGCACCTGTAGACAAGGGTGAGTATACTCCCGATATGAGAGGTGAACTAATCGAATAGACGAGAAAAGGAATCAACATGGGGTCTCGAAGGTACAAGGTAACTCAGACATCAAAGGGATCAGAAATCAGACTATTCTATCTATCAGTTAGCTGGAACCAGACATCTGGGGTTGGGATGTCAGGAGGCTAGATGTCTTGGACTAGACATCAAAGGGTGAGACATCTAGAAGGAATACGTCATGTGGCTAGATGTTTGGGACTAGACATCTAGGAACTGGACATCTGAGAGCTAGACATCTAGGACTTAGGCATCTAGGGGCTGGATGTCTAGGACTAGATGTCTGGGGTGCAAATGTCTAGACATCAGGTGACTTCTATCATGGATTTTGCTCCCTAATACCTACAAATAACCTGCCAGGAAGAGTCTTCAAACTACATAACATTAGCAACACAATCTGCAATAACACTCAAGCACGGCCTGCAATACACATCATAACACCAATATGATCAAGAGTTGTCTTATTATCTTTAAAAGGCTACAGATACAATGCAAAAGTAAGGGGGTATTTAAATGCTACAAGAGTGGTTCCCCAACTACCTGCACCAACCACCCAATTGTTTGCCCAACCAACTAGTTAGACATCTAACCAATAGTTTAGACGTCTACACTAACTATACGTCTGGCTTAACTAGCCTTTAACCTAAATGGTGGCCATTTTGTCCTTTTGTGAATTTAATCCTTTTCTCTTCTGATTGGTTGATTAAACTAAACAAACACTATGCCTTATACAAAATGGTATTACAAAATAGCATAAATCCACATTTGCTATATACATTCAAAATTTCTTGGGACATTTTCATAGTCAGTTCCTAATTTTTGTTGTCTGGAACTATTGTCTACATCTATCCTCCCCTTCGAATAAGTCGATGTCCTTAATGACTTTCTCCGCTTGGTCTGTGGGGCCTCCATATTTGCTTCAGGTGGAACTGGGTTCTTAATATTGATAGCCTCTATAACAACTTCATACTCCATCTGCATCTTCAATAGCTCCATCTCCTCCTTGAGTTGGTTGGTATAGTTATAAAACTTGGCACATTCTACCCCAAGGTTGTTAGCACGATCTTATGTCTGTTTGAGAGCATCCAACAACTCAGTCTCCCTCTTCCTAAAGATCTCCTTCATCCGTTGTTCAGACATTGAGACAGAAGATGAAGGTGCTCTCTGTGCTAACTATTGTTGTAGAGTTACCTCCCTTTGGTGTGCCTATTGTAGTTCCTCCTTCAAGCTTGCCTGCTCCTTTTGCCAAAATTCTTCTTTCTTCTGCCATGCAAGCTCGAACTAATTTTTTTGTGCTGCTAAGTCCATTGTCTGCTTAACCAGTAAATCTTTAGCCTTCATCAACTAGGAATTATCTACCTCCAACTAGGAGATCTGTTGAGTTTTCTCTTCCAGTTGTGTGCCAAGGTACTCCATGGTCTTTTGTAGCTTATCAAGTTCCCTTCTCATGTCGTCTATCCTGTTCATACCTTCATCTAGGAGCATCTCCTTCTGTTGTATTGTCTCCAGAGCAGTTCGCAGTTCTTCATCAACTGCTTTCTTAGATGCGTGTACACACTTCAAACCTTACCCCAACCAACATAATAGATGGGCAATAAAATTCATTTGTGCATACACTTATAATAGTTCAGGATCTACTTCCACTTGTGCCCCTGGTACTGCAGGTTTCTGAGGGTTCCTATTGCTATGGCCACACTTATACACTCATGTTGGCTCCAGATAGAGAGTAGGTGTCTTCTCTGGAAATTGTGCAATCCCATCCATTATGGTCAATCCAAAAATGGACAAAGTCCATGGTCCTGATATATCACTGAGATGCCCTTCTGACATGGTCCTTGTGCTACCCAACTGACCAGTTTCTCCATATCTCCCTCTATCATTCCTTGCCATTGCTTCCAATGGCCCATGCAAGTTGCTTCAAACTACAAGCGTATATTATCCATAATCTCTATTAACTGTGAAAAATAGTCAACCGCTTGCTGATCCATGTTGTCTAATGGGTCCTGTTGACACCTTTTGTCACATTATACAAGGGGTAGAAGAATAGTAGAATTTTTTGTATAATATTTCTTTGTTGAAAGTTTTTATTTTATTTTAAGTTACAACAATTTTGACTCTCCCCATCGCCCCTTTTATAAAATGAAGAAGAAAGAGCTTCGCTACCAAATAGGCCAAGGAAAATAGCTTTGTCGAAATAAAAGGAGGAGAATGTGGAAAGAGCTTCGGGCCCGAAGCACTTCAAATCACCACTTCGGGCGAAAACCTTGCAAAGTAATTTTGTCGAAGAAAATACAAAGATAACGCTTCGCACCCGAAGCATTTTCAACAGCCGCTTCAGGTGAAAGTTTTGCGAAGCGGCATCCAAACGACTTCGTCGAAAGAAAAGGAGGAGAGCATAATCCAAATCAGCTAAGGCAATGAAACTACTTCGGGCCCTAAGTATTTTTGACACCTACTTCAGCCAGTTTTCACCCGAAGCAGTGGTGCCCGAAGCAAAATGACAATGTTTTGGAAATAGAGAAGTGCTTCGGGAGGATATTCCTCGAACCGCAGTTTTGAGAAAGAATCGGGCCAAAACATTTTCCAGCCGAAGTAGTTTTGCCAGCAAAGGACAAAGAGCCCCATTTCAAAGATGGAACCCGCTCGGCACTCAACATCCCTAAAGTAGTTTCTACGAAGCATTATTTTGGAAAGAACAAATCAAGGAGAATCTACTTCGGCCCAAGGCTTTGGTGAGGTGGATATGTAGCGAAGCACTTTCGGGCCCACGTTCCAAGGCGGGCAGCTTCCCAAGGTGATCGAAGGCCCCTTATAAGTACCCCCTTTCTTGCCCGATAAGTCTGCTGACCATTCTTGGCAAACGAAAGGGACGTAACAGTCCTCGAAGTAAAACTCGGTGGGCGTAACGATCACTCAAGCACAGCATCCAGAAGCCAGGGACACTCGAGTGGCGCATTAAATGAATGTTTCCATGGTTGACCCGATCACAGTTGCTAGTTTTGGCAACCGATTTGAAAACTCAATCGCAGCAGCTGCGAGGAGCCGATTTCTCAGAGCCCGAGGGTGTACTCCGTCATTTTTGTAATAATGACTCAGAGGGTCGGGTCCTCTATAAAAACCTAGACTTTGCAATGTAAAAGGGGGGGAAATTTCTACTAGAAAGTTGTTGTAACTTGATGTCCTGCGTTTAATACTAAAGATCTATTGTGCTCCATTTCTCTCTTTTATGCTGCCTTCTGTGCTTAATTCTTTTGTCTTTTCTCATTTGCGTACCGAGACTCTGAATCCTGAATCCGATGTGCGATCGGGGACTGAACCCCTGAAATTCACCCTGAAGGATACATAGGAGAGGAAAAATGCCTTGTCGCTTTCCTTTATGCTGCCTGGTGGATCGAGGTTTCTGTTATTCCCTTATCTTAATCATTGTTACTCTGAACCCTGAATTCTAGCGAGAGAGAGAGGAGAACCCTACGAACCCGTCCAGAGGATACATAGGAATTTCATTTCTTTCGTGTTATTCTTGGTGTTTCTTGTTGCTATTCGAGTTGTTAGCGAGTAATCGTGCTTCTTGTTCTCTCCCACCTTAAATCATCATCTTCTAACCCTTACTCTTTTTATTTCTTTCTCTAACCCTTACCCTTTTTATTTCTTTTCCTAACCCTTACTCTATTTATTTCTTTCCTGCACTCTTGTCTCAAACCCCCAAAAGTAGATTAGTATAGGAGTCGGCCTTTCTCCGAAGATTGGCACGAGGGGCATCTCTTCCCCTTGGCCTTTCAATGTTGGTCGTAGGTCCAGGGCATGCAAACCCACCGAAAGTCCTTTCCTATGCGGATTTGATGACCAACAGTTTTTGGCATGCCCGGTGGGACACAAGGTCCCATATTTGAGAAAATTTCTAGCCCGTCTTCACCGGAGCCAGTAGTTCTAACAAAGTTCCCGGTGAGATCCGGTCAGTCTCATCTTCTGAGTAGTAGTGAGAATTGATGCTCTCATTACTAAAAGACTCTTAGCATCTGGCGACTCTATTTTACCCGAGAATCTCTAAAAGTCGTGAAGACCAGTACCTAAACCTGGTTCTCGTAACCAGGAGCCCCCATGTCTTAAGAAGGTCCGAGTTCGGTGAATCTTTGGCCTGTCTTCACCTGATAAAATCACTTGGTGACTCAGTTGAGCTGAAGATCCAGATTTCCTGGTCGTAGGCGCCTTTCAAATCTAAAAGAAGATATCTCGAAGGAATCAAGGTTTGGTGAGCAGCCTTGACCTCACCAACAGAGAAAGAATGTCCACCTAACGACTCCGACTCAGCGGTGACAACCACGATTTCCATAGGCTGTTGTCGTAATGGTTGGGAGAAGCTTTCCTAGCTAGAATGATCCAGGCCCCCTGAATATCCAAAGCTACCACGAGATTCCCAAAAGTGCTTTGAAATCATTGACAAAATACAACGGCACCGCAAGAATGGCCCGAGAACACCTTGAAGATGTTGCCGATTTAGCGACCCTCCATGACATTATCCATGAAGATGTCATGATCAGACTTCTTGTTCTATCTCTGGAAGGAAGGGCGCTACGGTGGTACCGATTTCTCGAGCCCAAAAGCATCTGCTCATGGGATGACTTAGCGGGGGCATTGATCGAAATGTTCGATGGCTCTCAGGACCCCTTCCATCTCTTCGCATACCTCTCCACCATCAAGAGAGCACCTTCGGAAGGTATCACGGACTTCAATGTTCAATTCTATAGAAGTTGGAAGAGAATCCCATTGGAGATCCAACCGACGCCCACCCAAGCCCATCTCTTCTATGTTCGGGCCTTCCACCCAGACGTAAGCCTCATTCTACTGCAATCAAGGGAACGAAGGTTCCCTCAAATATTTGAGGAGGCAATACGAGCGGAACAGCTTCTGCTCCTATCGGGAAAGTGGCAGTGGAGAGAAACTTCGTCGCTTCCTCCGATAATTATTGCCCCTATCCGACCAACGCAGTACTCTTCATGGGGCATTCCTCACACTGAGCCGAGGCCTGAGACGCAGTCATTTGGAGCTCAGGAGGCAGACCTCATACTAGCCCAACAATGGGAGTACGCAAGCATGGCCCACCTAATGAACAACATGGCTGCTCGTGATCTCCATAAAGAGGTGAACCGAGGAGAGAAGCAGACTCGAGTGGTAGAACCCAAGAACAAAGAGGGCACATTTTTGCACCCTTTTTGTATCCCAAGAGATGGCATGCAAGTGTTCAGCCAAAGCTCATCAAGCCTGTCTGATTCAGAGGATGAGTCTAAAGGGATTCTGGAGGACTACTCTTCGGTGGAGGAACCTTGTTACCATATCAGTGGGGTGGAAGAACCCGTACCCGACCTTTATTTTGAAGAATCTAGAGAATTCTGGCATTGGGTCTGGTATTGGTTCTAGCTATCCCTAAGACCAATGCCCCAAGAAGGCTTTCAAGTGGCGAACTTCTTCGCCAATAATCTAGGCACTGGCAAAAATGAAAATCGGCTGCATTGCTTCCTGTTCATAGCATGGACAACTTCAAGTAGAAATGATCCAAGCTCCGAGGGTCAGCTAAAGTTTAACCTGATCTGGTCGGGTCACTGCAGGTTTACCGGATAATCGCCTGAAGTGAACCTATAGTAGCGGCATGCCAATTATGCCGCAAGCTTGTGAATAGTGTAAATAGTTCGGCTGATAAATAAAATGTTGCAAAAGCTCAAGTCGAGTTTTACTTCGGCAACTCTATAAAAAAAAAAAAACACCAAGCAAGACTCAGGCCGTGGACCGAGAGGTACTTCTCCAAGGGGAATCCAAGCGAAGCAGTATCGAAAGAGAACCGACGAACCACTTCTCGAATGGAAAGCACTTTGAAACCAGTCTCCTATGAAGGAAATCACTTTGGTCCCGAAGCATAAAAGAAATAGCTTGCACCAAGGGTTCGCCTCGAAGCACTTCAACCTTGACCTCGACTTCACCAACCCAACGACGGAAAAGGTGGGGGCATTTAAAACATGCCTAGGGGAACGTGTCGACAGCCACCTTCAAAAGCATCTGAAGCGGGCGAGTTAAATGAAAAGGTGGTGAGTACATCCTTTAAGGATTTGGTTTGGAGAAAATTTCATGCTCGGGTACAAAGTGGCAGAGGGTCACGCTTCCAAAGCAAGCCGCAATCATCATAACATGCAACCCTGTGTACTACTCCACCATGCGACGAATTGGATGAAGCGACGCGAAGTTAATTATGGCAAGTGCCATAAATACTGGTGGTTGCCTTCTATGGCTATATAACGTAGTCTCCAGTAGTAACGAAGCCATTTTCTTGATAATTCATGCAAACTTTGCTACTAGCCTTCAAACTCTCCTATCTTGCGCTTCGAAGCCTCCAATCTCGAAGCCCTCCGCATTGTTTTCTCCATCACCCCTAGCACTATGGGGAAGAAGAACTCTAAGGAAAAGGGGAAGGAACCAGAAGTGGTGGCCCCCGAGCAACCAAAAGCAAAGGGCCATGACAAAGGGCCAAAGAAAGTTGATGTTAGCCATCGCCTCGAGAAACAAATCATGGGAGAAAGAGAGGATTTCGGGGATGAGCAGCCTGAAGAACCACCAGTCGATAGGTGGGATAGGATCAGAGACACCAAGCTATCGAGGAGCGTGGCTGAACTTAGGAGCACCATCGAGTTCATGAAAAGTAGGCTCTCGATAGACAACAAAAGAGCGGTCGCCTACTACTCCTAGATATACTGGTATCTAATGCCCCCCGCACATCACTGCCCTAAGCCGATTGATGCCATCGCGTAAAACTATCAGCCCTCCTCCATGCAAGTGGTAGACGCCTCCAGGCACAAGCTTTTCTCCATTTTGAAGGAAGATGTCCAGGCAGCCTTTGCGCCACAGCAAGGCCCTCCTAAGGGGTATACGGTTCGCAACGTTATTCTTAGCGAACAGATGGAGAGGTTCGCGTCCTCCAACTACATAATTAATTTTTTGCAGCAGAGCCTCAAAAGTGGGCTCCCTTCGGGAAAATTGCCCCAGATGCCCCTACCCTTGGAGGCCTTCAAAAATGCCGACATCTTCTCCATCATTGCATGGGTGGCAGGCCTATCTACTGATGCTTCAGTGCACCCGTGGCAGGTATCTTTGGATGAGTGTATTTCCAGAGGGGAATTTTATGCCCCTGATGCTTCGAGGCCAAGCACCAACCCAATTTTTTTTTATTGGGCAGAATGGGTGGCCAGGACCCTACATACCTGGCTCGCCAGGATGAAGAATGCTGGGACAAATAAGTACTTTTCGCCCTGTTCTCTTCTTGTTTGGTTATTTTTCTTTCATGTACATAGAAGTTTCCCTTATGTTGCTATTATGGCAAGTGGTGAGGATGGAAGCCCTCTACATGTATACCAATGGACCCCTCTCCTATTGAATACGAAGTCCTATTATTATTTTAACCAACAATTTTTGGGACCCGCAATGCACATTCTAATAGGGTCTTCCCCTTGGGTTCCCCTCCTCCTAAGGGATAAGGTGGTACAAGAGAGAAGGGGAGACATTTGTCAGCTAACATAGGGGCTCGTAATTCACATATTCGGCTTCATAGGGAAGCCTTTCCTACTACCATTTTATCCCTCCGAATACCAGTTCGCATTAGAGGTCGCTTGGCAGAGTGATGCAACAAACGCCATTTATGTCCATGGATGGAAATGGGCTCACACCTACGATTTCCCTTTCAAAATGGGAGTTATCGAGGTGTTTGCCCTCAAACAAAATGTTTTCTTGGAGGAGAAACTTGCCAATTTTGGCCTAGTCCAGCTTCCTCAGCAATGGCTCTATGACCCCTTAGGGGTAATGAGGGACCATCTTCGATTCAAGAACTTCCACGCTTGCCCCTATCCAGAAATTATGGAGTAGAGGAACAATCCCAACGGGAGGGATCTGGAGTGGCATTTGGAGAAAATGGAAATGCTACCTCCTTGGCATGAGTTCTACCCAATGGAGGTCGCATATGACCCAGTTCGGCACCCTCTCCCGAGCCCCAACTCTACCTTCTGGAAGAAGGCAAAAGATGATTTGAAGGAAGCAACGAAAGATTGGGATGTGGCCCAACTAAGAGAGTGGTGGATAATGAGGGTCCATCGTCGAAAGATGAATTCTTACAGTTTTCTATCATCTGACAAGGACTTCGTGGCGGTCTATGAGGCCAATGTCATGACATGGAAGCCTCTTTCCTTCGTCGATCTCATTCCTCTAGCTATTCCAGGTTCAGGTGAAAGCCCACAAAGAGAAAATAAGACTTCAGGGCCGAAGAAGGAGAAGAAGGCCAAAGCCACACCACGTAAACCACCTCTGGTACCTGTGGGAGGCCAAGACACGAGTTCCAAAAAGTCAGAACAATTGTTGGTGAGGACAAATAGAAAGAAGCCAGAATTAGTGCAAGTGCCTCCAAGCCATCCAAAGCGCCTTCGCATAGGGTTTTAGAGCCCTTCCACTAGGCAACCTATATCGGGTTCGTCCAAAGCAATTATTGAGAGTGCCACACCGCCAAGTGCCACAACCATCTCAGATATCAATGTCATCAATGTGTAGGAACTCCTCCAATTCGAATGGGATGTCGAGGCAGAAACCATGGAGGTTGAAGATGCCAAAGCTAAAAAAGAGCAGGAGAAGGTTGCACCTGAAGTCACTACAACTGCTTTACTAGGAGGGCACTCAGGTACGCATTCTTCACCCTATGCTCAAGACTCACCCATGTCCACTACGGCCACGGCCGAAGGATCCCATCAGTCTCCCCTGTAGGGCCACTCATCCCCTCACACATCGCCCGCAGCTAGTCCAGGTCCGTCCCACGATCTCGACCGAGATAAGTCTGTTGATATCACTTTGCCCACTCACGCTGCATTTCCCTTGATTTTGAGCAGAAGCGGAGGTATCGCTTCGGTTCCAAGCCCTACCACCCTATCTCCCATCTCACATGATTTGGCCACCATTGCCAAAATGCCTACTACACCCACCATCGAACCTTCTGATGAGACATCCCCCATCCACTCCCTGTATTTGTTCACTCCTTCGACTGGTGACCTAGCCTTGTTTGAATCTGAGATGTCCTTGATCAAGGAATGCCCCCTCGTTGAGAAGTTTCTCCCAGCCCGATAGAATACTGACAAAATCTTGAAAGAGGCAAGAAAGAAAAGAGGGCGAGCGACGACTCAAGTTGAAAAATGCACCATGTTTGATTTGAAATCTGGGAAGATGCACAAGATCAAGAAGGTCCCTAAGGTGCAGAAACCTCTAGATGAAATGACTCCAGCGGATTATGATTACCAGGAAACACCTAAGGACCTGGTGCATCTAAATGTAGACAATGAATCGCATCCATGCATGTCCGAATTGAGACCTTTAGGGCTCATGCAATTATCGCCAACCAACGCAGGATTGAGGCCGAGGCTGCCAATGTTAAGCTAGAAGAATATTTGGTGAGGGTCCGCTCCAAGTTGGCAGAGGCCGAGGAGCAGTGCAAGGCCATGAAAAAGGAAACACGCACCCTAAAGCAGCAGGTTCAACAGCTCCAGTCCACAGCCGAGAGCCAAGCACAGAAACAGACTGAGAATGGTCTAAAGGCCAAGGAGCTAGAATCCAAAGTTGCACAAATGCAGGCCTAGCTATACGAGAAGGAAGACCTGACAGTGTTCGATAGGAGTAGAATTAAGAAGATTCACGCCCATTTGCTCAAGAATTTTAGGTCTCGGTGCTCCAGCGCCCTCACGATATTAACCTTTATCACCAAAGCCTAATGCGCTATTGTCAAAGGAGGGCCAATCATCGATGAAGCCACGCAGAAAGCCAAGCGTCGGCTCAAGTTAGTCTTCGATGTCTAGAATGCGAAATATCAGGACTTGCAGGTCACTGCAATGACTCGGACGGCTAGGGATTGTTCCATAGCTCAGGCCACAGTTCACGCCTTCTTTTCCAAGGTGCGAAAAGCTCAGAATGCAGGAAGACTCCAAGACATTTTTGACAATGAGCAGCGCACCTAGATGAATTATTTTTAGGACCTCTCTTCCTTGGGTTTCCCGAGTTTCACAGATGATGACGGGAACCTTTTGACTAAATATGACCTCAAGCCAGTCTGGCTCTAGTTCGAGGGCGATGTCTCGAAGATAGACAAGTGGGTGGAGCTGATCTCAGAAGGGCAAGTGACCGACTTCATCTTGAGATACTACAAGATGGTCGCATGCCTAAGCGATTTATTCCTCAAGGCCAAACATGTTGACATCAGGAAAATTGATTGGTTTCGCGTTTTGGTTAAGGCATTACAAGATCAAGAACCATTCCAAAAGAGTGCCTAGACTCATGTCCAAATAACAATGAAGCACATCCGTGATTGCCTCAAACCATCACCTCAGCCAGAAGCCGCGCCAGAAGAAGAAGGAGAAGAACAAGAACAAGAAGAGGAACAGACTGCAGAAGTAGGGGCTAGGGAAAACCAATGACTCTACAGCCCAATGGATCAGGGCTAAAGGGTTCTTTTGCCAAGACAAACTTGTCACCCCGTGAGCCGCCAAGAATGTTGACACCTTTTGTCACATTATACAAGGGGTAGAGGAATAGTAGAATTTTTTGTATAATATTTCTTTGTTCAAAGTTTTTCTTTTATTTTAAGTTACAGCAATTTTGACTCTCCCCACCGCCCCTTTTATAAAATGAAGAAGAAAGATCTTTGCTACCAAACAGGCCAAGGAAAATAGCTTCGCCGAAAGAAAATGAGGAGAATGTGGAAAGAGCTTCAGGCCCGAAGCACTTCAAATCACCACTTCGGGCAAAAACCTTGTGAAGTAATTTCGTCGAAGAAAATACAAAGAAAACGCTTCGCACCCGAAGCATTTTCAGCAGCCGCTTCGGGCGAAATTTTTGCAAAGCGGCATCCAAACGACTTCATCGAAAGAAAAGGAGGAGAGCATAATCCAAATCAGCTAAGGCAAGGAAACTACTTCGGGCCCTAAGTATTTTCGACACATACTTCGGCCAATTTTTACCCGAAGCAATGGGGCCCGAAGCGAAATGACAATGTGTCGAAAATAGAGAAATGCTTCAGGATGATATTCCCCGAACCGCAGTTTTGAGAATCGGGCCAAAAAATTTTCCAGCTGAAGCAGTTTCGCTAGCAAAGGACAAAGGGCCCCATTTCAAATATGGAACCCGCTCGAAAATCAACATCCCCAAAGTAGTTTCTACGAAGCATTATTTTGCAAAGAACAAATCAAGGAAAATCTACTTCAGCCCAAGGCTTCGGCAAGGCGTAGATATAGCGAAGCACTTTCAGGCCCACGTTCCAAGGCGGGCAGCTTCCCAAGGTGATCGAAGGCCCCTTATAAGTACCCCCTTTTATTGCCCGATAAGTCTGCTGACCATTCTTGGCAAACAAAAGGGACATAACAGTCCTCGAAGTAAAAATCGACAGGCATAACGATCACTCAAGCACAGCATCCAGAAGCCAGGGACACTCGGGCAGCGCATTAAATGGATGTTTCCATGGTTGACCCGGTCACAGTTGCCAGTTTTGACAATCGATTTGAAAACTCAGTCACAGCAGCCACGAGGAGCCGATTTCTCAAAGCCCAAGGGTGTACTCTGTCATTTTTGTAATAATGATTCAGAGGGTCGGGTCCTCTATAAAAACCTAGACTTTGCAATGTAAAGGGGGGGAAACTTTCTGCTAGAAAGTTGTTGTAACTTGATGCCCTGCGTTTAATACCAAAGATATATTGTGCTCCATTTCTCTCTTTTATGTTGCCTTCTGTGCTTAATTCTTTTGTCTTTTCTCATTTGCATACCAAGACTCTGAATCTTGAATTCGATGTGCGATTGGGGACTGAACCCCTGAACTTTGCCCTGGAGGATACATAGGAGAGGAAAAACACCTTGTCGCTTTCCTTTATGCTGCCTGGTGGATCGAGGTTTCTATTATTCCCTTATCTCAATCGTTGTTACTCTGAACCCTGAATTCTAGCAAGAGAGAGAGGAGAACCCTGCGAACCCGTCCAGAGGATACACAGGAAGTTTGGCATTTCATTTCTTTCGTGTTATTCTTGGTGTTTCTTGCTGCTATTCGAGTTGTTAGCGAGTAATCGTGCTTCCTTTTCTCTCCCACCTTAAATCATCATCTTCTAACCCTTAATATTTTTATTTCTTTCTCTAACCCTTACCCTTTTTATTTCTTTTCCTAACCCTTACTCTGTTTATTTCTTTCCTGCACTCTTGTCTCAAACCCCCAAAAGTAGATTAGTATAGGATCCGGCCTTTCTCCGGAGATTGGCACGAGGGGCATCTCTTCCCCTTGGCATTTCAATGTTGGTCGCAAGTCCAAGGCGTGCAAACCCACCTAAAGTCCTTTCCTGTGCAGATTTGATGACCAACAGGTCCATAAAATTTAGTACTCATACCTAAAACACTTGAGAACATAGGTCATTTTGTTCCTCCTCCTGCTCTTCCTCTCGTATTGCCTTTTTTCCCTTGGATGCTATCGACTTATGACTGCTCATCTGTGGCTCTGCCCTGTTCTCCAAATCGGTCCCAGGTGGAGGTTGTTCTCCCCCTATCTCAGCCACCTCTTCTTGTGAGATTTCTCTTTCCTCCACCTGGATAGGGTCTTCTCGTGAGTGTCCTGTAGTTCTTGCTTCCTCTAAAATTCTGCTTCCCTCCACTACAGGTGTGGTAATCTCTCCTAGATTACCTAATTGTGTTTCCTCATTTACAACAAATAGCTCATCAATTGATACTGCCCCTAATGTTGCCACAAATGTAGTTGGTCTAACCAGTGAGTCCCCAACTGGATTTGGTGAGCTGGCACCAACCTAGAATGCCGCTTCTGCAAAATACTTTGTGGGTCCGATGTGGACCGTTGTATTGGATCCTACTGCCATATTGTGAAGGGTTGAAGGGATGTTGAGATCCATTTCCACCCCCTGATCATTTTCTAACTGTATTTGGATTGAGCAAGTTGTCTCTAAATTCTATTGAATGGTTTGTAATGCATCTTTAGAGAGATTTTGGGGTGGCTCATCAAACCCTCCCTTCTTATTCTTCCTTTGTACTATTTTTGATGACTAGGCAACTATCTGTTCTGTGGTTGTTTGCTTTCCTAACCATTGGGTATCCTCCCCTTCTGAAGTAGTCACCGTATTATCCTGCATCGGTGGTTTATGACATATCTACTTCACTTTAACCTTCTTCATTGGTGTAGTCTCCTTTTCCAGTGGATGTGCATCAATCCACCGCAAGACACTCGAGGTTAATTCTAGAATTTTTTTCTTCTGTCCAAAGTCAAGAATCCATACTCTTGCTCTTGTGGTTGACTTCAAAATTAGCCCAATGGCATGAAATGCCATGGATAAATTCTTTTTTACTCTTGATAGGAATTACTGGATGCAGAACAAAAAATATTGTTCCCAATCATAAGCAACCCTTTATCTATTCCCTGCAAGTATGGAATTAGCCATATGGGAAAATTTGAAATCCTTTGTTCCCTTGATAATATTGCCATAATAATGTTCATTATCACTTCTAGCCCAGTATGTCTCAACTGCGATTGTTTGATGCCTCTTCCACCATGGGTGTTAAGCATCGTATCCACTTTTGCCCTAGCCAGGGTAGTGACTCTCATAATCAATTTTGGCATCTTCATGGGTTCTACCATTTTGTTCACCACTGGCTTACCCTTTCTGGGTAGTTTGAATACATGCTAAAATGACTCGAGAGAGAAGTCCACTCTCACCACCTTATCTCCTATGCGCACATAACTCCTGCAGTTGTCCTCATCGTAGTTCTCCAACATTTGAATCAGATAACCCTTAAAGAACTCTTTATCAAAGTTTAGGACTTGTAGTATAAAATGTACTCCTGCCTCCTTAAGTCTTCCTTTGATAGGGTTATCAAAAGTTGCCTCTGCCTACCATTTTTGACAAAAATCACCTATCGAACAAGTCCATGTAATCTCTATGGCGGGAATTGATGCTTTTCCACCGTGTTGGACTTCCTTGCTCCTTTTGCTAGCCAATTTTGCTGCCTCCCTCCGCATTCTTGTCTACCCTAGGTTTTCCACTTGTCCGCACACCTCGTGCTCCAGGTGATGTCGCAGCCTCTTTGCCGACATAGACTCTATTTTTTATTTTTCCTAACTTGGAGCCTTGCCAGATTTGTGACTCATATTTCCCACTCCAACTGCTCGACTGCCTTCCTAGATGTCTACCTTTTCCAGTGCATATGTCTAGCTAGATGTTTGAAGTAATTTGCTAGACGTCTGCCTTACCAGGCCAGATGTCTGGCTAGACGTTTGAAATAATTTGCTAGACGTCTGCCTTACCAGGATGCCAGACGTCTGCAATTTTAGTTTGGATGTCTACTTTCTGGTCTAGATGTCTACCTGGATGTCTACTCTTCGTGCCCAGATGCTTGCTTTATTATCTTCCAGACATCTACTCTTCCTAAATAGATGTCTGTAGATGTCTGCCTGGTTTTCTACCAGACGTCTACTCTTTTCGTCCAGACATCTATCTAGCTGTCTACCAGACGTCAGTTCTCCTAGCCTATGCGTTTACTATCTGCTTGCCTAACCCATCTACTCAGATGTCGACTTGCCTAACATGTTTGATGGTAGTCCTAACCTGTCTAACAGTAGTCCTCCTGGGCTAGACATCTGATATGCCCTAGATGTCTGTTGTGGCACACATCGTCTTCGCCACCCCTCTCGATTGCTTCCTCTCCTGTCAATCGTGCTCCTTGCCTTCTCCTCTACCTGCAACTATTGGAATGGTGAAAATGGATGTTTAACCTTCTTTTTATAGCCTCTCATGCATGCCATAATGATTTCTCCAACCTCCACATAGCAACCTTCTCCTCTATGTGCACCACCTAGCTAGACGTATGGAATTTAGATGTCTAGGAGTGTTATTTTATCTTTTCCCTATTTTGTTTTGTTTTGTTTTTTTTTATCATTTAATATCTTTGACTAAACTACACAACCATGTCGATGCAGATTTCAAAGATATCTGGCATCTCATTCCTACTATGACAACTTCGACTATCAAAACTGCTAAAATAGTCATCACCCCTTGTTTCTCCTTCATCTAACTCTTGTCGTCTCTGACGATTACTTCATCTATGGCGTGTTTCGGGCTGAGGTTTCTTTGGACGTCTCCCTATGTTCCTTGGTACAATTCACCAGTATGGCTGCTCTGCTTCCAATTATTGTCTGGATCCTTGTTATGGCAACTGATGCCTATTTCCTTGACATCTTGTGCTTTGCTGATTTCTTTCTACCATCACCCGTATTTTCTCCATCCAATCCTCTACTAGATGGATTTCTCTTTCATTTGGACTATCGATATTTGGATCAAATTCTTTAATTACATCCTCCAAGGGTCTATTCACAGGGTTCTGATGTGCCATTTCTACTACTGGGGTATTCAAATGTCTTTGCCATGGAATTCATTTCATGCTTCCGTCATGGCGTCGGATGATTACACAATCATCCAAGTAATGAAACATTTCCCTTCTATGTTCTGGTTGATCAAGTATGTTGTGGTTAGGATGTTGGGGTCTCTACGGTCTTTGATTTTGATTATTTCTTCTAGATTTTCTACCTCTTCCTCAGATTTTTCCATTCCGTGGTTGCTCAACAACTCTTACTTGATTTCTTCGTTCCAAATTAATATTCACATTCTAGGTTCCTCTCCTCCCTCGAACCTGGTTCCTGTGGCCTCGACCTCTTTTCGATCGAATCTCTCTATTGTAGGGCTATCGTACTCCCAACTGCTTGAGATTCAATTGATTCCTTAGTCGTTCCTAACGACGTCTTAAGTTCCTCCGAGCTCGTTGATGTTGGCCCATAGGACTAACCTCAGGAGCACGTAGTGATGGGTTAACTATGGCCATACCCACTGCTGTACCTTATGATTTAGCAAGTGGTCTAGTCGACCTAGGGATATCCATAGTTGAATTTCTCCCACTTTGGTTATCAGGACGGAGGATAACCACACTACTCCCTTTGTTAGGTAAGTATTGATCACCGAGTAGCTCTGATGAACCCTTCAGATTTTGCAAAATACCTCTATTTTGATCCTAATTAATGAGTTTGGCTTGAGAACTCCCTTCTTGGCATTGGTTTCTGGGGTTATGTTATGCAGAATTCACAACCTTTGGTCTGATCTTAGCAATCTCCTTCGCCACCTGGCTTCCTCAAAGTGCCGCTGAGGTGCACATTGTGCTAAGGCTACCTGATATTGTTCTAAAAATTCTAAGTCAATACTTGAATTGTTCACGTTTTCATATGCAGATATGGGCCAATTGGAAGTCTCATGGACTTGACGTTCTAGCCTTCTCACTTCCATTTTGTATTTCCTGAGGTCCAATTTTGCTAGTCTGTATCAGGCTACTTCTTCACATTCAGTAGGATGTTGCCTGGCTGTAGTATATGGAGTTCTAAATCATTGAGGTACTAACAATTTTGCCATTTCATCTGTACTTGTGTCAACAATGTTCAGTCCTTCTTCTGAAGAACTTCCACTCCTGATCACTTGCATTTTATCTGCAAATTGTACTCTTGTCTGTTGATCATGAGTCAGGTGTCGTGGGCTTATTTGGGTACTTACTTGGGGAATGTCGGGATCAGGTTGATTTTCATCACTACTTGATTTATCCTGCCAACCTCTTTCTTGTTCCCTCTATTGCTACCTGGACATACCTCCAATTGATTGCTGCCATCTCTTCTTTATGTAATTGGTAGTTGAAATTTGTCTTGCTTCCTAGACCCTTGGTCTTTCAAGTGATTCCACTTGTTCTTCAGATCTTGCGACTCGCACTTTGTCTGAGTTTGCTGAATATTCCAAGTTTAGTATTATCCTTAATGTGGCTAAGGATGAACTCATGGACTGGTCGTCTGATGCTACTGCCTTCTCTCTCACTCTCTCCCCTTGGCCTGCATTGGGTAAGAAAAATAGACTGCTTTCTCATGAGTTGCCTGATTCAGTCCTTCATTCTTCATCCTCTTGTTCTTACCATTCATCTTTGCGTACCTCCTGACATTCTTCAATTCTCTCCATAGTGGTCTCTAACTCCTTGATGACTTGCTCTCACAACTGGCTATTGTATTGTCTCAGATTTTCATACTCTTCATCTAATCTTTGAGTTTCCAACTGCATTTATTGCAGAATTCTTACCCCCTCTTCATTTTTTCCTTCTCCCAAAATTTGTAGGACAACTTTTTTTGGTACCTAAAGTTGCTCCTCTTCGCTATTCGAAGCAGGTTGTTGTAATTGTTGTTGTTCACCTCTTCCAGTTATGAATACTTCTTCGGTTCCAAATAGCCATTCCAAGTGATGAATTCCCTCCTCTTGAACAACATCACTATGCTCATCATTTTCTAGAGTTTGAGTACTTGGATTTGATTCATATCTCCTAGTTTCAGGATTTCCCTCTGATTGTTCTAAATCGATCATGTTTATCTAAACATGGGGCCTGTATAGTTTCAGTTTAGAACCGTTTATTGCTTTGGGGTAGACTGTTCCATCTAGTTTCCTCAGTTTGACTGCCCCATTCTCCAATACCTCTTCCACTTGGAAGGGTCCAAGCCATAAGGTTTTCAATTTCCCAGGCTTGACCTCTCTTTTTCCATTATATTTGAGGACCAATTCACTAGCATTTAGGTCCATCTTCCAAAATTTTCTCCTTTTCTACGATATCTTCGTTCCTCATTGTGCCATGATCCTTTTCTCCCCTAGTCAAACCAATATTGTTAGCCACTCCTCGACGCTCTCTTCTTCACTTAGTTGGTTTTCAACTGCTACCCTCAGGCTTGGTACCAAAAATTCTATCGGTACCACTGCTTCTTGCCCATACATTAGTTGAAAGGGTGTATGGTTCGTTGTTTGTTTGAAAGTAGTCATGTACACCCACAATATTGCTGGTAATCATTCCTCCTAGTTGGCTCCTTCCACGCCGCATGTCTTGTACATGATAGAAATCAAGATTTTGTTATTTTCCTTTTCTTGCTCATTCACCCTTGGGTAATACGGACTGGACAAGGAATGAAAAATCTTGAATTCCTTTGTTAAGTTCTGAATAATGTCATTCATGAAATGGCCTCCTCTGTCACTTGTTAGATGAAGGGGTATCCCAAATCTGGTGATCACTTGTTTGTACAAGAAACGAGCCATGCTTCTTGTCGAGTTGTCAGGTAGGGCTCTAACTTCCACCCATTTTGTGAGGTATTTTGTAGTGACTACAATATATCTACATTTTCTTCTACGACTTGTCCATAATGGACCTAAAAAATCCAACCTCCATCTCTTGAAGAGTTCCTGAGGTTGTTTCAAATGCAAATGCATGAATTCCCTCTTCAATGGCTTCCCCGTTCTCTGACATGTATCACATGCCTTAATAAAAGTTGTCGTATCATGATAGATGGTGGGCTACCATAAACCTGTCAACAACACTTTCCTTGTTGTGGCATCTGGTCCCATGTGTCCTCCTGCTAATCCCTCATGTGTCTCCTTTAGGGTCTGTTGAACCTTGTCCTCCATTATGCATCTTCACATAATCTGATCCTCCATCATCCTGTAAAGCAATCCGACAATCAAGGTGAAGGGTGCTAACTTTGCAATCACTTTACTTTTTTCTTTCATCGTCATTTATTTTGGTAGCTCTCCTATTGATAGGTATTCCCCTATGTGTTTGTACCATGCCGATATGGCACTTATCGTAAATAATTATACATCAAGGAATTCGTTAGGTATTCCTCCTTTTGCAGGTTTGTCGGAGTGTATCCTTGATAACTGATCAACTATTACATGCTTCTTTCCTAGTCTGATGACTATCCGAAACATGAACTCCTACAAGGTGACGAGCCATCGACTTACTCATCCATATATTGTTGGCTTGTTTATCAAGTATAACAGGGCTTGATGATCCACATAGAAAGAAAATGGGTTAACCAATAAATAGTGTCTAAACTTTTGCATTGCATACACCATTCCCAATGCTTCCCTCTCTATTGTACCATAGTTTTTCTTGACTCTGTATAGTAGCTAAATTGCAAAATATATGGGCTGATCTAACCCAAATTGGCCCTCCTGAGCCAAGGCACATCCTATTGCAAAGTTTGAGGCGTCGACATGTACATGAAACTCCCTCTCCCAGTCTAGAAAAACTAGGATTAGTGCCTTCACCAAATGTTCTTTCAACCCCTCAAATGCTTCTTGGTGTTCTTCTATCCATCTAAACAGGACACCCTTCCATGTAAGAGCATCCAGTGGGTGTGACATGAGAGCATAGTTCTGGATGAACCTCCTATAGTACCCCACTATTCCCAAAAAGGTCTTTATTGAGCTCACATCATGTGGCTCCTCCATCAGCAGTACTACCTGAATTTTATCCAGGTTGGGTTTCAAACCCTGTTGGCACACTATATGCCTTAGCAGTTTTTTGTAAGGCACCATCAGGATGCACTTATCTGGATTCAATGGTATGCGTACATTCCTGCATAGTCCCATACACTCTTCTAATGCCTTTAAGTGTTCTTGCGTCTGACCATAAAGTGACCAATCATCCAAAAAGACTTTGAAGTTGCCTATAGCCATATTATCGAAGATGTATAAGATGATTCTCTGGAATGTGGCTGGTGCATTGCACAATCCAAACGACATTCTATTGTAAGCATATATCCCATTCTCCACCACAAAGGTTGTCTTTAGCTTATCCTCCTCTGCAATGCTGATTTGGTTGTACCCCGAAAATCCATCCAAAAATAAATATATCTTGTGGTTTGCTACCTCTTCTAGAATGGAGTCTATGAATGGGATTAGGAAGGGGTACTTAATAGTTATGACATTCAAACTTTTCAAATCTACGCAGATTCAGATTTTGTTTGCTTCTTGTTTGAGCATGATTACAATGGGAGACATCCATTCGCTTGTTGTAACTTTAAAAATTATGCTTGCATCCAGCATCTTTGCAATCTATATGTTCGCCTGAGTTGCATACTTGGGGTTCATCCTATATGGTCACCTCCTAACAGGTTGAGCTCCATCAATCAACGTAATCTTGTGTACACATAGTTCGGGTGGAACTCCCTTTAGGTCCTTATATGTCTAGGCAAAAACATCTTTATACTTCATAAAGATCTTAATTGTTGCCACCTTCAGCACTGGATCCCAATCATCTCCACACTTAATCATCTTATTATCATCTTCCTCTCCTAGGTTTACCTGAATCATTTTTTGTCCTTCGTACTTTATCGATTCAGGGTCTCTCTCGGCTTTTAATACCTCAATGGGGTGGGTTGGCTTAACATCAATAGTTGCTTCCCCCATTGTATACTCTGTAAATTTTTTGTGAAACAACCACTTCTCTCTCTTTATCTTTTTTTACTGATATTTGTCTCTTGTTACTATTTTACTCTTCAATTTCTCTCTTCTTATCTTCCCACGTTTCACCTTCCATAGTGATGCATAGGCATTGAGGAGAAAATACCTCGTAATCCTCCATCTACCAATGGAGTAGACCCTTATCCTGGTCTTGCTCATCCTCTGTGCATTCCTCCAAGTGCAACACTCCTTATTCATCCGATTCATACCCCGTTTTGCATTCGGATAATGAAGTTTTTGAGTCATCTGAAGTCGCGATGTCCTAGCTCACTGTCTGATTCTTCAGATTAATCACATACTTGTGCTGCCCCTGTTTAAAGGATAGACACTCTTTCTCCCAGTTATGGTTGACTTTCGTAGTTCTCAACCATCCACATCCTAGAAATGCATCATGTGCAGGCTTCTACATAGCTATAATTACAAAATCAAGGATAAATTCTTGCTCTGCTATGCGTATGTTTGAGTTCATCAGAACACTAATTGTTTCGATATCGTATTGATCAGCACCATACAACTTGAAATTCGGAGATCTTAAGGTGGGTTGCCCAATAGTCCACCATGTCTTTTCTCGCATCACATTCATGCTAGACCCTCCGTCCATAATTACTTGACTTAGTTTATGGTCCAAAATCTCCATATGGACCATAGCAGGTCTCCTTCCTGCTTCTATCATTAGAATTATGGGGTCTATGAATTGCTCTTTTTTGATTGCTACTACCTATCGTAGTTCATCCTTCCTCTTGATATCGTAGCATATAGCTCAGGTACTATGGTGAATAGGTTCACAACCTTCACCTCTACCATTGTGTTCAGTACCTGTGCTACCAACCCTTCGATCGATGCCTTCTTACTCATCTCCGGTCTCTTCAACACTTTCTCCAGAACTAGTCGATTTTGCTTCTCTTTCTCTAGTTCTGTCTGAATCAACTCCTGGGATTCCTACCATTGCTCCTTCTCTTGGGTAGGATTTGGGTATTGCTCTATATTTTTGGCCTATGCCCTTGTCATAGCCAACACCTCCTTCTTTTTCTCTCTTACTGGGATCACTTCCCCAATGCCAATAAAATTGACATTCTGAGTCCCACTGGAACTTGCTTTTTTTGGGTAATTCACCTCCGTATGGTTTCCTAGCCCACACCACTTACACATTTGTGTGGTGTTACTGGTATTGTTGCTTTTTGCATTCTAGGGTTTTGAACAGTTCTTCACAAAATGTCCCCATTCCTAAAAATTTTGACATTGGATGATAGGTCGACCATCAGAGTCATACTGCAGTCGACTCTGACCTCCTTGTCTGCCGCATCTACGATTATTTTGGTAGCCCCCACTTGTAGCTCCTTGTCCATTCCTTGTTGCATTCGATTGCTCTTCTTGTTGTATGATCATAGTTTGATACCATTTACTTTTCAAGTTGAATGGACAGTCTGAAATGGAATGTCCTGCAATATCATAGATGTTACAATATGTCATCTTTGGGCAGTTGACATTTGTGTGCCATTTCGTCTTACAGTTCGAGCACCAAATTTATTTTCGATCATTGCGAGTATATCCTCTGAATTCTTTCAAAATTTTATCAAATTCCATTTTAAAGGAGTGGATTGTGCTCTATACTTTGTCTTCTTCATCACTGTCGGAATCTTCATTATGCTTCATATGTGCTCCAATCCTCGCAGTCGTCTGCTTACTCTTGCTTTCGAAATTCTTTGCTTTCTCTAGTGCTTCTTCATATGTTGAGGAAGGTACTGCCTTCATATTTTTCTTGTATTTTGCCAGTAATCCATCTAGAAACCAGTGTTTCACCATGCCGTCGGTAGGTGGCATTTCCATTTTATCAGTTAACTACTTCAGTCATCTATTGTAACTCTTGACATCCTCATCGGGTTTCTGTTTTGTTATGCATAGTTCCGTGATGATGTTTGTATCATATCTTAATGGTCAAAATTCTTTGATGAATGATTTTCTCAAGTCTTCCCATTACACAAAGTCTTGTGTACTCTGCTTTTTCAAATACCAGTCAATCGCCATGCCACGCAGTGTGGCTGGAAATAGTTATAGCCATTTTGTATCCTACGCAACTCCATTTGCTACCCAAATTGTTATGCAAGTTCCCACATGTCTTGAAGGGTCTTCTTTTCCCTCACCTAAAAAAGGTGGGCACATTCTATTGTACTATCTTACTACCAATACTTGTCATTTGATTTGTGTTTTATCCTGGATTACTCGATGTTGATGGTTGTGTTGTTCAATTTGGTTGTCTGTCTACTGTTGATGGTGCAAAGTTATATCCAAATAACATTCTACCCAACTCCAATTGGTCTCTATTCTGTGATCTCCTTCATGAATATACCAATATTGGTTCTGGTCACCCTCCCCATGAACCCTCGCATGGTTTCTCAGATACAAGGTCTTCTCCTTTAGTATCCTCTTGCCAACCATCTCCCATTGGTTCGGGTGTCACCGTCCTTTCCTCAATGATGGGCACTTCTTCCGCTATTTGCTCTTCGTCTTCTACAGTCATCGATAGTATTCCTATGTCCGTACTCTCTTCCTCCTTGGGATTATAGACTCTTTCTACGTTTGGGTGGAAGATCTTCGTTGCCTCCCGTGATCTTAAATTCATGAGTCATGCACTTCTTCACACCAGTACCTATGTACTTTCTTGTAACCTGTGATCAGTCATTCACCTATTAGCTTTGTCACTTACGCCTCTTAGACTTAGAGTTTGATTTTTAGGCAATGACACCAAATGTAGACAAGGGTGAGTATACTCCCGATACAAGAGGTGAACTGATCAAATAGATGAGAAAAGGAATCAGCATGGGGTCTTGGAGGTACAAGGTAACTCAGATATCATAGGGATCAAACGTCAGAGTAGTCTATCTGTCATTTTGCTGGAACCAGACATTTTGGGCTAGGATGTGAGGAGGCTAGACGTCTTGGACTAGACGTTAGAGGGTGAGATGTCTAGAATGAAGACGTCAGGTGGCTAGACGTCTAGGAACTGGATTTCTGGGAGCTAGATGTCTGGGACTTAGGTGTCTAGGGGCTAAACGTCTAGGGTGCAGACATCTAGACGTCAGACGACTGCTGTCATGGATTCTTCTCCTGAATACCTACAAAAAACTTGTCAGGAAGAGTCTTCAACCTACATAACATTAGCAACACAATCTGCAATACCACTCAAGCACGATTTGTAATACACAATATAACACCAATATGATCAAATGTTATCTTATTATCTCCAGAAGGTTACAGATACAATGCAAAAGTAAGGGGGGTATTTAAAGGTTGTAGGAGTGGTTCCCCAACTGCCTGTGCCAACCACCCAACCATTTGCCCAACCAACTAGTTAGACATCTAACTAATAGTTTAGACGTCTGACTAGCCAAACATCTACACTAACTAGACGTCTGGCTTAACCAGCCTTTAACCCAAATGACGACCATTTTGTCCTTTTGTGAATTTAATCCTTTTCTCTTCTGATTGGTTGATTAAACTAAACAAACACTATGCCTTATACAAAATGGCATTACTAAATAGCATAAATCCACATTTGCTACATACATTCAAAATTGCTTGGGATATTTTCACAGTCAGTTCCTCATTTCTACTATCTGGAACTGTTGTCTACAACACCATGCCCTTTAAATTCGATAGTATAGAAGTGATATATATTGGCCAAAACATGCTACTCACGGAGGCTCTCTAGGAATTGGGTCTAGTAAAGATGAAGATATGACCCATTGGGTAAATTTTTGGAAATAATTAAGGCCAAACATTTTCATTTCTGCCCACGATCAGATATTTAGGAAAATTGCAACAATTTTGATGGGCGTGATCTAGAATGGCACATTGAAGCCATGATGTCACTCCCACCATGGCATGACTTATATGAGCAAGAGGCCAAATATAACCCCACAGTGCACAAATATCACATTCCTCCATCGAGATTATTTTGTCAGGTGAAAGAACAGCAGCCCACGTGGTTTGAAGAGAAAATCATGAACTGGTGGATTATGTGGGTCCATAGGGGAAAAATTGCATCAACCTATGGGTTGAATATGGATGAGGCATTTTTAAAGGTGTATGATGAATTTGTTAATGTCTACCAACCTATCACTTTTGTCAAGGTCATGCCTCAAAGTTTGTAAAATTTTGACAACGAAGGAAGCGTGGCTAAAGAAGAGCGCCCGACAGTTGAGTAAGTGACACATGAGGAAGAAGAGCAGCAACTTGTATTTAAAATGAGGTCACAACGGGTAAAGTGAGGTATAGACAAGATGCCTCCTTTAGATAAGCAAAGTGTTGGAGAGGTGCTTTCTTTTCCAAAGGCTATAAAGAGGCCAAGAACTGGCATTATTTCTTCATCCACTATTGCAGTTTTAGCTGTTACAGTTGCTATTAATATTCTTTCGCTGATGTCAGTTGCTCAGGTTAGCATTTCTCTAGAACCTCCATTGATGCAAGAGCAGCCGTTGGACCAATAGGTTGAAATCATAGACCTAGAGGTGGAAGTGGAGGAGCAATAAGAGGAACCTATTACATAGTCGCTTCCATCACCAGGTCACATGGTGCCTGTGCCCGAAGGTACGACTCCTCTTCCCTATTCTTTTACTCAGGAGTAGGTAGTGATTGTCAGTTCATTTCTTTTAGTCCTTAAGTCTGTCACTTCTCCATTTGGTATGCCTTCCATTTCCATTTTGCTCCATACCTCTCATCCACAAGTCACTACTTCTCCTTCTTTTCCCCTCTCTTTAGCCTCCCTTTCTTTTATTTTGTTTGCATCAAGTTCGAATCTATTTTTGTGCCCTTCATTTTCCATTTCTATCCCTACTTCCATTGTAGCTATAAGTACGCAACCTCCTCTGAGAGTGAGTATAACTACAGCTAAGCCTGGTTATTCCATTCATTTTGCTATTTCGGTCCCCCTTGTCATTTTTGTCTCCTCTTCTTCCTTCGAACCTGATCATTCACAGGTTCTACTTCCTTTCATGTCATTTTTGGAGATGGAGGCGTTGCCTAAAACTGAGGTGATACCTAAGTAGCAAGACATAGAAAACATTAATCGTGCTCATCTCAGTACATCATAGTGGTTGAAGAGTTGCAGGAGAAAGGAGGCACTGTTGACAATTTTGTCACATTGCCTAGAGGGGTAGAAAAAATCAAAAAATTTGTAAAGTGTTTCTTTTAAGTTCATGAATTTGTTCCCTTGTTTTTTTTTTAGAAACAACATTTTGAATATTGTAGCAATTTTGGCTTTCATTGCCATCCCCCTTGTACATAGAATAGCTTCGCTACTAAGCAAGCTAAGTTTAAGAGCTTCGCAAAAAAGGAAGAACAACTTCGCCAAGAGAAGGAAAGCAAGGAAGTTTAGGAGCTTCACCAAGGCATGAAAAGAGCTTCGCACCCAAAGCAGCCCAAACCGATGCTTCGGGCGAAAGTTTTACGAAGCAGGATTCAAAAAGTTCAAGCACTAAAAAATTAGTGAAGCATCCACTTTGGGCCTCCCTACTGGTGAACCATTTTTACTTTGCCCAAAGTCATTGCGAAGCATCTGCTTTGGATAGCTTTCATGAGATGCGCTTTCACCCGAAGTAGTAGCGGTCCGTAAAAAGCAAAACATTGTTCCAAGGTAGAATTGCACTTTGGCCAAAAACCTCCCAAACCGCAATTTTGAAGAAGGTTCGCGGTGAAGCATTTTGACAAGCCCATCAGCGAAGCATCCACTTCGGGAAGAGAACCTCGCGAAGCAAATTTTGACATGCCTTCCCGACGAAGCAGTGAGGGAGAGCCCCGTCTTGAGGAGAGAGATCTATTTCGTAATTTTACATCCTTGAAGCGGTTTTGCGAAGGTCCTTCTTGCAAAGTACATAACCAATGGAGATGATCTGCTTCAGCTTACATTCATTGCGAAGCAGGGTCGCAAACTAGAAATTGGTGAAGCGCTTCAAGGGCACACACTCCAAGCTGGGTATATTTCTGAGGCAATCAAGTGCCTTATAAATGAATTTTTACGTGCTTGATGAACTCGTTGCTCATTTTTAGCAATCTGAAAAGAAGTATCAGTTTTAGAAGGAGAGCTCGACGGGCATGGTGACCACTCAAGCTTCACACCCAAAAACCTAGGACGAGTCAGGCAGCTCATAAATGTAAATTTCCCTGTCTGACCCGATCGTAGCTGCTAGTTTCGAAAAAGGATTTGAGAACTCAGTCACGGGAGCTACAGGAGCTGAATTATTAGATTTTCAAGGATGTACTCCTCAATTTTGTGCATTGATGGCTCAGAGGGTCAGGTCCTCTATAAAATCCCAGGCATTGTAATGAAAATGGGGGGGAACTTTCTGCTAGAAAGCGACTGTAACTTGAATCCCTGTGATTAATACTAAAAGGCTTCAGGCTTAATTTCTCTCTTGTATGCTGCCTTCTGTGATTATTTTTGTTATTTCTTTCTTCATTTGCATACTGTAATTTTTCATTCTATATTTAGGTGTGTGATTAGGGATAGAACCCTAGAATTTTTCTAAAGGATACATAGGGGAGAAAAACGTTATAATAGTTCTCTTGTATGCCGCCTGTGGATAGTTTTTCTATTATATTCACTCATTTCCTAGTCACCATAATTCTAAATTTTGGATTTCGATCTAAGGGGAAGGGTAATCCTGGAACTCGTCTAGAGGATACATAGGAGGACTAGTATTGCATTCACTTCATTTTATTCTTGGTATTTATTGCTATTGTTTTGGGCTATTAACCAATAATCGTGCTTCTGGTTCTTTCTCACTGTAATTCACCAATATTTCTTCCCTTACACTATTTATTTCTTTCTTGCACCCTTACTATTTTTATCTCTTTCCTGCACCCTTACTATTTTTATCTCTTTCCTGCACCCTTATCTCAAAAACACCAAGTAGTTTAGTAAAGGATTTAGCCTTTATCTAGAGATTGGCATGAGGGGCATCTCTTCCTCTCGGTCTTTTAATGTTGGTCCAGGTCTAGGGTGTGTACACTTCCCAAAATCCTTTCCTGGGCATATTTGATGACCAACATTTTTTGGCACGCCTAGTGGGACCCAATCAGTCTCACCTTGTGAGTGGTAGTGAGAATTGATGCTCATCTCATTACCAAAATACTCTAGCATCTGGCGACTTTGTTCAACCTGAGAATCTTAAAGTTGTAAGAGACCGATACTTAAGTCTATGCTTTCATGTAAACAATATGGAGAGTTAGGAATAGAGGAGAGGAATCTGATTTCTAGGTTAGTCACCCCTGAGTCGTTGTTATGTGGAAAATCCTTGTAAGAGGCTGCTTTTGATGAACAAGGACTTACTTTAGATAGCACAACAGCTAGCTTTCCTCCTAATCCTCCCAACTCACCAAAGCATCCTAGCACCTTCGTTCCTATTAGTCATCCTGTTAGCAACCAAAGAGGAACTTTGAGAATCCCTGTTTCTTATAATCCAGGCACAAATATGGCACAGCAGCAACAACAACAACAAATGTAGCAGTAGCAGCAACCATCGCCCAGACTATTCCCAGCATGGAATTATTTTGGACCACTAAATCTAGCGGGACAAGGGCAAGTTCCATTTGTTGTTATGAAGAAAATCCCAACGTTCGATGGAACTGGGAAGACTGCTCTGGAGCACATCTAGGACATAGTTTCTCTGGCGATGATTCATGACATCACAGAGGAGCAAGTTATGGTAAAGCTTCTGGTTCTATCTCGTAGAGGGAAGCTCCTCTATTGGTATAGATATTTACCACCCGATACTATAACGGGATGGGACCAGTTAGCCGAACAATTGATGAGAAGCTTCAATGAGTCCGTCGATCCATCTTCTCTTCTGCATCAGTTCACAACAATCCAGAGACATCCACAAGAAGAGATCATTGATTTCAATGTTAGGTTCACTCAAACCTAGCAAAGGATACCAGTTGGACTTTGGCCAACTAGCGAAGCTGCAACATACTATTTTCTTAGGGCTTTCAACCCTAATATTAGTGTAATGATAAGGTATTCAAGTATCAATACCTTCCCCGAGTTGTATGAGTAAGACCAGAGAGCGGATATGGATCTAATAGCTATGGTAAACTTCCCCAAAGGATGTCGATGCCCATACTTCTCGATTTCCCTCAATCCCAGTATATGAATGCAGTCACTTCACAGATCTCTACAACCCCCGCATACCCGATCTCGTCTTGAAACCCGAATCCCATTATATATTAGATTGCTACTCTACAAATCCATTTTCCCACATTCTCAGCATCACAACCCACTATCTCTTTATCATTCCTTGTATTTCCAACACCACCTCAACACCCTGCCCTACCTCCAATACCAACAATGGCTCCATTGCCACCATTTACCAAAATCGATGATATGCAAGCCAAAATACTACAAGAAGTTCAGTCCCTGAACTCCATAGTGCAAACTCTGTCCATTGACATGACCATTATGAAAAAGAAGCAATCATAGCAAGATTTTCTACCAAGAAGGTCTTATCCTACACCCGTGCTTACGAAATATCAAGCGGTCCAACAAAGGGAGAGCATCGACAAGAAATGTTGTGATTGATGAAGCTTTGAGCACCTCTGACTACATACATTGGTGATCCACATGTAATGACCCTCACAAAGAGAATACTTGTATGCTGCACTAACATTATGTGCAAATTCTAGTGAGCAGTAATCATGGTGGTCAGGTCAACATTATCAGGAAAATGGATCAAAACCTAGTAATTGGTGAAGAAGAGCAAGTTGCAGTCCTCACCTAGGAGGAAAAAATGTCAATGGAGGTAGACGCTGATCAAATGGCTCCTTTGAAGGTGTTTACTCATCGTGAGAATGGATAGCAACTTCCCTAGTCCCTGAGCGAAGCTTCTTAGCTTCCACCAGTAAAAGAAAAGGCTCAATAGGCCCCTGCAAATCCACCTCAGGTGGAGACTAAAGAACAAGCTAGAGAGAAGCTCAAGCTTCCTTCACTGACCAAGCGACAAAGGGTTGAGGCCACGGAGTAGTATCGCACCAAGTATGAGGTGAAAATGGAACCTGAGGTGCCCAACTCCCTAGCGTACAATATTGTAGATGAACTAAAAAATATTCTAGCCGGCTTGGTGAGGAAAGCACAGAAGGTGAAGGACCTCATGGATGTATTTGAACACGAGCAGCACACATCACTGGGATATTTCCAAGATCTCTCTTCATTAGGTTTCCCAAGTTTCACGGATGAGGATGGGAACCTTTTGACTAAGGAAGAACTCAAGCCGGCTTGGCTACATTTTGAAGGCGATGTCTCAGAGATAGATGAATGGGAAGAGCTGATCACAGAAGGGCAAGTTACAGATTTCATTCTGAGACATTACAAGATCGTGGCCTACCTGAATGATCTGAGCATAAGAGCTAAACACACCGACATAGGGCAAATTGATCGGTTCCATGTTCTAGTCAAAGCATTATAATATTGAGAGCCTTTTTAGAAAGGCACATGGGATCATGTTCATCGAACCATGGAATGCATCTGCGATCACCTTCCCCAACCACCGCAACAGGAGGCCATGCCAGAAGAGGAAGAAGAGGAAGAAGAAGAAGAAGCAGAAGTTGTGGAAGCACCCCCAAAAAGAGAAAAATGATAAGGGTCTGGAGGTAACTCTGGCCCAACGGATTAAGGTTGAGGGTTCTTGCATCGAGGCGAGCTCGTTGTCCCGCGAGCAGCCAAGAATGTTGAAAATTTTATCACATTGCCTAGAGGGGTAGAAAAAAATCAAAATTTTTGTAAAGTGTTTCTTTTAATTTCATGAATTTTTCCCCTTGTTTTTTTTTTAGAAACAACATTTTGAATATTGTAGCAATTCTGGATTTCATTGCCATCCCCCTTGCACATAGAATAGCTTCGCTACTAAGAAAGCTAAGTTTAAGAGCTTCATAGAAAAGGAAGAACAGCTTCGCCAAGAGAAGGAAAGCAAGGAATTTTAGGAGCTTCACCAAGGCACGAAAAGAGCTTCACATCCGAAGCATCCCAAACTGATGCTTCGGGCGAATGTTTTGTGAAGCAGGATTCAAAAAGTTTAAGCACTAAAAAATGCTTTGCTAAAAAATCAGCGAAGCATCCACTTCGGGCCTCCCTACTAATGAACCATTTTTACTTCACCCAAAGTCATTGCGAAGCATCTGCTTCGAATAGCTTTCGTGTCAGGCGCTTTCACCCGAAGCAGTAGTGGTCCATAAAAAGTAGAACATTGTTCCAAGGCAGAATTGCACTTCGGCCAAAAACCTCCTGAACCGTAGTTTTGAAGAAGGTTCGCGGTGAAGCATTTTGACAAGCCCATCAACGAAGCATCCACTTCATGCAGAGAACCTCATGAAGCAAATTTTGACATGCCTTCTCGACAAAGCAGCGAAAGATGGAAAGCCCCGTCTTGAGGAGAGAGATCTACTTTGACATTTTACATCCCCGAAGCGGTTTTGCGAAGCTCCTTCATGCAAAGTACATAACCAAGGGAGATGATCTGCTTCGGCTTACATTCATTACGAAGAAGGGTCATAAACTAGAAATCGGCAAAGAGCTTCAAGGGCATGCACTCTAAACCGGGTATTTTTTTGAGGCAATCAAGTGCCTCATAAATGAATTTTTACATGCCCGATGAACTCGTTGCTCATTTTTAGCAATCTAAAAAGAAGTATCGATCTCAAAAGGAGAGCCTGACAGACATGGCGACAACTCGAGCTCCGCACCCAGAAGCCTAGGACGAGTTAGGCGGGTCATAAATGTAAATTTCCTTGGATGACCCAGTCACAGCTGCTAGTTTCGAAAAAGGATTTGAGAACTCAGTCACGGGAGTTGCGGGAGCCGACTTCTCAGATTTTCGAGGATGTACTCAATTTTGTGCATTGATGGCTTAAAGGGTCGGGTCCTCTATAAAAACCCAGGCATTGTAATCAAAATGGTGGGGGGGAACTTTATATTAGAAAGCGACTGTAACTTGAATCCCTGTGATTAATACTAAAATGCTTCGAGCTTAATTTCTCTCTTGTATGTTGCCTTCTATGATTATTTTTGTTATTTCTTTCTTCATTTGCATACTGTAATTCTACATTCTAGATTTAGGTGTGCGATTGGGGATAGAACCCTGGAATTTTCTCGAAGGATACATAGGCAAGAAAAATGCTATAATAGTTCTCTTATATGCTTTCCTGTGGATAGTGTTTCTATTATATTCACTCATTTCCTAGTCACCGTAATTTTGAATTTTGGATTTTGACGTAAGGGGAAGGGTAATCCTGGAACTCGTCTAGAGGATACATAGGAGGACTAGTATTGCGTTCATTTCATTTTATTCTTGGTATTTATTGTTGTTGTTTCGATATATTAGCCAGTAATCGTGCTTCTGGTTCTTTCCCACTGTAATTCACCAATATTTCTTCCCTTACACTGTTTATTTCTTTCTTGCACCCTTACTATTTTTATCTCTTTCTTGCACCCTTATCTCAAAAACACCAAGTAGTTTAGTAAAGGAGTCGACATTTCTCCAGCTATTGGCACGAGGGGCATCTCTTCCTCAGCCTTTCAATGTTGGTCCAAGTCTAGGGCACGTACACTTCCCAAAATCTTTTCTTGGGCAGATTTTATGACCAACAGGCACTTGGTCCAGCTAGGCTGCTCAAGAAATTTGTCTTCTATCCAGTTGCTATGGAGTCTCACACTACTAAGATAATTCCCCTGGTCCAAAAAACACAAGGATAAATGATGTCGATCGATTATGCTTATGAGATTGTGACAGAGGACCTAACGAAGATTGATCCTACTAAAAAAATGGGGAATATCCAAGTTGATATGAGCACAATTTATTTGCAAGACAAGTATTATAATTAGAGATTTTATGACGTCAAGACAAAAATTGTTGAACTTGAAGATGCTTTGGTAGCAAGTAGAGTGCAGTAGGATAATATGGTGATGGAGGTTGAACAATGGCATCAACAAGAAGGGGCTCATCAAAATGCAAAAGATGTAGTGGAGCAGCAATCGCAAACACACAAGGCACAACTTGAGTCTATACATAATCAACTTGCAAAGAAGGCCACACAGGCTACAGGCTTCTCTCAGAAAACAATTAAGGAGGCCCATCTTTGGTTGGCTTAAAGTTGTGAGAAGTTGCCGACAAAATCAGTTCAGGTTCTACAGTATATCTATGAGGCTTGAATACAGATTCAGCTGAGCCAACAAGTGATAGATAGTATTGAGGATATGCTGGAACCTCATTTGGAAATGGTCGTAAAAATTCAAGCCTTGGCTCAGTTAAATATGCGCATTCACCCATGAGTGAGATGGATCGGGCCTGGTCTACCGCCAAGGTCACACTACGTAGTTGCTTCCACAGGTTGGACCTGGTGAGAGAAGGTAGAAAGCTCTTTAACGCAATGGAGTGAGAGCACACTATTTAAATGATCCATTTTGATGCTCTTGCTAATATCGGATTTCCAAATTTTATTGATGAATGGAGCGAGCTGCTGCCCAAGGAACAGTTAGAAGCAACTTGGAGGAATTTTGTGGAGGACACCTCAAAAATTGACAAGTAGGAGGAGCCAATAACAGAAGAACAAGTGTTGTCGCTCATGAAGAAGTTCACCTGCATGGATTTGTCCTTGTTTGAGTTAGCTCAACAATCTAAGCACATTAGCCTAGAGGATACCCAAAATATGTGGTATATTTATGAATCGCTTAGTGTTCCTTGATTTTTCACTACACACACTTGGGTCGAGGTAGTTACAGTTTATGAAATCACCTATGAAAGTTTGAAGGAGCAGGAGGACCAGGCAGCAGCGGAACAAGCATCAATAAAAAAACAATGGCTAAAAAAGCAGCAGTTGAGCAGGTACAAAAAGGAACATCCAAATCAAAAGCGCCAGCCAAGGTAGCCGGTAAGAAGGACCACTGAAGAGCCCAATGGATAAAGGCTTGGGATCACTTGCATCCATGCGAGTTGGATACCCCAAGAGCCACCATAAATATTGGTAATTTTGACATTATGCCACATTGAAATTGTTAGAGTAATATTCCATTACTTGGGATACTTACCATTTACTCCACTAGGTAAAAGAATATTTACATTCATCTTTTACCATTTACCTTTACCATCTAGATATTTATTTTTCTATCCTAGGGTAATCACTAAATATCCTAGGTTAGTGGTTTGGTTAGTTCATACTTCTCTACCTACGTTAGTTGTTAGTTGTTAGCACATTCTATGCTAACTCCGTTAGCAACTCTATTTTGTAATCTATAAGTAGGGTTGATTAATTTATCAATATTAATGTTGGCATATTGATTATTTGGTCTATGTTATTCTATCATTGGTATCAGAGCAATTGGGTGGCCTAATATGAGCTCCGCTCGTTCCACCTGACCTGGACCTGGCATGATCTTCGAGGGCCCTGCTGGCCCTCAGGACTTGCACGAATCCGTAGGCAGGCCAGTAGAGCCCACGTCATCGAGCGACCTCGGGAGAATGCCCATAGGCTCGATAGCTCCCACCATAAGGCAGCCTTAGGAGAGGGCCCGCAGGCCCACATCATCGGTAGCCACGAGAGATGGCCCGTAGGTCCAATAGATCTGACATCATTCTGTTGTCCGGCCTGTTAGGCCTGACAGGATGACAGAGGGCAGGTGGTACAAATTTGACGATCGGGATCTACGAGGGCAGGAGTGCCCTTCAATTTTTGATGACCAATGTGACACAAATCCGATGATCATGATCTGAGAGGGTAGGAGATCCCTCCAATCTTTGATGACCAAATTGGAGACCCTAAACCTGCGGACAAACTCTTGAGCACAAATCTCGAGGATAATTGTAGGTGATAGACTGTGGCAAAGACGCAACTAGGACCCATGCGTGCTCGGGCATAGATCCCAAGGAACTGACTCAGACCACTCATTTTGTGACACGTGGTGGCCAGACACAACCTCGGGTATAGATCTCGAGGTGCTAACATGGCACTGCCATTGGAATCAACCTAGACCAGACTGGACACGCGACGGACAGCCACTAGACGACAGATCAGATTAGACACATGGTGGACAACCACTGGATGACAGATCGAACTGGACACATGGCAGACAGCCATTGGATGATGGATTGGACACATGGTGGCCACGTAGCAGATAGCCATGTGTGCCACCTAACACATGGACCCCTCCGATCGCACCACGTGGGCGACAGCAAAAGGGGTCCGACAGACCCTGATTGCCTACAAGGAATCAAAGAGCATTGTGTGCTCTGTTGCTTTTAAGCAACATAAAATCGCCCGCATGGGTGATGTGGGATAAATCCCACTAATTTCCCCATTGCTCAACGGGGAAGCCTTCAATGTGAAGGCACGCAACCTCCCTTCCCGTCGAGCCAGCTAGCCCGACCGACGGAGGGGCCAGCGCTAAGGCGATGCCTAACGGGAGGTCGCAAGTTCGACTCTCATCGGGGAAAAAATATTGTTTGCCTCAAGGAGCCCGCGGCAAGAAAATCCAAGGTTATTCAATATTAAAAAAAAAAATCTTATTTTTTTATTTTTTTAAGTTTATTTTTTTTAATTAATTAAGCTTTAATTTATTTAATAGTAATACAATATTATTTTATTTTAAAGTTATTTTTTTATCAAAATGCCTTTAAAACTAAAATAATTTTTACTATTTATAGATTTTACTTATATTAATTAGAGAAATTACATAAACTTAAAATTTTAAAAAATAAAAAATAAAAAAATGGGGTTATTATTTTTTTTGCAATTTACAAATTTAAAGGAGCTTTTGTTTTTTTTCTCCATGGGCGAATATAAGACATAGAAGAGCACCTACTTTTATTGCAAATAAGAAAACCCTAAACTCTTCTCAACCTTGTTAGTTTTGCAAAATCCAAGAGGGACAACATCATAGAAATTTGATTCTTTCTTGCACAAATAGCAAACAAGGAGACTGAAATTTTTTGTAAAATTCAAAAGGCAAAGTGTGCATTTGTTTTCTTCGAAGGGGGATATAAGACATAAAATTGCACATTCTTTTTTTTTGCAAACTTGAGAAGAATTTGAAGCCTTGGGTCCATAAAAACCAAGTCGTTTGTCGATTGGTTCTGGAAGCCTTCCAAATGCGGGTCGTGTGTCGACTTGTCTTGGAAGGAGTGCTCAAATTGTTAATTTTGCAAAATTCAAGGGGGAAGACAACCATGTACTTCTTTTGCAAAATTGGAAAACAAAGTAGGAGACATAAAAATATCATTTTTTTGCACAACACAAAACACACATTTTGTTGCAAAAATTAAAAGGTGCATTTTCAATTTTACTCGACACCTTTATTGGCAAATTAGGTGCATTTTCGGTTGCATCCGACACCTAGGTGATAAGAATTTTGTGGGCATTCTTGTTTGATTATTGCATTATTTCTTTTGCAATTATAATTCATAGAATCAAGAACACACTAAACCCCAAAATTTCACAAATTTGTGTAAATCCTTGCACAGATTTAAAGCCAAAATTACTTGATATTCTCTCCTAAATCAACAAAACCCCTAATTCACTCTTATTTGTTTGGCTTAATTTCCTCCAAGTTTTCATCCTTCTTGAAGGGTGTTAAGGTAGGTGCCATTAAATATTTGTTTGAGTGAATTATATTTTGGTACTCTTTTAGGGTAATCAAAAGAAAGAACAAGTTTTTTGAAAATAAGGAACCTTAAAAGTTGCAATCCTTTGCACTAAGGGGGGATAATTCCTTTCTTCCTTCAAACATAGATTTTGATAAGAGGGAAATAAAACTTGTAAAGGCAATCAGAAAAGTCCAAGTCATCAACATTAAAACCTTTTCTTTTAGACTTCATAATAGCAATCATGCTTGAAGTACTTACAATAAGAAAGGACAAATTGGTGAACTTTTTTGATCAAATTGCCTAGAAAGCATAGTTTTGCACAAATTGTAAAAATGACAACCAAGACACCATTCAGTGTTGGTTTCAAAACAAGCAAAACTAAAATGGCAAAGGCACAACACAGAAGCCATCTTTCTTGTGAAGTGTCTCATTCTGATTCTATTTCTAGTTCAAAGATAGCACAAGGAGTGCTAAATTGCTAAAACAGTTTTGTAGAGGGAAAACACATGTGTCCCTTGGGCAAAAACACCATATTCTCTCTCTCCTTCTTTTAGGCTTCATAAATAGCATAAGTTTTTTGTTTGAAGACCTTGCAATAAGGGGTGCTTGTACCTCTTTTAGGCTTCATAAATAGCAAATTCTAGGTGTTTGAAGTACTTGTAACAAGAGGAGCGATTTTTTGTGGTGTACAATTGTCTAGGAGGCAATATTTGTAAAATCCTTCACAACACTCTTGAGTTGCACACTTTTTGCAATTGAGGGGGGATATCCATTTCTTTTCTTCACTGATTTTTGTAAATAGGGAAGATGACTTATAAGGGTGCATTTTCGACTTTGACCGACACCTTAGTCACACTTCCTTCAAAAATTAATTACACTATGTTTTGCAACAAGAAGGGGGGAACTTATAAGGGTGCATTTTCGGCAGCGACCGACACCTTAGCTACCTTATCTTTTGCAAATTCATATTGTAAATAAATGAACCTTGTATGAAGTGATCTATTCTACTACACCTAGCGATTACAGTGGCTAGTTACCCATGCAAATCGGTTGGATGATGTGATTACCATAAGGACATTCGTTGGCATGAAGACAAAGTGAGGAATGACCCACTTTTTGCTTAGAAGCAGCCAGAGCACTGTGACAGAGCAAAGAACCAGCAGATCAACATCTTCTTCACTATATTGGGACAGCTATATACTTTACCCAAATATTGTTGTATAGAGGGATATGTATGTATTACCCAAATAATGTAATAAGGGGGGATGTTAGAGTAATATTCCATTACTTGGGATACTTACCATTTACTCCACTAGGTAAAAGAATATTTACATTCATCTTTTACCATTTACCTTTACCATCTAGATATTTATTTTTCTATCCTAGGGTAATCACTAAATATCCTAGGTTAGTGGTTTGGTTAGTTCATACTTCTCTACCTATGTTAGTTGTTAGTTGTTAGCACATTCTATGCTAACTCCGTTAGCAACTCTATTTTGTAATCTATAAGTAGGGTTGATTAATTTATCAATCTTAATGTTGGCATATTGATTATTTGGTCTATGTTATTCTATCAAAAAAATTGATGGAATTTTGTTGAATATTATTGATTGTAAAAGCGACAAAATCTATTAAATCTATGTTGCAGTATTTTGGCCAGTATAATGTGTTATAGTTTTTGTGTGTTAAGCTTCTTTTTAAATTTTCATAAATTTTATGCTTGGGAAGAATGAGTGCTACAAGGCAAATTTTCTGTGGAGAATGGTGTGAAAAATTAGTAAATATCACCTTATGACGTCAAAACAAACAACGCTTAAATGTTCAATGTAAAAAGGGGCATAACAACCTTTTCACCCGAGTGAAGAACAAAAAGCCCTGCCACCCTTCCCCGAGGTGAATATGTCTTCATTTATTAAAAATCGTGTTGTCGAGCAATGGGAAGAGCAAAAGTGCGTTCGTCCCAAAAATGAGGTGATAGACATGAATGAGGATGTTAAAAGAGAAGAAAACATGTTAAGTTGGGCAAAAGCGCTTTCACCCCAAGTGAGGGGCAAAATTCCCTTTCGTCCCTCATTGGGGTGAAAATACATTCAAGTGACTACGTTCAAGGTGGGAATGAGGTTGAAGTGCAACGACAATATAAAAAAGTGCGTTCACCCCCAAAGTTGGGGTGAAAGCATCGTTCACCCCACTTTGGGGTGAACGTCATCAAAGTTTTAAAGATGGCATGCCCAGTCAACACATCTTGTTTGCCCCAAGAGAAGGGCAAACATACCTTTCGCCCTCCCTTTGGGTGAACACATATATAAAACATAGGGTGTGGACCCCACCTCAGAGTGCATTAAGAAGAGTAAAAGTGGTAGCACTTTCACCCCAGGTGAGGGGTGAAAGTCCCATTCTCCCCTCTCGGGGATGAAGCTACATGAAGATGGCCCCACGAATTCAAGATTTTATTTTCGCTTCGGGCGAGTATCAAAATAGGAGTCGAAGCTACGTTCGCCCATGGTGAAAGGCGATAGTGCCTTTTGCCTCTTTTTGGGGTGAACGTATTTTTTAAGAAAAGAGACGTCTTATGTGAGGCGCTTTCACCCTGGGATAAAGGAGAAGCTCTCAATCTTATTGGTCAGAGATCTACCTTAGGTAAGGATTTGGTATTTTAGTGCACCTTAGACCCGGCCAACATTGAAAGGCCGAGAGGAAGAAATGCCTCCCGTGCCAATCTCCAGAGATGGGATGGTTCCCTTACTATTCTAACTGGGGGGTTTTGATATTAAGGAACTGAAAGGAATGGGAAATGACTAAGAGCGGAAATATGGCCACAGGTCGGATAGAATAAGGGTGATGGACTAACAACATGAAAACTCTATTGCATTATGAACCAAATAGCCCTCAAATATAGATAACTAATAGAAATTTAAACCAAAACATCTAGCATGTATAATCTCTAGGACTACTCCAGAGTTACTACTTTATCAACAACTAAATCCAGATATTAGAATTCAAGTTATAGTTTAAAGTAAGGAACGATAGAAGACAAGCAATAGAAGACATACACATGAAGATAGAAGTCCAAGTCTAGAGCCAGACATCAGCTGTATTGATAGCAAAATTCAGGTTTTCATTTAGCCTCTAGCAAACATCCATCATTTTACAATAAAAGAGCATCCTTATATAGAGAATTTTATCGCTTGAGCAATAAATTCTCATAAACAAAATAGGGTGGTGCAAGCCAAGATAAACATTACAAGGTGATACAACCACAAGATCAGGTATGGCAAGGGATGGTGACTCCTCAAAATTTCATTGAATATCTTTAATGCCTTGACATACTTGACTTGTTGGCACAGTCTCCTTGCAAGAATCACCTTTGTAGGAGATATGCTTGAATTCTCGAAACGTCTAATCCAGAATTTTCCCAATAACTGTGGCTGATCGGGTAAGGATATACTCCAAATTGCTAAGGTGGAATTATTTTGAAAGAAACCAGCACCAAAGTCAATCTGATATACTGGTACAGTGCACCCGAACTCTGGCGCAAGTGTGAAGTGTGCCCAAAATCTGGCGTAAGTATGAAGTGCACCCAAAATCTGGCACAAGCATGAAGTACATCCAATCTCTGGCACAAGCGTAAAGTATGCCCAATATTTGGTGCAAGTACGCAATGCACCCAAACTCTGGCGCAAGCATAAAGTGTGCCCAATATCTGGTGCAAGTATGAAGTGCGCCCAATCTCTGGCGCAAGCATAAAGTGTGCCCAATATCTGGCGCAATCGTAAAGTGTGCCCAAACTCTGGCACAAGTACACAGTGCACCCAAACTCTGGCTCAAGTGTGAAGTGTGCCCAAACTCTAGCACAAGTGTGAAGTGCACCTAATATTTGGTGCAAGTACGCAATGCACCCAAACTCTGGTGCAAGTTTAGAGTGCACCCAAACTCTGGCACAAGTTCAGAGTGCGCAGCCTTGGGCACATCCAAAATGAGGTGTTAGATTTGCCAAAAGCTAAAACTTCATGATCCCCTTTTTGGAAGCTTTCTCACAAGGCTAATAATACACCATGTTGCAAAAATGGTGACATCTCTGGCGACTCGCAGGGAAATTGAGCTCGCCATAATGTCGACATCCCAGGACTTATTCACTGGTATTAGAGTCATCACCTTCCTCATAATCTTCATCACTCTCAAATTTCCAACTGGTAGCAGTGGACTATGCTCCTGAATCCTCACCTTCATGAGTTTCACTGTGCTGCTCTTCCTCCCATCCTGGCACCTCATCTAGGAGCTCATCCTCTTCTTGAGCTAGCATGTCTTGGGCTGCTCCTTTAGTATCAAGATTATCCTTAGCCTGAACCCCTTTAGGCACCTTATTTGTTTATTTCTCCTTGACCTTCTTTTGTGGTTTATATTTTTCGCTCTGGGGTACTTCATCTTGAGGCATCTAATCCTTGTTTTTTTGTGGCATAAGGTTGTCGCCCTAGCCTTCTTGGTGAGTGGGGGGCTCCACTGCATGAATCTCATCCTGGGCCTAGTTCTCACCTTGCACCTTTCTTTCCTCTTGTGCTTGGATATCTTTCGGCTGCTAAGGGGAATCGGGCAGCCCAAGATCCCTTTTAATATGACAATAGGTCCCTTATACCAAGGCCCAATCATCGTTATGAAATTTGTTATTTTTTCGAAGCTCTCAAACAAGGTATCCAAATCTTTCCAGATGATGGACCTCAAAAAAATTGAACCTTTCACTGAGATCGACCAGGCATACTTGGATTATCACAAATTTGGAAGCATACTGCATTGCTTGGAGCTCAAAAAAAGGCTCTTCCCAGTTATCAATTTCTTGAGTATCATTTTTGAAGGAGTCCCATGCTGACTACAGTTGTCACTCAGTTAAGACATGGCCTTGTTCATCTATGAAACCCAAAAACCCATTATTGTACAGAGCCTTAAAATACATAAGAGCAATTTTTCTTTCTCTTTCAAGCATTTTTATGAGGTCTTTACCCTTTCGGGTTGCCTTGGCCTTATTAAAGAATGATCTAAGATTTGAATCAATGGCTGCCCATGAGCGAGCCAAATCAGACATTGGTGGAAGTGTAACTAATCTATCCAAGGCCCACAATTTCATGGCCAGCTCTAGCCATTCGTCAACCTCTGTCTCATCCTCTTCGACAATGGAATCACCATGCAAAACTGCTTCCTTGGCCTCCCATATGAATGTCAACACTGAGACTGCTTTGTGTGCCCTATTTCTAAAATTGGATAGGAAATGAGCACATGCCTCTTTGGTGCGGTCCTTGGATAGAGTTGAACTGGACTCTGGCCTACTTTCTATCTTGATATTTAATCATTGGATTTTGGCTTCCAATACCAACAATTGATTTTTGGCTTCTCCTTGTACTCTAAGGTGCTCCTCATAATCCTCCTTGGTGTCCTTGAGTGCCCGCTCCAGGTCAAACACTTGTTGTTGCAGCTGCTTCACTTTTAACTATTCATATTCAAGTTGTCCATGCGTGAGTGCTAGGGTTTCATCTAGTTGAGCATTCTTGGCCTCAGCATTGTAGCAGCGATCTTTGAAATGATCTACCTGAAGATAGAGAGATGTCACCTCAACATGAATGTTTTTGGCTTTTGTCTTAGAGTCAGCAGTCTTTAGATCATTTATAGCTTGTTTATAGGAATAATATGCCGACGTCATTTCATTTAGCGACTTTTGCACCTTGGGTATTTTTTCTGTTTGGAGTAGTATATTCTGAGGGTCAAAGACTACCTTTTTTTCTAGACAAGCTAGTGCCTGTTCACTTTTTCTCTTCTGGCCTATGATCTAGACTAAGGAGTTCTGTTGGGCCTTACGAATACTTTCATCCATCGTATCTTCCTCATAAAAGTCCAGTTCTTTGGGCTTAGGTTCTTGTATTCCAAAGAATGTGGCCAGGGGAAAAATATCCCGCTGAGGGTTCAACTGTACAGGCGTATTCAGGGGAGGCTGGGCGACAGCAACCATGACCATAGGGGATGCTGGGGTTTGAACTGCTAAAGCCAAAATGTTGGGTTCAGGACGGGTCATCCCCATGATGGGTACTTGTGAGGCAATTGAGGGAGTGGGATCGAAAGAAGGCTGGCTAAGGTTTTCAGTAGTTACGAAAGTTGCAATAGGAGCTTCTTGACCCTGAGGATTGAAGGTAGAAGTGAAGGCATTGGAGACTTTTGCAAAAGTCTCAAATGACTGAGAAAATATTGGTAAGGGAGCAAGAGGATGCACAGGCAATAGGGAGTTGGGAAATATGTCATTTGAGGTGCCAAGTGAAAGATGGGTGGACAGTAGGGTTTTGGCATCGAGAAGTGAGATTTCTTCAAAAGCACCTGATATAAAGGGGGAAATAGAAGATGTGCCTGCAGGCTCAATATTTAGAGCCAAAATGGTAAACTGCTACATTTTGGGACTGTCCCTTCTTTCTTCTTCCACTGCTTCACCCTCTAGGTCAATAAACGCCTCCTTGGCCTACAGTAGCTATTATGCCCTCAGAGCTGACTGCACTGTCTAGGTGGGCCCTACTAACTACGTTGGAGTAACAACCTTAGAAACACCCCCTTCTTTAACTGCTATCACTATCGGAGGGGATGCACCAGAGACTACAAACCTAATAGTGTGAGACTTCTTCGTAGCACTTTGAGGCACAGGTGCATCAGGCGCACTCCTCTTCTTTGGAGTGGTCTTTTCTTCTCAGACCTGTTGCTTACCTTTGCTCTTGACAGGTGGTGCTTGACTAGTTTGTTGTTCTTGGAGAGCGTACAGGTCATCCACTCTGCTAGGGCTCTCTAAGCTCTTGGGTACACGGTCCCCAAAAAATACGGGTCGATAATCATTAGATTTTTCTCAAATAGATCAAAAAAATTTTGATCTATCTACAGCGTGGGATCAGACTTCTTTTTGTGGTGACACCTCATTATCCACCAATTCAAAACCTTCTCTACCAACCACTGGGGTGCTTTTTATTTCATGAATGTGAAAATCTTATCATCAGGGTCTTGATGTGGAAACCGCCTAGGGTTGTACTCAGCCTCGATGACATAAAAATCATGCCACGGGGGAAAGGAGAACATATTTTCAATGTGCCATTCGAGGTCCCGTCCAGAAGGATTATTGCGCTGCTGCTCAATCTATGGGCAAGGACAGCAGTGGAATTTTTCTTTCCCAATATTTACTCTGAAGATGCCATCTGGGTCATATTTCCACCGTTGTGGTAGGTCTATCAGACCAAAATCATACAGGTTAATTGATAGATAATGATTTTGCTTATTTTGCATCACCTTGATGGGACCAAGCTCAATGGGCCAAGGGTAGGTGTGTTGTTTCTTCCTTCCCTTTTCGAAGACATCATCTGCATAATCACACTAACGAGTGACCTCTTGAGCAAACAGGTATTCGATAGCGTAATAGGGTAGCAAGAAGGGTTTACCTAAAAACCCAAAAATTTGTATCACAAGCCCTTGTGTTAAATGAAAAATGTCTCATAGTTGCTGACTTATCACATAATATTTCATCTCCCTCGAAACTCATTCGTAGGTCCTAGTCATAATTTGCAGCACTGGTCCGAGGAAAACCCGATTGAAATTATAGTAAGATTCTCGCCTTGACAGGACTGAGGTCCATTGATACACCGGGAGTGGCTCACATTTTTCATTAGTGAAGTTCTTGTCAATGAATGCAAAGCCATACTTTGCATGCAACTAGTGAAAGAAGTACCACACCAAGAAAGAGCAACTTCAAAACGCCACGATCCCTTGTTTCATTGCACATAGCTAGAGGTGCAACTGACGAGACACCCAATCGGCACAATCATAGTAGATAGGCTTTATTTCCCATGACGTAGCATCGACGACATAAAATTCACTGTGGGATACACATTTAGCAACCACCACTTGCTAGGCATTTACCTGGGCATCTGATGCCAGGCCAGTGATCCATGCCAGCATAGAGAAAAGTTTGGAATTCTTGAATTTTTGCAAGGACATGGGGAGTTACGACAAGGTTCTTGGCACGAGGGTTTTCATGTAACGAGCTTCCATAAAATGCCTCATCTACGTCAAAAAGCTATATCTTTGCGCTTGCTCTTTTGTGTTAATTCTTCGGACAATAACATTCTCAGGATGGCGTCACCCACAAGCAAAAGCCTCATAGATTTTGTCAGTCGAGATGGAAAATAATTTGTTCCCTTTCGAGTCCATAGATCTAGTCTAAGGGATCATAGGTCTGGCCGATTGCAAATATCAATTTTGGGTAGGGATGAACGAGCGAACATAAGTACCAGTATAAGAGTGAGGGATAAGTGACTACTCGGTCGTGCACCTCAGTTACTTTTGCCCTCATTTGGTCAATATCCATGCACAACTTTTCTATACTCGTGCGAGTGACAATACAGTCCCGAATTTTACTCAGTTGATCTTCATGTGGGGGTGGCAAGCGTTTCTACTTCTTTTCTCTAACGACTCCTTGCTCGCCTTCAGCAATTTTCGGAACTGCCCCCTCCTTTTGCTGGGTTTCTCCTTTCTTGCCCATTTTTCTATGGTGAAAAACCCTCAAGTATTCTCCAAGGACAAAATTCAGGGACCTAAGAATACTTTAGAAGTGAATCTTAAGTGTGCAGAAACAACCAAGTCTTACCAACAATCGCCAAGAGTGAACGATACCACAGGTTCAAGATTTAAAAGGGGATATTTCTTGAAGCACCTGACCTTTTATAGGTTCAGTTTATACCCACCTGTGTTAATGCTACCTGTGCAAAATTAATGAACAAAAATACCTTAGAGGCATTAGGAAAAACCTCTTCCAAGGTAAACAATGATGGGGCGCAGATCCTGATCTTAACTACCCAAGCCAGGCTCAATCATTCTTGAAAAGTGTGAATTCCTATTATAGGTATACTTAGTTTCAATCATGGGCCACGCCTTGAGTTGTGTGTCGATGAACTACGCTAAACTTAGAAATTCACGATTAGGGATTGCCTCTAAAATCGTGCACTTCAGTCACCTCGAGATGAACACCTTTTTCCCTGAGCTACGTTCCAAAGTGGTGCACCTAGGTTAGGCCCACCCCCTTGTGCACCTCCTTGGAAAAAAGTGTGCTCTGTCTTGGGCGCATGGCTTGAGTGTGCCTCGCCTTGGGTGCACGACTTGAGTGCGTCCAGTCTTGGGCACACGGCCTAAGTGCACCTCACCTTGGCGCACGGCTTGAGTGCGCCCAGTCTTGGGTGCATGGCCTGAGTGTGCCTTGCTTTGGCACACAACTTGAGTGTGCGGGCTACTTTCAGCACGAGGCTCCTTTGTTTGTCATGAAACATTACCTGCTCTACTGCACGACTTGTCCTAAATTCACAAAATAGAAAGAGGACGTCCATAGGCCTCCCTTCACTAGCAAATGTGCTTGCCCTCAAAATAGAGCTTCCATAAACATAGAGAAGCAGAGGAACATCCTTTCGACTATACAAGAAAAATGGAATGCATAAGGGAAAAACGAGAATATATACAATTGTACAAGAAAATTTTGCTCCATCCCTCACTGGTGGTACGCCTTTAGGTGTACGCAATTAACTGATAATGGCAAAGCAAACCCATTCAAATCTTGCAGTGTGAAAGAGTTTACCAGGTGCACCTAGGAGACTTTAAAAGGACCTTCCCAAAATGCATCAGACTTATCATGATTTCCCTATTTGGACTTTTTTACATTCTATTTTAGCACTAAGTCTCTGATCTAGAAAGTGCGCTTGGAAGTCCCTTTGTCGAACCATTTTTTTATGGCCACTGCATGCCTCATAAAAGCCTCATAGGCTTTCTCCCTCTCTTCTTCTAACTGTAAGATTTGGGCGATTCTAATGCTAATTGAATCAAATTCCTCGCCCTCATCGTCCAAAGATCGAAGAGACTGTAACGCTGACAACTCAATATGTGCAGGAAGCACTGCTTCCTTCCCATACACTAAAGAGTATGGGGATGTCTTTATGGACTTTTTGATAGAAATCCAATCATCCCATAGCACAAAATCCAAGTGTAAATGCCAAGTTCGCTTATTGTCCTCCAACGTTTTCTTGAGAATTTGAAGCAAGTTTTTATTAGTAGATTTCGCCAAGCCATTACCCTATAGGTAATAATTCGACGAAGTCTTCATATATATACCATACTTGCTAGAAAATGCACACCTCTTGGCCCCAAAAAAATGAGAGCCGTTGTCTGTCACTACAGCGTCCGGTATCCCAAAACAGGTTATGAGTCCCTCCAGAAAGGCAATAACCACATCCTGATCTGCTCGCTTGGTTGGAACTACCTCTGACCACCGGGTGAAATAATCAGTAGCAATCAAAATATATTTGTGTCCTAATAAAGAGTTAGGCTCGATTATCCCAATGAAGTCTAAACCACATTGTTGAAATGGGCCCTCAACCTGAATCGTGTGCAAAGGTAACAGAGCATTTCTGATATGGCCTGCATACCTTTGGCACTTATCACATTTTAGGCTTACACTGAAGGAATCTAAGAAAATGGTAGGCCAATAATAGCCTGCCCTTATTATTTTCAAAGCCATTGGCCTTCCAATGAAATGGCCCTTGAACATTCCGAAATGGAATTCATCTAGGATTTTTTGTTTTTCTATCCCCCTAACACATCTCAGGAGGATGTCGTCTATATTTTGATGGAACAACCCCTCGGGTAACAAAACAAATCTATAGGCTTGAAGCCTGAAATGCCTTCTCTATGAAGAATCAAGGCCAGGAGGGCACTGTCCTGTGTCGAAGTACTCTACCAGGTCTTCAATCCAATCTTTGCTATATGCCGATTGATTCGCCCAATTATACTGTGGTAGTGAATCCTCCCATTGACAATCCGTTACTTTAGTCGCAACACTCCTGGCAAGCTCTAGGCATAGCACCCACCCATGGACTAATTTCATGGGATGAACGTCAATATCAAACCCTTAAATTTTTGAAATCCAACCAGCCCTGTTATTACCAAGTTCACCTTGGATGATGAAGGTCCACACATCCGAGTGTACAACGTACACTATTGTATTGCTTTGTGAGACAAAATGTCAAAACTTTTGTAGCACTCGCATCATTGCATGTACTTGAATTTTGATAAAACTATGTTTTTCATCATGCGGGAGTATCACCTGGCTGAGGAATGCTATAGGTCATTCGTCTCCTTCCTTATTATTCTGAGTGAGCATGATCGCATAACTTTCTGGTTCCTCGACCGCATACAAAATAAAGTCTTGGGAATAATCAAGATTAACCAGAATGGGGGCTTGGAAAATCCATCGTTTGATGTCTTTAAATGCCTGTATCCTCTCATCAGTCCACAGGAATTCCACATCCTTTTTTAAGAGTTGAGTCATAGGTTTTATCGATTGAGAAAAATCAAAGATAAACTTCTTGACGAAATTTATTTGCCCAAAGAAGGATTGGAGACCCTTCTTATTAGCCAGCAAAGGCAACTTGAGCAGGGCTTTGGCTCTAGTAGGATCAATAGCAAGACCCTTCTCCGATATCAGATGGACTAAGAGTTTGCCTTCTTTGACCGTAAAAATTGACTTTTTTGGGTTTATTGATATCTCGAACTCCCGACATTTTTCAAACACCTGTCAGAGATGCGCACCGTGCTCCTCCCTTTTGTGGGAAAAAATCATCATATCATCCAAGTATATCACAATTACGTGGTTGAGGAGTTCTCCAAAATCCAAGTCCATCGCTCTTTGGAAAGTTGCCCCGACATTTGAAAGGCCAAAGGGCATGCGTTGATAAGCAAAGGTGCCCCACTTGGTGGTGAAGGCAATTTTATATTGGTCCTCTTCTCTGACCCAAATCTGGTTGTACCCAAAGAAACCATCTAGGAGGGAAAATCTCTGGGCCCCTGCCACTACATGGAGAATCTGGTATATCTGGGGCAGTGGATAATGATCCTTCAGGGATGCCTGGTTGAGATTCTGGAAGTCCATGCAAAGACGAATATCTCCATTCTTTTTTCGGATAGGGACCAAGTTTGCTACCCAAGATGAATGCTTGATAGGGTAGATTATCTTTGCCTCCAGCATTTTGAGAAGTTTGACCTTCATCAAAACCTCAATTTTTGGGTTTACAGGCCTTTTCTTTTGTCGTACGGGCTTGACTCCTTCCTAGAGCTCAATAGTATGCTAAAAACATCTTGATTATACCCTTTCAAATCATGATAACTCCATGCAACGATATCGGGATACTCTCTGCAGAGGGTCCTGATTTGTTCAATTTCCTTCAGCATGCAATCAGTTCCCACTTTAATGGTCTTCCTGAACTCCAAGGCTAACTCTTGATACTCTTTTGCATCCACTTTTATTTTGTGAGGCAAGGCCCTGTCATCTTGATCAAATAAACTCTCAAGGGTTATCAAACCCTTGAGGATGTGGTTGTTCTTCAGTTGGATAAGACCCTCATACTCATCAAGGGATCTATCTTCAATATTTTCAGCTTTGTTAATAAAAAAATCAATGATCTACTCGTCATTATCAAAGACCTACCAGTGATTATTTTTATCTGGTATTGAGGGTCTATAAATAACCCTAACTATCTTTGGTCTTTGCATAAGTTTCTCAGCTTTAGAGTACCTTGCTGCAATGGATGCAAAAACATCTGCATGCTTGTTTCGCTCTCATGAAATAGGTTGGATATTTAGGGCCGAGAAGGATTCTAGCAGATCCCATACCTTGTTACGGTATGCTTTTAAGTAGTGTTTTTTAGCAACACTTTTGTTTGTCACTTGGTTGTAGATCAGTTTAGAATCCCTGAATATCTACAACTACTTTATCCCTAGTTTCTTCATCTTTCGTAACCCCAAACATAGGGCTTCATACTCGACTAAGTTATTAGTACAACTCCAAGCGAGCCTGTACAAATAGGTTCTCTGAATTCCATAGGGGGAGACAAGGACAACCCTAGCTCCAGCACCATTCTTGCGTTGGGTGTCGTCAAAGAATAGTTTCCATAGTTGCTCATCCATAGGGTCGGTATCACTTGGGGACTTAGCCTTCTTAGGCTTGGTGATCGAGTAAAATCCTATATCTAATTCTATCATAGCATTAAAATCCAACATGGAAATTTCATCCTCTAGGTGTAGCTCATTAAGGGTTTCTTCCATCAGCCCCACTCCTTCTCCTATTTCCTCTGCCCCATCGATGATATTTATAGAGTCCATGGGTTTCTCCACATCTTGGATCCTTTCAATAAGAAAGGTAGAAGGTTTCTCATTAAAAATATTTACCTCTTCCCCCTGAAGGGGACTTCCAGATGTGAATAATCAAGGGACAAATAGCCCCCAAGCTTGGTAGTGAATTCCCTAGATAAGCACATGCTAAAATAGGGCTCCAAGTCAACTACCACAACTTCTTGGATTACCGTAATCTATGACATCTTATGCAGCACGATTGGGATATCCTTTATAACCTTGACAGTCCTGACCGGAGTTCCATCCAACTGGAGTACCTCGGGGCTGCTCCTTGTATACTCCATGCCCATAAATTCACATACAACTTTAGGCATGACAGTATTTGCAATGCCAACCATACAATTGTGTACTACCCACCCTTCCATTCTAAGAGACAAGTAAAACAGTCTGTAGCACCCTAAAATTGGCACAGTAAACCTTAGCAATAATTAAAATTACCTTAGTAATAATTCAAATTCAAATTTTAAACCCCGAATCGCCCATTAACCGCCTGTTAAACCGCTTTCCTCATTTTCCATGCCATTTTTAGGATTTGTTGTGACCGTTGGATGATATCGTCGCCGATCAGACGATATCGCCTCAGATCGGACGAATTCGTCTGGAGCAGAACGTCCAGACGATTTCGTCCCAAAACTGATTTTTCATAATTAGCTTCTGTTTCAACGGCGTCTCTAACCTGGGCAAAAGCGTGTCTACGTGGTTAGAGACTTCCCCCATTGGAGATCTCCCAAATTGGGATGATCTCCAACCTCCCAACCTCCTTCCTATGCCTATTTAATCTTAGGCCCTCCCCTTGACATTCCCCTGGCTGAATTTTTCTGTACTTCGAGTTTTATTTGCATTAGAATGTCTTAGACTATTGTTTGCCTTTGTCCCTTTTCGAATTTTCTTGTAGGAACTTTGTCATTCTTCAGCCGGAGCAAGCTCAGATCGTCGCAGACGATCCTGTACGATCTCGGATGATCACGCCCCAATTCGAGATGATTTCGTACTCTACAGACGATTTCAACTACAGTCAACATTGGGGGCAATTAGTGCCTAGAGTTTGCACTTTTCTCTTCTCGTCTACTGTTTCATTCTGCATTTAGATCAGTTTATTGTTATTTTCTGCTATTCTGCATTTTGGAGTTCACCCATATAGCTTAAGTGCATTATAAGATCATAATTTTTCATTAGAATATTATAATTTACTTGAATTTCTATTTGTAATTATCGTTTTAGTATCTATATTGTCATTTTACATCATTTTCCTCTGTTAGAATAGCTGCATTTTCTGTATTCTGTGTCTATTTCTCTGATTGTAGGTCTCTGACGAATTCGTCAGATCTCAGACGATCCTGTCTGATTTCAGACGATCCTGTCAGATCAGAGGCGATCTTGACTGCTTCAAAAATCAGAACCTCCATCAGACATCCGGATCAGGTATGACTTTTCTCTATCTAGTATATTCTCTGTATTTTCTATTCATTCTATGCTTTCTGTATTCATTTAAATCTGCATTTCATATAGAACAGTTTAGATTCATTTGGCCAAACCTAGGATTTGAATGATTAAAGATAAAATTGAACACATCAAACACATTCCCAACCTAGGCGTGGAGACTGCCACTAAAAGTTTCCTGGTGAACCCCACCATCCGTCGAAAAATCACCTTAATACACCCTCCCCCGAGAGGCGGGACCTTCAAAGGGCCTCTCGAGTCTGAGGTATTGTCCCATCCTTCTCGCATCCCCCTTCCGGGCATGGATCCTTTAGCCTTGAAGGTAAGGGTGCGAAAAATTTGGAGCGATACATTTTGGTGAACCCGACGTGAAATAGAAACCTTTTGAAAACAAAAAATATATATATATATATATATATATATATATATATGTATACAAAAAAAATATAACAAAATCATCATTTCAAGTTTGTATGTTTTAGATTCAATTCTAAATAGTAGATATTAAATATTACTTTTAGAAGTACTAAAGAAACCATGAGTTTTTACTCAAATCAATATGAGCCCATCGGTAATGTTGGAAGAATTCAGCCAAATACATTTGTTGATTATGACCAACCTCATCCCTATTCAACATCACCTCCATCACACTTTTCTCATTTTTCATCCTTAACCCAACAGGACAATCCCTTTTCCAATCCTCTTCATAACGATATTATCTATTCTCCCATATATCCATATTATGTCTATCAACCCACATATAATCCTCCTCCACCCTTTCAATATTCTTCTTTCAATACAACACATCCATTTCAACAAGAAAATACTTATTCTTCCAATCCTACCATGCACTCACATCATACTTCACAATCTTCCTATCATCATTCTACCCATAACAAAGAAAAGAGAGGTAAGAAACCATTAGGTCCTTTTATGACTGAACTCCTAAGGCACATATCAAAAACCTCTCGAAAACCTTCATCACGTACATTTACAAAGCTCAATCAACCAATGGATATAATTCTCAAGCATTTACTTGATACAAATAAGATTGAACTCCCTTCCATAAGACAACTTGATACCACAACAGATTGGTTTAAACCCGAGCTACATTGTGAATATCATAGAGTAGATGGACATATGACACAAAATTGTAAAGATTTAAGATGTGCAATTCAAGATTTGATTGATAAGGGTCTTTTTAATATAAAGGAATTACAATCTACAACTGATTATAAATCTCCAGTAAACAATCAAACTCCTACACAACAAATACCAATAATCAATCAAGACATGGGGATCTCCCAAGAACCCCTATTCAATTATCAACAACAGGAAACCAATCAAATATTGCATGTTAATGTGTCCCATCATGATGATATTACTAATATTGTAATAAAAACTACAAATGAGCAACCTCAAGTTCAATCAACTCAATCCGATATTCAAGATATGGATTCCTCATTTGACCAACCTTCAAAACTATCTTTGGCTCTAGAGAATGATCCAAAATGGAATGTAAGCATAGAAAGCTCATCTTTAGAATCAAAATCTCAATCTGAAATCCACTTTGATAGCCAACAACAAGTGATTAATCCTCAAGCAAAGATATCCCTTTTAGAAGTATTACAAAGTTCTCATAAGGAAACTTTGTTCAAGATACCTAGCCAACAATTTGTTCCTCATCATATTTTCTCTAAGAACATAATTAATGGTGTAAACCCTCTTGAGGTTAACCATATTTCATTCTATGATGAGGAGATTCCTTCCTCTACTCCACAAGAAGACTACTATCTTTACATTACAGGATCTAGTAAAGAAACACCTGTTAAAACTATCATGGTAGATAATGGCTCCTCTCTTAATTTATGCACTTATCAATTATTCCAAAAACTCAAAACAAAGGAAGAAGATCTTAATGAATCAAATGTTATTATAAAATCTTTTAACAATGAAATTCAAGAAGCTCAAGGTACTATAATTTTTCCCCTTAATATTGGATCCAAGATCCTGGATACTCTGTTTTATGTAGCATATTGCCCTTCATATTACAACCTACTTCTCGAAGTCCTTGGATTCATACGATGAGGGTTGTCCCTTCCACTCTTCACCAATGTTTGAAGTTTGAAATTGCAAATAAAATTGTTACCATACATGGTGACCCAACACCATTTGAAGAATATTTAACGGTTGAAACATCAAGTTCTATACATTCTCTATTATCACAATTATCTTCTATCCATCACTTTTCTTCATCCATATATGATCATCCTTGTTTACCAAATAACATCCATGCATATCTTTCACATATGCTCCCTCCATCTTATCAAGATTTGGAATATAGTGATAAGAATCAAGAACCTTCTTATCCTTCTTACATTTTATTTTGTAACATGATCAATTTTACACATATAAAAGTCAAATCTTTTGCTACATTATTCTACATTATAACAAAGCTTTTGTTATCGCTACCTTTTATTCATCACCTTTTGTTCTTACCTTCACCTCAACCAAATTATCCTTCAAAACCTCCTTTGATTTTGAAGCAACCTTAGACATGCTATACTCAAATAACCTTGTATAGTGTATATAGATCATCTTGTATATACCACCAATTCCATCATCTAAAAATTCATATAAAACTTTCAAAAAAATAGTAATATTATTTATTATTTCAATTCATAAATTAAAATCAAAATTAAAAACATTCAAAATCATCAAAATCTTCAAAAACATCTTTTATTTTGTACTTCTCAATTTGTGAAGTATTGCAGTTATATTTTCAGTTATTTTGGATAAATTAGCATTTATTTGGAATCCCGCACTTTCACATTCACATGAATAAATATCTTGATTTTATTTGGTATGATTACTAATCTCTCTTATATCAAAGTCCACAAAATTCAATTAAATAAAGTTTGAGCATAGAGAATTGATCTTGTTATTTACTTAAACCAAGCATATCCTTTCACAATAAAATGATTATATTTGTAATGTCCATGCTATGCTACATAGTAGAAGTGGTTTCTTGAGCGAAAAGTTTCCCCTGCTATCCTATCATGCACATGGTCTAGAATCTTTGAGAATTGACAAAAGGACAAGCTCACCCCTACCCAGAATAAAAATCCCTTGCTCTACAGACTAATCCGAGCAAGTATCCCTAGAATAGGAAGCAAAAGAAAAAGAAAATCAAGAAAAATCATGAGAAAAAGAAGCATTATTTCAAAATCATTTTGTACCTCTTAGCACTATTTCAGCATTATCTCAAATATCAAAGCAAAAGATACGAAAAAGAAAAATACAAAAAAAAAAAGAAAGAAAGAAAAAAGCAAAGAAAGCAAAACAAGCAAAAGCAAAAGCAATAAAATCCCTTTCCCTACCCATTGAAAAGAAAAGAAGGGTTGATGAGCTTGAATCCCTGGAATTCTCAATTATTCAAAAACTGTGAGGTAAGCCCCATAACAAGTGGTTTGTGCCCAACCCGCTTGGCCTTGGGTAACTCCTAGCGTGGTGATATGTCTGTCACATTAGCGACCTTCTTTTGTACAGACCTATGTCTGCTTATGGATTAGCTAGCTCTTGATAACCCGACTTACATAGTAGTCTGGTATGGTTATATGCATCTAAATCATGGTTAATGAACACTTATTTGGTTAATTCAAATCACTTGTATCAAATTATCTTGCTCAAAACTGGTAAATGCACAAAGCAATTGCACACACATTTGTATTTGAGAGATTTTGTGTATCATTATGATAAATCAAGATCGGAAATGAACTCACATACGCACATGGGATTCCTTATAAATCTAACTTTTGTCTTTAAGATACTTTGAAATATTTTTGCAAATTGTCTGGAATAATTTCATTTTCTTCTCTGAGAACAGTTGTTTAGTATAAAGACAACTACATGCATTACCAAAAAAATCAAAATCATTTTCAAAAAACATGCAATAAAGTTACATTTATATATAACTTTTGACTTTCGCGACGATGGTATAGTTCCAAAACCAAAATTGGAATTTTATGCCTAGCACAAGTCCTCATCTTCATATTTTCTGTTTATTTTCAAAAATTAAAAATCAACCATGCAATAAAACTATTATTTTCTTCTTTGGATTTCGCGATGATGGTATAAGTCTATACCTAAATATTCTATGCCTAGCGCAAACCATCGAACTAATTTTATTTCCCATTTATTTCAAATCATAAAAAACATATGACTTAAATCATTATGTTACACAATTATGCTTTAAAAGAACGCACATTGTTACTATTTCATGTCATTATGTTCAAATTCAATTTTGCAATGATGGTATAATTTCTAGGGAATTATTCAAAATTTTATCACACTTAGGAATTTATGCCTAGCAAAAATCATTTTAAAATATTTCATGCATACTATTTTTATGAAAATCTGAAAACAAATCATCAAACCATCATCATCTCCATCATCACAACACAAAGTCTTAAGACAGTCTCTTAAGCACTCTTTTACTTTTAACAATATTTCTATACTAGGATTAGCTTGACGACCGAGTGAGCGGCGACTCCATGAAATGGTCTATAATAGCGACAATGTCCTTTGAAATTATTGTTAGAAGTCCCTTTTATTTTTATCAAATTATCCCACAAACAACCAATTTGTTTACATCAGATTATTTCATTTAAATTTTAAAAGCATGACATTCAAACCATAATATTTCCAAACGACATAATTACATGAATCATCAAATCAATCACACCAAAACATTAAAGCATCATACAAACACATAAGACAAGTCATATGATCAAAAATATCTCATCTATATATATATATCAACAATATATACATCATCTCAAAACTGGATCGGTATGCCACAATCTGTACCTCGGCATACTCAATCCTCTATCAAAAATAATAAACACTATGTATCAATCTATGTAGTGCAGTCTGTAGCAGCTAGCCTCGAGAACCCCTCGAGCTCTCAGCCTCATCTCCTCCCTCGCCCTGAGGTGGACGAGGTGGCCCCATCGCAGTCCGTGTGGTGCTATGAGTCCTGGACTCTGATCGTGATGATGTCCTCGATGACCTCATCACGACAGGCTCCGCAATGGGGGCCGACAGCGGTAACCTCTGCTCCTCTGGCACCATATGGTGGTATAGCATCTGATAGAATGTGATCTGGGCAATAGCCCATGCTAGGTCCCGAGTGCTCGCCCCTCCGCTCCGTGCTCTGAGGCGTGCGACCTCATCTCTGAGCTGTGTGGCCTCCTCTCGGTGTCGTGCAGCCTCATCCTACAAGGACTGCACCTGAGCCTAGAGACGAACAGTCTCCACCCGAAGAGTAGCCATCTCGCTACTCTCTCCTACCTCGACACCCTTGCCCTTATCGGGCGATGGTGGCCTCTCTCTCCATGGAGAAGGGGGTCTCTCCTCCCTCCTCTCCCACTGCCATGGCCTCTGCTGAGCCTGTGGCCTCCTCTGCTCTCTCCCTTCGTGACCCTGTGCCGCCTCAATGGCCGCCTGGCACCGCCTCCCCATCCGATGCACAACTGCGTGAATCGGACCCTGAGCCCTCGTCATCCGAGGAGGGCGGATGCCTACGTACCAGGCATCATAGCCGTCAGCAACCCCAACGTCGTCACCATCCACTGGCTGGATGGGGGCATCGTCCACATCCTCACTCCAGAAGCGCTGCATATCTGGAGCCCCATTGACTGTAGTGTTATCCCGGACGGTCCGAGAAAACTCGTAGTCCTTGAGAGATGGGATCCCCTGCTGTAGACCGAACTGCCTCAAAACTCGGTCATAGCGGTGGAGCTCCACCTCTCTCCTCTCCATCCTCAGCCAACAGGTTCGCCTAACGTGAGCCAGCTCCTGTCCATCCTCGGCCCACCCTGGATGATCTCTCCAAGGCCTCCAGGTGATCTGGTCGGAGACAAGGTCATCAAGTAGTCTCCGGGACATTGGCAGATCTATCCGCCGCTGTGACCCTCTCCGGAGCCACCAGTAGAAAACTCGGGGCCTCTCCCCATCAATCCCTATCAGTGGGAGCCCTACCGGCCTCCGCACCGTGATGTGCTCCCAGCACCAAACCTGTAGTAGTGATGTCATGACCAGACATCGGCCGCCCTTGTATACGACCCCATGCAGGATCCTATACAATCGGCATAGTACAAAGCTCCCCCAAGCAAACCTGTACCCGTGGTCTCTCATGTCGTAGACCACATCTGTCAGTAGCCATGGTAGTTTGCATCCACTCCGATGGCATAGCAACAGACCACCTACCACCCCAACCAAAACCTGTGTCAGTCTAGATGCCCCAGGCATCCGGCGTAGCGACTCGATGTTCACTCCGCCCTTCTCCAGGGTGAAGCTTGGATCTCCGCACAGTTGCATCATCGCGTGGCCCTGATTGGCCATGGGAGTGATTAGCCGTCCTTGTATGGGGATCCTCAAAATCCTCCATACATCCTCCAATGTGGGAGTCATCTCCCCTATCGATAACCGAAAACAAGAAGAACCCGGATACCACCTCTCTGCTAGGGCTGTCAATAGCCCCATATCTGTAGAAACTTGTGGCATATCTGCCACATGCTGCAAGCCGACTTGAGCCAACTGATCTCGCTCTGCCTGAGATAGAGCGGCCAAGTCATCCTTCAGCCCATCGTATTTCCATTCTCGGCTCTTTAGTAATCCTCTCTGCAACATAAACAACAAAACAATACAAATCATTAATAAAACAGTGATTAAAAATGCAAGTAAAACAAGTTCACTTTCATACAAATGATGATATCGTCCACTATTGGACGATATCGTCCAAAATTTGAGCAAATTCGTCTCCGATTTCGCAAGAGGGAATCGTCCCTTATTGGACGAAATCGTCCCCATATCGTCGATTTCGCCCTTGGACGAAATCGACGATATCGAGACGATTTCGACGAAATCGAGACGATTTCGTCCCGACGACGTCGACGGCCCAAAAATGGCCGCGATGCTCAAAAATCATTCAAAATTAATCTAAAAAGCATGAAATTCAAAATTAAAGCATTCTAAATTAAGTTTGGACCCTTACCCGTAGCCCGCGTCGGACCTCTGTCGATCTGTGCGCTTGTCTCGACCATCTTGTCTACAGAGCTCTAGAAACCAGGAAAATGAACAGTAACAATGAATTAGGGTTTTACCCTATTTTTCTTAATTTTATTCAAAAACACTTAACAACATTTTAAAATTTTGCTTTTTCACGTTTTTACCTCAAACGTTCGATTTGGGTAAAAACACGGAGGGGGCACCATAGTAAGCTGTCGTACGATTCGACCTAGAATCGTCGCCTAAAAATGGGAATAATTTTTGCTTTCTCGTAGATCGAGAAGAACTCATATTTAACGCATTTTCTTTGGAAAATTCGCTAAAGAGGGGGCAAAATGTAGCACCCTAAAATTGGCGCAGTAAACCTTAGCAATAATTAAAATTACCTTAGTAATAATTCAAATTCAAATTTTAACCCCGAACCGCCCGTTAACCGCCTGTTAAACCGCTTTCCTCGTTTTTCGCGCCATTTTTAGGATTTGTTGTGACCGTTGGACGATATCGTCGCCGATCAGACGATATCACCTCAGATCGGACGAATTCGTCTGGAGCAGAACGTCCAGACGATTTCGTCCCAAAACTGATTTTTCATAATTAGCTTCTGTTTCAACGGCGTCTCTAACCTGGGCAAAAGCGTGTCTACACGGTTAGAGACTTCCCCCGTTGGAGATCTCCCAAATTGGGATGATCTCCAACCTCCCAACCTCCTTCCTATGCCTATTTAATCTTAGGCCCTCCCCTTGACATTCCCCTGGCTGAATTTTTCTGTACTTCGAGTTTTACATGCATTAGAATGTCTTAGACTACTGTTTGCCTTTGTCCCTTTTCGAATTTTCTTGCAGGAACTTTGTCATTCTTCAGCCGAGCAAGCTCAGATCGTCGCAGATGATCCTGTACGATCTCGGACGATCACGCCCCAATTCGAGATGATTTCGCACTCTACAGACGATTTCGACTGCAGTCAACATTGGGGGCAATTAGTGCCCAGAGTTTGCACTTTTCTCTTCTCGTCTGTTGTTTCATTCTGCATTTAGATCAGTTTATTGTTATTTTCTGCTATTCTGCATTTTGGAGTTCACCCATATAGCTTAAGTGCATAATAAAATCATAATTTGTCATTAAAATACTATAATTTACTTGAATTTCTATTCGTAATTATCGTTTTAGTATCTATATTGTCATTTTACATCATTTTCCTCTGTTAGTATTGCTGCATTTTTGGTATTCTGTATCTATTTCTCTGATTGCAGGTCTCTGACGAATTCGTCTGATGAATTCGTCAGATCTCAGACGATCCTGTCTGATTTCAGACGATCCTGTCAGATCAGAGGCGATCTTGGCTGCTTCAAAAATTAGAACCTCCATCAGACATCCGAATCAGGTATGACTTTCTTTATCTAGTATATTCTCTGTGTTTTATATTAATTCTATTTTCTGTATTCATTTAAATCTGCATTTCATATAGAACAGTTTAGATTCATTTGGCCAAACCTAGGATTTGAATGATTAAAGATAAAATTGAACACATCAAACACATTCCCAACCTAGGCGTGGAGACTGCCACTCAAACGTTTCCTGGTGAACCCCACCATCCGTCGAAAAATCACCTTAATACCCCTCCCCCGAGAGGCGGGACCTTCAAAGGGCCTCTCAGTCCGAGGTATTGTCCCATCCTTCTCACATCCCCCTTCCGGGCACGGATCCTATAGCCTGAAGGTAAGGGTGCGAAAAATTTGGAGCGATACAACGACGATGGCCTATTCTTTCCCGTGGGAGAAGTAGTTAGTGGTTGCACCAAAACAATTTGGGTTAGTCTCTCTTTGCCTTTAACGGTCTTGAGGGACTCTTGGAGTAGATCAACTTGGCTAGGTAATTGTAATGTGTCGAAGAGACTTACCTTAGCCGGATTCCTCCTTAGCTCTTCGACAATGTTGTATGTGTCAACGCTTGGTTCTCTCCTATCTTTGGCGGGTTCATACCATGTCCGATATTGTTGAGTGGCTTCCACTCTCTGGTGCTTGGTGATTGAGGTGTATTATAATTTCTCCCATGCCTGATCCCTCGCTTCAGCCAGGGGTTGAGAGGTGGAGGCTTGTGTCCGAGGGGCTACTGTCTTTGCCCTTGAGGTCAAGTAATATTTTAATCGAGCATTGTCTGAGGATTCTCTAGCTGGAGCTGGTTCTCTTCCTGAAGGTGTTGCTGCCTTGTTGGATTGTTGCTTAGGATTGGCTGGCACTTTAAGTGGTTCCATCTAAACTGGATTGACCTCAATTGGCCTTCTACCTGTCTTTGTCAGGACAACCTATTCAACAGGGGAAACTATACAATCATGATCATCTTCCATCATCATATTTACCTGACCATCAGAGATGTTGTCTGAAAGCGTTTGAGCATAGTTCTGGTGGACTACATAGGCTTCTTCATTATGCGGGTCATTGCAGGTAGAGCACCAGTTAGCCCTGTCGGATGTACCAACCTCATCGTATTCCAAAACTACAGAATTTCTCTCATGAGGTCTGCCAGTAGGAGCAGTTTGATCTCTTGTGATTTGAGGAGGGGGCATTTGTGGTGGATAATTCTGGTCTCAGAATTTGCTTTTCTTCATGATATCCATATCATTTGCCATACTCTTCATAAACCCGTACATATCCCTTAGCTCTTTAGCCTATTGTGGGTTTAGCGAGGCATGAGCCGGAGTAGCTGGTAATGATAACGATGCCACTAGAGCAGGTAGTGCCAGATACTTTGGAGGCACCGACAGTTATGGGACCGCATGGGTAGGTTGTTGCAGCATCTGTACTCAAGACTACAGAGTGGGCACAACTTGATTTTGTGGGTCGTGCACCCATGGCTGACTGGGGTAGGTCAATGATATAGTAGAACCGGGTGCTGCTTGATTTTGTGTCATGAAACCACGATTGACTAGGGTATGTCAACAGTATAGAAGAACCAGATGCACTTGGATACATGCTTTGAGGAAAATCTGGGTAAATCAAAGTTGTCACCTTAGGGGGTATCCTTTCGATGGCTATCAGGTCATCTTTTGATTTTTGCGCTTGTTCATACATATCTATAAATGTATTAATATTGGAGTGTCGGATGCTTATGATGATGTCAGTATGGAACGCTCTCAAGTAATAGAATGTGGTGTGACGTGGGGTGGGCCAAAGGTCTTCAGGGACTCTCATCCAGGTCTGATCAAACCTGAGATTGAAATAGGGTATTTCTTCTTAGGGATGTCTCTATATACCAGTGAACTGGTGTAACAGGTAGAATGGGTCTGCTTGCTCATGGAAACCTCTTACTAATTTCTCGACCAGTTGGTCCCACGAAGTGATAGTTGCACAGTGCAAGTGAGCGGTACCAGTAGAGGAGCTTACCTCTTAAAGAGAGAACCAACAACTTAACCATGACATCTTCATTGGTAATCTCATGAATTTTTTCCAATCCTACAACATCTTGGACATGCTTAGCTACTATCTTTCCTGTACCATCGTAGGTGGGCAGAGCTTTCAATGCTGTGGGAGGTACTCTATGTTGAGCTGCTAGATTTAGGGGGCCGATATGGTCCCAGGTCACAAACTGCCTAGTGGGAGGTGGTTGCACCATGGGCAGTGGAGGGTTTCCCTAGAGCGGTGGCGATAATGGTTGAACAGGAACAATGAAAACACTTGGTACCCTGATATCAACGTCAGGTGCGGCCTTAGTGTGTTGAAGATCCAGTGAATTAGGCAAAACTGGAGGTAAGCTAGTAGCTGTGCTATCGGGAGTTAGACCCCATGTAGCAATAGTAGATTCTTGCGAGGATGTTTTGTCCAGTGGGTTGTTCGGCCTGACCACTCTAGGACGCTCTCCAAAGGCATCAATGTCAAGTTCGTAGAACTCGGCTTCTTCTTCTGAGTTTCTAGCCTGTCGCCTCTTACGCATGGAGGTGTGATCTTTCAAGCTGGTTTGCGAGGCTTGGATATATCAGAGTTCGTATGAGTCGCCAGATGTTCAAATTTGTCAGTAGTAAGACGAACATCACTTTCTTAGTACTGCTTCTTTAGTGGAACGTTTGCATCCCACCGGGCATGCCAAAAATTGTTGGTCAGAGATCTACCTTAGGTAAGGATTTGGTATTTTAGTGCGCCTTAGACCCGGCCAACATTGAAAGGCCGAGAGGAAGAAATGCCTCCGTGCCAATCTCTAGAGATGGGTTGGTTCCCTTACTATTCTAACTGGGGGGTTTTGAGATTAAGGAACTGAAAGGAATGGGAAATGACTGAAAGGGCAAATATGGCCACAAATCGGATAGAATAGGGATGATGGACTAATAGCACGAAAACTATATTGCATTCTGAACCAAATAGCCCTCAAATATAGATAACTAATAGAAATTTAAACCAGAACATCTAACATGTATAATCTCCAGGACTACTCTAGAGTTACTACTTTATCAGCAACTAAATCCAGATATTAGAATTCAAGTTACAGTTTAAAGTAAGGAACGATAGAAGACAAGAAATAGAAGACATACACATTAATATAGAAGTCCAAGTCTAGAGCCAAACATCAGCTGTATTGATAGCAAAATTCAGGTTTTCATTTAGCCTCTAGCAAACATCCATCATTTTACAATAAAAGAGCACCCTTATATAGAGAATTTTTTTGCTTCAGCAATAAATTCTCATAAACAGAATAGGGCGGTGGAAGCTAAGATAAACATTACAAGGTGATACAGCCGCGAGATATTAAACGAGGTATGGCAAGGGCTGGTGACTCCTCAAAATGTTGTTGAATGTCTTCAATGCCCTGACATACTTGACTTGTTGGCGCAGTCTCCTTACTTGCAGGAATCGCCTTTGTAGGAGATATGCTTGAATTCCAGAAACGTCTAATCTAGAAGCTTCCCAATAACTGCGGCTAACCGGGTAAGGATATACTCCAAATTACTGAGGTGGAATTCTTCTGGAAGAAACCAGCACCAAATTCAATCTGATATACTGGCAGAGTGTGCCCGACCTCTGGCGCAAGTGTGAAGTGTGCCCAAACTCTGGCGCAAGTATGAAGTGCACCCAATCTCTAGCGCAAGCATGAAGTGCGCCCAGTCTCTGGCGCAAGCGTAAAGTGCGCCCAATCTTTGGTGCAAGTACACAGTGCACCCAATCTCTGGCGCAAGTATGAAGTGCGCCCAATCTCTGTCGCAAGCATGAAGTGTGCCCAATCTCTGGCACAAGTATGAAGTGCGCCCAATCTCTGGTGCAAGCATGAAGTGCGCCCAATCTCTAACGCAAGTGTAAAGTGTGCCCAATCTCTGGCGCAAGTACACAGTGCGACCAAACTCTGGTGCAAGTACGTAGTGCACCCAAACTCTGGCACAAGTGTGAAGTGTGCCCAAAATCTAGTGCAAGTGTGAAGTGCACACAATATTTGGTGCAAGTACACAGTGCGCCCAAGCTCTAGCGCAAGTACGTAGTGCGCCCAAACTTTGGCACAAGTTCAGAGTGCACCCGAACTCTGGCGCAAGTTCAGAGTGTGCAGCCTTAGGCGCATCCAAAATGAGGTGTTAGATTTGCCAAAAGCTAAAATTTCATGATCCCCCTTTTCGGAAGCTTTCTCACAAGGCTAATAATACACCATGTTGCAGAAATGGCAACACCTCTTCCAAGGATGAATTAACATGGAAATGGTTCAAAGCATTATAATAAACTATTTTTTCCCAGATTTCTTCCAGGTTGACTACTGCCACGACAAGGAAATGAATGCAATGCAAAAAAAATAATTTGAGTAAATTTGGGGGCTGTACATTAAGCATAATGACATAAGAATCACAAGAGGTGATCCAATATTTAAACAAAGCATTTTCGCTTCCCTCCAAGGCAAAATTATAAGGAACAATGAAAGACGTATTTCAAAGTTGTAGATCAAATGAAATTACGAATATTTCCGCTTTGTGAGCACCCTCTCCACCAAGAAGCACGAATAAGGATAAGACGAAATTTAAGGGAAACACTTTCACTCATTGCTATGTTTTGGGAAAATTTGATTTTTAGTGTCAACGGAAATTTTTCAAAGGCGCTCGGGTCGGAGGAATGATAGGAATTTAATGATTGAGGCAGAGAGTGACTACCATTACTAATTTCATGCTAAAAGTGTTGCAAGATTAAAATCACAGGGTGATTTTCATGAGTTCAAAGACATTTTGAACAAGGGAAAATTTCCAAGGCACGATGGATGTACCAAGTTGTCGACCATTTTTTGCAGTTTTCTATGCATCGACGCTCGAATTTGCTGATTTCCAAGGAGTTTCTCCTTAAAGGCTGGATCATTGTCATGGAAGAAAGATTTTTAAGAAATTCAAGGAGGAATTTCCTCACCAAGGTTCTTGATTTGTAAGCATTTTGTCCTTTGTGTATTAAATAGACAAAGGCGAAAACCTCTATAAATACTAGATCGTTTCAATGTAAAAGCAGGATAGACACTCTACAGAAAACTATTCAAGTTTTCTGCATAAATAGGAGTTTTGGCTTCTAATTTTGCAAGCAGTATCTATGTGTGATTTTTCTATTCAAGCATTTCTATTTTATATTCATGTATGTTATTTGCTGCTAAGTTCAAATACTGCATCTGGATTTGGGTACTGCTGGTGAGAGTGTGAGTACTGGAATGCGATTCTGGAAGTTGTCTCCAAGGAACTGTAAGTGGATTCTTTTGCCTTCTTTCTATTCTATGCTGCTATAACACTTGGTTGGAATTCTTGTTGCAAGTCTGTCTCCAATCCTACATCTTCGGCCTGTGGCTATATTTCCCATTTCTTTCTATTATTTCTAATTCCTTTCCTACAACTCTAGACTTAAACCGGTGTAGGATTAGTAAGGGAGCCAACCCTCTCTAGATATTGGCATGGGGGACATTTCTTTCCTCCGACCTTTCAATGTTGGCCGTGTCTAGGGCGCACAAACACATGTTTTGTATTTTAGGTAGATATTTGACCAACACTATGTAAGAACACTCTATCACATAAGATATAAGCTCTATCAAAGCACTTTATACTCTAATCCAAAGTGCTATGTATACTTCAAATAATACATTAAACAAATGCATGAATACTCTCTCAAAGGAAAAAGCAAGTGCCATAAAAATTGGAATCATGAATCTACTTATAAAGGGTAAAGCATACTTAGATCTTGCTTCTAAATTGATTCACAGTGAAGCCTTAGATGATGAGTTTGACACCATGGAACATTATCTACAAGCTCAACTCAAAGAAGCAATTGAAAATGAAAAGGATGACATTCCACTTCCCTTAGATTTTGTAAGCATATTGTATTTGGCATTACTTACATACAAATGTTGCAAAAATGAAAATGTTGAACTAAAAGGATTGATAGAAGCTTATAAAAAGAAAACAGAACTAAGTGAATCATACTTAGAAAATATATCCTCATGCAGTATTGATACTTCAAGAACTATTGATTCAAGATCTTGTCGTAGTGTCTTAAGCTATTGTTCACAAACTTTTGGACAGAGTAAGGAGAAAGAAGGAAAATCATCTTTGCAAGAATCAAGCAACAGTACTACCACCTACAAGAACATAGAGACAAGATTCAAAGGCAAAGCTAAATAGGAAGAAGATGAACCTGATAAAGGAGGACTCCAAAGAAAAAATCAATTGATCAAATCAAAGAGCATTCTCAAGAAGAAGATCCATATTGAAGATTGAAATCTTCAATACCCAAATAATGTGATACAGGGGGGTGTTAGAGTTAGAGTATATTACATTATTTGGGTCATGTATATGTACCACCTTAGGTACATAGTTAGGATAGGATATTAATTTAGGGGGAAGTTATCTAGTTACTTCATGCACAAGTGGCAATGTGCAAGTTGTAATGTGCGAGGTGTCACCTTGTACAACTAGGTAGAGTGTTGGCCAAGGAATCTATCTTCCTATATAAAGGGCCTCAATGGTAGATTATATATCAAGCATATATCAAGTTCATAGCAAGCTCGTATCAAGTTCATGTCATTCTCTTTGGAGTAGTACTAATGTATGGAGTTCATGTAGCTCTTTAAATCATTAATGGAGTGACCATTTCCTCCATATTGCATTGTATTTTTGTCATTTCTATTTATAGTATATTTCAGTCATATTGTTGTTTCACTTTCTTTCATATTTCCTGTATTTCATTAGGACCTGTGTTAGATCTCTCCAATGCATATATCCTCAAAATCTAACAATTTCAATGCACCACATAATGGTACTACAACAAACTATATTATAACAAGAACCATGGAAATTGAACCTTGGTGGGTTCTTTGTAAGACAAACATTCTCCCCTCTCCCCAGTCCAAATTCAACCCCAAGGAAAGAATTCAATATTACTCATTATCATAAATAAGAATTATTTGAAACACATGATTGTTTTTTGACAAACAAGTAATGTATGCATCATCTCACCTACCTTTTGTGGTTGGTCTATAACATCCCATGTGATGGACAATCATAAATTGAGATCCATATTCAAAAAATATATTCTATAATTACTTTTTTACACAGATTACTTGTAAGGCTTTAACCAAGATAAAAAAGAAAACTAGTATCACTTCAACAATAGACCAAAAAGTTCAACAATATAAATAATAATTATTTTTTAATTGGCTATATGAGATTGAAACAAACCCCATCCATATTACATTGTTATCACATAGTGATATTACAATTTGGTAAATATGGATGTATCATATGTGCCAAGATTCAAACATAGGTCTCCTCCTTTGAAGTTGAGGAACTTAACCAGTTGAGCTCATGCCATTGGATAACAACATAGTTAACTTTGTAGCCAATTATAACATAAGAAAGCAAGTTAAATTGATGACATAATTCTTATCGTTATTTAACATTCAAAGATAATAACCTTGTAAATTATGTTGAATCATATTGGGTTCTTGAAACCATAGTATGTATTTAACTATATCAAACAATTTAAACTCAAAACACAAAAAATATGTGATTTAACACAAAAAAAACAAGCCCACCATTTTATTTCTCTGGATAGGTAAATTGCTTTCTAATATTAAAGAAGCTTCTTATCTCCACAACACACACCTAGAATTTGAATACAAACACTGCACAATGATGTATAACATACCTCCCAAAATTTGAATTTGTCATAATGATGACAAGTACTCCAACTTACCATTAGATCAAAACCTAATATACTAAAACATATTCATTTTATTACATTAATTTACAGAAAAAAGATATTCAGTATAAAATTGAGTGATAGATTTCACATCAAGTTTACAAATGAATTCTTGATCTAAAGGTAATCAACTTCTGACTTTTCCTTTCATATCTGTTATCTTCTATACAAAAGAGAACATTCTGAAATAAATAAATACTACACAAAATTTCCTTCCAAACAGCATAGTGTTGGTAAAATCACTTATAGAATTTTTACATTATGCAACAAAGCATCTTTTTTTTACGTTGTTTTATTTGTACTTCAATTACTTCTAGTTCATTGATGATCATGTCAAATGAAGGTCTCTTGGCAGGATCCTTGTCCCAACATTTTCGAAGAAGCCTGTGATAAGGACAATAAGGATTTTTATTTTCTTTCAAAAAATGATAAGAAACAAAATAATAAGGTAAAATGAATCATCAAATTATATGCTCTTCATATCTTAAAATGTTTTATTTTTTATTAATCCCTAAACATTGGTAATACGTACTCTTTAACTTCTTGAGTATAGGTAGGTGCAGCAAGTGCTGGTCGATAATCCTCCTTTGCACGCCTTTTTGCTATTTGATCTGGTGGCTCATGTTTATTTGAAGGTCCTCCCTCAAACATCTAGAATGGAAATCCCATGAGAATGAATATCAAGATGGTTTTGTTACAATTACATTTGAAAATATTTCATCAAACAAAAAAACTGTCAAGTACATAGATTTGCTTCTTTAATTATTTAAAAAAGAAAAAGACCAAACTATTTACTTATAATAACCTTACAATTGAACTAGATTTCTCATCATATACTTCTGTTCAAAGGAGGACAACATGGAGTTAGCATCCATCCTTAAAATGAATAACATGTTTGTTAAAAAGGAAAGAAAGAATTTACCAAGCTCCGTACAAAATACAGGTCCATAAGGCTCCAAACATGGTGAACCAACTAATATGGGAGCTTGGCATAAAACATAATTTTTTAAACTGAAAAAAAAAAACTGAAAAATGATAATGCATTTTGTTGTACAAACTTGTTCATTTGGAAACCTAGGTGACCATGTTATGCTCCACTAGGGTTATATTAAATAGGTTGAATGAGCCTATGCTGTAAAAATATAAATCAGAAGAAATGAAGGGTGCAATAGGTCAACGTAAACTAGGAAGAGCCATAAAATTTGTCTTCTAATAATCCTCCACTATTAGAATCTGCATGATACTGTTTTAAGAAAACACTCTTCTGGAGGGAAATCATGATCAAGAGTAATGAAGCAACTTGGAAATGACAATGTACAAGGTAGTAGACCAAAGAACTATGGTTGAGTAGTAAGTAGGGGCATTTACCATAATGAAACAGAAGCTCTAATCTTATATGTTTGTTGCCTTTCAAAATCTTGCTGAAATACATCTTATGTTGTAAACTAGGAAGAGCCATAAAATTTGTCTTCTAATAGTCCTCCACTATTAGAATCTCCGTGATTCTATTTTAAGCAAACACTCTTCTGGAGGGAAATCATGATCAGGAGTAATGAAGCAATTTTGCAATTACAATGTACAAGGTAGTGTTGGTTATGAATCTGCCACTAGGATAGGATTTAGTGCAATGCGCCCTAGATTCGCCCAGCAGATTGAAATGCCGAAAGGAAGGAATGCCTTCCATGCCAATATACGGAGAAGGCCGGCTTCCTATATGTTTTCTCGAGTGATTTTAAGCTCAGAGTGCAGGAAAGAAATTAGAAATGCAAAAAGAAATATAAATGTGATTTGTGTCGGGTGGGGAGGATAAGCAGCACAACAACTATCAATCACCACTACTAATAGCAACTAAATACATAATACATTACAAAAACTACCAATGTCATTCATTCTATGTATCCTCTAACTATGCATTCCAAGAATACTTAATCATCAAATACCGGTATCCAGATAGCAGAATAATAGTAACCAATAACATAAGCAACATGAGGCAAAAATGCTAAATAAAGGTAGCATATAGAACAAGAACAGTCAATAGAGCCAAGTGTATCTTGTATTCAGAAGCAAACGTACAGCTACAATGGTTCCCTAGCAGTATATCCCCCTTCCACCCTTTTACAATGATATGGCGCAGCTATTTATAGCACAATTTCCCCCCAATTACAACTCCGGGCACAGGATCCCAGACCTGACAATAGCTGACAAAGCTGACAAAAGCGACAAAAGAGCTGCTGATGTTGACCTCTGCAGATAGGGACTGTACTTGCAGCAAGGTCCACCTGAAATATTGGCTGCTACATGGCAGTGTGGTGGATGAAACTCTGAGTCAGCTTGAATGAGGGTAGCTGCGGTAGATGAAACTTTGAATCGACTTGAATGAGGGTAGCTGCGGTACAATTATTTGGTTCACGCTTGCACTCCACCCGTCACATCTCTGACTCGAATCTCGAGGCTGGACACTTGTCAAAATCTGATAAGGGACGAATCTGCCTTGAAAGACAGTCTCTCTTTCATGTCCGACTTCGCTCGGAATTGGAGCGCAATTAAACAGCGCAAGGGGGAATCAGCGTAGTTGGGGAGGCCTCCGTGCCTTAGACGATTTTTTGGGCTTCTTGCAACATCCTGTCCGAGTGCGCACAAGTAAGAGGGCGCAGCCCGACTTCGCTGCGAAGTCGGGTTGCACACTCAACACTTAGCGAATTTTGCTTACCGCTCCGACTGCGCACAAAGATGAGAGCGCACCCCGACTTCGCAGCGAAGTCGGGTTGCGCTCTGGTACTTAGAAATTTTAGGATCCACTGCGAAGTCGAGGTGCGCTCTGGTACTTAGAAATTTCAGGATCCACTGCTTCCCAAGTGCGCAAAGAAATGGGAGCGCACCCCAACTTCGCTACGAAGTCGGGTTGCACTCTTGCACTTAGCCGAATTTCGGTCATTTTCCGCACTTCGCATCCTCGAGTGCACTCAAACTTAAGGGCACACCCCAACTTCGCTGCGAAGTTGGGTTGCACCCCTAGACGTAGAAATTTTAAGGACCTTTTGCTCTTTTTTGGGAAATCGACTGAAGAAAGTACAAGAGGAAAGAAAAAAAGGGGAAATGACGGGAATGAAACTGATAGAAGGGGAGTAAGGGGATAGTGGAGAAAGGGAAATGAGGAGAAGGGAAGGGAGAGCAGCATACTTACAATAAAAATGAAGACACGACACCCCGTGCAAAATGTGGCAACATTCCTAGTGGCTCGCGGGGTCTCGAGCCCGCCTCGACGCAAAGAACCAAACCTTTATCCTTTGGGCGCAGAGGAACTCCCTTCCCCTGCATCCCGCTGCTCTTGCATCCCCTTTTTGGGTAACTACTCCTCTTCGGATTCGCTCTCAAGAAGTTTCTTCTTCTGATCCTCCTCTTTCTGAATTCAAATGCTCACCACTGTCACCTTCTCGCTTGGCCGGCTGCTCCCGCTCATGAACATGATTGTACGCAGCCTTAGCCTGGTCCCAGGCCGTTGCTTGGAAGGGCCCTAGATCACTGACATTCTTCAGTGCTGCTCTGAATGTCGCGATCATGTGTACGTCGATGGTGTCATATCTCTCTCCCAACTCCTGAAGGGAGGTGTTGATCTTGCAATATCTTGACACCATTTGAGTTACCTGTGCTTCCTGGACTGGCTCGGCCCAGCTGTCAATTTTTGATGTATCTGCCTCGAAAGACAACCAATTCAGCTTTACTTGTTCAAGGGGTAGAAACTCCCCATCCTTGACAAAGCTCGGGCATCCGAGCTCAAAAAGAGTGTTGAAGGGGGCCAGGCAAATATTCATTTCATGGTTCAATGCGTCCAGCATTTTCCTGGCGGCCCTTGTTTTTTTTGTCTTTTCGAAGTAATTATGCAAGGTTACCCTTGCATCTGCCCAATCTAGGGCAATTCGGGACATGGGGGAAATTAGAGGCCTTTGCGCGAACTCTTCAATTTTCATTGCCAAGTCCAGCCACTGCTTCGCTTGGTGTTCGGCCTCCTCTACCACAAGCTTTCCCTGGGCATATATTTCTTGGATCTTGGATGCGAAATCCAGGACGGACAGGGACCTGACAACATTAGCCCTGCATCCCTGCAACAAACCAGCCCGCATCTCTTTGACCTTGTTTTTTGAAAAGGCCGCCGTCTGGGACGCCTTCTCCTTCAGCTGAGATTGGGCCTGCCTTAACGAATCCTGCAGCTGAGAGACATGTTCCAATGCTGCCCTCTTCTCTTCTGACAGTTGTTTAGCCGTTCTTTTTTGTGTTGTAGCCTCTTACTGAGCGACGGCGAGTTGTGCTTTCAAGTCCTTGATCTCCTGCTGGGCAGACTCCAGCCGTGTGGTGGCCTTAGCCAGATCTTCCTCCAGCTGCCTCGAGTCATTTTGAAGCTGAAACAACTTCTCTTGATTCTCGAGTTGCTTAACAAGGAGATTGTCAATTCTGCGACGAATACCGTTGATTTCGTATTCTTTGTTTATATCATCAAAATTCTTCTCCTTGACCCGGTGTTCATAGTTAGCCTCGATCATTTCTCGGAGAGGCTTCTTCACTTTAGGGATTAATTTTTCGGTTCGCAGCACTCTCCTGTCCAAGTCGAACTTGGTGCGCTTCACTGGGGCAGCTATCTCCTCGGCTTTTCTTCGTTTGATGCCCTGGAGGAAAGAGGCGGACCGCCCTACGGCCTTCGCTACCAGAGGCTGATCATCTGTAATTTGCAGCTGCTCCCCCATGAAGTCAAGCTCTGCTAGTATAGTATACGTCAAGACTAAATCCTGCTACGGCATCCTTCCCGCAAACAACGAAGCAGGAGATATTCCAGAAGGTGTAGTCGCTTTCAAGGGCGACTGGGTCCTAAGGGAAGTGGGCGGCTGAGTGGGAGATGAAGGCAGGGTCTTAAATGATGAATGTGAACGGCGCGGCGAAGTAGGTACGGCTTCCGCACTGGCCGCAGGCGAGGGCTCTAGGCTTTGACTCAGGGTTTGGAAAACGTTCGAGTCCTGGGCAAACTGTTCGAAAGAATGGGGACTGTGGAAGGATTGGGAGATATGCGACAAGGAAGATGCAACTAAGGCTTGCCCTGATACAGTGGGGGATGGTGTTACGGCAGGGCCAACGGGGATTTGGGGAAGCGGGGAAGAGAACATACCTGTGGGCTTCGCCTGAGCCGTTGTTTGAAGGACGCCTGCTGCCCAAACTTCTGCTTCTTTCCTTGGGCTGTCCAGAGATGATTTCTGGCGCGGCTGTCTCTGTTTGTGCTGCAGCCGTTTGCTGAGTAGACTCCTTCTTAGGCCGCTTGGCATTTTCGCTCCTTTTCCTTTTCTTTTATTCCGGAGCTGCAGTTTGTTCATAGGAGGCGGAGGAGATTGGCGCGGCTAGCAACGGTGCTCCCACGGTGAACTTGTACCTGGGTTTTGACGGAAGAATGTTTGCTGCCGACGGCCCACCGGTTGACTCTTCTGGCGCCTTTTCCTTTTGGGAGGTCGCCTCACTAGTTGACTTTTCTAGCTCTTGTACCTTTTGAGGTGATGCTTCCGGAGCTGGAGGCAACATCGGGCCCACCTGACTGCTTGTTGGTGTCGTGCTAGGAGTTCCTTGAATGGGTAATTGCTGGGAGGGGGGCTTCCTTTTATATCTCTTTCTGGTGCCTAGGGGAACGTAATCTCGAAACGCGGACGACTCCCATTTGCCGGCGTATTTATCATATAAGGCCAAAAACTCATCATCTACGGCCAATGTTTTTCGGTTAGACTTATCGTGTTGCATGCGACACCTCATTTTCCAGCATTCAATAATTTTGTCTTTTTCCCAGCCGAGGGGCATCACCTTTGAGAGGAATTTTTTGAAGCCTGCTGAGTCTAACCTGTGGTTGGGATTGCGCTCCGGATCATATTCCACTTCCTCACAGTAAAAGTCCTACCACGGTGGCAATGATTGCATCCACTCAATGTGCCATTCCAGGTCTGCACCTATTTTATTGCACCTTTCCTCCATGATTTTTGCTCGGGGGCAGATATGTACAAACTTTCCCCTGACCCCAATTGGGTCATATTTCCAGCGTTGAGGTAGTTGTATCAGGCCCATGTTGAGGAGTTCTTGTTTGAGGTAGATATGTTGTCCAATCTCATGCACTTGAATGTTCGCCCAGGTAATAGGATACTTGAAAATATGGCCCCTCTTCTTTCCCTGGCCGAATTCCTCTTCGACATAGTCCATCTGGCGCGATATCTCCATACCGAACTGATGCTCAGTGCAAAAATAGGGCAGCAGGAACGGCTTCCCTTTGAATCCGTAGATTCTGATCACAATGCCTTGAGTCAACCGGAAGGTATCTTCGCATTTGTATTTCCTCAGGTAGTTCGTCATGGCCAGTGGAGGGCGAGATGCCTTGCCATTGAACAGCGCCAGGGTCATACCTAGAAATTTGAAGTTGAAATCGTAGTACGACCCTCTCCTGTATAGGGCTTCTGTCCACTCATACACAGGCAGCGGCTCTCCCTTCTCATTTACCTTTTTTAGGTCAGGTACTTTAATCCGATAGTGCGTGTGGTACAGGCACAACCATGTGAGGAATGAGCATAGCTAGAACTCTGTTGTCTACTTTTGTTGTATCCTGACCAGATTCGAATGTATGGCGTATGCCACCCAATCTGCCCAATCAAAGAAAATAGGGCGTCTTCCGCTCCTTTGCACAGTGGAGTCATAAAACTCTCCATGCAAGATGCATTCTACGAGCGCTAGATGGTACGGGCGCACCATTCTATCCGTGTCGCAACCGAGTACCCATGCCAGGATAATATATATGTATTTATTCTCGAACCTCTCCAGGGGTATAGGACCTGTTGGCCACTGTCCGTCTGTTAGTGGGGTTTTCAGCTCTGAGTCGATAAACTCTCTCATCCTTCTGCTTTAAGCGAATTTGCCTGCCTGCTCATCCAAGTTAATTCTTCTGATAATTGCGTTGGGGTCGTACTGGAGTCCCGGGGCGAAGGCTGGCTGGATGCTCTCTTTGAAGAGGGTGAACAACACCCTTCCTTGGTTGTCGTAGACTTGCCGAGTAGCTGGTTTGTAATATGTCGTAATAGACTCAACTAGCTCCGGGCAATGGTGGACGGGAGGGCACAAGAACCAGTACAAGTTCGACTTGTATGCAGCCTCGACATGGTGCGAGGGTGAGACTTTGCCTGCCCACTTTGCTATATTTGGCCACAGCTTGGTGAGGCTAATGGAGTACTCGCCATCCCTATACCCGGCCAGGCGGTTGATGGGCGGCGGTGGAGCTTGCCCTTGGCTTCTTTTTGACCTGGATCTCCTTGTCCGCTCCCGTGGCGCTTCGCTCTCATGAGCGCTGGATTCTGTGTGCTCCTCAGCCTCGCGCTCTGTATCGCTGGACTGCGTCTGCATTGGTGCTTTTCCCTTGTCCATTTTTTTGTTTTCTGCTTGTGGTGGTAGAGACGGAAATTTTGGTTACTAGCTCTTCAATTCTGGGCCTTGCAGCTCAGACTTAGCTTGATAATTCGAATGTTCTAAGTATGCCAGGGCCGATTTTCTAGGAAAAAAACACAGCATTAACGGCGCGAGCGAGGGGGTTAAAGTGATTTTCTCGAAGTAGGTGGGAAACGCTGTTATTCTTTGGCGGTCGTGCGTTGGATTTTTCTTTGGAGGGCGCACCTTGGTTGCGGTTGGTCCTAATGCGCTTGCTTTTCTTAATGACATCTGCTTTGGGAGATGTGCAATCATCCTTTAAATTTTGAACCTCATGCTTCCAATGACGTCACAGCCGTCGCTTGGGCACACACTTCGAGGGAGATTTTGGCCTAGGGTTCTAAGGAGGGACGCAGCCCAACTTTGCGCTATGCCCATTGCGCAACCCGGGCCCATACTTAGAATTTTTTTCTTTTTAACCGTTATGCCCCTTATTTTCCCTGACCAGTCGTCCAAGGCGCGCTCGAAATTGAGAGCACACTCAGGCTTCGCCCAGAAAACGTGCGCAATCTGACTTCGCCCGAAATTTGTTGCGCAGTCCGACTTTGCTGCGAAGTCGGGTTGCGCACCCAGCACTTAGTCATTTTTTTTTGTTTTCTCTCAAACTCCCGATGTCGCACAATTCAAGGAGTGATACCTGACTTCGCTGCGAACTCGGGGTTTGCTCTATGCTTCACTTCAGCTCTGAAAACTAAAAGCTGAATACTAAAAGAAATATATACATTCTAACATAAACTGAAATGCAGGAAAAGAATATGTACAAGGACCGACCCCTTGGGTGCCTTCAGTGGTGGTAAATTTTGAGGTGGAAACCGTTGACAAGAATGGGGAGAAGTTGTCCTGCCATGTCCCGAAGCACGAATGCATTAAATTGGTTTACCCGAGCAATCTGATAGGGACCTTTCCAGAGGGCATCAAATTTGTCATGGTTGCCCGACTTTGCTTTGAGTCCCACTTTAGCACTAGGTCCCCGATTTTGAAAACTCGGGTGGTGGTGCCTTTCGCAAACCAGCTCTGGGTCACCTCGATATGCTTAGTAAAGGCCTGGTATGCCTTCTCCATTTCTTCTTCTAACTACAATAGTTGGCAAAGTCTGGCGTCCACTGGATCCCCGTTGCCCTTTTCTTCATCTAACATCCAGAGTGCTGGCATCTCTATGTGGGTAGGCAAAACTGCCTCCTTGCCATACATGAGCACGTAGGGGGATGTCTTGATAGACTTCTTGAAGGATATGCAATCCGCCCACAACGCCCGATTCAGGAGTAGGTGCCACGTCCTCTTGTTCCTCTCTACTATTTTTTAAGAATCTTCAGTAGATTCTTGTTAGTGGACTCGGCCAGACCATTCCCCTACGGGTAGTAGCTCGAGGACATCTTGTGATAGATGTCGTATTTGCTGGTGAACTCCATGAGTACAGCACCTGCGAACCCCGGACCGTTGTCCCTAACTATTGCCTCTGGGACCCCAAACGGGTGATGAGGCTCTCAAGGAACCCGATGACCGTTTCTTGGTCTGCGTGCTTAGTGGGGATCGCATCTGCCCACCGAGTGAAATAATCGGTTGCTGTAAGGATGAAATTATGTCCCGCTGCAGAGTTAGGCGTAATGGCCCCGATGAAGTCTAGACCCCACTGCTGAAACGGAGTCTCGGCTTGAATTGGCTGGAGGGGCAAGGGTGCATTTTTGTTCCTGTCGGCGAACCTTTGGCATTTTTCACATTTAACATAGACCACATGTGCGACTGTGAAGAGAGTGGGCCAATGATAACCGACTCTGATAATTTTTAAGGCCATAGGCCTCCCTGAATGATATTCCCCAGGCATCTCGGAGTGGAATTCTCTGAGGACATTTGGTTTATCTGTTTCTCTGAGGCATCGCAACAGGATGTCGTCAATGTTTTTTAAATACAGCCCCTCGGGGCATAGTACATATCTCAAGGCGTTTAGCCTAAACCTCCTTCGTGAGGCATTGAGATGATCTGGACATCTCCCTGTGCTAAAATACCGCTCCATGTCATTCGTCCAATCACTTTCCTCTGATAAGGAGTTGGCAAGGTTAGTTTCTGCTATCGGATCTTCCCACTGGCAGGCAGAGATTTTAGCTGCAGCACTTCGGGCCAGCTCTTGGCACAGGGTTCGGCCTCTGATCAGCTTCGTTGGTCGTACCTCAATTTCAAATTCTTGGATTTTGGCTATCCATCCTGCCCTCTTGTGACCTGGCTCCCCTTGTACGATGAAATTCTTGGTGTATCACGAAGACAGTTATCCGGCTCTGGGAGACGAAGTGCCTGAACTTCCTGAGGGATCTCATGACTGCGTGCACTTGCCGCTCAATAAAATTATACTTTTCTTCATGTGGCTAAATCACCTGGCTTAAGAACGCTATGGGGCGTTCCTCGCCATCATCTCCCTTCTGAGTCAGGACTGCGGCGTAACTCTCGGGCTCTCCCACCGCGTACAGGATGAAATCCTTGGAATAATCTGGGTTTATCAACACCGGAGCTTGCGCGATTCTGGCCTTGATCTCTTCGAAGGCCCACTTTCTTTTGTCAGTCCACAAGAATTCGACATTCTTTTTTAGGAGTTCAGCCATGGGTTTAATTACTTGTGTGAAGTCCGGTATGAACTTCCTCATGAAGTTGATTTGGCTGAAAAATGATTGCAACCCCTTCTTGTCGACTGGGATGGGTAAGAGAAGGAGGGCTTCTGCTCTGTCAGGGTCCACTGCAAGGCCTTTCTCAGAAATGACATGTCCTAGCAGCTTACCTTCCTTTATCGCGAAGACTGACTTCTTTGGGTTAATGGAAATGCCGAATTCATGACATCTCTCAAATATTTTCCGCAAGTGGGAAGCATGGTCCTCTCTCTTGTGAGAAAATACAGTCATATCGTCCAAGTAGATGACAATGACCTTGTTGAGCAGCTCCCGAAACGCCAAGTCCATAGCTCTTTGAAACGTAGCACCGGTATTAGATAGGCCGAAGTGCATGCGCTGATATGCAAACATTCCCCATTTGGTGGTGAACGTTGTCTTGTGATGATCTTCGTCCTTTACCCATATTTGGTTGTATCTAGAGAATCCGTCCAAGAGAGAGAACCTCTATGCTTCAGCAAAGATGTGGAGGATCTGATCAATTTGGGGAAGCGGATAATGATCCTTCAGCGAAGCTTGATTGAGGTTTCTGAAATCTACGCAGAGGCGGATGTCTCCATTCTTTTTCCTCACAGGGACCAAATTTGCGATTCAAGATGAGTGCTTGATGGGGTAGATGATTTTGGCCTCCAGCATCTTTAGGAGCTCTGCTTTCATCATGGCTTCAATTTTTGGGTTTACTGCCCTTTGCTTTTGTCGGAAAGGTCTTGCATTATCTTCCAGCTCTATGGTATGCTAGATCATCTCTCTGTCATACCCCTTCAAGTCCTGGTAGCACCAGGCCATAATATCAGGGAACTCTCCGCATAGAGATCTAATTTGCTCCAGTTCCTTTTCAGTGCAGTCCGTCCTGACCTTGATTGTTTTTCGAGGTCCACGTACTGCTTGGGGTCCACTTTGATTCTGTGAGATATTGCCCTATCATTCTGATCAAAGATACTCTCTAGGGTAATCAGTCCTTTCGGGACATGATTGTTTTTTAACTGTATCAACCCCTCGTACTTCTCGTCATCAGGGTCTCTACCTTCTATAGTATTTTCTTCGTTAATCAAAAAAGTGACGATATCCTCGTCACAGTCAAACACCTGCCAGTGGGTGTCTTTATCAGGCACAGAAGGCCTGTAGATGGTACGAACCGGCTTCGGCTTCTGGACAGTGTCATCAGTCGGAACGTACCTGGCTCCAACAGACGCCAGAATGTCAGCATGTTTATTCTTCTCACATGATATGGCTTTGACATTCAAAGAGTCGAATGACTCCATCAGGTCCCAGACACGATTACAATACGCCTTGAGGTAATGCTTCTTGGAGGCACACTTATTCGTAATCTGGTTGCACACCAGCTCTGAGTCGCCAAAAATCTGCAAATGTCTCACCCCTAGTCTCTCTGCCTTTCTTAAACCCAAGAATAGAGCTTCATACTCCACAACATTATTAGTACAGCTCCAAGCTAGCCTGTAAGTGTAGTCCTTCTGGATTTCGGATAGGAAAACCAGAAGTACACCCGCATCGATGCCATTTTGCATCGGGCGCCATCAAAGAACAGCTTCCATAGCTTTTTTGGTGCGGGTCCAACCTCTTTCCTTAATGACTGATCGAGTCTTTTAGGTTGGGTGACGGAGTAACAACCCTGCTCGATCTCAATCATGGTGTTGAAGTCCAACAAGGAGAACTCATCCTCTACTTGTAATAGCTCAAGGGCCTCTTTTGTCATATCAACCACTACTAGTTCTTCAGTTGTCAGATGATCCATGTCGTTCTGTGGCTCTTATCTGGGTATCTTCTCTACTAAAAATGTGGAAGGCTTTTCATTATAAATCTTTAGTTTCCTTCCTTTGAATGGCACTTCCATATGTGAGTAGTCCAGAGACAGATATCCACCCAGCTTTGCAGTGAACTCTCTAGAGAGACACATGCCGAAGTAGGGTTCCAAGTCAACCACAACGACTTCCTGTATGACTACTATGTCGAGGGCTTTATGTAGTCGGATCGGGATATCCTTGATGACACCAACCGTCTTGACAGGGGTGTCGTCTAGCTGCAACACACCTTGGCTTCTCCTTGTATATTCCATACCGATCTCTTCGCAGACGGCTCTCGACATGATAGTCGTGGAAGCGCCAGAATCCACCATGCAGTTGTTTACTATGTATCCTTCCATCCGCAATGACAGATAGAAAGGAGGTGGCCTGTTTTTCCCGGTGGTAGAAACTGTCAAGGGCTGAGCTAACACAGTAGGCTGCGTCGGCTTTCCGTATTTTATGCTTTTCAAGGATTCCTGCAGCAGATCAACTTGCCCAGGGAGCAGAAGAGCCTCGTACATACTTATCTTCGCAGGGGTCCTCTTTAGTTCATCCACTATACTTTAGGTTGAAGTGTTGGCTCCCTCTATTTATTTTGCAGGCTCATACTTGGTCTGGTATTGTTGCGTGGCTTCGACTCTCTGTCTCTTTGTCAGCAATGGATATCTCAGCTTCTCTTGAGCTTGTTCCTTTGTTTCGGCTAGAGGTTGGGCTGCGGGAGCTTTCACCGCGGGAGCCTTGAGCATAGGAAACCTTTCTTTGGCTGCAGGAGGCCTTGGTGACTTGTCAGGTGGTAACCCAGCAGGTTGCGCCTTATCTCTTCTGGCGTATACCTTCAACGGCTTTGCTTGGGTCATGGCAGCCTCAATGGGCTTTCTGCCTTCCTTGGTTAGGAGCAATGCAGGATCTTCTTCTGGGACCGCAAAGTTGCCTTCATCTTCCAGGAACATGTATGCTTCATCCTCTATGGCACTGCCCGCAAGGGTCTGAAGATAATGCTGATGCAGCGTGCAACCTTCTTCTAAGTGTGGATCGTTGCACGTGGAGCACCAGTTAACCTGGTCATAAGTGCCAGGTTGATCCTCATTGGCAGCATTCCTTGTCGGGGGGTGTCTTTGAGCTTGTGTACCTTGATCTTTAGTTAGCGCCGGAGGAGGATATGGTCTCCTTGGAAGGAACTCCATCTGGGCTTGCTTCTTCTTCATTATCGTCATATCGTTGGAAATAGTATGATACCCAAAGGCCAGAGCCCGTACCTCTTGGAGGATTTTATTCTGAATATCATTATCTGCAGGCGCCAACTGGGCCGGCGGAGGTATTGCAGCTAATGGTAGAGGTGTAGAATACGCCGCGTAATGAGGGGGAGCTGGGAGTGCGGGATACTATGGAGGGGGAGGTGGTGGGTTAGGATAATGAATCTGAGGTGGGTCGTAGGGGTTTATAACTGGTGTTGGATTCCATGGCTGCTGGGGGTGCTGACTTGAGGATGATGGCATCACACCAGAGGCCGATGGATACTAGGACTAAGGAAAATCAAGATAAATGGAGGGCTGCACTCTATGTGGAAGTCTGCCTATGGAAATTGTCTAATTCTGCTTGTTGGGCAGCTTTGTATAAGGCAGGGAAGGTATCGACTCGGGCTATCTTAAGGAGTAGACAAATATCCGAATTGAAAGACCTCAAGTAATAGTGTGTCGCTTAACGCATCGAAGGTCGCAGTTCGCGAGGTACTTGTTGTCACATTTTTGCACGGGGTGCAATGTCTTCAATGTTGTTTTCTAACAGTGCTGCTCTTCTTTTCCTCCTTCCGTTTTTCTCACTTCTCTCCATTTCCTTTTCTTTCCCATTCTCTTTCTCTCCCCCCTTTTTTCCATGGAGTTCCCCAGTTGATTTTCAAGCTTTCCAGCAGGTCTATCTGAAATTGGCTAAGTCTGGGTGCGAAGTTCGCACTTCGCCCAGTTTTGGTGCGAAGTTCGCACTTCGCCCAGTTTTGGTGCGAAGTGCGCACTTCGCCCAGTTTTGGTGCGAAGTTCGTACTTCGCCCCACCTCCTGGGCGCACCTTGCACTGGCAGACTGACAGGTCAATGCAGAAAAAAGGTAAAATGCCGGAGCAGGTCCATATGGCGGCAGACACCAGTGTTCGCCTGTGCGCAGTTCGACTTCTCAACGGAGCGGGAATGCGCCCTTGACAGGTGTACAGTAGGGGAACAAACCCGGAATTTGACCAAGGCTTGAAGGCCTTCCCCGACTGCACTGATTTTTGCACGCATCCCAAGGAGCCCCGATCCCAAGCAAAGATGGATAGACTGCCCTCTAAGGCAGCCATGTGTCACACGACATAACCCATCATCAGACAAGTGGCCAGCTTCGGGATTTGAACCAAGACTGCCGACCAAAAGGGATAAGCATGGGCTGCCTGCACCGCCTGCGTTAATAGCCACATTCAAAGCTGATCTGAGGTTTCACCTGCTCCAGCTACTAGCAAGCCTGCCGACTTGAAGAATTACCCAGCACTCCGCCACGTAGCTGTCCAGATTCCAGGAAGACCATGCTGCGGGTACAGCCCAGTCCGACAAAAGGTCAGCATTTGCAGCTCTTTCGCCGCTTCTGTCAGCTCATGTTTGACTGGGACTCTGTGCCCATTAATGTAACGGGTGGGACTCGGGCTATAAAAGCCCATCTGAAATTCATTGTAAAGGGTGGAAGGGGAATGTTTGTTAGGGAACTACTGTGCTTACTGTAACCGTGCTTCTGCTTATGAATACAATCTGTATGCCTGGTTCTGTTCTACTATCTTTATTCTTTTATGCTGTCTTTCATTATATGCCTTAGGCCCACCTGTGTCGCTGCTCGTTAATTCACTTTGGCATTTGGCGATCAGGTTCCTCTAGCATTGCTTGCTTAAAGCACCTTCTGTACTTCATTATTTAAAGCATTCATTATAAATTTGGTAGCAGTTCCATCAGTTGTGTGTGACGTTGCTGGCCCGTATCTGGTGATTGATGCGATCCCCTGCTGTTAGTTCCTTGTAGGGAATGTTTGCTAGGGAGCCATTGAAGCCGTGCGGTTAAACTCTCTACCTAACACATACCTAGCTCTGACATCTCTAGGTTTACTTTCTACCCCTGTCAGTGTACGTATCTGGTGATTGATACGATCCCCGCTGTTAGTTCCTTATAGGGAATGTTTGCTAGGGAGCTATTGAAGCTGTGCATACGCTGCTGGTGTATCGGAAGTACGCCTAGGTTTTGCGCTTCCTTGTCATGCTTTGTGTTTGTATGCAGTTAGTAGCGGTGATTGGTGTGTTCCCGTCATCGTTAGTTCCCCCCACCAACCTTTGGACATATTTGTATCTCTTTATGTACATTTGTCTCTTTCCGTTCCTTTATTTCTTTCCTGTTCCCTTTAGCTTAAATCAAGCCCCCCAAAAGGAGCCGGCCTTCTCCGGAGATTGGCTCGGAAGGCATCTCTTCCTTCCGGCCTTTCATGCTGGTGGGCGAATCTGGGCGCATTAACCAAAAATCCTTTCCTCATGGTAGATTCGTAACCAACAGTTTCTCTGGCACGCCCGATGGGACGCTTGTCCCACGATTTAAAGAAAGAGTACCCATCCAGTTTCCACCTAGCGCAACAGTTTCTCTGGCACGCTCGGCGGAACACGGGTCCCACATCTGACGAGAGATTTTCTGATCAGTCTCCACCTGGCGCTGACAGTTCCTGAGCTCTTGGTGAGACAAGGAAGTTTCTCACCCCCGACAGAATCGAAGCACCGGTGTTCGCTTCATTGCTGTTCCAAATCTGAACACCTGGCGACTCTGCACGAACAAATCCTCTGAGTCTAGAAGACCGGTCCGGTCACCTTCATGCACACGAGAAGGTGGCGAACAAGAAATCCGAGAAGCCCGCCTGAGTTCTACGAACTAGACATCCACGCTCGAGGCGAGATACCCAGGCTGGCTGATCCGCGAGCTCATTTCGACGAAGCCGAGGCTGAGATCCAAGAAGAGGCCGAAGCTGAGGTCGGAAGAGCCGAGTACGAAGTAGAAGAGGCCGAGGAAGAGGAAAATCTTGTATCCTCGGAAAGTACCGATACCGAGTACACAACCGACGACGGAGAAGAAGAAGAAATGGCTGATCAACAGCCGAATGACGATGATCTCTTCCCGGCGGTGGACTCTACAGGGCCTTTGGCCCTGATCGGTCGACAGGCTCGTGCCCTCGCTGCTTTAAAGTCTATTCCCACATACGACGGCTACGGTAAGACGGCGTACGAGCACATCTAGGACATCCTTGCCCTGGCCGCACTGCATACCATCACCGATGAAAGTGTGAAGACCCGTCTGCTGGCCCTTTCCCTGAGGGGAAAGCTTCTCTACTGGTGGAGATCGCTGCCAGAGGGATCCATCACTGGGTGGCCCCAACTTGCCAGGAGGCTCGTAAAAGGATGCAACGAGTCTGCTGATCCTACCTCTCTACTGCATCAGTTCCAAGCAATCCAGAGGCATCCTCAAGAGGAGGTGTCTGATTTTAACATTAGGTTTGCGAGATCCTGGAAACGGGTACCTCGCGAACTTCGGCCTTCAGCCGGCATGGCTGCTCACTACTATCTGAGGTCCTTCAACTCAGACATATGCCTGCTGCTGAAGATCGCCCGAATTGACGAGTTCCCTGCGACTTGTACGAAGCCGCCCAGCAAGTCGAAGCTGACATTATCTCCATCGGCAGGCTTCCGTCCAGAGTGCAGGAGCCGATTCATCCCGACTTTCCAAGATCGCAGTATCCTTCTGCTTCTGGTGGTGTGCCGTCTACTTCAGGGCAGCAGCCCCAGCCGCAGTGGAATCCGGCGCCGGTCGTAACTCAATACGGCCCGCCTCAGTTGCATTACCCTCATCCGCCTCCTCCTCGCTCCGCATTTTCCGGCGCTTCTTGCTCCCCCGCAGTATGCGTCTTATTCTAACCCTCCTCCATTGGCCGCTTTGCCTCCACCGGCACAGTTTCCGCCTCCCGACAGCGGCATCCAGAACACGATTCTACAAGAAGTGCGGGCTTTGGCCTCCGGATATCATGCCATGTCCAATGACATGACAGCTATGAAAAAGAAGCAGGCCCAAATGGACTTTGCTCCTAGAAGGCCGTATGCGCCGCCGGCATTGACAAAAGATAAAGCCCCAGAAAACCAACCGCAGAGGCGTCCGCCTCCGAGAAATGCTGCTATAGATGACCCACCTGGTCCTCCTGACCAGGTCAACTGGTGCACTACTTGCAATGACCCGCATTCGGAGGAAGATTGCACTTTGCACCAGCACTACATCCAGACCTTGGCCGGCAGCACTATAGAAGATGATGAGCTGTACATGATCTTGGACGGCGAGGCCAATTTTGCCCTACCAGAAGAGAACCCAGTGACGCCCGCCAAGGAAGAAAAGAAAGCTGCGGACACGGCTAAACCTTTGCAGGTATACACGAGAAGAGAAAGACCGCAGCCCAATGGGCTGCCACCGTACAAGCGGCTGTGGCCTTACACAGCCCAGGAGAAGGCATCCAAAGATAAAGCTCCCGCTAAACCTTCTCCAGCAAAGACCGCTGCTGTTCCAGCTAAGCCTCCAGCAAAGGCCCCAACTCCCGCTAAGCTCCCTGTACTTCAGCCCCCAGCCGAAACCAAAGAACAAGCCCAGGAAAAGCTGAAGTACCCGTCTCTGACCAAGAGACAGCGAGTTGAGGCCACCCAACAGTACCGGACCAAGTATGAACCGGCTAAACCAGCAGAAGGAGCTAGTACCTCGGGCTACAGCATTGTAGACGAGTTAAAGAAGACTCCTGCCAGAATCAGCATGTACGATGCCCTTCTGCTTCCAGGCCAGGTAGATCTGCTGCAAGAATCACTAAAAAACATGAAGAACGGCAAGCAGATGCAGCCTGCTGTCCTGGTTCAACCTTTGACAGTCTCCACCACTGGGAAGAACAGACCGCCACCCTTTTATCTGTCTTTGCGGATGCAAGGGCACATAGTTCACAACTGCATGGTGGATTCTGGTGCTTCCTCGACTGTGATTCCGAAGGCCGTCTGCGATGAGATCGGGATGGAATACACGCGGAGCAGCCAAGGTGTGCTGCAATTAGACGGAACCCCTGTCAAGACAGTTGGTGTCATAAAGGACATCCCTATCCGGCTGCACAAAGCTCTCGACATTGTGGTCATCCAAGAGGTCGTGATTGTTGACCTGGAGCCTTACTTTGGCATGTGTCTCTCTCGGGAGTTCACTGCGAAGTTGGGCGGGTACCTGTCTCTAGACTACTCGCACATGGAAGTGCCCTTCAAAGGAAGGAGACTGAAAATTTTCAATGAGAAGCCTTCCCCTTTTCTAGTAGACAAGATACCCGGCGGAGAGATGGACTGCATGGTCCAGTTGTCAGAAGAAGAACTGGTGACAGTAGAACTGACCGAGCAAGCTCTCGAAGTGCTACAGCTAGAAGACGAGTTCTCGTTGCGGGATTTTAATGCCGTAATCGGGACAGAGCAGGGCTGTTATTCCATTAAGCAGCCCGAGGAGCTTGACGTGTCCGTTGCGAAGGAGGTAGGACCTGCACCCGAAGAGCTGTGGAAGCTTTTCTTTGACGGCGCCCGTTGCAAGAATGGCGCCGGTGCAGGGGTCCTCCTAGTTTCTCCAACCGGAGTCCAGAGGGACTATGCCTACAGGCTGGCCTGGAGCTGTACTAACAATTCGGCGGAATACGAAGCCCTGTGCTTGGGTCTGCGAAAGGCGGAAAGGCTCGGAATCAAGCATCTCCAAATTTTCGGAGATTCAGAGTTAGTGTGTCATCAAGTTACGAATAAATGCGCGTCTAAGCATCACTATCTTAGAGCGTACCGCAATCGGGTCTGGGACCCGATGGAATCGTTTGACTCATTGAACGTTAAGGCAATATCGCGTGAGAGAAACAAGCACGCGGATATTCTGGCGTCTGTTGGAGCCAGGTACGTTCCGGCTGAAGACGTCGTCCAGAAACTGAAGCCGGTCCGCACCATTTACAGGCCTTCTGTGCCTGATAGGGATACCTTCTGGCAGGTATTCAGCTGTGACGAGGAGATCGTCACATTCCTGGTTAACGAAGTGTGTGTAATCGAAGGTAGAGACCCTGATGACGAGCAATATGAGGGGTTGATACAGTTACGGAATAATCACGTCCCAAAAGGACTGATTACATTAGAAAGTCTCTTTGATCGGAATGACAGAGCAATATCCCACAGGATCAAAGTAGACCCGAGGCAGTATGCTGACCTGGAGCTCGAACCTGATAAAACCATCAAGGTCGGAACAGACTGCACGTCGGAGGAGCTGGTACAGATTAGATCACTGTGCCAGGAATTCCCCGACATCGTGGCCTGGTGCTACGAAGATTTGAGGGGGTATGACAGATCTGTCATCCAGCATACCATCGAGCTAGAGGATGGCGCCAAGCCATTCCGACAAAAGCAAAGGGCCGTAAATCCAAAGGTTGAGGCCATGATGAAGACCGAGCTCTTGAAGATGCTGGAGGCCAAGATCATCTACCCCATCAAACATTCATCCTGGGTCGCGAATCTGGTGCCCGTGAGGAAAAATAATGGCGACATACGTCTCTGTGTCGACTTCAGAAACCTAAATCAGGCTTCCCTCCGGGACCACTATCCGCTTCCCCAAATCGACCAAATTTTGCATATCGTTGCTGGAGCCCAGAGATTTTCACTTTTAGATGGATTTTTCGGCTACAACCAGATTTGGGTTAAAGACGAAGACCAGCATAAGACGACGTTTACCACGAAGTGGGGGACATTCGCCTATCAGCGCATGCCGTTTGGCTTATCCAATGCTGGTGCCACGTTCCAAAGGGCCATGGACCTGGCCTTTCGAGAGCTGCTCAACAAGATTATTGTCATCTATCTTGATGACATGACTGCTTTCTCTCACCGACGAGAAGATCATGTTTCGCACTCACGTGCAGATATTTGAAAGTTGTCGAGAATTCGGCATCTCTATAAACCCGAAGAAGTCCGTCTTCGCGGTAAAGGAAGGAAAGTCTGTTGGGACATGTCATCTCCGAGGAAGGCCTCGCCATTGACCCCGACAGAGCAGAAGCCCTCGTTCGCTTGCCAGCCCCCACTGATAAAAAAGGTCTGCAGTCCTTCGGTCAGATTAACTTCGTGCGGAAGTTCATTCCGGACTTCGCACAGGTGATCAAGCCTATGGCCGAACTGTTGAAGAAAGATACACCTTACGAATGGACTGATGAGAGAGAGCAAGCTTTCGAGGAAATCAAGGCTCAAATTGCGCAAGCTCCGGTGTTGACAAACCCGGACTACTCCAAGGACTTCATCCTGTATGCAGTGGGAGAACCCGAAAGTTACGCTGCAGTCCTGACTCAGAAGGGAGACGACGGTGAGGAGCGCCCCATTGCGTTCCTAAGCCAAGTGATTCTGCCACACGAAGAGAAGTACAATTTTATAGAGCGGCAGGTCCATGCGGATGAAGTCCCTTCGAAAGCTCAGGCACTTTGTCTCCCAAAGTAAGACCACTGTCTTTGTGATTCACCCCGATGTTCGCAGTTTCATCTTGCAAGGGGAACCGGGTCACAAGAGAGCGGGATGGATTGCCAAGATCCAGGAGTTTGACATCGAAGTACGGCCCACCAAGCTTATCAGAGGCCGAGCCTTGTGTCAGGAATTGGCCCGAAGCACTGTAGCCGGCATCTCCGCCTGTAAGTGGGAGGACACAGCGACACGCGTCTACCTAGCCAACTCCTTATCGGAGGGGAGTGATTGGACAAATGAACTGGTGAGATACTTCTGCACTGGAATATGTCCTGATCACCTGAATGCCTCACAACGAAGGAGATTTCGGTTAGGTGCATTAAGGTACACTCTTCGCCCCGAGGGGCTTTACTTCAAAAACATTGACGACATCCTGTTGCGGTGCGTCATAAAATCTGACCAGCCTAGGATCCTCGGAGATTTTCATTCCGGGATGCCTGGGGGTCACCATTCTTCAAGGCCAACGGCCTTAAAAATAATAAGGGCTGGATACTATTGGCCCACTCTGTTCGCAGACGCGTATGCGGTCTGTGCCAAGTGTGATCAATGCCAGAGGTATGCTGGCCGAAACAGAAAAGCACCCCTGCCCCTTCAATCGATTCAAGCCGAAGCTCCGTTCCAGCAATGGGGTCTGGACTTCATTGGGGTGATTTCTCCTAACTCCTCCGCCGGCCACAAGTTTATTCTCACAGCTACCGACTATTTCACACGGTGGACGGAGGCGATCCCGACCAAGAACGCCGACCAAGAAATGGTCATCAGGTTCATTGAGAGCCTGATTACCCGCTTCGGGGTTCCAGAGTCGATTGTGACAGACAACGGTCCGAGATTTGTAGGCGCTGTACTCACGGAGTACACCAGCGGCCTTGGCATCTATCACAAGATGTCTTCTAATTACTACCCGCAGGGGAATGGCCTTGCCGAGTCTACTAACAAGAACCTCCTGAAAATTCTTCGGAGGACCATTGAAAAAAATAAGCGGACTTGGCACTTGCTCCTGAACCGGGCGCTATGGGCGGACAGAGTTGCGTTCAAGAAATCCCTCAAGACGTCCCCCTATGCGCTCGTCTATGGCAAGCAAGCTGTTATGCCATCACACATTGAAATCCCCGCCCTGTGGATGATTGACGAAGACAGGAGCAGCGGAGACCCGGGAGACGACAGGTTGTGCCAACTCCTGCAATTGGAAGAAGACAGAGAAAGTGCATACCAGGCCTTCGCCGATCACATTGCAGCCACTAAAGGCTGGTTTGCCAAAGGCACCACTGCCCGAGTTTTCGAAGTCGGGGACCTGGTGCTGAAGTGGGACTCATACAAGGCAAAATCGGGTAATCATGGAAAATTTGATGCTCTCTGGGAGGGCTCTTATCAGATTGCCCGGGTGAATCAGTTCAATGCCTACATACTTTCGGATATGGAGGGTCAGCTCCTCCCCATCCCCGTCAACGGGTTCCACTTGAAGCTTTATCGCTGTTGAAGGCGCCGAGTGGCCCTTCCCTGTAAAAATTTTGCCTTGTGTTTTTATTTTTCCCCGCATGTATAGTTTCCAGTTTTAGCATTCAGTTTATTTTTCCTTCTTTGAGCTTAAATGCGGCATGGGAGAGAAAGACAGACTTCGCAACGAAGTCTGTCGTTGCCCCGCAGGAGGGGCGAAGTTCGGCTATGCAGAAAAAGAAAGGAGAAAAAAGAGCAGAAATCGACTAAGTGTTGACCGAAGTCCGACTTCGCAGCGAAGCCTGACTTCGGCCCAGCCGAATTGCGAAGTTTGTCCGAGAAAAGCTGAAGCAGACTAAAGTCCGCACTGCGCAACCCTTCGTGCGAAGTACGCACTACGCGCAAAGTTTGTGCGAAGTACGAACTTCGCACCGAAGTCCGACTTCGGCCAGCGCCCGTGCGAAGTGCGCGCTGCGCTCAACACTTGGGCGAAGTGCGAACTTCGCGCGAAGTTCGCACTTCGCATCAAGTTTCGGCCGAAGTCCGAACAAAGCGGCCAGCGCCCGTGCGAAGTCCATCTAAAGATCAAAGGCGGCAAAGACCCAGATCGCGCCCAAACCTTGGGCGCAGCTAAAAACAGAGGTAGAACAGTTCAAGCACGCGCTTCGCGCGAAGTTCGTACTTCGCCCAGTTTTGGTGCGAAGTTCGTACTTCGCCCGAAATTCGGGCGAAGTCCGACTTCGCCGGCGAGGTCGGGTCGTGCCCAACTTCGGGCGAAGTCCGGGCTGCGCCTAGTTTTCCGGGCCAGTATTGGGACGCGGTTTAAAGAATAATAAAAAAATTCAAAAACCCCAAGCTGGGCCCAAGGCGCGTTTGCACTTGTTTTAATGTGGGTTTCCGCACCGAAGGTTTTGTCTTGATCAGCGTGCCCAAGTGGTGGCAGCAACGTCAGCCATGGTGCAGTCCCCAACGCTGAGTTAATGATTGCGCGTTTTTCAAGCGAAAACGCAACTAAAAAAGCAAGGCACGGCTGCCGGGGCGCGTCTTTTCCTAAACGTTCTCCTGCGCGGCCACCAAGGGTTTTAACTCAGCCGACCTACCCCTCCTGCGTTGCATTAATGGCGCTGTTTTTATCTAGAAAAGGGGGTCAGAATCATGCCAACATTCCAGATTGCAGAGATTATTCCTCGGACAGTGCTAATTATTCCTCTGATAGCGAAATTTGTTGCAGACAGCTTGAACCTGTCATTATTGCTGACTCGGAGAGATGGACAAGGGAAAAATGCCTGTGTCAGCGCAGTCCAGCGGAAGCAGCGAACCAGGCGATTTGCCGCGGCCAGGAGTTTTCAAAGGCGATCCTCCGCCAGAGAAAAAGTCAAAGGCCCGGATGAAGAAGGTACAGCGTGGGCAATCCCCACCACCTCCGGTGAATTACCTGGCAGGATATGTGGACGGCTCGTTTTCCATGAGCCTAACTCAGCTGAGAGCGAATGTGGAGAGCTGGGCTGACAAGGTTTCGCCCTCCCATCATTTTGGAGCGGCGTACAAATCAAACCTCTTCAGATTCATGTGCCCTCCTGTCCACCAATGCCCGGAGCTGATAGACTTAATTGTCAGACACTATAAACCAGCTTCCCGGCAAATCTGCAGTTCCAGCGGCAAACCCTTGTTCGCACTGCGCAGGGAGACTGTGCAGCCAGCTTTCGCCCCAGGGCTGGAGTACGACTCCGGCACCATCCTCAGAAAAATCAATTTGGGCGAACAAGCGGGACGTTTCACGCACACCAAGCGAATGAGGGATTTCCTCAATTCAGAGCTGAGCGCCCCGCTTCCAGCCGGACAATGGCCGATTGGCCCCATGCCTTTGGTAAAATTTCGAAGCAAGTATCTATATACCATCTTGGCATGGATCCTCGGTCGCGACTCCGATGAGTCGGTACACCCGTACCAGTCGGCGCCGCGGAATGCCTCCTGTGTGGAGAATCTTACGAACCAGCGGCGCAGTGGAGCGAAAACGCCCCATCTCTTTCGACTGAGCAGACTGGTCGGCTTACGCCATTCATTCCAGTCTGCTGAAGATCCAGAAGCGCCAGTCAACCAATTTTCGTTTCAGTTCCGTCTCGGTCCGGCTTTGTTTGTACCATCTCGCACCCCCAAATGCCGATCCCGAACCTCGAAGAAGGTTAACGAGAAGGAGAACCCAGCCCGTCTATAATCGGACGGATGACTTATACCGGAAAGGGTCCTACTACAAGTTCAACTTCAACTTTCTGGGATTCGTCATGTCAGTCTTCACCGAAAGTGAAATCCCCGTCCCCCGAGAGAAATGACGAGTGCTTTGATAAATCAGAAGCTCGGGGACGTTTTCAGACTGACGCAGGGGATTGTGATCAGAATCTACGGATTCAAGGGCAAACCCTATTTGCTGCCCTATTGGTGCTCAGAGCATCTGTTCGGGATGGAAGTTGCCCGACAGATGGACTATGTGGAAGAAGAGTTTGGCCTAGGGAAGAAAAGAGGACAGATTTTTCAATATCCTCTTTCCTGGGCCAATGTTGAGATTATCGAGGTAGGACAACATGTCTACCTAGAGCAAGCGCTGTCCCCGGATTGGCTCTGGTTTCTGCCGCAGCTGCTGGAAGTATGACCCTCATGGGATAAGGGGAAAGTTTGCACATCCGTGCCCCCGGACATAACCGAAGATAGATGCGACGTGGTCCATGTGGACCTTGACTGGGAGATTGAATTAATGGAAGCTTCTCCCCCTTGGCAGGATTTCTACTGCGAGGAGGTGACATATGACCCCAAGAGAAACCGGGACCATCACTTCTCATCTCCAGGGTTCAAAAAATTTCTGTCCAAGATTGCAGGCCTTAATCGGTCTAAAGAAAAGATTATTGAATGCTGGAAAATGAGATGTCGCACGCAACGACGATAAATCCACAAGGAGAAACCCGGCCGTAGATGACGACTTCTCGGTTCTCTATGACCAGCATCATGACAGCTGGCGGCCGTTCGCATATCAAGGTTACGTTCCCCGAGGCCCCTTTGAGGATTATAAAAGTGGGTCTCCTCCCAAACAGTTGTACACTTCGGCAACTGCCAGCGTCGGCCCAGCAAGTACCCAGGCCGATCCAATGCAGTTCGTGGCTCCTAAGACGGCGCCTGAAAAGGCGAAAAAGTTAGCCGAGGCAGCGCCCGAGGCACTTCCTCAGGCAAGAAAAGCACCAGCACCGCCAGAACGCAGACCGGTTGCGGCAGACCTTCTGCAAGTCAAACCCCGGTACAAGTTTACCGTGGGAGCATCAGCGCCTGCTGCACCTGCTTCGTCTCCTTCCCCTTATCCGACGGTTGTTCCAGAAGAAAAGAAGCGGAGGAGAGTTGAGAAAATCAGGCGACCTAGCCTGATAGTGCAGCAGCCAGTCGCAGAGCCGCAGCCGCGTCCTGCCGCCGCAGAGGCAGTTCCTTTGGGCAGTCCCAAGCCAGCCGTCGAGACAATAAGAGAAGACATTCACCCGGCATCGGCTCAGGCGGAGCCCGCAGGTACGTTTGCTGTCCCTGTCTCTCTAGTCTCACCCAGTTCTACTTCCACTCAGTCCCCCGCTCAATCTGGGCGAGCCATGACCACATCCTCCTCCCTGTCTCCGCGTCCTTCTAGCGGTCCCCATTCTTTCGATCAGTTTGCTCAGAACCCTAACGTCTCTCTTTCTCTGAGCACAACTCCAAACCCTTCGCCCAAGGTTAGTGCTGAGGCTGTCCATTCACCATCACATCCTCCGCCTCAGCCGCTTCAAACCCTCACAGTGTCAGCCTCTCCCATTTTCGTTTCCCGATCGCCCCCACAAGCGACCGATTCTTCCAAGGTCTGTCCGGTTCCTCCTGATCCCATCCCCGCAGGAGAGACGTCTCAGCAGATCCCTAGGCTGGGGGAACCAGATTTTATGGACGACCTCCAGAACTCAGATGACTTGCCCCTGGCAACGAGAGCCGTAGAGTATTCTGTCTCTTTTCGCCAAGACCTGAAGCGGAGGAGACATGAAGAGATAGCCGCCCCGGCAAAACGCGCAAAGTATGATTTCGGAAGGAGAGTGATTACAACGGAGAAAATAATCCCAATGGTGAAGAAGCCTCTCCGATAAATGACTAAGGCGGACTACGTGCTCCAGACAAAGGAGAAAAGCTTTGACGACATTGATAAACAGTATGAGATTCAGACGATCATGCGCAAGTCGACAATCTCTTTGTCAAGAGTTTGGAGGAGCAGGAAGAACTTTTGCGTTGCGGAGACAAAGTAAGGCAACTTGAAGAGGACCTATCTAGGTCCATCGAGCAGCCTAGAAGCGGCGCGGCGAGAAACAGATGAATTCAAAGCCCGACTAGCCGCTTCTCAGACAATAGGCCGCAACCGAAAAGAAAGCAGCCTCGAGCAGATTTCTCGGCTCCAGGAGTCTTTGAAGCAGGCACAGTCGCAGCTTGCAGAAAAAACATCTCAAGCGGCTGTCTTTTCAAAGACAAAAGTTAAGGAAATGAGGGCTGGTTTGCTGAGGGAATGCAAGCCCCATACCTTTAAGGCGATGGCAGTCCTGGACTTCGCATCCAGGATTCAAGAAGTTTCTGCCCAGGGAAAGCCTGTGGTAGAGGAGGCCGAGCGCCAGGCAAAGCAATGGCTGGACCTGGCGATAAACCTTCAGGAGCGCGAGCGCGACGGCGTCCTTTTTTCCCCCGTGTCCTCATTCGCTGCAGAATGGGCAGGTGCAAGGGTGACCTTGCACAAATATTTTAGAAAAGTTGAAGAGGTGAGAGTGGCCAGACGAATGCTTGATGCATTCGGGCATGAAAAAGATATCTGTCTGGCCCCCTTTCACGCTCTTTCAGAACTTGGGTGTCCAGGTTTTGTTGAGAATGGCGAGCTCCTTACCCTAGATCGGGTAAAGAAGAATTGGCAGTCCTTTGAAGCAGATACAGCTGAAATTGATAGCTGGACAGAGCCAATTCAAGACAGTCAGGTCACTCAGATGGTGTCCAGATATTCCAGGATCCGCTCCTATTTTCAGGAGTTAGAGAAAAGATACCTCACCATCGACCTGCACGCGGTCGCTGCTTTTCACGGAGCATTAGAAGACATAGCCGACCGCAAGCCATTCGAAGCGGAAGCTCCGGCGCTCAAGCCCAAGAGGCGTACACTCGCATGTGCGAGGCAGAAGCAGGAAATGGAGACCTTTCAGAAGGAGATACTGATGAGGCGACTGACAAAGATGAATCTGAAGAACAGTTGCCGCAAGGAGAACAGTTAGAGCAGAAAAAGGCAGGGGAGGCAAGTTCCTCTGCACCCAAAGGATGAAGGCATGGATTCTTTGCGCCGAGGCGAGCTCGACACCCCGCGAGCCGCCAGAAATGTTGTCACATTTTTGCACGGGGTGCAATGTCTTCAATGTTGTTTTGTAACAGTGCTGCTCTTCTTTTCCTCCTTCCGTTTTTCTCACTTCTCTCCCTTTCCTTTTCTTTCCCATTCTCTTTCTCTCCCCCCTTTTTCCATGGAGTTCCCTAGTTGATTTTCCAGCTTTCCAGCAGGTCTATCTGAAATTGGCTAAGTCTGGGTGCGAAGTTCGCACTTCGCCCAGTTTTGGTGCGAAGTGCGCACTTCGCCCAGTTTTGGTGCGAAGTTCGCACTTCGCCCAGTTTTGGTGCGAAGTTCGTACTTCGCCCCACCTCCTGGGCGCACCTTGCACTGGCAGACTGACAGGTCAATGCAAAAAAAAGGTAAAATGCCGGAGCAGGTCCATATGGCGGCAGACACCAGTGTTCGCCTGTGCGCAGTTCGACTTCTCAACGGAGCGGGAATGCGCCCTTGACAGGTGTACAGTAGGGGAACAAACCCGGAATTTGACCAAGGCTTGAAGGCCTTCCCCGACTGCACTGATTTTTGCACGCATCCCAAGGAGCCCCGATCCCAAGCAAAGATGGATAGACTGCCCTCTAAGGCAGGCATGTGTCACACGGCATAACCCATCATCAGACAAGTGTCCAGCTTCGGGATTTGAACCAAGACTGCCAACCAAAAGGGATAAGCATGGGCTGCCTGCACCGCCTGCGTTAATAGCCACATTCAAAGCTGATCTGAGGTTTCACCTGCTCCAGCTACTAGCAAGCCTGCCGACTTGAAGAATTACCCAGCACTCCGCCACGTAGCTGTCCAGATTCCAGGAAGACCATGTCGCGGGTACAGCCCGATCCGACAAAAGGTCAGCATTTGCAGCTCTTTCGCCGCTTCTGTCAGCTCATGTTTGATTGGGACTCTGTGCCCATTAATGTAACGGGTGGGACTCGGGCTATAAAAGCCCATCTGAAATTCATTGTAAAGGGTGGAAGGGGAATGTTTGTTAGGGAACTACTGTGCTTACTGTAACTGTGCTTCTGCTTATGAATACAATCTGTATGCCTGGTTCTGTTCTACTATCTTTATTCTTTTATGCTGTCTTTCATTATATGCCTTAGGCCCACCTGTGTCGCTGCTCGTTAATTCACTTTGGCATTTGGCGATCAAGTTCCTCTAGCATTGCTTGCTTAAAGCACCTTCTGTACTTCATTATTTAAAGCATTCATTATAAATTTGGTAGCAGTTCCATCAGTTGTGTGTGACGTTGTTGGCCCGTATCTGGTGATTGATGCGATCCCCTGTCGTTAGTTCCTTGTAGGGAATGTTTGCTAGGGAGCCATTGAAGCTGTGAGGTTAAACTCTCTACCTAACACATATACCCGGCTCGACATCTCTAGGTTTACTTTCTACCCCCGTCGGTGTACATATCTCGGTGATTGATACGATCCCCCGCTCGTTAGTTCCTTGTAGGGAATGTTTGCTAGGGAGCTATTGAAGCCGTGCATACGCTGCTGGTGTATCGGAAGTACGCCTAGGTTTTGCAGTTCCTTGTCATGCTCTGTGTTTGTATGCAGTAAGTAGCGGTGATTGGTGTGTTCCCGTACTGTTAGTTCCCCCCCACCAACCTTTGGACATATTTGTATCTCTTTCTGTACATTTGTCTCTTTCCGTTCCTTTATTTCTTTCCTGTTCCCTTTAGCTTAAATCAAGCCCCCCAAAAGGAGTCGGCCTTCTCCGGAGATTGGCTCGGAAGGCATCTCTTCCTTCCGGCCTTTCATGCTGGTGGGCGAATCTGGGCGCATTAACCAAAAATCCTTTCCTCATGGCAGATTCGTAACCAACAGTACTCTTTTCCAAGACCTTGCAAACCTTATGTTGAAGTCTGATACCTCCTCTTGTGGGTGGCGTTGGATACTCTGAAACTAATGCAATAATGAAGAGGGGTCGGCAGACTCGTTGCATCCTTTTACGAGCCTGCCTGCCAACTGAGGCCACCCCGTGATAGATCCTTCTGGAAAAGATCTCCACCAATAGAGCAGCTTCCCCCTCAGAGAAAGAACCAGTAGACGGGTCTTGACATTCTCATCTGTAACAGAGTGTAGCGCAGCCAAGGCCAGAATGTCCTGTATGTGTTCATATGTCGTTTTGCCATAGCCATCGTAAGTAGGGATGGCCTTCAAGGCAACAGGGGGTACAACATCTTGTCCGACTAGGGCCAAGGGCCTCGTGGAGTCAACCGCTGGGAAGAGGTCATCATCATTTTGCTGGGCAGCCATGTCTTCTTCCCCTCCTGTTGTGTACTCAATATCGGTGTCGTCCGAAGATGTAAGTTGCTCTTCAACTTCGGCCTCTTCGATTTCGGTTTCGGATTCTTCTATGCTGGCTTGGTAGTCAGTCAGCCTTACGTGCTGTCCAAGAGCGTTGATGTCAATTTCGTAGAGATCAAGCTGGTTTCCCGGATTCCTTGCTCTCCACCTTGTATGCATGAAGGCGCTTGGACCAGTCTCACGGACTTAGAGAATATTCGGGTCTTTGTAGAGTCGCCAGGTGTTCTGATTTTAACAGCAATGAAGTGAACACCAATGCTTCAATTCTATTTTGGGTGGGAAACTTTCGCGTCCCACCGGGCGTGCCAGAGAAACTGTTGGTTATGAATCTGCCACTAGGATAGGATTTAGTGCAATGTGCCCTAGATTCGCCCAGCAAATTGAAAGGCCGGAAGGAAGGAATGCCTTTTGTGCCAATCTCCGGAAAAGGTCGGCTTCCTATATGTTTTCTCGAGTGATTTTAAGCTCAGAGTGCAGGAAAGAAATTAGAAATGCAAAAAGAAATATAAATGTGATTTGTGTCGGGTGGGGAGGATAAGCAGCACAACAACTATCAATCACCACTACTAACAACAACTAAATACAAAATACATTACAGAAACTACCAATGTCATTCATTCTATGTATCCTCTAACTATGCATTCCAAGAATACTTAATCATCAAATACCGGTATCCAGATAGCAGAATAACAGTAAGCAATAACATAAGCAACATGAGGCAGAAATGCTAAATAAAGGCAGCATAAAGAACAAGAACAGTCAATAGAGCCAAGTGTATCTTGTATTCAGAAGCAAACGTACAGCTACAATGGTTCCCTAGCAGTATATCCCCCTTCCACCCTTTTACAATGATATGGTGCAGCTATTTATAGCGCAATTTCTCCCCAATTACAACTCCGGGCACAGGATCCTAGACCTGACAATAGTTGACAAAGCTGACAAAAGCGGCAAAAGAGCTGTTGATGTTGACCTCTGCAGATAGGGACTGTACTTGCAGCAAGGTCCACCTGAAATCTTGGCTGCTACGTGGCAGTGTGGTAGATGAAACTCTGAGTCAGCTTGAATGAGGGTAGCTGCGGTAGATGAAACTTTGAATCGGCTTGAATGAGGGTAGCTGTGGTACAATTATTTGGTTCACGCTTGCACTCCACCCTTCACATCTCTGACTCGAATCCCGAGGCTGGACACTTGTCAAAATATGATAAGGGACGAATCTGCCTTGAAAGATAGTCTCTCTTTCATGTCCGACTTCGCCCGAAATTGGAGCGCAATTAAACAGCGCAAGGGGGAATCAGCGCAGTTGGGGAGGCCTCCGTGCCTTAGATGGTTTTTTGGGCTTCTTGCAACATCCTGCCCGAGTGCGCACAAGTAAGAGGGCGCAGCCTGACTTCGCTGCGAAGTTGGGTTGCGCACTCAACACTTAGCGAATTTTGCTTACCACTTCGACTGCGCACAAAGATGAGAGCGCACCCCGACTTCGCAGCGAAGTCGGGTTGCGCTCTGGTACTTAGAAATTTCAGGATCCGCTGCTTCCCAAGTGCGCACAGAAATGGGAGCGCACCCCGACTTCGCTGCGAAGTCGGGTTGCGCTCTTGCACTTAGCCGAATTTCGGTCATTTTCCGCACTTCGCATACTTGAGTGCGCTCAAACTTAAGGGCGCACCCCAACTTCGTTGGGAAGTCGGGTTGCGCCCCTAGACTTTGAAATTTTAAGGACCTTTTGCTCTTTTTGGGAAATCGACTGAAGAAAGTACAAGAGGAAAGAAAAAAAGGGGAGATGACAAGAATGAAACTGACAGAAGGGGAGAAAGGGGATAGTGGAGAAAGGGAAAGGAGGAGAAGGGAAGGGAGAGCAGCATACTTACAATAAAATGAAGACATGGCACCCCGTGCAAAATGTGGCAACAGGTAGTAGAACAGAGGCCTATGGTTGAGTAGTAAGTAGGGGCATATACCATAATGTGTAGTAAAACTTCCTTGCAAACCAAATAACAACGATCGGAATGGATTAATCAAATATTTCTTGCCACTTGAGGAGGGCTAAGTCCTTCGCCACTTAGATAGGGCTAAGTCTCTTGCGAATACGTAACCGGATAAAATATGAATAATAGATGATTAAAAATAAATCAACCTACTTCTATTTATAATATTAAAACTGTGAATAGATGATAATTGGAAATATAACCGACTTGGCTATATTGATATTGTAACATGGCTCCCCTCCTCGGAAATATTTGTCCTCAAAGCTGGAAATGACTCGAAAATACTTCCTGGTTCCCAAGTAGCTTCTTTTGCTGGTAAGCCCTGCCATTTGATTAGAAATTCTTTAATCTGGCGAGAATGAAGATGACGTGATCTGATTTGCAATATTGCTTTTGGTTCATACAATACTGGATGCTCTGTCTAGAATTGGAACATGTTGTATACTTCTTCATCATCAGCCACTATATCTTGAAGATCTTTTGAGGGATTTGCCGGGGTATTTTGAGCTTTCATGCAATTGATTTGAGCTTTTATGCAGTGTGAACTCATCATCTTGGATGGTGGAGCTTGAATTCCTTGGAGACAAATATTCTTCCATTTTCCTTCCATATGAGATATAATTTTCGAAAATTAAAAGTAACATCATCCAGCTGTTCTAACCATTCGATGCCCAAAATAACATCTGAACTTCCCAGGTTCAGAACGTAGAGAGGTCCTTGCCAATTGTAATTTCCCATTTGGATTGAAACTGGAGATGTTTTGCCAATACATTGCACATTTCCTCTATTTGGAATTGACACTTGGAATTTATCTTGATTGGTCGTATTAATGTGCAAGTTCAATGCTTTAGCAGTTTTGATATCAATGAAGTTATGAGTACTGCCTAAATCAATCAACACATTAATGCACTTGTGCTTAATAAATCCTTGTACCATAATTGTTTGATGAGCTTTTGGACCCATAAGTGCATGTATTGAGATAGCCATAGTCTCATCTTCAGGTGTTGCTTCACTAATATCTGTTGATGTTTGTTCTGACTATTGCTGAGTTATATTTTCTGCTTCTTCTTCTTCGTCCAAATTGTCAAACTCTATTTGGAAGTTTTGACGTGGTACACATGCTTGATCTTTGGGATGATGATTACGACATTTGAAGCAGAAGTATCTTGATGATTGTTCATTGTTGCGAAAGGAGTTGTGATACTGACGACGAGTATTAGAGTCTTGCCTAGAAGATGTCCACTTTTGAAACTTCTTTTCAGCAATCTTAGCAATACGTATAGTATCATCCAAAGTGCAGGGATCATGTAGGTGAACTTCGAATTGAATATTTTCTTTTAGACCATAACGAAAGGCAGAAACCACCACAAAAGCTTTTACATCTACCGTATTTGCGAGAAGACTTGTGAACACTGAAACATAATTTTGGACAGAACCAGTTTGTTGGAGCCCCAATAAGCGAACAATGTAAGAAGAAGAACTACCTTCATCAAATATTTTGAGGAAAAGATCCTTAAATTATGGCCATAAGATGGTACGTTTATGTTGACGCTACGCCCAAAAAACAACCCCAACAGCTTCATACCCAAATTTGGAGGGGGGTAAGAAACTTTCCGGTTTCGAAGAGAATATGGTATAAGTGTAGGATACCCTCCATTTTAGCTAACCATCCACGTGGATCCCCACCCTCAAGGTGGGGGCATATCATTTGCGGTATGGTTAACATACACGGTATTTCAATTTTAAACATTCAACCCACCTCCAGTATCTATAGTTAAGATCATTGTGAACTATGGGGGGATCTTGATCCACAATATCATTTTGTCGATGGGAATTAGTTGGAGAGGGAGGAGGTCCAAGGTTTTGTTTCTTTACTAGTTGTTCGAGAACTATTGACATATTGTTCATATTAGTAACCGTTTTAGATAGACATTTTTGTAATTCTTGGTTGCAGGTAGCAGGGACTACTACTTCCTCATGTTTGAGATTTGTGAGAGATGGGTTGGAAGGAGCCATGGAGTTAAGGATAGAGTGATTGGGATTAAAACTGTTAATGCATAAAGGAGAATTATGTTGCGTACCTCTAGTTCGCGAAGGTCTTCTTGGTGAGTTTATTGGTCCTTCATTTGGAATATCTGTGCTATTTAGTCTTCCATTTGGTCCTCCATTCCACCTATCTCTCATGCACTTTCTTTATAAAAATTTTGCAAAAACAAATTGGACCAAGTTTGATCAAAAAAGTTTTGGTTATTTGCTGTAAAAATATTTGGTTAAATTGCTTTAAAAAAAAATTTGTCCAACTTGTCAAAATGTGTGCTGGTTTTCCGCTCAATTTTCGCTCCAACTGCGAAACGAAATTTGAATTTGAATTGCAATGGTTATATTGAATTATCTTCCCGCCAGCACAACGACTAACTTCCTTTTTAACGACTAGTGACGAAGTTATCTCACAACTGACTATGGAAGAACCTCACTTTTAACGTCTAGGGACACGCGAATCACCAAACCAATGGTTAATTGGAAGGATGATGCAGACACACCAAGGCAAACTCAACCGAAATATAACACAACACCAGGCAGACAAGGAAATATGACGACCGACGACCTCGAAACACGGACAAGGGAATATGACACGTCGACAAGCAGCTAGGCACAACACGACAACGAGCGACATGATTTACGAAGGAGACGGCGAAGGAATGAGACACGTGGACTATGCAATCCAATTGGCGGAAATCAAAATACTTCAACTATTCAACAGGTAAGTGGTTGAGATAACATGCAAGGAAGGTAAGTGTGTGACCGAAGTCACAGTCACCTTTATGCATAGATTTGGTAATAAACCCCGCCAAGCTTACCACACAAACCGTGTGGTAATAAATTGCACGACAAATTTAAAACGAAGTATGCGGATACGTGATAATCAAATTTTAAACCTTAGTACTCGATTTATGCTAGCACTTGATTGGCGGAAGCCACTGAATTCCTCGCTGAACTAGAATTTTAACTGTCAGCGAAGCTAAATTCGTTGAATACACTTGTCGATCTCCGATTGGAAAACACTTTAGGGTTGAGCAGTTCGTAACGATTTCTTGTGAGTTTGTGTAAATTCTTGTCTGTGACGGCTATTGTTCTCCTGCTATATTCCGAACGACGATTTCTCTTTATTTTTTTTCGGGCGCTATAATTCCAACTTTGATTATCCGAAAATAATCCACCCACTTAAAGTTCTTCAATAATGTTAACCACTGAAGGTTACTCACGCAAGTATATTATTGGCTATAATATTGCGTGTTTTGTCTTTAAGGTTTTGGTAATATTACGCGTATAATATTGCTCTTTTATTGGACGAACGAGTTTCTAATATTTCAACCAGTGGGTAGTGTTTTACTTACTTCTTCTGCAGATTATGTCTTGTTTAAAATTCCACGAGAACAACAAATATGATATGCGACGTATTCACTCTGAGGCTTGTTATACACATTTTTGTCTTAAACAATCATGCTTTTCGCAGCTTGCGCTATGTCTCCCAGATCAATGGGATGCACGGAGACCGAACGAATCTGGGCTTAAATTTATTCGCCGATATAACCTTACACAAAAAAAAAAAACTTTCTTGAGCTGTCTCCCCGGATTCCAATGGTTGCACCGAACCGAACTGATGCTTGTCTTAGTTCTTCGCAAATATATTTCGGCGCCGTGTCTTTTAAACTCCCAACGAACTCACTGCAAACTTGTTTGAAGTTCGTCGATTTTAAGAATGCGACAGTTGATAGCTGGAGAAAAATTTTGGTGTGATCTGGGCTGACAGCAATGGCTTCCTTGCAATTACTTAATTCCCACATTTGCCAAGATCTAGCCCTGATACCACTTATAGTTAAAATCCCTTGCAAACCAAATAACAATGATCGGAATGGATTAATCAAATATTTCTTGCCACTTGAGGAGGGCTAAGTCTCTTGCGAATACGCAACGGGATAAAAGATGAATGATAGATGATTAGAAATAAATCAACCTACTTTTATTTATAATATTAAAACAATGAATAGATGATAATTGGACATATAGCCGACTTGGCTATATTGTTATTGTAACATAATGAAACATAAGATCTAATGTTATATGTTTGTTGCCTTTCAAAATTTTGCTGAAATACATCTTATGTTGTATATGTACTCTCAAATAAACTCTGGTCAATTAGGATGATCTTTGGTTACTTCATAATCATTACCCTTGTAACCTAAAATTGTTTCCTCATTAAAAGAGTACAAGGTAATGTATAACTATTATGGCTTAAGATTGTTGCTTCCTAATTTTTCAAACTATTGATTATGTCAAATCAGAGAACTGTTGCTACATTTTGCTAAGGGGTAAAATTTTGAAAAATTGCTGCACTTTTTTATGTTTGAATCCTCTCCCTTCCTCCTTTCCAAGCAATCAGTTGAGGCAATCCTCGGGGTCGCGCTTAGGAGCAGCAGGTCTTGTTGCCACATTTTGCACAGGGGTGCCATGTTTTTAGTTTCTGCAAAAGAGCTGCTCTTTTCCTTCCCTCCTCCTCATTTTCCCCTTCTCCTTCTCTCCCTTTCTTCCTCTCCTTCACAGCTTCATTCCCTCTTCTTCTTTCCCCCTTTCTTCCCCCAGCAAAAACTTCAGCAAGTGTGCCTTGAAAAGTTTCTAAGTGTTGGGGCGCAGCCCGACTTCGCAGCGAAGTCGGAGTGCGCCCCTCAGCTGGAGCGCAGTAGGGAACCCAAAGTGCGCAAAATTTGACTAAGTGTTGGGGCGCAACCCGACTTCGCAGCGAAGTCGGACTGCGCCCCTCTTCCTGGGCGCACTAGGGAAATCATTCATCAGAAAAATGGCTAAGTGCCGGTGCGCAACCCGACTTCGCAGCGAAGTCGGAGTGCGCCCCTTTTCCAGTGCGCAGTTTGAACAGAGGATGAAGACAGCCATGCACCGGTGCGCAACCCGACTTCGCAGCGAAGTCGGAGTGCGCCCTTTGACCGGTGCGCAGTTGGGTGAAGTCAACTCGGAAATCTGCTAAGGCAAGAAAGCCTTCCAAGCTGCGTTGTTTTCCTCTGCGCAACCCGATAGCGCTCGGATCTCTGGCGAAGTTGGATAAACTACCTTTCAAGGCAGCCGTGTGTCACTCATCATCATCCGACAAGTGTCCAACCTCGGGATCCGAGCCGAGACTTGACCGCGCAAGGACAAAGCATGGGCAACACTACCGGCACCACCTGTCGTCATTTAAGCCGATGTGAAGTGCCATCTGCCGCACCTACCCGCATTCCTGTTGACTGAATACTTGAACCGACGCACTGCCACGTAGCTGTACCGCCTTCAGGGACACCATGCTGCAAGGACAGTCCGGCCCGACAGAAGTCAGCCTCGGTAGCTCTTCGACCGCTCGTGTCGACTGCTGTCTTGTCTGGGACTTTGTGCCCATGAATGTAATGGGGGGAAATTGGGCTATAAATACCCACCACATTTTGATTGTAAGTGGTGGAAGGGGAATATATTGCTAGGGAACAATTGTAGCTGTGCGTTTGCCTCAAATACAGACATACACTTGGCTCTGCTTACTGTCTTTTATCTTGCATGCTGCCTCTCCTTGTCATTTCTGCCTCATGTTTCTTGTGTCATTGCTTGTTGTTGTCTTGAACTCTGGACTCCAGCATTTGATGGCCAGGTATTCCTGGAATGCATAGATAGAGGATACATGAGATCGTTGATAGCTGTAGTTTCAATGTGTGTTTGTAGATGAATGTTGTTAGTAGTGGTGATTGATTCGTTGTCGTGCTGCTTATTCCCCCCACCCAACTCCAATCACATTTGGAATCTCTTTCCTGCACCCTTATCTCTTTTTATCTCTTTCCTGCACTCTTATCTCTTTTTATCTCTTTCCTGCACTCTTATCTTGACAAACCCCCCATAGGAGCCGGCCTTCTCCGGAGATTGGCACGGAAGGCATTCCTTCCTTCCGGCCTTTCAATCTGGTGGGCGAATCTGGGCGCATTAACAACAAATCCTTTCCTCATGGCAGATTCGTAACCAACAGTTTCTCTGGCACGCCCGGTGGGACCGAGGTCCCATATTTTAGAAGAAAATTTCAAACCCATTTCCACCTGGCACCAGCAGTTGCTTGGCCTTAACCGGTGGGACATGGTAGTTTCCCGCCCCCAAACAGAATCGAAGTACTAGTGCTCGCTTCATTGCTGTTCAAAATCAGAGCACTTGGCGACTCTGCAAATCTGAATATTCTGAGTCCGAAAGACCGGTCCTAACGCCTTCATGCAAACAAGAAGGTGGCGAGCAAGGAATCCGGGAGATCAGTCTGACCTTTACGAAATCGACATTGCCGCTCCAGGAGAGCGCGTCAGACTGGCTGATTACCAAGCTCGCGAAGAAGAAATTCGAGAAGAAGCCGAGGCTGAAATCCAAGAAGCCGAGGCTGAAATTGAAGAAGAAGAGGCCGAAGAAGAATCCACATCTTCGGACAGTTCCGATACTGAGTACACTACCGGGTCAGAAGCAGACATGGCTGCTCAGCAAGATGATGATGATCTTTTCCCAGCAGTGGACTCTACGGGGCCCTTGGCCCTGGCCGGACAGCAAGCTGTGCCTCCTGCTGCCTTGAAGTCTATCCCTACGTACGACGGCTACGGCAAGACGGCGTATGAACACATCCAGGACATTCTCGCCCTGGCTGCGCTACACTCCATTACTGACGAAAGTGTGAAGACCCGTCTGCTAGCCCTTTCCCTTAGGGGAAAGCTTCTCTACTGGTGGAGATCACTGCCAGAGGGATCCATCACAGGGTGGCGACAGTTAGCCGGCAGGCTCGTGAAAGGATGCAACGAGTCTGCTGACCCCTCTTCTCTGTTGCATCAGTTCCAAAGCATTCAAAGACACCCCCAAGAGGAGGTGTCAGACTTCAACATCAGGTTTGCGAGGTCTTGGAAACGAGTGCCTCGCGAACTCCGACCGTCAGCAGGACAGGCCGCCTACTACTACCTGAGATCTTTCAACTCAGACATTTGCCTGCTGCTGAAGGTCGCCAGAATCAACACATTCCCTGCTCTGTACGAGGCTGCCCAGCAAGCTGAAATGGATATCATTTCCATCGGCAGGCTTCCACACAGAGTACAACCGCCCATCTACCCTGATTTTCCCCGATCACAGTATCCGTCTGCTTCTGGTTCGAGCCGTCCACTTCAGGACAGCAACCCCAGCAGCAATGGAACCCGGCGCCGGTCGTGAACCCTTACGGCCCGCCACAGATTCATTATCCTCCTCCTCGTCCTCCACGTTTTCCAGCACTTCCTGCTCCTCCACAACATGCACGGTATTCAGCTCCTCCTCCATTGGCTGCATTGCCTCCCCCAGCTCAGTTACCGCCGCCTCCCGATCATGATATTCAGAATCAAATCCTTCAGGAGGTACGGGCCCTGGCCTCTGGCTATCACACCATGTCTAACGACATGACTGTTCTGAAAAAGAAACAGGCCCAGATGGACCTGGCCCCAAGAAGGCCATATCCGCCTCCGGCGTTGACAAAGGATCGGCCCCCTGAGCAACATTTGCAACGGCGGCCTCCTCCAAGGAATGCTGCCATTGAAGAGGAACCTGATACTTCTGACCAGGTCAACTGGTGCACCACGTGCAATGACCCGCATGACGAGGATGACTGTACACTGCACCAACACTACCTCCAGACTTTGGCCGGCAGCGCCATTGAGGATGAAGAGCTCTATATGATCCTAGGCGACGAAAGCAATTTCGCCGTCTCAGACGAAGTTCCGATGCCGCCTCCTGCCAAGGAAAATAAGAAGTCTGCCGAAGCTGCAGCCAAACCCTTAAAGGTGTACGCCAGAAGAGATAAGGCGTCACCCGAGGAGCTACCGCCCTACAAGAGACTGTGGCCGTACACGGCCAAAGACAAAGCTCCTCCGGCGAAGACTCCCGCAGTCAAGCCTCCTGCAGCCAAACCTCTTCCGGCTAAAGCTCCCGCTGCTCAGCCTCCAGCTGAAACAAAAGAACAAGCTCAGGAGAGGCTGAGATATCCGTCTCTGACCAAGAGACAGAGAGTTGAGGCCACTCAACAGTACCGGACAAAGTATGAGCCGGCGAAAGAAGCGGAAGGAGCAAGCACTTCGGGCTACAGCATAGTAGACGAGCTGAAGAGAACTCCCGCAAGAATCAGCATGTATGATGCTCTTCAGCTCCCAGGTCAGGTTGATCTGTTGCAAGAATCTCTGAAGATTATGAAGAACGGCAAGCAGATACAGCCCGCTGTCCTGGTGCAACCCCTAACAGTCTCAGCCACTGGGAAGAACAGACCACCTCCCTTCTATCTGTCATTACGGATGCAAGGGTACATAGTACACAACTGCATGGTGGATTCTGGTGCTTCCACGACCGTAATGCCGAGAGCCGTCTGCGATGAAATCGGGATGGAATACACAAGGAGCAGCCAAGGCGTGCTGCAACTAGACGGCACCCCTGTCAAGACAGTCGGTGTCATAAAAGACATCCCCATTCGGCTGCACAAAGCTCTCGACATCGTGGTCATCCAGGAAGTTGTGGTCGTTGACTTGGAACCCTACTTCGGCATGTGCCTCTCCAGGGAGTTCACGGCGAAGTTGGGAGGGTATTTGTCTCTGGACTACACGCACATGGAAGTGCCCTTCAAGGGAAGGAGACTGAAGATTTTCAATGAGAAGCCTTCCACTTACTTAGTAGAGAAGATACCCGGGGAAGAGCCTGAGGATTGCATGATTCAGCTGTCGGAGGAAGAACTGGTAACAGTGGACATGACGGAGCAAGCTCTCGAGCAGCTGCAAGTAGAAGATGAATTCTCCTTGCGGGACTTCAACGCTGTAATTGAAACTGAGCAAGGCTGTTACACCATTGTTCAGCCTGAAAGGCTCGACAAGTCAGCCAGGAGGGAAGTAGGACCAGCACCTGAAAAGCTGTGGAAGCTTTTCTTTGACGGCGCACGATGCAAAAATGGCGCCGGTGCGGGAGTGCTTCTGGTTTCCCCAACCGGGATCCAGAAGGATTACACTTACAGGCTGGCCTGGAGCTGTACAAACAATGCGGCGGAGTACGAAGCCCTGTGCTTGGGTTTGCGAAAGGCGGAGAGACTAGGGATCAAACATCTGCAGATCTACGGAGATTCAGAGTTGGTGTGCCACCAGATCACGAACAAGTGCGCCTCCAAAAAGCACTATCTCAAGGCGTACCGGAATCGGGTCTGGGATCTGATGGAGTCTTTTGACTCGTTGAATGTCAAGGCTATTTCACGAGAGAAAAACAAGCATGCTGACATTCTGGCGTCTGTTGGAGCCAGGTACGTTCCGGTTGATGACATTGTCCAGAAGCCGAAGCCGGTTCGTACTATTTACAGGCCTTTTGTGCCTGATAAGGACACCCACTGGCAGGTGTTTAGCTGTGACGAGGAGATCGTCACATTTTTGGTAAATGAAGCCTGTTCAATCGAAGGTAGAGACCCTGATGACGAGCAATACGAGGGGTTGATACAGTTAAAAAATAATCATGTCCCAAAAGGACTGATTACTCTTGAGAGTCTATTTGATCAGAACGACAGAGCCATATCTCACCGGATCAAAGTAGACCCGAAGCAGTATGCCGACCTGGAGCTGGAACTTGGTAAATCGATCAAGGTCGGGACAGACTGCACCACAGAGGAACTCGAGCAGATCAGAGCATTGTGTCGAGAGTTCCCTGACATAGTAGCCTGGAGCTACCAGGACTTGAAGGGGTATGATAGAGAAATAATTCAGCATACCATTGAGCTAGAAGATGGCGCAAAGCCATTCCGGCAAAAACAGAGGGCCGTCAATCCAAAAATCGAGGCCATGATGAAGGCCGAGCTCTTGAAGATGCTGGAGGCCAAGATCATCTACCCCATCAAGCATTCATCCTGGGTTGCGAACTTGGTTCCTGTGAGGAAGAAGAACGGAGACATTCGTCTCTGTGTGGACTTTAGAAATCTGAATCAGGCCTCCCTCAAGGACCATTATCCGCTGCCCCAAATTGATCAGATCCTCCATATAGTTGTTGGAGCCCAGAGATTTTCCCTCTTAGACGGTTTTTCCGGCTACAACCAGATATGGGTCAAGGATGAGGACCAGCATAAGACAGCGTTCACCACCAAATGGGGAACGTTCGCCTATCAGCGCATGCCTTTCGGCTTATCCAATGCTGGCGCCACATTCCAAAGAGCCATGGACCTGGCCTTCCGAGAGCTGCTTAACAAAGTAATTGTCATCTACTTGGATGACATGACTGTTTTCTCTCACAAACGAGAAGATCATGTTCCCCACCTGCGGCAAATATTCGAAAGGTGTCGTGAATTCGGCATCTCCATAAACCCGAAGAAGTCTGTCTTCGCGGTGAAAGAAGGAAAGTTGTTGGGGCATGTCATCTCAGAGAAAGGCCTAGCTATAGACCCTGACAGAGCAGAGGCCCTCCTCCGCTTGCCCGCCCCGATTGACAAGAAAGGGCTGCAGTCCTTCTTCGGCCAAATCAACTTCGTGCGGAAGTTCATCCCGGACTTCGCACAGGTAATCAAGCCCATGGCCGAGTTGTTGAAAAAGAATACTGAGTTCTTATGGACTGAAGAAAGGGGGCAAGCCTTCGAGGAGATCAAAGCTCGCATTGCACAAGCGCCGGTGTTGATAAACCCGGACTACTCCAAGGATTTCATCCTGTACGCGGTGGGAGAACCAGAGAGTTACGCCGCAGTTCTGACCCAAAAGGGAGATGATGGCGAGGAGCGCCCCATTGCGTTCCTGAGCCAAGTAATCCAGCCGCACGAAGAGAAGTACAACTTTATAGAGCGGCAGGTTCACGCTGTCATGAAATCTCTCCGTAAGTTCAGACACTTTGTCTCCCAAAGCAAGATCACTGTCTTCGTGATCCACCCGGACGTTCGAAGCTTCATCATTCAAGGAGAGCCGGGTCACAAGAGAGCGGGATGGATTGCCAAAATCCAGGAGTTCGACATCGAAGTGCGGCCAACCAAGCTAGTCAGAGGCCGAGCCTTGTGCCAGGAGCTAGCCCGAAGCGCGGCAGCCGAGATAGCCGCCTGCGAGTGGGAGGACCCAGCAACACGCATCAACCTAGCCAACTCCTTACCCGAGGAGTGCGACTGGACAGATGAACTGGTGAGATACTTCTGCACCGGAAGATGTCCAGACCACATGAATGCCTCACAAAGAAGGAGGTTTCGGCTAGGTGCCTTGAAGTACACTCTTCGCCCCGAGGGGCTTTACTTTAAAAACATCGACGGCATCCTGTTGCGGTGCGTCAGAAAAGCAGACCAGTCCAGGGTCCTTGGGGAATTTCACTCCGGGATGCCTGGAGGTCATCATTCCGCAAGGCCCACGGCCTTGAAAATAATCAGAGCCGGGTACTACTGGCCCACTCTGTTCACAGACGCTCATGCGGTCTGTTCCAAGTGTGATCAATGCCAAAGATTTGCTGCAGAAAACAGAAAAGCACCCCTGCCCCTTCAACCGATCCAAGCCGAGGCTCCGTTTCAACAATGGGGCCTGGATTTCATCGGGGTGATTTCGCCGAACTCTGCAGCGGGCCACAAGTTTATCTTAACCGCCACCGATTACTTCACACGGTGGGCAGAAGCGATCCCCACAAAGAATGCCGACCAAGAGACGGTCATCAGATTCCTTGAGAGTCTGATTACCCGTTTCGGGGTCCTTGAGTCGATAGTGACGGACAATGGTCCGGGGTTCGCAGGCGCAGTACTCACGGAGTACACCAGCAAATTCGGCATCTATCACAAGATGTCTTCCAACTACTACCCGCAGGGGAATGGTCTCGCCGAGTCCACCAATAAGAATCTGTTGAAAATCATTCGAAGAACAGTAGAGAATAACAAGAGGACTTGGCACCTACTCCTGAACCGGGCGCTATGGGCGGACCGAATCTCATTCAAGAAGTCCATCAAAACGTCCCCCTATGCGCTCGTGTACGGCAAAGAAGCTGTCTTGCCGACTCACCTTGAGATACCCGCTCTCTGGATGCTCGATGAGGAGAAAGGTAGCGGAGATCCAGTGGAAGACAGACTTTGCCAACTGCTGCAGTTGGAGGAAGACAGAGAGAAAGCGTACCAGGCCTTCACAAAACACGCTGAAGCAACGCAAGGCTGGTTCGCGAAAGGCGCCACTGCCCGAGTTTTCAAAATCGGGGACCTGGTGCTTAAATGGGACTCGTTCAAGGCCAAACCCGGCAACCATGGAAAGTTTGATGCCCTCTGGGAGGGCCCCTATCAGATTGCCCGGGTGAATCAGTTCAATGCATACATGCTTCGGGACATGGAGGGACATCCTCTCCCCATTCCCGTCAACGGGTTCCATCTAAAATTGTACCACCACTGAAGGCGCCCGAAGGGGCCCTTCCTTGTACAGATTTCCCCTTGTTTGTATTCCAAGTTTTTAGCATGTAAATATTTCAGTTTTCAGTTTTTAATTTCCAAGTAGCCCAAGTAAGTCCGAGGCAAATGCCTGACTTCGCAGCGAAGTCAGGCAGCGCTCATCAAATGAGGCGAAGAAGGGAAGAAAGCAGTTAAAAAGAGCTAAAAATGTCAAGTTTGGCTGCCCAACCCGACTTCGCAGCGAAGTCGGGCTGCGCCCTCTCCAAAGGGCGCAGTTGGGTAGCAGACTACAAGGAAATGCCAAGTGTCGGACTGCGCCCCAGTTGCCGGGCGAAGTCGGACTGCGCCCTAATTTCGGGCGAAGTCCGAGTGCGCACTCATTCTCAGGCGCACCCTGAGTAGTCCGATGAAAGCTGAAAGCACTAAGTCCGAAACCCAAGATCGCCCATGTTGGTGGGCGAAGTCGGACTGCGCCCCTTTTTCGGGCGAAGTCCGCACTGCGCCCTTTTCGGGCCCGACGAACCGAGCAAAGACGGGGCGAAGACCGAATGGTAAGCTGGCAAAAAAAGTGTAAGGTCCGAGCTGCGCCCACTCTTGGGGCTAACCGCGAACTCGCCTTTTGGGCGGTCGCGCGCCCGTTTTTGGGCGAAGTTCGGGTTGCGCCCAGAAAACGGGCGAAGTCCGACTTGCGCCCCTTTTTCGGGCGAAGTCGGACCGCGCCCCGGATTCTGGGCGAAGCACGAACCTCTCATCACAGCAGCGCCAAAAGTTCACAAGTATGGGCCCGTTGCAAAGCCCGACACGTGGCGAGGTGTGGCTAATTAAAAAGCTCTTGAAAAGCGTGCCCAATGGTGGCAGCAACGTCAGCAACGGCACAACGTCCAAGGGAGGGCTTTAAATGATTGCGCGGTAACCAAGGGTAATACATGTAAAAGATAACTTTGCGCAATATCCAAGGGTGACGCATTTAAGGAAGTAAGGCGCGCCCTGGGCCAACAAATCACGTTTTTCAAAGAACGGGCCCCTGCGCAGCCGCCAAGGCCATAACGGCGCCACCAACCCAGGTTTAACTGCTTTAACCTCCTCCCTCGCGCCATTAATGGGCAGTCACCATCTACAAAAGACCCTGGCGCCAGCCAAAAAATTTATAAGTTCGAAGCTGACTCCCGGACTGCAGAGAATAAGCCTGACAAGCTCTGAAGGATTTGTCCCGGTATCTGATTGTTTCGACGAAGATGGACAAGGGAAAAGCGCCCGAAGTGGCGCAAGCAAGTAAGGATCTGCGCGATGCTGACAAGTCCCCAGAATCCAGCGAACATGAAAGCACAGCGCCTCGGAAGGGCAAGAAAGCAAAATCCAGAACAAAGAGGCACGTAGCTGGCCAGACTCCGCCGCCACCAATCAATCGTCTGTCCGGGTACAAAGATGGTTCATTTTCCATCAGTATCACGAAGCTGCGCCTAACTATCGCAAAGTGGGTGGGTAAGGTTCCGCCTTCTCACCACCTCGGAGCTGCACATAATTCGAATCTTCACTGGTTCCTGTGCCCTCCGACTCACTGGTGTCCGGAGCTGGTTGAGGTGATTGCCGAATACTATAAACCAGCTGCGCGGCAGGTCTGCGATAACAGAGGAAGGGTGTTGTTCACTCTCTTCCGAGAGAGCGTCCAGCCGGCGTTCGCCCCAGGGCTTCAGTACAGCCCAGACGCAATTGTCAGAAGGGTGAACATCGAAGAACAGACTGGCAGATTTTCGCAGACGAAGCGGATGAGAGAGTTCCTTAACTCAGAGCTGAAGACTCCGCTGAACCCTGGGCAATGGCCAACTGGCACCATACCGCTGGACCGATTCGAGAACAAGTACATCTACATCGTCCTGGCATGGGTCCTCGGCTGCGACTCAGACAGAGTGGTACGGCCGTTTCAGCTGGCGATGGCCGAGTGCATCTTGCACGGGGAGTTCTACGACTCCACGGCGCAAAAGAGCGGGAAGCGCCCAATCTTCTACGACTGGGCGGACTGGTTGGCTTACGCAATTCATGCGAGCCTGGTGAGACTGCAGCAGAAGCAGTCAACGGACTTCCGGTTTTGCTCATTCCTCACATGGCTATGCCTGTACCATATGCATTACCGGATGAACGTCCCTGATCTGAGGAAGGCAAACGAAAGAGGAGAGCCCCTCCCCGTGTATGAATGGACCGAAGCCCTGTACCGGAAAGGTTCGTTCTACGAGTTTAATGTTAGTTTTCTGGGCCAGGCAATGGGACTGTTCAACCGTGGCGCGGCTCGACCACCAGCGGCTATGACAAAACATCTGATAGACAACGAGCTTGGTGATACCTTCAGGCTGACCCAGGGTATTGTTGTCCGAATCTACGGATTCAAGGGAAAGCCGTGTTTGCTGCCCTACTTCTGCACAGATCATCAATTCGGGATGGAGGTGGCGCGGCAAATGGACTACGTCGAAGAGGAATTTGGCCAGGGAAAGAAAAGGGGTCACATATTCAAATATCCTATGACCTGGGCCAATATTCAAGTCTTCGAAATTGGGCAGCACGTTTATCTTGAACAGGAGCTCATTGATATGGGCCTGGTAATGCTGCCCCAACGCTGGAAGTACGACCCAATCGGAGTCCGGGGAAAGTTTACGCACATCTGTCCGAGACCGGAGATCATGCAAGAAAGAAGGAACTCGACAGGTGCTGACCTCTATTGGCGCATTCATTTGATGCAGTCATGGCCTCCATGGCATGAATTTTATTGCGAAGAGGTCACTTACGATCCTGAACGGAATCCGGACCACCGAATGGAGTCAGCGGGATTCAAGAAATTCCTCGCTAAGGTGGCGCCGCTTGGCTGGCATAAAGACAAAATCCTCGAATGCTGGAAAATGAGGTGTCGCACACAGCACGACAAGTCAGGCCGGAAGCATCTTGCCGTTGATGATGAATTTTCGGCACTTTATGATCAACACGTCGACACGTGGCAGCCCTTCGAATTTCGTAATTGCGTTCCCCGAGGCGCAAACATAAGGTATAAAAGAAGGGCTACCCCTCAATCATCGTCAACCCCGGCGACTTCCAGCGCGACTCCTTCCAGCAGTCAAGTGGGCCCAATGCAGCCTGTTACTTCTGCAGCAGCGCCCGAGGCGGCGCAAGGATCAGCACGGTCAACTCCTGAGCGGGCCCCTCCGTCAACAGAAAAGACATCCACGCCGCCAGCCAGTGGACCAAGTGCGGCAGGTATCCTCCCAGCGCGACCCAGGTACAAATTTACCGTGGGGACATCAGCGCCTGCCCCTTTATTGCCGCTTCCTTCAGGACCAACCGCGGCGTCGGGAGAAAAGAAAAGGAAAAGGGTCGAAAGGACTAAACGTCCAAAGGAGCCAGTACAGCAGACACCTGCGGAGCAGACACAAGCAGCAGCGCCGGAGGTTGTCTCTTTAGACAGCCCAGAACCAGTAGCGGACATCCAGGCCGCAACCATCCCTCCAGCATCGGCTCAGGAGGAGCCCGCAGGTACGTCCTCTGTGCCCGTTGCCCAAGTCCACGCCAGCCCTGCAAAAACTCCAACTCCCACTTCCTCAGGGCAAGCCATAGCCGCACCCTCCGCATCTCAAGCCACCCCGCCGTCCAGCGACTTTCACTCATTTGACCAGTTTGCTCAGGACCCCAATGCTTTTCAGTCCCTGAGTCAAACCCTAGAGCCTTCACCCGCGGTTAGTGCTGAAGCCGCTCCCTCATCTCCACATCCTTCGCCCCAGCCTACTGAAACCCTACCAGCGCCATCTAGCCAAACCCCTGTCACTCCTAGGACCCGGTCGCCCTCGAAAGCTACTACCCCCTCTGGTATCCCACCGACTTCATTGTTCGCGGGAAAAATGCCGCAGCAGGCCCAGGAGCTGGAAGATCTCGATTTCATGAGCATCACTGAGGACCAGCCTTTGGCAGTAAGAGCCGCGGGGGGATCTGCCTCCTTCCTTCAAGGAGTTAAACGCAGAAGGGCCGAAGGGATAGCCGCCCCGGTCAAACGCACAAAGTTTGACCTAAATCGGAGAGTGCTTACGACAGAAAAGCTGATTCCTAAGGTGAAAAAGCCTCTCCGCGACATGACCGAGGCGGACTACGAGCTTCAGACAAAGGAGAAGAACTTCGATGATATCAACGAAGAGTATGAGATCCGCGGTATTCGCCGCAGAACAGACAACCTCCTTGTCAAGCATCTCGAAACCCAGGAGGCGCTTTTCCAGCTCAGAATACCACAAGGCAGCTTGAAGAAGACTTGGCGAGGGCTACGGCCCAGTTGGGGTCAGCACAGCAAGAAGTTGAAGATCTTAAGGCTCAGCTGACCGCCGCTCAGCAGACAGCCGAACAAGAAAAGAAAGCAGCGCTGGAGCAGATTTCACAACTGCAGGGTTCGCTGGAACAGGCGCAGTCGCAGCTAGCGGAGCAAGCATTACAAGCGGCGGCCTTTTCAAAGAGCAAGGCGAAGGAGATGCGCGCAAATCTGCTACAAGGTTGCAAGCCCAACCTTGTCAAGTCCTTGACAGTTCTGGATTTCTTATCCAGAATTGAAGAAATATCTGCCCAGGGCAAGCCTGTGGTAGAGGAAGCCGAACACCAGGCGAGGCAATTGCTAGACCTGGCTATGGAACTTGAGAAGTTAGAGCGCGATGGCTTCCGAATCTCCCCTATGTCCCGTCTTGCCTCAGAGTGGGCAAATGCAAGGGTAACCTTGCACACTTACTTCGCCCGGACGGAAAGGATCAGAACAGCCAGGCAGGCGCTGGACGCCTTAGAGCAGGAAAGACAAATTCTCCTGGCTCCTTTCCGTATTCTATCCGAGCACGGGTGTCCGAGCTATGTCAGAGATGATGAACTCCTCACCCTTGAGCAGGTTAAGAAGAACTGGCTGTCCTTCGAGGCAGATACAGCTGAAATTGACAGCTGGACAGAACCAGTTCAAGAAGCGCGGGTCGCTCAAATGGTGGCGAAGTACTGCAAAATCAACTCTTCACTCGAGGAGTTGGGCAAAAGATTTAACACCATTGACCTGCACGCGGTCGCTGCATTCCATGCAGTACTCAGAGAAATCAGCGACCCCTCTCCTTTCCAAGCCGCAGTCTGGGATCAAGCTAAGACTGTGGTCGAACGCATCAGCAAGCTAGAGGCCGGAAGCGGAGAGCCTTCTGATTCAGAAGGCGAGACTGAGGAGGCAACTGGTGAAAGTGAAAATGAAGAAGAACAGTTGCCCCGAGGTAAGCAACCAGAGCAGCAGAAGACAGGGGAAGGAAGTTCCTCTGCACCCAAAGGATAAAGGCATGGTTCTTTGCGTCGAGGCGAGCTCGACACCCCGCGAGCCGCCGGGAATGTTGCCACATTTTGCACGGGGGTGCCATGTTTTTAGTTTCTGCAAAAGAGCTGCTCTTTTCCTTCCCTCCTCCTCATTTTCCCCTTCTCCTTCTCTCCCTTTCTTCCTCTCCTTCACAGCTTCATTCCCTCTTCTTCTTTCCCCCTTTCTTCCCCCAGCAAAACTTCAGCAAGTGTGCCTTGAAAAGTTTCTAAGTGTTGGGGCGCAGCCCGACTTCGCAGCGAAGTCGGAGTGCGCCCCTCAGCTGGAGCGCAGTAGGGAACCCAAAGTGCGCAAAATTTGACTAAGTGTTGGGGGCGCAACCCGACTTCGCAGCGAAGTCGGGCTGCGCCCCTCTTCCTGAGCGCACTAGGGGAGTCATTCATCAGAAAAACGGCTAAGTGCTGGGGCGCAACCCGACTTCGCAGCGAAGTCGGACTGCGCCCCTTTTCCAGTGCGCAGTTTGAACAAAGGACGAAGACAGCCATGCACCGGTGCGCAACCCGACTTCGCAGCGAAGTCGGACTGCGCCCTTTGACCGGTGCGCAGTTGGGTGAAGTCAACTCAGAAATTTGCTAAGGCAAGAAAGCCTTCCAACTGCGTTGTTTTCCTCCTGCGCAACCCGACAGCGCTCAGATCTCGGGCGAAGTTGGATAAACTGCCTTTCAAGGCAGCCGTGTGTCACTCATCATTATCTGACAAGTGTCCAACCTCGGGATCCGAGCCGAGACTTGACCGCGCAAGGACAAAGCATGGGCAACACTACCGGCACCACCTGTCATCATTTAAGCCGATGTGAAGTGCCATCTGCCGCACCTACCCGCATTCCTGTTGATTGAAGACTTGACCCGACGCACTGCCACGTAGCTGTACCGCCTTCGGGGACACCATGCTGCAAGGACAGTCCGGCCCGACAGAAGTCAGCCTCAGCAGCTCTTCGACCGCTCGTGTCGATTGCTTGTCTTGTCTGGGACTTTGTGCCCATGAATGTAATGGGGGGAAATTGGGCTATAAATACCCACCACATTTTGATTGTAAGTGGTGGAAGGGGAATATATTGCTAGGGAACAATTGTAGCTGTGCGTTTGCCTCAAATATAAACATACACTTGGCTCTGCTTACTGTCTTTTATCTTGCATGCTGCCTCTCCTTGTCATTTCTGCCTCATGTTTCTTGTGTCATTGCTTGTTGTTGTACTGAACTCTGGACTCCAGCATTTGATGGCCAGGTATTCCTGGAATGCATAGATAGAGGATACATGAGATCGCTGATAGCTGTAGTTTCAATGTGTGTTTGTAGATGAATGCTGTTAGTAGTGGTGATTGATTCGTTGCCGTGCTGCTTATTCCCCCCACCCAACTCCAATCACATTTGGAATCTCTTTCCTGCACCCTTATCTCTTTTTATCTCTTTCCTGCACTCTTATCTCTTTTTATCTCTTTCCTGCACTCTTATCTTGACAAACCCCCCTATAGGAGCCGGCCTTCTCCGGAGATTGGCACGGAAGGCATTCCTTCCTTCCGGCCTTTCAATCTGGTGGGCGAATCTGGGCGCATTAACAACAAATCCTTTCCTCATGGCAGATTCGTAACCAACGGGTCTCAGGTTCGCTTAAATCATCCAAGTAAGGGGCACAACGAGCCGCAGAAGAATGTAAAAAGCTCTGTAAGGGAGGATAGTCCTGGGTTCACTCCAATGTTGAGTGACTCCCAGACTCTTCCCTCTTCGTGCGTGATCTCCGTCCTCTCCAAATGAGCAAAAAATGACTAAGTAAAAGACTCCTTCCGTGGTCGCTCCCCTGTCAAGCGATTCTCAGCATCGCCTGCTTCTACCAACGAACCCCAGCTTCAGAATTGTCAAAAGTTGGCTAAGGCACGAGAGCAGTCCCAAGTTCGCCCTCTTTTCGTGTGACTCCCGAAATTGCTCCTCTCCTCGGGCAATTCACAGCCTCGCTCAGATTCCAAGTAGGAAGTATTGAAAAATTCTAAGGCAGGGAGCGCTCAGGTTCGCTCCATTTCAGAGCGACCCTCGGCCTCGCGACTGTTTCCTGGTGATCCCCGACCTCGCTCCATCATCACAGCGACCACCGGCTTCACCTCGACCTTCAGCGATCGACAATAGGGTATAAAATTTGACTAAGTCATATGAGCATTCCTAGGTTCGCTAACTTTTTGGGCGACTCCCGTCATCGACTCTCCTCGGGCGATTCCCAGCTTCGCTCCAACGTCGGGCAATTCTCAGCGTCGTCAGCATCCGAAAGTGTCGACAAAAATCCAAGTCTTGGAGGTTCTCCCAGGTTCGCTCGAGGCGAGCTTTTTTAGGTTTGCTCAGGCACTAAGCGATTCTCAATATTGCTCTCCCGTAGCGACGATTCTCGGGCTCGGGCTAGGCATGAGAGACTCTGGGCTGGGACAGCAGATTTCAAATGGACTCAGGAGGCAGGGTAGGTGGGCGGTTAAAGAGCATTGATGGCACACAAATCCAGGTTTCGGCCCATGTCAGGTCCCTTAAGCACTCCAAGGGGTAAACCGCACCTGCTGCATTGATGAGACATGCCTCCTCAACTGCAAGGATAGTCCGGAGCCGTTCTAGACACGGGTGAGCCTTGTTTCAGGTACGCTGACAGCCGACAGAGGTCAAATCTCAACTGCTTTGGCAGTTTTGGGGATCCGAGCATCAATGTAATGGGGGGAAAGCTCTCCTATAAAAGGGAGTTCATTTCAATGTAATAGGGGGGAACATATTGCTAAAAAACTGCTGTATTCAAACTTTTGCATCAATATTAAGGATTCTTGGCTCCGACTCTGTCTCTTCTTTGTATGCTGCCTTCTGTGATTATTTTTGCTAATGTCATTTATTTTTCTGATTGCTGTAATTCTGCTATCTGGATTTAAGCATTGGATGATAAGTGGATCTGAAATTCTCATAAAGGATACATAGGGAAGTAAATGCAGTGTTGGTTTCTGTTTCATTCTTTGTATTGATAGTTGCTGGTTTGTGTAGAGATTGGTGATTGTGCTGCTTGTTCTTCCCCACTGTTACTGCTATGCCATTTACATTTCTTTCTGCAATTTTCAAATCTCTTTCCAGTTCCCTTATCTAAAAACCCCAGTTAGAATAGAATAGGAGCCGGCCTTCTCCGGAGATTGGCACGGAAGGCATCTCTTCCTTCCGGCCTTTCAAGGTTGGTCCAGGTCTAGGGCGCATATGTAAACCAAATCCTTTCCTAGGGCAGATTTGTGACCAACAGTTTTCTGGCACGCCCGGTGGGACACAATCGTTCCACCTCATAAGCAGTATTGAAGAAGTGATGTTCGCTTCAGTACTATCAAACCTGAACATCTGGCGACTCTGCTAAAACTCGGATACCTCCAAGACTCGAAGACCAGTCTAAGAAAATCCTGTCTTCATGCATACGAGATGGAGAGTTAGAAACGTGGAAGAGGAGACCGAGTACTACGAGCTTGACATCAACGCCTTCGGAGAGCGTCCTAGGCTAGTCAGGCCGAACATCTCTCTGGACGAAGCGTCATCGCAAGAAGTTGTCGTTGTTGAACAAGATCCGGCTTCAGATAGCACCGCAACCAGCTGTCCTCCGAATCCTCCGAACTCTCCAGACCATCAAGACGTTCCAGTTCTGCCTGACGTGCATTTAGGTGCTTCGGGAGCTCCTGTTCAACCGAACCTGCTGCTACTACCGCCATTGCCGCCTCCTAATCAGCCAAATCCGAGCGCGAATATGGCAAACCCACCACCAAATCAGAATCAGCAGCAGAACCAACAGCAAAACCAACCGCCGAACCCGCCCAGGTTGTTTGCAGCCTGGAACCACTCAGGGCCTTTGAACCTGGCAGCGCAAGATCAGATCCCTGCTGCAGCGCTCAAGGCCATCCCTACCTATGATGGCACTGGGAAAACGGTGCAAGAGCATGTCCAAGACGTTGCCGCTCTAGCTACCATTCACGACATCACTGAAGAAAACATCATGGTGAGGTTGCTAGTCTTGTCCCTCAGAGGGAAGCTCCTGTATTGGTATAGATCCTTGCCGCCCGACACTATTGCTACATGGGACCAGTTGGCGGGAAGGTTGATACAAGGGTTCAATGAATCGGCGGACCCTTACTCCCTGCTCCACCAGTTCACGACCATCCAGAGACATCCACAGGAGGAGGTCCCTGATTTCAACGTCAGATTTGCTCGGACCTGGCAGAGAGTCCCTGATGGCCTGCGGCCGACTCCTGATCAAGCCGCATTCTATTTCCTCAGAGCGTTCAACTCAGACCTCAGTATGAACATTCGGTACTCTAGCGTCAACACTTTCCCAGATTTGTATACGCAGGCCCAGAAGGTCGAGGCTGATTTGATCGCCATTGGCAAACTCCCGCCAAAGCCGACAATGCCCATCTACCCCGATTTGCCTCAGTACCAATACCCCAACACATCCACTCAATTCCCTCCTATACCTTCCATGTATCCGGTTCCCTCGTGGAATCCGAGCCAAACGCCCAGTTTTCCGCAGATTCCCGCTCCTCCAGTCCCACAGCTTCCTCCACCCCCGCAATATCCGGCTTTGCCTCCGCCTATAGCACCATTGCCGTTACCTGCCCCTCCGGCAGTTGACCCACAGACCAAGGTTCTAAAAGAGCTGGAGTCGCTTAATTCCACCGTGAGAACGTTGTCCAATGATATGGCAATGATGAAAAAGAAGCAGGCTCAGCAGGAATTCCTGCCAAGAAGACCCTATCCTCCTCCAGCGCTCACCAAGAGATCAAGCGGCTCAAGCCGGTAGACCTCCTGCGAGGAATGCCGCTATCAGTGAAGAGCCGAGCACCTCAGATTACGTGCACTGGTGCTCCACGTGCAACGACCCACATGGGGAGGATACTTGTATGGTACACCAACACTATGTTCAAACACTGGCGGGTAGCGCCCCTAGCGGCCAAATCAACATGATTAGGGAGGCAGACCGTAACCTCATGATCCCCGAGGACGAGCAAGTTTCAATTCTTACCAGAGATGGCAAGAAACCGATCGAGGTGGATGCGGCCCAAATGGAGCCTTTGAAGGTGTACACCCGCCGAGAAAAGGAGCAGCCTCCGACAAAAGCTCCTGACAAAGCTCCCTTGCCCCCGCCAACGAAAGAGAAACCCTTGCCCGCGAAAGCTCCAGCATCGCAACCTCAAGAAGAAACCAAGGAGCAAGCAAGGGAGAAGCTCAAGTACCCATCACTGACGAAGCGGCAGAGAGTTGAAGCCACGCAGCAGTACCGCACCAAGTACGAGGCTGCGAAAGAACCAAAGGTATCCACTACTTCGGCTTACAACATTGTTGACGAACTGAAGAAGACTCCGGCCAAGATAAGCCTGTACGATGCTCTGCAACTCCTCGGGCAGGTGGATCTGTTGCAGGAATCGCCAAAATATGTCAAAGAAAGAAAGTTGATGCAGCCTGTGTTAGCTCAGACTCTGACCACTTCGGCCACAGGAAAGAACAGGCCACCTCCGTTCTACTTGTCTCTTCGGATGGAAGGGTGTGTAGTGCACAATTGCATGATTGATTCCGGTGCATCGACCACCGTCATGCCAAGGGCAGTTTGCGAAGAGATAGGCATGGAATACACGCGAAGCAGCCAAGGTGTTCTCCAACTGGATGGCACTCCTGTGAAAACAGTGGGCGTCATTAAAGATATTCTCATCCAGCTCCACAAGGCGCCTCAGATTGTTGTGATACAGGAGGTTGTGGTCGTTGACCTGGAACCGTACTTTGGCATGTGCCTCTCGAGGGAGTTCACTGCTAAGTTGGGCGGTTATCTTTCTCTCGACTACTCACATATGGAGGTCCCCTTCAAGGGAAGGAAAGTGAAGATCTATAATGAAAAACCCTCCACCTTCCTCGTTGAGAGGATGCCCGAAGAGGGGCAGCAAGATGAATCAGTTCACCTAATGACAGAAGAGTTGGAAGAGGTGGACCTAGTGGAGGAAACCCTAGAGGAGCTGCGGGCGGAGGATGAGTTCTCCTTGACTGATTTTAACGCCATGATTGAGTCAGAAATAGGCTGCTATTCCATCACCCAGCCCGAGAAGCCAAAGGAGACAGTGCGGGAGAATAAAGACCCTGCCCCGAATGAGCTATGGAAGCTGTACTTTGACGGCACCCGATGCAAAAACGGCGTCGGGGCAGGAGTTCTTCTGGTTTCACCCTCTGGAGAACAAAAGGATTACTGCTACAGGCTGGCCTGGAGTTGCACCAACAACGTGGCGGAATATGAAGCCCTGTGCTTAGGGTTGAAGAAGGCTGAGAAGTTGGGGATCAAGCAGCTACAGATTTTTGGAGATTCGGAGTTAGTCTGCAAGCAAATCACCAACAAGTGCGTCTCAAAAAAGCACTATCTCAAGGCGTACCGCAATAGGGTCTGGGACCTGCTGGAATCTTTCGAGGCCCTTAATGTTCAAGCTATCTCCCAAGAAAAGAACAAGCACGCAGATGTCTTAGCATCTATTGGAGCCAGATACTCCCCGGCTGATGACATGATGCAGAAGCCTAAGGCGGTAAGAACCATTTACAGGCCTTCTATGCCTGATAGGGACACCCATTGGCAGGTGTTCGACTACGACGAACAAATCGTCAATTTTTTAGTTCATGAAGCAAGCACAATCGAAGGTAGAGACCCTGATGACGAGGAGTATGAGGGGTTGATACAGTTAAAAAATAACCATGTCCCGAGGGGACTAATTACTTTGGAAAGTTTGTTTGATCAGAAGGACAGGGCCATCTCTCATAGGATCAAAGTGGATGCAAAACAATACAAAGATCTGGAGCTCGAACCTGGAAAGGTGATTAAGGTTGGGACAGACTGCACTCCTGAAGAACTGGAGCAGATTCGAGCCCTCTGCAAAAGGTACCCAGATATTGTTGCTTGGTGTTATCAAGACCTAAAGGGGTACAACAAAGAAATCATACAGCATACCATAGAGCTGGAAGAAGGGGTCAGACCCTGTAGACAAAAACAGAGGCCGATCAATCCCAAGATTGAAGTGCTGATGAGGGCAAAGCTCCTCAAGATGCTTGAAGCGAAGATCATTTATCCGATAAAGCACTCTTCCAGGGTTGCCAACTTGGTTCCTGTTAGAAAGAAGAACGGAGACATCCGCTTGTGCGTTGATTTCCGAAACCTGAACCAGGCCTCTTTGAAGGATCATTACCCGCTCTCGTAGATTGACCAAATCCTCCATGTAGTGGCAGGAGCACAACGCTTTTCCCTCTTGGACGGCTTCTCTGGATATAACCAGATTTGGGTAAGGGATGAAGATCAGCATAAGATGGCGTTCACCACCAAATGGGGGACGTTCGCCTATCAGCGTATGCCCTTTGGCCTCTCCAATGCGGGGGCCACCTTCCAGAGAGCCATGGATCTGGCATTTGGCGAATTGTTGAACAAAGTTATTGTCATCTATTTGGATGATATGACTGTGTTTTCACACAGGAGAGAAGAACATGCCACTCACCTGCAACAAGTGTTCGAAAGATGCCGGGAGTTCGGCATATCTATCAACCCGAAGAAATTTGTCTTCGCGGTGAAGGAGGGAAAGTTGCTAGGCCATGTTATCTCAGAAAAGGGGCTCGCTGTTGATCCTGACAGAGCAGAGGCCCTCCTCAAACTCCCGCTCCCAGCGAACAAGAAAGGCCTGCAGTCCTTCTTCGGCCAAATCAACTTTGTGAGGAAGTTCGTGCCTGATTTCGCCCAAGTCATCAAGCCAATGGCCGAACTCCTAAAGAAAAACGCCGAGTTTGTCTGGACAGAGGAAAGGAAGAAGGCGTTCGAAGAGATCAAGGCTCGAATCGCCCAAGCACCTGTGCTGGTTAACCCGGACTATTCCAAAGACTTCATCCTTTATGCAGTCGGGGAACCCGAAAGCTATGCAGCAGTCCTAACACAAAAGGGAGATGATGGCGAAGAGCGCCCAATAGCTTTCTTGAGCCAGGTGATCCAGCCGCACGAGGAAAGATACAACTTCATCGAACGCCAGGTGCATGCAGTAATGAGGTCCCTCAAGAAGTTTCGACACTTTGTCTCCCAGAGCAGGACGACAGTGTTTGTTGTGCATCCAGATGTAAGAAATTTTATCATCCAAGGGGAGATGGGCAACAAGAGGGCTGGCTGGGTCACCAAGATCCAGGAATTTGACATTGAGATCCGACCCACGAAGTTGATCCGTGGTCGGGCGCTGTGCCAGGAACTCGCTAAGAGTGTCGTTGCAAAAGTGACAGCCTGCCAATGGGATGACCTGGTGTCAGAAGGGAACTTCTCCAATCAGTCTGCGGAGGACAATGACTGGACGGATGACTTAATATGGTACTTCAATACTGGGAGATGCCCAGACCGTCTTAATGCCTCGCAGAGGAGGAGGTTCAGAATCCAGGCCCGCAGGTATGTGTTGCGCCCAAAGGGGCTGTTTTTTAGAAACATAGACGAAGTCCTCCTAAGGTGTGTTAGGGGGAGTGAGAAAGAAAAGATCCTCGATGAATTCCACTCCGGAATATCGGGGGGCCACTTGGCTAGAAGGCCGATGGCCTTAAAAATAATCAGAGCGGGCTATTATTGGCCCACACTTTTCGCTGATGCATTCTCAGCTAGTAGAAAATGCGACAGGTGCCAGAAGTATGCTGGCAGAAACAAGAATGCCCCAATGCCCCTGCACCCGATCCAAGTCGAAGCACCATTCCAACAATGGGGTTTGGACTTCATCGGGGTCATATCGCCAAATTCCTCAACAGGGCACAAGTACATACTGACTGCCATGGATTACTTCACCCGATGGGTTGAAGCAGTCCCAACAAAGCATGTTGATCAAGAGGTAGTAATCGCCTTCTTGGAAAAATTGATTACCCGATTTGGGGTCCCCGATGCAATAGTGACTGATAATGGCCCAGGCTTCATAGGCGCCAGACTCAGCGAATTTGCCAGCAAGTATGGGATCTATTTGAAAGCCTCTTCCAACTACTACCCGCAGGGGAATGGTCTGGCAGAGTCTACCAATAAGAACTTGCTGAAAATCCTGAAGAGGACCTTGGAGAGTAATAAGCGGACATGGCATCTGCTCCTTGATCAAGCACTATGGGCAGATCGCACTTCCATAAAGAAATCCATAAAAACATCTCCATATGCATTGGTATATGGAAAAGAGGCAGTCTTGCCTACACATGTGGAAATGCCAGCACTTTGGATGCTAGACGACGAGAGGGAGGACCTCGACCCCATGGATGCCCGACTGGCCCAGTTACTGCAACTAGAAGAAGACAGGGAGAAAGCTTATGAAGCTTTCATGAAGCACACATAGAGCACCAAAAATTGGTTTCAGAAAAGAACCACGGCCCGTGTCTTCCAGGTCGGGGATCTGGTGCTGAAATGGAATTCATGGAAGGCAAAACCGGGGAATCATGACAAATTCGATGCCTTCTGGGAAGGCCCCTTTCAGATTGCCTGGGTTAATCAGCTGAATTCATTCATCTTGCAGGACATGGAGGGCCATACTCTGCCCATACCCGTCAATGGCCTTCATTTGAAGGCCTATCATCACTAAGAAGCATCGTGAAACTTCCCCATGTATATAGTTTTACTTTTGCTGTTTTGTTTTGTCTTTTCTGAATGTAAATACGTTTTCTTGCTTTAAGCTCAAGTGTTCGGCTCTCTAGTTGAGCATTTTTTGTTCCAAGAAGTGCAGAATCAGGTTCCCCAAAAAGATAAGTCCCCGATCAACAGTTGAAGACGCCAGGGTTTGCAGAAATTCCTTCCCGAAGGTGAGATTTACTCATGGAAAGGGCGAGAATGAGGTCCCGGATGATGTTTGCACAAAGGTTAAGAAAGGGCTGGAGTTCGCCCCAGTTTTCAACGACGACGAGGTTCGTCCAAGCTCCAGAGCGAAACCAGGATACAAGCCCAGCTCAAAGCGAGAAAGAAATCCATGCGAGGACCAAAGAAAAATCAAAATCCCGCTAAGGCACCACAGAGAAGCCGCGAGTTGCGCAATCAGGGGCGGGGAAAAAAGTAAGGTTTTCTAAGGTTCACCCGAGTAAGGCAATGAGAACGGGCTTCGCTAGAGTTTTGAGCGAGCTGTGGATGGATCCTGAAATGCAAAGTCCCCATCTTGCTAAGGTTCGCATGGCCGGAGGTTCTAGACGACGATTGACACACCAAGGGCCCCAAGCGCGAAAGGAGATTCAGGACAAGGTTCACTCAAGTTTCGAGCGAGTCCAAGAATCGCGCAGGTTTTAGAGCGAGAAAGAACTGGGGCGAAGCGCGACGACGAAGGGAGAGTGAGGGTCAAAAATTTTCCAACTCCTTATGATGCCAAGGTTCGCTCGGATCTTGTAATGTCCCAAAAATAAATATTTTTGTAAATGTTTCCTACACTTAATTATAAAAGTGAAAAAGGGGTTCATGTGACTAGGAGACATAACTTAAGTTGTGTTTATTTATGTTTTATGTTTTTATGTTGTAATAAGGTACTTTAAGTGATTTTAGGGTTGGGAGCACTTTAAGTGATTTTAGGGTTGGGAGATGTCAACTCCAAATTAGAACCTCACCCTATATAAGGGAGTGAGACGTCCCATTTTGGGCATGTTATGTTGATATCAGAATTGAATATTGAAACCCTAGAGGTTCCATGAGTTGAGATTGCAAGTCTTGCTCATTCCCATAGTGCATTGGAGGTGCATGGTTGGGGTCTTGGCAATATCATTGCAGGTGTTATTGCCCTAAAATATCAAAAATACAAAAAGAGGCATCCGTGAAGAGTTCGTGGCATTTTTGGGAGCATTTGTGTCATGTGTTTCAGATCTGTTGGCAGCCCCAAACCCTACGTTTGTATTTGGGGTCATTTTTGAGGAGTTTTTGCATCTGTTCAGCCTTGGGGAGCTGTTGTATTGGTTTGTCAATATTTAATATATGATACTGGTTGATTTCTCCTCATACTTGTGTTATTTTATGAACAATTTCTGAGTTATTTCCTTGTACTTAATTTCTGCATTTTCCTAGTAAGGTTTTGTTGTTTCTTAAAAAGGGACATTACAAGTGGTATCAGAGCTGGAATCTTGCTAGCCTGTGGTTAGTTTCAGCATTTTCAGTGTTTTTTTCAGTTATTCGTGGTGATAAGTGTGTTTCTATGGTGAAAAGTTGTGCCCTAGTGAAAATCATGGATTTTTAAGGGATTCGCGGATTTTTAGGGATTTTTTTCAGAAAATAAAAATTGCAGATTTGGATACCCTTTTGACCAATTTGCAGTTCTATTGTTTCAGAAAAATTTTTTGGTGGTCAGAATTTTCAAAATTTTAGATTTCCATATTTTTAGGGTTTGATAGGGTTTTATGCATCGTCCTCCTGTTCATCAGTGTTTTACTAGGAGAAACAAACTCGCTTTGGAAATGTCGAACATGGAAGAGGTTGAGGAGCCCCAAAGGCCAGTTGATAGGACTGAGCAAAAATTCGATGCCCTACTTGACATGCTGCAAAGAATGGTGTCCTTACAAGAGACAAATCAACAAGAATTGAGGGCAGCTTTGGGCAACCCAAATGGCACAAGGAGGGAAGGAGAAAGGGGAGGCAACAACAATGGGCATGAGTCATCATCTAACTCACACACTCCCTTGCCTAGGCCGTCCAAGCCTATGTTCCTTGTTCCACCACTTCCACGGGAGGAAAATGAGGTAACTGATGAATTAGATGGATGGTTTGCTGCTTATAGTAATAAATCTAAGGGTTTTAGGGCAGCAATTTCTTTTGATAAATATTTGAAGATTGTGGGTAAATTTGTTGTTGAGGCTAAAAAAGAGAAAAAGAAGCCTTTTTTGCATCAAAAGGTGACCATTCCCTCATTTAATGGTCAAGATGGTCTTACAGCTAGGGCATGGCTTCAAAAATTGCAGACTTATTTTACCTTGGAGCCTATTTCCGAAGTCGATGCGGTTCGGATTGCTACACTCCACCTTGAGGGTAGTGCTTACTCATGGTGGCATCATGGGTTAGCAACCCAAGGGCATGGTGATATTGATACATTTGATGAATTTTGTACCAGGGTTTTGAACAGGTTTGAAAGCAGGAATGTGGAAGAGTATTTCAAGAAGCTTGCCACTTTGAAGCAAACTTCATCCATTCATGCCTATGTGGAGTTTGAACAACTTTCAGTTCAGGTACATGTTGGTTACGAATCTGCCATGAGGAAAGGATTTTGTGTTAACGCGCCCAGATTCACCCACCAGCTTGAAAGGCCGGAAGGAAGGGATGCCTTCCGTGCCAATCTCCGGAGAAGGCCGGCTCCTGTGGGTTTTTATGGTTTAAGCTAAGAGTGCAGGAAAGAGATAAAAATGCGGAAAGAATTTACAAATGTGATTGGAGTTGGGTGGGGGGAACTAACAGTACGACAACACATCAATCACCACTACTTACTGCATCATGAATACAAAGCATAACCAGAAACTGCAAAACCTAAGTATACTCTCTGTATAAAGCAGTGTACGCACAGCTACAATGGCTCCCTAACAGACATTCCCTACAAGGAACTAACAGTACGGCAGCGCATCAATCACCACTACGGACAGTAACATAAACAGAAAGCAACCAAGAGATGTCAGATCCAAGTATGTGCGTTGTGCAGAGAATTTGTATGCATAGCTACAATGGTCCCCTAGCAAACATTCTCCCTACAAGGAGAACTAACAGCACGACAATGCATCAATCACCACTACGTACAACAACATAAACATAACACACAAACTGAAGGAACTGCTACCACATTTATTCTATGTATCCTCTAATCAATTAAGTCCAAGAGTACTTGGCCACCAAATGCTGAAGTGAATCAAAAAGCCATGACACAAGCAATGCCTCAGGAATACCTGACCACCAAATGCTGAAGCGAATCAACAAGCCATGACTCAGGAAAACGTAAAGCAGAAATGTAAAGGAGAGGCAGCATAAAAAATAAAAGCAGTAGAACAGAGCCAGGCATATACTTTATATTTATAAGCAGAAGCACAGTTACAATGGTTCCCTAATAGACATTCCCCTTCCACCCCCTTACAATGAAAATGTGGTGGGTATTTATAGCTCGAGTCCCTCCCGTTACATTAATGGGCACAAAGTCCCAGTCAAACATTAGCTGACAAAAGCAGCCGCGGAACTGCTGATGCTGACCTTTGTCGGGCAGGACTGTACCTGCAGCATGGTTTCCCTGAAGACCAGACAGCTACGTGGCAGCACGTTGGGTAGAACTTCTCATTGGCAAGAATGCGGGCAGCTGGAGCAGGTAGAACCTCCACTCAGCTTTAAATGAGGCAGCTGGCATAAGTAGTGCAGCCCATGCTTATCCTTTCCTCGATCATGTCTTGGCTCAGATCCCAAAACTGGACACTTGTCGGATGATGTTGTTTGACATGTACTTGCCTTGAAAGGCAGTTTATCCAACTTCGCCCAGGATCTGGGTGCCATCGGGTTGCGCAAGCAAAAAACAGCGCAGTCGGGAAGGCCTTCATGCCTTGGGTGCATTTCTGAGTTTATTTCCCTACTGCGCACCTGTCAAAGGGCGCGCACCGACTTCGCTACGAAGTCGGGTTGCGCACAGGTGAAAGCTGATTTCTGCCGCCGTACGGACTTCGCCCTGGAAAGGGGGAGCAGTCCGACTTCGCTGCGAAGTCGGACTTTGCCCCAGCACTTAGTCATTTTTCCTGCCAGCTGCCAGCCTGCTACAAGGTGCACCCAGAAAGTAGGGCGCAGTCCGACTTCGCTGCGAAGTCGGACTTCGCCCAGAAAACTTGTTCTTCTGGCTGATCCTGTCGCACTGCGCACTTTGTATTCCTGCTGCGCTCCAAATGGACACACTCTGACTTCGCTGCGAAGTCGGATTGTGCCCAGACACTTAGCCATTTTTCAGGGCAACTGCTGTCAAATTTGAGATCTGACTGAGGGGCTCAAAAGAAAGGGGGGAGAATGAGAATGTAGGGGAGAGAGAGAGAGGGAGAGGAGAAGAGAGGGAAAGAGAGGAAGAGGGAAAAGGAAGAGCAGCACTGCTACAAAACTGAAAACATTGCACCCCGTGCAAAATGTGGCAACATTTCTGGCAGCTCGCGGGGTGTCGAGCTCGCCTCTGCGCAAAGAATCCATGCATTCATCCATTGGGTGCAGAGGAACTTGCTTCCCCTGCTTTCTGCTGCTCTAGCCGTTCTCTTCGCGGCAACTGTTCTTCAGATTCACTTCTGGCAGTTGCCTCCTCAGACTCGCCTTCCGAATGCTCTCCAGCACTGGCTTCTGCCTCACAGATGCGGTTGTATGTGGCCTGGGCTTGGCCCTAGGCTTCTGCTTCGAATGGTCGGCGGTCAGCAACCTCTTCTAATGCTGCGTGGAAAGCAGCGACCGCGTGCAGGTCGATGGTGAGGTATCTTTTTCCTAGCTCCTGGAAGTAGGAGCTGATCTTGCAGCACTTGGACACCATTTGGGTGACCTGACTTTCTTGAATTGGCTCAGTCCAGCTATCAATTTCAGCTGTATCTACCTCAAAGGACCGCCAATTCTTTTTCACCTGCTCATGGGTGAGAAACTCGCCATTCTCAACAAAGCCCGGGCACCCTAGCTCGGAGAGAGCGTGAAAGGGAGCCATACAAATGTCCTTTTCATGTTCAAATGCATCCAACATTCGTCTGGCAACCCTCACCTCTTCTACTTTCTTAAAATATTTATGCAAGGTTACCCTTGCATCTGCCCACTTTGCAGCGAATGAGGACATGGGGGAGAATTGGAGGCCATCGCGCTCGCGCTCTTTAAGATTCATCGCCAGGTCCAGCCATTGCTTCGCCTGGCGTTCGGCCTCCTCTACCACAAGCTTTCCCTGGGCAGAAACTTCTTGGATCCTGGATGCGAAATCCAGGACCGACATAGCCTTATATGTGTGGGGCTTACATCCCCACAACAGATCAGCCCGCATCTCCTTAACTTTGCTCTTTGAAAAGACCGTCGCTTGAGATGCTTTCTATGCAGATTGCGACTGCGCCTGTTTCAAAGACTCCTGGAGCTGAGAAATCTGCTCCAGGGCTGCCTGCTTTTCCGTTGCGGCTTCTTGCTGAGAAGCGGCCAGCTGGGCTTTCAATTCGTCTATTTCTCGCTGCGCCGCTTCCAGCTGCTCAGTGGACCTGGACAGGTCCTCTTCAAGCTGTCTTGTCTTGTCCTGCAACCAGAAAAGCTCTTCCTGCTCCTCCAGATTTTTGACAAGGAGATTATCCGCTTTACGAAGGATTCCCTGAATCTCGTATTGCGGGTGAATATCGTCAAAGCTCTTCTCCTTTGTCTAGAGCTCGTAGTCCACACTGGTCATTTCCTGTCATGTCCCCTTTCTGAGCTCGTCAGCATTGGCACAGTGCATAGCCTATTCACGCGATCCTGTAGGCTATGGGAGCAGTTTAAGGATCTTGGAAGTCAGTTGGAGCAGTTTCCTATTTTTTAGGGCCGTGCTTTTTTCGTAACAGTTTCTATATTTGGACAAGTTCGACCAAAAGGGTATCCAAAAATGCTATCGGATGTTGGCTTGGGTCTTCCGGTGCAATTATTTTAATACTCGTAATTATTTAATTATAAAGTCGTATTTAATTAAATAGACTTTATATTATGTGTGCACATAAGTCACTTAAGTGAATTATTAATTATTTGATAAAGTGACTTAGGGAGACATAAGGATTTATTAAAAAGGGGGTTTTTTATCCCACATTGGTTATGTTATGATACAGCCAGGCCCGAGTCAATAATAAATAAAGTGGTCGGGCTCTCATTCCAGCATCCTTGAACATTGAATATATTGCTTGATGCATTCTGGAGAATTTGCTTGCAGATTCGAGCTTGTTGAGAACGGAAACTCTCGGCAAGGACATCCACTACGGCTGTGAAAGATCAGCTCTATTGGATTTTGATTGTCTTCATTCAGAGGGCAAATTGGAGATCAAAGAGAATTTCTGGTTCGTCATTGATATCTTGTGTGTGTTGGGAGATAGCAGCGATTTAGACTTGTAGACGGTACTTATTTGGAGGCTGTAGCAGTTTACTATTCACGCGGTACTGTAGCAGTTTACTATTCACGCGGTACTGTAGCAGTTTACTATTCACGCGGCACTGTAGCAGTTTACTATTCACGCGGCACTGTAGCAAATTACTATTCACGGCACTATTCACAAACTATTTCCAGAACGTGGATTGCTGCGATTTGTTTTCAGACTTGAGGAAAATCGGGTATTTTCAGTGCTGTTCATCATTGTAATTTCCCTTGCAATTAAGTTGTTCCAGTTTGTGAAGCTTTCTTTCAGCAGTATATTGTATGTTTAAATCCCATAAAAATACCCAAAAAAAAGAGCATATATTTGAATAAAAAGAGCAAAAATTTGTGTTTTTTTTTACTAGTCAAAATAGATAGGAAACAATCCAGAATAGGGTGGGTTGTTACAGTGGTATCAGAGCTGGTTTCCTGCCAGCCTGTGATCAGATCTGAATTAGGGTTTCATGAGGAGGATTCAGCATCCCTGAGTAGATCAGCATTCAGAAATTTTCTGGGCACTTTTGAAGGGTTTGTGGTGGAATTTTGCTGAAATGAAACCTAGGGTTCTTGAACATTAAATTTTTAATTGTGGATCATGGCACTATTGGGCGAAAACGAGTTGGTCGAAAGGCTTACTAATGCAGGAAGAAAACTTGGATTCATATCTCAGCCAAAAGATGTTCTCTACTGTGTCCTAGGGGAGGTAGAAGATTGTTTGTATATGATGGATTCATCACCTTCTCAGATATTACAAGCAGCTATGACTCCGGTGGTGAAGTCTTTGGGCAAGCCTAGATGGTTGAAACACACGGATAAGGAGGTAAGACTCATGGTCACTTCTTGCTTGAGTGAAATTTTGAGAATTTCAGCTCCTAAAGCTCCTTACAATGATGACACATTGAGAACAATATTTCAGTTGTTTGTTGATAGTTTTGAAAGTTTGGAGGATGTTACTTGTTCTCATTTCTCTAGGAGAGTTTCCATACTTGAATTATTTGCAAAAACTAGAATGGGCAACATCTTGTTAGATTTGGACATGGATGAGTTGGTTTACGAAATGTTTCATCATTTCATTGCTTCAGCTAGAAAAGAACATGCTAATAATGTTATTGCAGCTATGAGAGACATTATGATTTTGATTATAGATGAAAGTGATTATATTTACCAACCACTCTTATCAATGTTATTGGACGTTTGGAGGCAAGACTTGGTTGCTTCCACTGCTGCACATGAATTGGTTAATAGTGTTGTTAAACAGTGTGAGAGGAAGCTGAAACCTTTCTTGGACAATGAGGATATTAGGGGAGAAGAGCAGTCCATGGCAGAAATTTCACATGAGGAAGCTAGTAAAGAAGAGCTTGTGGATCTAAAGAAGAATTCAGTGGAAAATTCTGAAGTTGTACCTACCCTGGACGAAGAAGAATTCAAATCAGAAATGGTTAACCAAGAGATTGAATCACCACATGAGATTGTTGTGAAAGAACATGATGCAGATGAATGTATTAAAGTTCCCAAATCAGTTTGTGATGATAATGGATATGGTCTAGATTCCCAAACTAAATCCTTGGATAGAAGTGTTCACACTAGTTCCAACTCCTTGGATTTGGAGAGTGATGTGTGGGAGAAATCAATCCCTCATGAGGATCACAATGAACATACCTTTTCAGATCAGCTCCTAGTTCCTTGGGATCCAGGTGTTTTGGTACCAAGGTATGATGAAGGCATGGAGGCCATTGGAGGCTTCTCTTTCGCAGTTTCAGCCTTTGAAGAAAAGCGTTCAGATTTGGAGATCCTAGAAGAGAGCAATACACACCCAAATATGCCAAGTTTATTCATAATAAATGGTGGCAACTATTTTTCCAACCAACCTAGCTTAGATTCAGTATTGGACAGAGTTGAGAGTACATCTTCAGTTTTGGGGTGTTTGGATGAGAACGGCCGCCAGTTGGAGTCATCTCTACATCCATTGAGATCATGGATCAGCCATGATATTACTCCCATAAGGTATGAGCTTCATCCTGATTTTTATAGCAGCAGATTGAGATATTTTGGCACTCATGAATTAGTGGCAACAATGTGTTTGATAAGACTAATGATGTATGAGAAGGATGGGACTCTTGCACCACATTCTTCCATGCTGTTAAGAATCATATGGGCTGCATGTTTTTGGATAGTTGGAGCACTTGATGGGACTGTATTAACAAAGGAAGCACTCACAGTTGGTGATGATATGATGCTTGTGTATAAAACTGATTACATGAATGAGGAGACAGAGATTGTTGACTCAAAATTTAAACTCTTTCTCACTCATTTCTCCTCAATGTTTGATGGTTCTATTCATTTTTTGCATAGTACAGTCTTTGATAGAAGTAGTAAACTAAGTTCGGTTGACGTTAAGGACATTGAACAACTTTTACACATTGCTGTTCATGGGATTCACAATGAGCACACTTTGTCAGAAGGAAGGCATCAGCCCTTAAATGCATGGAATCCAGGTGTAAAATTCAATTATGTGTTAGTGGCAGCCATGTATATAGATCAGTCTTCAGATTTGTTCATCACCATCACTGATTTTGTCAGAGTTTTACATTTCACAGCCATAGGAAATGATGAGGAAAGATGTCACATTGTTGTTAGAAGGTTTGTGCCACATATGAAGACTGTTTATGATACACAAAAGATACAATATTTGCTTATTTCAGAGGATGCATTTGCAAGAACAGTCTTAGCAGGGACGTTGGGTCAATTGGAACCTTGTACCACTCAACTTGGCGCACTACATGCCTATGATGAGACGTTGTTGTATAGGAGTTATTGGATGGTTGTGTTGGAATTTGTTACATTACTTGGTGCAATTTGGGCTGCACATGTGAAGACAACTGAGGAGGCAGTATACAAGGAGTTTTGCGCAGCTTTGTGGAGGAAATTTGATGACCAAACAATGTTGTTTTGGACAAACACTTCGCTGATTTTCAAGATTGATTTTGGGACTGTTGTGAGGGAGAATTTTGGTACCAATAGGACTGATTGTCTGCTGATTTCAGAAGCGGCATTTGGGAAGGCTATGAAGGAAGGAACGATGGAGAAATTGAGGTCTCATTTGGCAAAAAAAAGAGTTGCATCTTTAACACCTTGTGAGACAGAATTGGAGACAATATGGGTTTCACGTAGACTGATCGGTAAGGCACCAACGACTGCACATCACATCAGGTCTGATTTACTTACATTCGCTGAGTTTTTGGTGACAAGAGGAATTGCTACACCACACGTGTTTTCAGTTTTGGGTGAGAATTGTATGAGGCCTGTGTTAGTCCATTTTGGGAGATATAATAAGGTGTCTTTCATAATGTTAAAGGCTGTTCTTAGAGCTGAGTATGAGCATAAGTTAGTAGTTTACAGGTATGCTCACTTGCAAGACATGAAGAGGGAGCATTGTCAGTTTTTGAGGAAGTTGGAGCAGCTGTTACACTTGGATTTGATGGCACATAATGGAGATAAAGTTGCATTTTCAGTTTTGATACATTTGGGGGCAAGTTGTTTTGGAGTTGGAAACATGGGAAAAGTAGAGCTTCAGCCATTGACATGCACTTTCAGTCCCATTTTGGAACAGCAGTTAAGAAAAGCATGGAGTGAGGTATGTAGGAGTATTTTGGTCATAAAACTTGACATTTATGATGTTGATAATGTTTCTCAAGGTTGGGGAGTATTGGATTTCCCTTGGGGAAAGGAAGAGGTGATGTACTTGACTTATGCATATGGAGAGCCAGAGTTTGTTGATTATAATTTCCTTTTCACTCTCTTTGGTGTTGATTCATTCATTACCTTTGCTAATTTTATTACACTCTTGCATAGTACAGCCATTATAAATAAAGGAGAATTGAGTTTACACATCTTTGAAGAGATTAAACAGTTATTTACCATTGCTGTACATGACAAATCAGAACTGCTATGCATCACCTCAGATCTGGTCTGTGAGAGTTTGAGCCTATTTCCACTCAGTTTTTGCACAATTGCAGCCTTTGGACAGTTTTGGAATAGCATGAAGACAATCTTTGGTCAGCTTGAAGCAGGTTTGGGAACAGTCTTGGATGAATGTTTGAGGCAACCTTGGGTCCACGCATTGTTGATTTGCATCTTGGCCTCACACTCAGATTTTTGTTTTGATTTTTATATAGAAGTGGCAGCTGTAATAATTGTGTTGAGATTGGTTTGGGACCCTGGAATCACAGGTGGTTCTGATTAGGTGATTCTGATGATGCTACCTGGGAACATGAAGACATTCTACAGCATCCGGCACTAATATTGCTTGGGGACAAGCAATTTTTGGGAGGGAGGACTGTCATGTCCCCTTTCTGAGCTCGTCAGCATTGGCACAGTGCATAGCCTATTCACGCGATCCTGTAGGCTATGGGAGCAGTTTAAGGATCTTGGAAGTCAGTTGGAGCAGTTTCCTATTTTTTAGGGCCGTGCTTTTTTCAGAACAGTTTCTATATTTGGACAGTTCGACCAAAAGGGTATCCAAAAATGCTATCAGATGTTGGCTTGGGTCTTCTGGTGCAATTATTTTAATACTCGTAATTATTTAATTATAAAGTCGTATTTAATTAAATAGACTTTATATTATGTGTGCACATAAGTCACTTAAGTGAATTATTAATTATTTGATAAAGTGACTTAGGGAGACATAAGGATTTATTAAAAAGGGGGTTTTTTATCCCACATTGGTTATGTTATGATACAGCCAGGCCCGAGTCAATAATAAATAAAGTGGTCGGGCTCTCATTCCAACGATCCTTGAACATTGAATATATTGCTTGATGCATTCTGGAGAATTTGCTTGCAGATTCGAGCTTGTTGAGAACGGAAACTCTCGGCAAGGACATCCACTACGGCTGTGAAAGATCAGCTCTATTGGATTTTGATTGTCTTCATTCAGAGGGCAAATTGGAGATCAAAGAGAATTTCTGGTTCGTCATTGATATCTTGTGTGTGTTGGGAGATAGCAGCGATTTAGACCTGTAGACGGTACTTATTTGGAGGCTGTAGCAGTTTACTATTCACGCGGCACTGTAGCAGTTTACTATTCACGCGGCACTGTAGCAGTTTACTATTCATGCGGCACTGTAGCAGTTTACTATTCATGCGGCACTGTAGCAGTTTACTATTCACGCGGCACTGTAGCAAATTACTATTCACGGCACTATTCACAAACTATTTCCAGAACGTGGATTGCTGCGATTTGTTTTCAGACTTGAGGAAAATCGGGTATTTTCAGTGTTGTTCATCATTGTAATTTCCCTTGCAATTAAGTTGTTCCAGTTTGTGAAGCTTTCTTTCAGCAGTATACTGTATGTTTAAATCCCATAAAAATACCCAAAAAAAAGAGCATATATTTGAATAAAAAGAGCAAAAATTTGTGTTTTTTTTTACTAGTCAAAATAGATAGGAAACAATCCAGAATAGGGTGGGTTGTTACATTTCCCGGAGAGGCTTCTTCACTTTCGGAATTATCTTCTCTGTCGTAAGCACTCTCCTCTCGAAGTTAAACTTGGTGCGCTTTACCGGGGCGGCTATCTCTTCAGGTCTCCTCCGCTTCAGGTTTTGGAGGAAAGAGATAGGGTATTCTACGGCTCTCGTTGCCAGAGGCAAATCATCCGTGTTCTGGAGGTCGTCCATGAAGTCCGGTTCCCCCAGCCTAGGGTTCTGCTGAGACGTCTCTCATGCGACAAGGGAAATAGGAGGAACCGGACGGACTTTGGAAGGGACGGCCGCTTTTGAGGGCGATCGGGAAGTGGAGATCGGAGCGGTTGATGCTGGAAGGGTTTCAAGCGGCTGAGGCGATGGATGCAACGGTGAACGCGCGGCTTCAGCACTAACCACGGGTGAAGGGTTTGGGGTTTGGCTCAGGGATAGGAAGGCGTTGGGGTCCTGAGCAAACTGGTTGAAAGAATGGGGGCCGCTAGAAGGGTGTGGAGATGGGGAGGAAGATGCGGCCATGACTTGCTCGGATTGAGCGGGAGATGGAGTAGGAGTAGGGCTAGATGAGATCAAAGGGAGCGGGGCAGCGAACGTACCTACGGGCTCCGCTTGAGCCGATGCTGGATGAATGTCTGCGGTTCTGGTTCCGGCGGCTGGCTCAGGACTATCCAGAGAAACAACCTCTGGAGCGGCTGAACGCGGTTGCGGCTCTGCGACTGGCTGCTGCACTGTCAGACTAGGTCGCCTGACTTTCTCAACTCTCTTCCTCTTTTTCTTTTCCGGAGCAATGATGGGTTCGGAAGAAGGAGATGAAACAGGTGCAGCGGGCGCTGATGTTCCCACGGTAAACTTGTACCGGGGTTTGACTTGCAGAAGGTCTGCCGCGACCGGTCCGCTCGCTGGTGGCGCTGGCGTCTTTTGTGCCTGAGGAATCACCTCGGGCGTTGACTTGACTGATTTTTTCGCCTTTTCAGGCGCCACCTTGGAAGCCACAGGCTGCATTGGGTCCACTTGGATGTCTGTTGGGCCCACGGGCAGTTGCAAAAGTGTACAACTGTTGGGAGGAAGATCCCCCTTTATAACCCTCAAAGGGACCTCGGGGAACGTAATCTCGAAATGCGAAAGGCCGCCAGCTGGCAATGTGCTGGTCATATAGGGCTGAAAAGTCGTCATCAACGGCCAGATTTCTCCTGATGGATTTATCGTGCTGCGTGCGGCACCTCATCTTCCAGCATTCAACAACTTTTTCTTTTGGCCAGTTAAGGCTTGCTAGCTTGGAGATGAATTTTTTAAATCCTGGAGAAGAGAACTTGTGGTCCGGGTTTCGCTCGGGGTCATATGCTACCTCCTCGCAGTAAAAATCCTGCCACGGAGGCCATGCTTCCATCGAGTCAATCTCCCAGTCGAGGTCAACATGGACCACATCGCATCTGTCTTCGATTATATCCGCCCGGGGGCAGATATGCACAAACTTTCCCCTTATCCCGTGTGGGTCATACTTCCAGCGCTGCGGCAGCAGAATCAGACCAATGTCAAAAAGCTCCCGCTCGAGATAGACATGTTGTCCTACCTCTGAAATCTCGACGTTCGCCCAGGAAAGAGGATATTGAAAGATATGGCCCTTTCTCTTTCCCTGGCCGAACTCCTCTTCAACGTAATCCATCTGCCGCGCAACCTCCATCCCAAACTGATGATCCGTGCACCAGTAGGGCAGCAGATGAGGTTTGCCCTTGAATCCGTAGATTCTGACCACAATCCCCTACGTCAGTCTAAAAACGTCCCCGAGCTTGTGATTCAACAAATAGTTCGTCATTTCTTGCGGGGGGCGAGGGATCTCACCATCGCTGAAGACTGACATGACCAAGCCCAGAAAGTTGAAGTTGAACTTGTAGTAAGACCCTTTCCGGTATAGGTCATCCGTCCAGTCATAGACGGGCTGTGGCTCTCCCCTCTCATTCACCTTCTTCAGGTTAGGGATCGGCATCCGGGAGTGCAAATGATACAAACAAAGCCAAGCCAAGAAAGAACTGAACCGAAATTCAGTTGACTGCTTTTTACGGAGCTTCACCAGTGGAGTGAATGGCGTATGCAAGCCAGTCCGCCCAGTCAAAAAAGATAGGGCGCTTCCCACTTCTCTGCGCTGCTGGTTCATAGGATTCTCCGCATAGGAGACATTCTGCCAGCGCTAGCTGGTACGGCTGTACCAGCTCGTCAGAGTCGCAGCCGAGGACCCACGCCAGGATGGTGTATATGTATTTGCTCTGAAACCTCTCCAGGGGTATGGGGCCGGTTGGCCATTGTCCAGCTGCGAGCGGGGCGTTCAGCTACGAATTGAGGAAATCCCTCATCCTTTTTGTGTGCGTAAAGCGCCCCGCTTGCTCGCCAAGATTTATCTTTCTGACAATAGTGCTGGAGTCGTATTCCAACCTTGGGGCGAAGGCCGGCTGGACAGTCTCCTTGCGGAGCGCGAACAAGGGTTTACCGCTGGAGCTGCAAATTTTCCGGGTAGCTGGTCTGTAATGTCTGACAATTAGGTCTACCAGCTCCGGGCATTGATGGACAGGAGGGCACAAGAACCGGAAAAGGTTCGACTTGTACGCCGCTCCGAAATGGTGAGAGGGCGAAACCTTGTCAGCCCAATTCTCCACATTTATCCGCAGCTTAGTCAGGCTCATGGAAAACGAGCCGTCCTTGTATCCCGACAGGTAATTAACCGGTGGTGGTGGGGCTTGCCCACGCTGTACTTTCTTTGGCCGGGATTTTGACTTTTGCTCCGACGGTGTCTCACTCCTGAAAACACTTGACTGCGGTAAATCCCCCAGTTCGCGCCCTTCGCTGGATTGCGCTGGCATTGGCAACTTTCCTTTGTCCATCCCTCCGAAACAGCAATAATTACGATTTCTGGACGTCTGCACCAGATTTCGCAGTCACAGGAATAATCTGCACGATTTGGCATGTCTGGATGCATCAGACCCCCTTTTCTAGACAATGACAGCGTCATTAATGTCGCGCAGGAGGGGGTAGGTCGGTGGCAAGTGAAGGCGTTATGATTTTTGGGTGGCCGCGCAGGAGAATGTCTTGAAAGATGCACCCCGGCTGCCGTGCCATGCTTCTTTGATTGCGCTTTCCTTGAAGATTGCGCAATCATTAAATTTAACTTTGAACGTTGCGCCATGGCTGACGTCACTGCCGCAATCTGGGCACACTGCTCAAGAAAAAACCCCTTTGGTGCGGAAACCCATCTCTTACTATCGCAATGCGCCCTGGGCCCACGCTTGGAGCTTTGGAATTTTTTATTTATTTTTTTAAACCGTCCGAGCTGGCCCAGAAAACAGGGCGCAATCGGACTTCGCCCCAAAGTTGGGCGCGATCCGACTTCGCCCGCGCAGTCGGACTTCGCCCCAAAATCGGGCGCAGTCCGAACTGCCACTTGCGTTAAGACTTGCCTTTCTTTTCCAACTGCGCCGAGGATCGGGCGCAGTCCGACCTTTGCAATTTTCGGATGAGGCTTCGAATGTTTGTTGCCTTTTGTGATGGAGCGCGCTCGGACTTCGCCCGAAGTTCGGGCGAAGTTCGCACTTCGCGCGCAAGCTGAGCGCAGTTCGAACTTCGCGCGAAAGCCGAGTGTATACGGACTTCGCGCGCGAAGTCGGACTTCGCTCAAAAATTGAGCGCAGTCCGAACACTCACTCCTTTGCAGCTTCTTCTTTCAAACCGCGCCCTTTGGCCGGTGCGCAGCCCGACTTCGCTGCGAAGTCGGGCAGCGCACTGCCACTTAGCCGTTTTCTCTGTTTTCTCAAGCAGCTCCCTTCTACGAACTTCGCTCCTTCTTTGGGGCGACAACAGACTTCGCTGCGAAGTCTGTGTTCTCTCCCTTTGTCCTGTTTTGGCTCAAACAAATGGAAAACTGAAAGCTGGAAAACTGTACATGCTGAAAAATAAAAATGCATAAGGGAAATTTTTACAAAGAAGGGCCCATCGGGCACCTTCAGCAGCGGTAAATTTTTAAGTGGAACCCGTTAACGGGGATAGGTAGGAGCTGACCCTCCATATCCCGAAGTACGTAAGCATTGAGCTGGTTCACCGGGCAATTTGATAAGGGCCCTCCCAGAGGGCATCGAACTTCCCGTGGTTGCCCGGCTTCGCCTTAAATGAGTCCCACTTCAGCACCAGGTCCCCGATTTTAAAAACTCGGGCAGTGGTGCCTTTTGCAAACCAGCCTTGAGTGGCTTCAATATGATTGGTGAAGGCCTGGTATGCTTTTTCTCTGTCTTCTTCCAACTGCAGGAGTTGGCACGGTCTGTCATCCACCGGGTCTCCACTGCTCCTGTCTTCGTCCAACATCCATAGGGCAGGGATTTCAATGTGGGATGGCATGACGGCCTCTTTGCCATAGACGAGTGCATAGGGGGACGTTCTGATGGATTTCTTGAATGAAACTCTGTCCGCCCACAGCGCCCGGTTCAGGAGTAAATGCCAAGTCCGCTTGTTCCTGTCAATGGTCCTCCGATGATCTTCAGGAGGTTCTTGTTAGTAGACTCGGCAAGGCCATTCCCCTGCGGGTAGTAATTAGAAGACATTTTGTGATAAATGCCAAGTTTGCCAGTGTACTCCGTGAGTACAGCGCCTGCGAATCCCGGACCATTGTCCGTCACAATTGACTCTGGAACCCCGAAGCGGGTAATCAGGCTCTCAAGGAACTTGATGACCGTTTCTTGGTCCGCGTTTTTGGTTGGGATCGCCTCTGCCCACCGTGTGAAGTAATCGGTGGCTGTAAGAATAAACTTGTGTCCGAGCGAGAGGAACTAGGCGAAATCACCCCAATGAAGTCTAGACCCCATTCTTTGGAACGGAGTCTCGGCTTTGAATCGGTTGAAGGGGCGGGGGTGCTTTTACTGTTTCTACCGGCAAACCTCGGCATTGATCACACTTGGAAAAGACCGCATAAGCGTCTGTAAATAGAGTGGGCCAATAGTACCCGGCTCTAATTATTTTTAAGGCCGTAGGCCTTGCAGAATGATGACCTCCAGGCATCCCGGAATGAAAATCTCCGAGGACCCTAGGCTGGTCTGATTTCATGACGCACCGCAACAGGATGCCGTCAATATTTTTGAAGTAAAGCCCCTCGGGGCGAAGAGTGTACTTGAGTGCACCTAGCCGAAATCTCCTTCGTTGTGAGGCGTTCAGGTGATCTGGACATCTTCCGGTGCAGAAATATCTCACCAGTTCATCTGTCCAATCACTCTCCTCCGATAAGGAGTTGGCTAGGTAGATGCTTGTCGCTGTGTCCTCCCACTTACAGGCGGAGATGCCGGCTACAGCGCTTCGGGCCAGCTCCGACACAAGGCTCGGCCTTTGATAAGCTTGGTGGGCCGCACTTCGATGTCGAACTCCTGGATTTTTGCAATCCATCCTGCTCTCTTGTGACCCGGTTCTCCTTGAGTGATGAAGCTTCGAACGTCCGGGTGAATCACAAAGACGGTCGTTCGGCTCTGGGATACAAAATGCCTGAACTTTCGGAGAGATTTCATGACTGCGTGAACCTGCCGTTCTATAAAGTTGTACTTTTCTTCATGCGGCTGAATCACTTGGCTCGGGGAACGCTATGGGGCGCTCCTCGCCATCGTCTCCCTTCTGAGTTAGGACTGCGGCGTAACTTTCCGGTTCTCCCACCGCATAAAGGATGAAGTCCTTGGAGTAGTCCGGGTTTATCAACACCGGAGCTTGCGCAATTCGAGCCTTGATTTCCTCGAAGGCTTGCTCTCTCTCATCAGTCCATTCGTAAGTTGTATCTTTTTTCAGCAGTTCGGCCATAGGCTTGATCACCTGTGCGAAGTCCGGAATGAACTTCCGCACGAAGTTAATCTGACCGAAGAAGGACTGCAGCCCTTTTTTATCGATTGGGGCTGGCAAGCGAAGGAGGGCTTCTGCTCTGTCAGGGTCAATGGCGAGGCCTTTCTCGGAGATGACATGTCCCAGCAACTTACCTTCTTTTACCGCGAAGACAGACTTCTTCGGGTTTATAGAAATGCCGAATTCTCGACACCTCTCAAATATTTGCCGCGGGTGGGAAACATGATCCCCTCTTTGGTGAGAGAAAACGGTCATGTCATCAAGGTAGATGACAATGATCTTATTGAGCAGCTCTGGGAAGGCCGGGTCCATGGCCCTTTGGAATGTGGCGCCAGCATTGGATAAGCCGAAAGGCATGCGGCGATAGGCGAACGTCCCCCATTTGGTGGTGAACGCCGTCTTATGCTGGTCCTCATCCTTGACCCAAATCTGGTTGTAGCCGGAAAATCCATCTAAAAGTGAGAATCTCTGGGCTCCGACAACGATGTGTAGAATTTGGTCAATTTGGGGCAGCGGATAGTGGTCCTTGAGGGAAGCTTGATTCGGGTTTCGAAGTCGACACGAGAGACGAATGTCGCCATTCTTTTTCCTCCACCAGGCACCAAATTCGCGACCTAGGATGAATGTTTGATGGGGTAGATGATTTTGGCCTCCAGCATCTTCAAGAGCTCTGCTTTCATCATGGCCTCAATTTTTGGATTTACGGCCCTCTGCTTCTGTCGGAATGGCTTGGCGCCATCCTCTAGCTCAATGGTATCTTTGGATTACATTTCTGTCATACCCCTTCAAATCCTCGTAGCACCAGGCCACGATGTCGGGGAACTCTCGGCACAGTGATCTGATCTGCTCAAGTTCCTCCGAAGTGCGATCTGTCCCGACCTTGATAGTTTTACCGGGTTCAAGTTCCGGGTCGGCATCTTGCTTTGGGTCTACTTTGATACTATGAGATATAGCTCTGTCATTACGATCAAATAGACTCTCCAATGTAATCGAGTCCTTTTGGGACATGATTATTTTTCAACTGTATCAACCCCTCATATTGCTCGTCATCAGGGTCTCTACTCTCGATTGAACCAACTTCATTAACCAAAAATGTGACGATCTCCTCGTCACAATCGAACACCTGCCAGTGGGTGTCCTTATCAGGCACAGAAGGCCTGTAAATAGTGCGAACCGGCTTCGGTTTTTGGACAACGTCATCAGCCGGAACGTACCCTGGCTCCAACAGACGCCAGAATGTCAGCGTGTTTGTTTTTCTCACGCGATATCGCCTTGACATTCAACGAGTCAAACGACTCCATCAGGTCCCACACCCGGTTGCGGTACGCCTTGAGATAGTGCTTTTTGGAGGCGCACTTGTTCGTAACCTGGTGACACACCGGCTCCGAATCTCCAAAGATCTGCGGGTGTTTAATCCCCGGCCTCTCCGCCTTTCGCAAACCCAAGCACGGGGCTTCGTACTCCGCCGAGTTGTTAGTGCGGCTCCGAGGCCAACTTTGTAGGTATAGTCCTTCGGATCCCGGTCGGAGAAACCGGAAGCACCCACTGCACCGGCGCCATTTTTGCATCGCGTGCCGTCAAAGAAAAGCTTCCACAGCTTCTCAGGTGCTGGTCCCACTTCCTTTGCGGCTGACTTGTCAAGCCTCTCGGGCTGTACAACGGTGTAACAGCCCTGCTCTGTCTCAATTACGGCATTGAAATCCCGCAAAGAGAACTCATCTTCAAGCTGTAGCACTTCGAGGGCTTGCTCTGTCAGCTCTACTGTCACCAGTTCTTCCTCAGACAGCTGGACCATGCAGTCCGACTCTTCTCCGGGTATCTTCTCTACTAGGAAGGTGGAAGGCTTCTCATTAAAGATTTTCAGTCTCCTTCCTTTGAAGGGCACTTCCATGTGTGAGTAGTCTAGAGACAGGTACCCGCCCAGCTTCGCAGTGAACTCCCGAGAGAGACACATGCCGAAGTAGGGAGCCAGGTCAACAACCACGACCTCTTGGATGACCACGATGTCGAGAGCCTTATGCAGCCGGATAGGGATGTCCTTTATGACACCAACTGTCTTGACGGGGGTGCCGTCTAATTGCGGCACGCCTTGGCTGCTCCTTGTGTACTCCATCCCGATCTCGTCGCGAGACGGCTTTCGGCATAACAGTCGTGGAAGCGCCAGAGTCCACCATGCAGTTGTGAACTATGTGCCCTTGCATCCGTAAAGACAGATAGAAGGGAGGCGGTCTGTTCTTCCCAGTGGCTGAGACTGTCAAAGGTTGAACCAGGACAGCGGGCTGTATCTGCTTGCCGTTCTTCATGTTTTTCAGAGATTCTTGCAGCAGATCCACCTGGCCTGGGAGCAGAAGAGCATCGTACATGCTGATTCTAGCGGGTGTTCTTTTCAACTCGTCTACTATGCTGTAGCCCGAGGTGCTAGCTCCTTCTGCTTCTTTTGCCGGCTCATACTTCGTCCGGTACTGCTGGGTGGCCTCAACTCGCTGTCTCTTGGTCAGAGACGGGTACTTCAGCCTCTCCTGTGCTTGTTCTTTGGTTTCGGCTGGAGGCTGAGGTACGGGAGCTTTAGCCGGAGCTGGAGCTTTCGCTATAGGAGGCTTGGCTGGAACAGGGGCAGCCTTTGCCGGAGGAGGCTTGGCTGGAGCTTTGTCTTTGGATGCCTTCTCCTGGGCTGTGTAGGGCCACAGCCGCTTGTATGGTGGCAGCCCACCGGGCTGCGCCTTTTCTCTTCTGGCATATACCTGCAAAGGCTTGGCAGCATCTGCAGTTTTCTTTTCTTCCTTGGCGGGCGGCACTAGATTCTCCTCCGGGAGGGCAAAGTTGGCTTCGCCGTCCAGGATCATGTAGAGTTCATCGTCCTCTATGGCGCTTCCGGCCAAGGTCTGGATGTAGTGTTGGTGCAGTGTGCAGTCGTCTTCCGAATGCGGGTCATTGCACGTAGTGCACCAGTTAACCTGGTCAGAGGGACCAGGTTGGTCTTCTATAGCGGCATTTCTCGGAGGCGGACGCCTCTGCAGCTGGTGCTCTGGGGGCTTGTCTTTTGTCAGTGCCGGGGGCGGATATGGCCTCCTAGGAGCGAGGTCCATCTGGGCCTGCTTCTTCTTCAGAGCGGTCATGTCATTGGACATGGCATGATAACCTGAGGCCAAAGCCCGTACCTCCTGGAGGATTGTATTCTGAATATTATTGTCAGGAGGCGGCAACTGTGCCGGTGGAGGCAATGCGGCTAATGGAGGAGGATTGGAATAAGGTGCGTACTGCGGGGGAGCAGGGAGTGCTTGGAAAATGCGGAGCAGGAGGCGGGTGAGGATAATGCATTTGCGGCGGGCCGTAAGGAGTTACGACCGGCGCCGGATTCCATTCTTCCTGGGGTTGCTGCCCTGATGTGGACGGCGCACCACCGAAGGCGGCGGATACTGGGATCTGGGGAAGTCGGGATGAATGGGTTCCTGCACCCTGGACGGGAGTCTGCCGATGGAAATGATATCAGCTTCAGCTTGCTGGGCAGCCTCGTACAGAGCAGGAAACTCGTCTATTACGGCAATCTTCGAGCGGCGAGGCATATGTACGAGTTGAAGGATCTCGGGTAGTAGTGAGCAGCCATGCCGGGTGAAGGCCGAAGTTCGCGAGGTACCCGTTTCGAGGATCTCGCAAACCTGATGTTAAAGTCAGACACCTCCTCTTGAGGGTGTCTCTGGATACTTTGGAACTGATGCAGCAGAGAAGTAGGGTCAGCAGACTCGTTGCATCCTTTCACGAGCCTTCTGGCAAGCTGGGGCCACCCTGTGATAGATCCCTCTGGCAGCGATCTCCACCAGTAGAGAAGCTTTCCCCTCAGGGAAAGGGCCAGCAGACGGGTCTTCACACTCTCGTCAGTAATGGAATGCAATGCGGCCAGGGCAAGGATGTCCTGGATGTGCTCGTACGCCGTCTTGCCGTAGCCGTCGTACGTAGGGATGGACTTTAAAGCAGCGGGGGCACAGCTTGCTGTCCGACCGGGGCCAAGGGCCCTGTAGGAGTCCACCGCCGGGAAGAGATCATCGTCATTCTGCTGCAGGGCAGCCATTTCTTCTTCTTCTCCTCCGTCGGTTGTATACTCAGTGTCGGTACCTTCCGAGGATGTAGATTCCTCTTCTTCCTCGGCCTCTTCTATTTCGTACTCAGCTCCTCCGACCTCGGCTTCGGCTTCTTCTTGAATTTCAGCCTCGGCTTCGTCGACACGAGCTTGCGGATCAGCCAGCCTGGCAATTTCGCCTCGAGCGTTGATGTCCAGTTCGTAAAAGTCAGGCGGGTTTCTCGGATCCCTTGCTCGCCACCTTCTTGTTTGCATGAAGGTGCTAGGACCGGTCTCTTGGACTCAGAGGATATGTTCGTGCAGAGTCGCCAGGTGTTCTGATTTTGAACAGCAATGAAGCGAACACCGGTGCTTCGATTCTGTTTGGGGGTGGGAAACTTCCTTGGCCCACCGAGTGCTCAGAATGAACTGTCAGCCCGAGTGAACACGAGCCTGAGTTTTTTCAAATGTGGGACTCCGGGTCCCACCGGGCGTGCCAGAGAAACTGTTGGTTACGAATCTGCCATGAGGAAAGGATTTTGTGTTAACGCGCCCAGATTCGCCCACCAGCTAGAAAGGCCGGAAGGAAGGGATGCCTTCCGTGCCAATCTCCGGAGAAGGCCGGCTCCTGTGGGTTTTTATGGTTTAAGCTAAGAGTGCAGGAAAGAGATAAAAATGCGGAAAGAATTTACAAATGTGATTGGAGTTGGGTGGGGGGAACTAACAGTACGGCAACACATCAATCACCACTACTTACTGCATCATAAATACAAAGCATAACCAGAACTGCAAAACCTAAGTATACTTTCTGTATAAAGCAGTGTACGCACAGCTACAATGGCTCCCTAACAGACATTCCCTACAAGGAACTAACAGTACGGCAGCGCATCAATCACCACTACGGACAGTAACATAAACAGAAAGCAACCAAGAGATGTCAGATCCAAGTATGTGTGTTGTGCAGAGAATTTGTACGCACAGCTACAATGGTCCCCTAGCAAACATTCTCCCTACAAGGAGAACTAACAGCACGGCAATGCATCAATCACCACTACGGACAACAACATAAACATAACACACAAACTGAAGGAACTGCTACCACATTTATTCTATGTATCCTCTAATCAATGAAGTCCAAGAGTACTTGGCCACCAAATGCTGAAGTGAATCAACAAGCCATGACACAAGCAATGCCTCAGGAATACAGACCACCAAATGCTGAAGCGAATCAACAAGCCATGACACAGGAAAACGTAAAGCGAGAAATGTAAAGGAGAGGCGGCATAAAAAATAAAAACGAGTAGAACAGAGCCAAGCATATACTTTATATTGATAAGCAGAAGCACAGTTACAATGGTTCCCTAACGGGACATTCCCCTTCCACCACCTTACAATGAAAATGTGGTGGGTATTTATAGCCCGAGTCCCTCCCGTTACATTAATGGGCACAAAGTCCCGATCAAACATTAGGCGACAAAAGCGGCCGCGGAGCTAGCGATGCTGACCTTTGTCGGGCGGGAGCGTGCACTGCGGCATGGTCTCCCTGGAAGCTGGACAGCTACGTGGCAGCGCGTTGGGTAGAACTTCTCATCGGCAGGAATGCGGGCAGCTGGAGCAGGTAGAACCTCCAATCAGCTTTAAATGAGGCAGCTGGCATAAGTAGTGCAGCCCATGCTTGTCCTTTTGCTCGGCACGTCTTGGCTCAGATCCCAAAGCTGGACACTTGTCGGATGATGTTGTTTGACACGTGCTTGCCTTGAAAGGCAGTTTATCCAACTTCTCCCAGGATCGGAGCGCCATCGGGTTGCGCAGGCAGAAAACAGCGCAGTCGGGAAGGCCTTCATGCCTTGGGTGCATTTCTGAGTTTGTTTCCCTACTGCGCACCTGTCAAAGGGCGCACTCCGACTTCGCTGCGAAGTCGGGTTGCGCACAGGTGAAAGCTGATTTCTGCCGCCGTACGGACTTCGCCCTGGAAAGGGGGAGCAGTCCGACTTCGCTGCGAAGTCGGACTTCGCCCCGACACTTAGTCATTTTCCTGCCAGCCTGCCAGCCTGCTACAAGGTGCGCCCAGAAAGTAGGGCGCAGTCCGACTTCGCAAGTCGGACTTCGAAAAACTTGTTCTTCTGGCTGATCTGTCGCACTGCGCACTTTGTATTCCTGCTGCGCTCCAACTGGAGGGCGCACTCCGACTTCGCTGCGAAGTCGGATTGCGCCCAGACACTTAGCCATTTTTCAGGGCAACTGCTGTCAAATTTGAGATCTGACACTTAGCCCAGACGCAAGAGGGTAATTTTTCTTTTTATGGATGGTTTGTTGGAACTCGTGAAGGGATTAGTTAAAGCTTTTGAACCAGCCACTCTTGAAGATGCCATTAAGAGAGCTTTAAGCTTAGAATCTGTTTTACCTCCTAGACAGAAATATTTTGCACATAATCCACCTGCTAGACCACCTTTTGCAGCTAGAAAAACAGTTTTTGGACAGCAGTATGGGCAGCAAGGAAACCTCACGCAGCAAGGTGGAAATGAGAGAAATTTTTATGGCAGGAATCCCACGCATGGAGAAGGTTTCAGATCTAGTTTTCAGCCACCTAATAAGCCCCCAAATGGCCCACGCTTGACACAAGAAGAGAAAGATGAGCTAAGGAAACAAAACAAGTGTTTCATTTGCAAGTCTCCTTGGCAAAGAGGTCATAAATGCAGAGGAGGTATGAAAATCATTGAATTACATTCTGATTCTGATTTTGATAATCCTGATTTTTATGAGGCAAATGAGACACCCTTGGAAGAGGAAGCACAAAGGGAGTATGAGGAAGTTCCTGAAGGTTCCCTAGCCACTTTAAGTGGGCTGAATCAGTTTCGCACTATTAAGGTACCAGGTAGATCTTTTGATGAAAAGGTTATTGTTTTAATAGATGGTGGTGCTACTTACAATTTTGTTGATGAGAAGTTTGCCACTAGAAAGAATCTTCCTACGGCTATCATTCCTGGTTTTAATGTTGCTATTGGCAATGGTGATCTTATCACATGCAACAAAGTGGTAAGAAACATAAAAATTAATTTTGGCAACATGGAAGTAGATGAGCAATTCTTTGTTTTTCCCTTAGGAGGTATTCCACATATGGTTTTGGGTGTGCAATGGTTGTATTCACTTGGTGATTATGTTACTAATTATCAGAAATTAGAACTGAAATTTGTGCTTGAAGGGAAAGATGTGGTGTTGCAAGGAATCAAGGAAAATGGGTCAAAATATTCTTCCAAAATTTTGGAGGTTTCATACAAAAGAATGGAGAAGATGATAAGGCATAAGGACGCTGAGTGGGCAGCTGTAATTTTCAGTTCAGAAGGGAAAAAATCAGCCACCTATCATCCTCAAATTCAAGGTTTACTACAAAAACATCTTAAGGTTGATCAAAGTAAAGTTTCAGCTGTACAAAGATGGCCTATACCATCCAACCTAACGGAATTGAGGGGTTTTGTGGGTTTATGCAGTTACTACAGGAGGTTCATTAAGGGGTTTTTTTCTTTTTCTGCCCCCCTTATTGAATTAACTAAGAAAGGGGCCTTTTCATGGTCCAATGAGGCTCTTTTAGCTTTTCTAAATCTGAAATATGTAATGACTTCCACTCCTTATGCAACAAGGACGCCCCATTGCTTATGAGAGTAGAAAGCTCTCAAATGTGGAGAAAACTTTCAGCATCTATGATAAAGAGATGCTAGCTATCATGCATGCCTTGACCAAATTCAAGCAATACTTAGTGTGTGGCAAGTTTGTGGTCAAAACTGATCATAACAGTTTGAAATACTTCTTGGGGCAAGTTGAACTGAATGAAAGACAGCAGAAATGGGTAACAAAGTTGCAATCATATGATTTTGAAATTGAGTTTGTAAAGGGTAAGAAGAATTCAGCTGCTGATGCACTTTCTAGGCACCCTACTTTTCATTCTCTTTCCATTATTTCTGCTGATTGGAAGGTGAAAATTATGGCTGAATATGCAAAGAATGATTTTTGTTCTAAACTAATAAATGGGCAAGTTGAAGATGACAGGTTCAGCCATAAAGGACTGATTTTTTGCAAGGGAAGAGTGTTTTTAGTACCTGAATCAAAGCTGAAACAAGTTTTAATTATAGCCATGCATGATGCTCCACTTGTAGGCCATCCAGGTTTCTACAAGACTTACAAACAGGTTAGAGAAAGATTCTATTGGAAGGGTTTGAAAAGGGATGTCTTCTTGCATGTTCAGGAATGTGTTATTTGCCAAGAAAACAAGGGGGAACATGGATTTGCAGCTGATTTACTTCAGCCACTTCCTATTCCCAATCGGAAATGGGAAAGTATCTCCATGGACTTCATTACTGGTTTGCCCAAGGTATACATGAAGGATTGCATATTTGTTGTTGTTGATAGATTGACAAAATTTGCTCATTTCTATGCCATTTCAACAACTTGTACAGCCATACAAGTTGCTGATTTGTTTTTTAAAGAAGTTTTCAGATTGCATGGTTTGCCTAAATCCATTGTGAGTGATAGGGACAGCAGATTTTTGAGCATGTTTTGGCAAGAATTGTTTAAGCTATGTGGTACTAAATTGACTCCTAGTACTAGCTACCATCCCCAAACTGATGGGCAAACTGAAATTGTTAACAAATGGCTTGAAGGATATTTGAGAAATTATGTTTCAGGTCAACAAAAGGCATGGATTAAATGGCTGCATCTTGGTGAATATTGCTACAATTCTACTTATCATATGTCCATAAAAATGTCTCCATTCAAGGCACTTTATGGTTATGATGCCCCACACTTTTCAGATCTGATTTTTGGTGATTCAAGGGTCCAAAAAGCTAGAGACTTTGCAGTAGAAAATCAAGATATTCTTAATGCTTTGAAGGACAATATTCTTACCGCACAAAATCAGCAGAAGAAGTATGCAGATCAGCAGCGTAGTGAGCGCTCATTTGATGTGGGAGACTTGGTTTATGTTAGGTTGCAGCCCTACAAACAGTCTACATTGAAAAGAAGTAGAGCAGAAAAACTCAAACCCAAATTTTATGGACCTTACAAGGTGTTGAGTAAGGTTGGACAGGTTGCAATGCTTTGGAACTTCCAAGTGGAAGTAAAATACATAATGTCTTCCATGTTTCTTGTTTGAAGAAGGCCTTGGGCCAACATATTCAGCCATCTTCAGATTTGCCACCCCTTGATGATGAAGGAAAGCTCATTCTTGAACCTGAATTGATCCTTGAGACAAGGGAGAGAAATCTTAGGAGTAGGACTGTCAAAGAATATCTTGTGAAGTGGAAGGACTTGCCTATGGAGGATGCTACTTGGGAAGGTGCAAAAATTTTAGATGCTCCAGCTTTGACTTTGCTTGAGGACAAGCAATTTGAGGAGGGTGGACTTGTAATGTCCCAAAAATAAATATTTTTGTAAATGTCTCCTACACTTAATTATAAAAGTGAAAAAGGGGTTCATGTGACTAGGAGACATAACTTAAGTTGTGTTTATTTATGTTTTATGTTTTTATGTTGTAATAAGGTACTTTAAGTGATTTTAGGGTTGGGAGATGTCAACTCCAAATTAGAACCTCACCCTATATAAGGGAGTGAGACATCCCATTTTGGGCATGTTATGTTGATATCAGAATTGGATATTGAAACCCTAGAGGTTCCATGAGTTGAGATTGCAGGTCTTGCTCATTCCCATAGTGCATTGAAGGTGCATGGTTGGGGTCTTGGCAATATCATTGCGGGTGTTATTGCCCTAAAATATCAAAAATACAAAAAGAGGCATCCGTGAGGAGTTCGTGGCATTTTTGGGAGCATTTGTGTCATGTGTTTCAGATCTGTTGGCAGCCCCAAACCCTACGCTTGTATTTGGGGTCATTTTTGAGGAGTTTTTGCATCTGTTCAGCCTTGGGGAGCTGTTGTATTGGTTTGGCAATATTTAATATATGATACTGGCTGATTTCTCCTCATACTTGTGTTATTTTATGAACAATTTCTGAGTTATTTCCTTGCTGTACTTAATTTCTGCATTTTCATAGTAAGGGTTTGTTGTTTCTTAAAAAGGGACATTACAGATCTCGAGCGAGTCCGAGAATCACTCGAGCCCTTGAGCGAAGCCTAGAGTCGTTCCACCCTCTAGCGAGACTCAGCCGACTCATAAGGCCAAAAAGTTTTACTAAGTCTAAAACTACCGCCGAGGTTCACTCCGCCCTCGTGCGAGGACGAGAATCGCTCGTAGTTTTCGGTGAAGATGGGAATCGCCCGGCCCCAGAGCGAACTGTAGAAAATATCGTGCTTTGGGCAAGGGTTTGAAAAGGACGAGGTTTGCTCAAGTCGTGGTGCGAGAACGAGCTTCGCGTTGATTTGCGGCAAGAACCGAAGTTCGCCCTGAATTTCGAGCGAGATCAAAACCGGGAAAGTATCGGGCGACGCCGAGGTTCGCATTGATGTCTAGCAATGACAGGTTTCGAGCAGCTCCAAGGGCAAACCCTGGCCCAAGACAGAAGAAAAGGGAGTTCTCTAAGTTCACTCGAAGCTCGAAGATCGCTCATCGCCCAAGCGAGGATGAGGATCACCCGGGGTTCCGGGCGACTTCAGGAGCAAGAGTATTTGAAAATTTTCTAAGCCCCTCCCCCGACGCTGTTCGCTCACCTCCCGAGCGAGTGCCGAGGTTCGCCCACCAATAAAGCGACGACAGGATTATACTCCCAAGACACACATTATAAACGAGGTGACTGTGCATATTTATAAGCAAATTATTGGAGAAAAAGGACGGAGCCTCGGGATCGACGATCAAGGTGTTTTGTGCGCGCATGGCCACTAAGGAATAATGGTTGCGCCCACCAACTCTGTGCTCTTGGAATTTACCCTAAGTAATCACCATTAATCGCGAAATCACTACCCACTCCCATAAAAGGCGTGATGCCCCAGTTCGCTCTGTTAATCAACTTGGAACTCACTCTGATCTGCATCAAAAGCAGAGTACAGAGCAATTTACCAGGAAACAGTAGCTCGCTTGAATTCCCTTGCAAATCGTCATGGGCAAAAAGAGTGTCGAAGAGAAGGGTAAGGTGCCCAAGGAAGGGGCTTCGGGAGCTTCAGAGAGCGGTAAGAAGCAGAAGGGGCAAGGTGGGAAAGAAAAGAAAGATAAGAAGAAAGAGCAAACACAAAAGTCTGAGGCGGCGGTCGGGCCAAAAGGAGAATCGGGGCCAGCTAAGGCGGTAATTTCCCTACTTGTGGATAATTGGGCAAAGTATAGAGATGGTACCTTCTCCCAAAGCATCGAGCAACTACGGCGCACCATCGACGAAAGGTGAGAGAAAGTTTCGTCCGCGAGTCCCAGGGCCACAGCTTACTATTCCCACCTGTTTTGGTTCTTATGCTCGCCCGTGCAGAATTGTCCAGAGCTGGTGGCTGTTGTCACCCAGTACTATAATCCAAAAACCAGACAAGTCCGAGACAGAGAAGGGAAGGTCTTGTTTTCACTTTTTTCTAACACTGTCCAGATGGCCTTCGCTCCTACTCAGCTGCCGGACACAGATTATACCATCAGGTCCATCAACCTTGATGAACAGTCTAACAATTATCTAGACAACCCACAGATGCGGCGCTTTATGGAATCCCAATTGCAGGACCCTATACCGGCTAAACAGTGGCCAAAACTGCCTATGTCCCTAAGGCATTTCAAGAGCACAGACATGTACACGATGCTAGCCTGGGTGTTGGGACTCGCCACAGATGCCGTAGTTTTTCCCTACCAGGCCACCCTTGTAGAGTGTATTTTGCACGGGGAATTCTATGCCCCCAGTGCCATGGGGCCAAACACAAATCCAGTGTTCTTTAACTGGGCAGACTAGATAGCGCGAATTTTGCATTCGCGACTGCAAGACCTGATAGAGGGAAAATCCCAGTCCTTCAGATAGAGCTCATTCCTGGCCTGGCTTTTCCTCTTCCATATGAACAACAAACTGGGGTTGGTCCCCATTCAACACACCAATGAGAAGGGCACGCTGCTGCTAGTATACCAATGGACTCGGGTGTTGTTGAAAAGAGAGTCCTATTATAAGTTCAATCAGGCGTTCCTTGGCCCTGCCTTGGAGTTCATTCATGGTTCTTGCTCACGCGTCCCCTGCAAGATGAGAGACGATGTGGTGCGGCGTAACATGGGTGACACCTTCCAGCTTACCCAGGGCTTTGTAATCAGAGTTTTCGAGTTTACAGGTAAACCCTTCCTCCTACCCTATTACACCACAGAATATCTGTTCGCACTGGAGCTAGCGCGGCAGACCGACTACACAGATCAGAATTACGGCTAGGAGAGGAAGTGGGGACATATTTTCGAGTTCCCGTTCAAATGGGGAGAAATTGAGGTCAATGCCACCGGGCAGAATGAGTTCCTCGCAGCCACGCTTCTAAGCTTTGGCTTAGTTGAGCTTCCCCAGCGATGGAGATATGACCCCCTGAATGTGTTGAAAGATTTCGTTGAGATGAAGAGTTTCCACGCCTGCCCTGCCTGGAGATCATGGAGGAGCGCAACAACCCGTATGGGCAGGACCTCGAATGGCATATAGAGAAAATGTGGTCCTTCTCGCCGTGGCATGATTACTACCACATAGAGGCAGAATACGACCTGACTCATAACGTGGCCCACAGTTTTGAATCTAAGGTCTTCAAAAAGATGGAGGGTCATGAGGGCCCATACAAGGAAGTAGACATCAGAAAAGGTCCTTGTGGGCGACCACCAGTTCTCTGTGCTTTACGATAAGCACCATGCCATGTGGCGGCCAATCATGTTTGGGGACCTCGTTCCTCGAGGCGCCCAGGGCCTAGAAAAGGCATAGGACCCACCTAAGCAGCCCAAGCAGTCGCTTGAGCAGAGCGGGGGATCTAGCAGCGGAGCAAAGAAGAGTCAGACGGTCGAACCTAAAGCACAGCAAGCCTTCAAAAAGCAGGGAGGATCATGGAAACGACCAACTAAAGAAACGCAAGCGACTCCAACGCCTCCAAAGAAGAAGAAGATAAAGGTCACAATAAAATCGCCCAGGGCTCCCTCAGAAAAGGCTTCCGGTTCGACCCCAAGTGCATCCATCCCAGCCGCTGTCCCAAAGGAGGCCGTGCCGCAGAAGGAGGCCGTACAACAAAGGGAGGTCGCACCACAGAGGGAGGTTGCTCCCAAGATCCCTCTAAAGGAAGTTATTAATGTACAAGAAGACACTCCGCCGGAGGAAGAAGAGTGAGCAGGCCAGAGCCCCATAACTCAACTATTCACCACGTCAGCTCTGACTAAGCACGCAGGTACACACTCTTTTTTCGCTTCAGTCTTCTGAGCCGTTGTCTGCGGCACCATCCACTGCCACTGTAGAGCCCCTTCTCACATCATTGCCTTTAGGCAACAAACTTGCACCTGCTATCCCCATCGTAGTATCCCATCCCGTCTTGAAAGAGGCCCAACCTTCTATATTCGCCCGTCCCAGCCAGCAAGCCTTTGGCCCATTTGCTTCTGCCCCCAACGTATTTGAAACTATCACCTCTCTCCATTCGGGCGCCGCTATCGCAGGTCCATCACATCGACCCAACCCCTTATCTTTAGCTAGTGCATTAGTTGAAAATCCGCCCTTGGATCTCGATAGTCTGCCTGCGGCTGTCCAGACGTCCCCAATAGTGACTGAGCTCCCAGTGTCCATTGCCCCTCATATGTTCATTGGATCTATGCCTCAGCAAGATCTGCCTTTGATCACACCCATTTTTGGAGGACTGGAACTCATCGAGCAAGAATTGGAGATGGTGGAGGGTCACCCCGCAGCAGACAGCTTGGCTCAGGCTGAGCAGAGCTACTTTAGGTGGATTAAGAATATCAGGAAAAGAAAGGCAGAGGATCCTATCGAAGTAGAGAAATGCGCCAGGTTTGACCTGGAGAAAATGGTGCTGCATAAAGAGAAAAGGGTTCCGAGGAGCATCTGCCTGGCACATTTCCAGACCCTTAATCAACTCGAATTTCCCAGCTTCACCGATGATGAAGGAAATTGCCTACCCAGGGAAGAATTGAAGCTGGCATGGGACTCCTTCAAGGAGGACAGTTCTGAAATCCGATGGTTGGGTAGGCCCTATTCTGGAGGTGTGGGTAACCCAGTTAATATCCATATTCTGCCAGATTAGCGCCTGCCTAGCTGATTTGAGCAAGAGGGTCGACCAGGCAGATATACTCCAGATTGAAACTTTCAAGCGACTGCTAAAAGAGCTCCGCGACCTCGAACCCTTCCAAGGAGAGGCCTGGACTCAAGTCCAGGTCACTTATGAGCACATCCGTGACCACCTTACCCCTCCAGATACCAACTAGGAACAAGAAAAGGAGGGAGAAGGCGAGGAGCATTCTGAAGGGGAGACAGAGGAAAGAGAGGAAACAGAGGAATCCGCACATGGCAGCAGTGAAGCAAAACAGGAATCCGGGGGTGACTCCAAGCCTAAAGGATGAAGGCATGGGTCCTTGCATCGAGGCGATCTCGATACCCCGTGAGTCGCCAAGAATGTTGCTACATTTTGCTAAGGGATAAAATTTTGAAAAATTACTGTACTTTTTTATGTTCGAATCCTCTCCCTTCCTCCTTTCCAAGAAATCAGTTGAGGCAGTCCTCGGGGTCACGCTCAGGAGCAGTAGGTCTTAGGTTAACTCAAATCATCCAAGCAAAGGGCACAACGGGCCGCAGAAGAATGTAAAAAACTCTCTAAGGGAGGGTAGTCCCGGGTTCGCTCCACTGCTGAGCGACTCCCAAACTCGCCCCTCTCCGTGCGCGATCTCCATCCCCGCCAAATGAGCAAAAAAAGACTAAGTGAAAGACTCCTCCCGAGTTCGCTCCCTCGTCGAGCGATTCCCGGCATCGCCTGCTTCCGCCAGCGAACCCCGGCTTCAAAATTGTCAAAAGTTGGCTAAGGCATGAGAGCATTCCCGAGTTCGCCCTCTTTTCGGGCGACTCCCGGAATTGTTCCTCCCCTCGGGCGATTCCCAGCCTCGCTCAGATCCCAAGTAGGAAGTATTGAAAAATTCTAAGGCGGGGAGCGCTCAGTTTCGCTCCATTTCGGAGCGACCCCCAGCCTCACGACTATTTCCTAGCGATCCCCGACCTCGCTCCATCATCACAGCGACCACCAGATTCGCCTCGACCTCCACCAATCGACAAAAGGGTATAAAATTCGGCTAAGTCATATGAGCATTCCCAGGTTCGCTCCCTTTCCGAGCGACTCCCATCATCGTCCCTCTCCCTGGGCGATTCCCGGCTTCGCTCTAGCTCTGGGCGATTCTCAGCGTCGTTAGCATATGGAAGTGTCGACAAAAATCCAAGTCTTGGACGTTATCCTAGGTTTGCTCGAGGCAAGCTCTTTCAGGTTCGCTAAGGCACTGAGCGATTCTCAATATCGCTCTCCCGTAGCAGCGATTCCCGGCCTCAGGCTGGGCATGAGCGACTCTAGGCTGGGACAGCAGATTTCAAGCAGACTCAGGAGGCAGGGTAGGTGGGTGGTTAAAGAGCTTTGATGGCACACAAATCCAGGTTTCGGCCCATGTCAGGTCCCTTAAGCACTCCAAGGGGTACACCGCACCTGCTGCATTGATGAGACATGCCTACTCAGCTGCAAGAATAGTCCGGAGCCGTACCAGACGCGGGTGAGCCTCGTTTCAGGTACACTGACAGCCGGAAGAGGTCAAATCTCAGCTGCCTTGGCAGTTTTGGGGATCTGAGCTTCGATGTAATGGGGGGGGAAATTCTGCTATAAAAGGCAGTCCAGTTTAATGTAATAGGGGGGAACATATTGCTAAAAAACTGCTGTATTCAAGCTCTTGCATCAATATTAAGGATTCTTGGCTCCGACTCTGTCTCTTCTTTGTATGCTGCCTTCTGTGATTATTTCTGCTAATGTCATTTATTTTTCTGATTGCTGTAATTCTGCTATCTGGATTTAAGCATTGGATGATAAGTGGATCTGAAATTCTCATAAAGGATACATAGGGAAGTAAATGCAGTGTTGGTTTCTGTTTCATTCTTTGTATTGATAGCTGCTGGTTTGTGTAGAGATTGGTGATTGTGCTGCTTGTTCTTCCCCACTGTTACTGCTATGCCATTTACATTTCTTTCTGCAATTTTCAAATCTCTTTCCAGTTCCCTTATCTAAAAACCCCAGTTAGAATAGAATAGGATCCGGCCTTCTCCGGAGATTGGCACGGAAGGCATCTCTTCCTTCCGGCATTTCAAGGTTGGTCCAGGTCTAGGGCGCATGTGTAAAACAAATCCTTTCCTAGGGCAGATTTGTGACCAACAAGAACATGACAGAATTGTCACCTAATTTGAAAATATGATAGAAGTTTTCTCCAAGACATAATTTTCCAGTCATCATATTTTTCTCCTCTACATTGAAGAAGACTCTAAGCCAAATGGTTTAGAATTCTCTATGAATATATCTATAGGGAAAAGAAGTTTCATTGAAATTGTACAGTACTTGCATGGAATGACAATTGCAAAACCATTCCCATTTGAGACACTTCATTTTGGTTGATAGAAACCAAAGGGATTTTGTGAGAGTTGAGGAACATTGGATTGATGCATTGAGAGGGTTTGGAGATTAAAATCACAGTACTACATATGTGGTAACTTAATTGTCATGGCCATATGACCAACAGTATCAAATCCAAATTACCTCTTGCAGTATCACGGCAAAAGAAAATACATCTATACTCTTGTCATAACTTTCTTCACGATAAACCTCCGGAGCCATATATCGATCTGCCAGATTAAGCAATCAACAGACTAAAATCAGCTCATATAATTGAAGATGGAAAGCATCAATTAATAATTACCACACATTATGTTTAAAAAACAAGATCATCAATTTATGAAGCCTAAGCTAAGGCCACAGCAACTTCGTACATGTGCCTGTCTTTCCGGTCATTCTAAGGGGCTCTTGGAGGGTCTTATCTTGAATTATCCTGCTCAGCCCAAAGTCAGTAACTTTGAGATGACCTGCTTCATCCTGCAAGACATTCCTATTTAAAAGAAGAGAAAAAAGAATTAATACTTAACAATAACACTAAGTAATAAACTGTAGAAAAGGTTACAGTTGGGTCTTGTGGAAATACCAATACCTTGGTGTCAAATCCCGGTGTATAATAGGTCTTGGTTTATGTTGATGAAGGTAATTCATCCCTCTGCAAGAAAAATATCAATGAAACAAACAAGTTGACATCAAATATGATTTTTTTGAAGCAGTGTAAAATAGTGTAAATAAAATTACACAATGCAGACTTCAATTGATTATTTAACTGCTTGTAGTTTCTTGCTATTATAAGCAGACTTTTAATAGGAATGTAATATACTCTATCAACTTGGGAAATCGTTACCACATCAGCAGCCAAAGACAGTTTCATTTTTGCAATCCAATTAGGAAATTTGTTGCTCTAGATGAAATGCACCTGTTTTTTACTTTCATGAATAACAGTTTTACTAAGCTTATAGCAGAAAGGTATTATATGTCTTATCTAATTTCAACTATGCAATTTCTCTACAAATTTAATAGCATGAAGTTTACACTACACTTACAGGATACCATTGAAAGTGGTCTTATTAAATAGGCTAATGTTATTATGAATCCACAAAAAAATTAGTGCAATGCCAAGTAGAGTTGCCCCCTAACTAGGATAACATTGTTGTTCAAACTTCAGTACAGATAAGGGTTTTCAATGAAAGTTCAGTAACCTATTTGAAATAGCTTGAGCCTGAAATCATGAAACAGAAAAAATACTAACGAGGCATTTAAGTTTCATACAAAGAGCATTTCCTTCTATTTCAAGAAACTGATTGTAAGATGAATTATTGCCACACAGTAACATTATTTGTTTCATTTTCAAATGTTGCATTGTTCTATGCAAACAATAAGATTATAATTTTAAGGCCTATTTTTTGTGTTCATTATTATATCTCATTTGGTTACAAGCTTCCCGCTTAAATGGTGCCATTATAACCCACATTGATTTGACATTATAATATATATAGACTAGAATGAGAGATCACTGGGAAATATGCTACTGATCTTAGATTGTTAAAAACAATAGCACACAATTGCTCTTTTGCAGGAAGCTGAGAGCTATTTTCATATTATTATGAGGAAAGAAGACATGACTCACATATTTCACGAAATGACCAGAAAACCAGAGAGAAATATCACAAATGAATGCATTGTCCAAAACATCATGAAGCACTTGTTTCCCAATTGTTGCCATGTTATCTGATTACTCTTTTCTTGACACTAGGTAATTCTTACATGTCGAAAAGAGAAATTCATGATAGAAAGAACTCTGGTCAAAACTCTGAATATACCTGGCAATGTCAAGGGCATATTTCACAGCAGTAAGGGAATCAAGTCTCCCTTTTCTCCTCATAACATCATCTAAGTTTCCCTAGCAGCAAACAAGATGTCAAACTTAGTATCCTTATTATTTGAGCCAAATTTGCTATCAAGTTCATTGGTATACAGGTATCCCAGAATATCATTATAGCTGATTATTATATATAAGTCCACTTGTGTACACAATAAAATTTAGGCAAGAAAATTACATTAGGAAGATACTCAGTAAGAAAAATCAGGCGATCAGTGATCTTCACCACACCGAAAAATTGCACAATGTTTGGATGACGTAGTGTCTGCCACAAATCAAGCTCCTTCCTAAAGTTATGCCTGGCTTTCCATACATTCCAAATAATCCATTAAAATTATCAGAACTATTATAAGACCTTTAAGAAGAGAAAATTGCAAGGTGGCAGACTCTCAATTTCCTCCAAATAAAAATGCCAATGGTATTTCAGAAAGGATATAATATTATGGTATGAATAGTTACAAAGTCTTAAGTGCATCTTCAAACCATACTAACATCTATGTGCCATACAGCTCAAGCTAAAAACTGCAGAAATTAATATATTATGTCAGGTTCAGGTATTTAATAATGTATACTATTATGATTGGGACGTCTAATTCTGTGTGTGTGTGTGTGTGTGTGTGTGTGTAGAGAGAGAGTTATTGCAGAATATAGAAAAATAATGTTAAATTCACCTGCAGACAATTTATATTAAACTCACAAAAATAGGGAAGAGAATTACATGCTTATGGGGATTGTTTCTACAGCTATTGTACAGGGACCAGTATTCCCATGCATCCATTGGCAAATTCCTTGATTTGAGTCTACAGCTATTTTGAATGGCAATGTCATATGCTTCTCTAGGCAACTAGTGGCTAACAGGTGAAGTTCCAATTTCTTGTTGCAATCCCTGAAATTTCTATTTCACTTAAACAGGCTCAATTTTCCAGAATGACCTACTTTTTAGTTTAATTGAAATGTGATTTAGACATCACATTTAAGGAAAAATACAATTTGATAGAAGGCATTCATTGTCAGTATGCAATTGACCAAACTCACCTCATCCTAGGATTAGAAGCAATAGACTTTCGGATAGTTTTTGCAGCAACATCAGCACCACGCCACTTCACCAAATAAACTTCTCCATAAGCGCCCTGTCAGATATCTTTTAGTTTATCTCATTTGTAACTAACAGCCAAAGCAAGAAAGAGGGATTCCATGAATTAGCATTTCTTTTCACAACCACCAATTTTCCTATTTAACTATCTTTTCTCTATTTTCATTGGCATTCATGCAAATCATTAAAAAGAAAGATATATATCACCTCCTTAGTTGTCAAGATGGAACAGTTAATTGGATTTTCCTCCTTTTGTAGGTATGATAAGCAAGCATCAATTGATAGAAGCTATATGACATGGAAAATAGCATTGGAGTGACACAAAATGAAACATGCAATAAATGGATTGTAAGGCAGCATAAAACAGAACATGGAGAAAGATACTGGAGAAACAACTTAGTCATTAATATATTAAAATAAAGTTTTCAAGAACATGTCTTGTTATTGCATTTATTAATAGAAGAAACAAAATGGGGAGCTACTGTCATGTTTTACCAAACCCATGTATAGGTACATTGAGGCATTTACAGTCTTTTGGGCTAAAATGTGACTTGGAAGAAAATGCTAAGCCAAATTTGGCACTTGTATTGTATGAATGCCTCCATAGAAATAATTCCTGGACTATAACAATTTATATTTCAGATCTCAAGAATAAGTATTGTGTTACAATACCCAGGTGTTGTAGGTGAGTTGGAGAGGAGAGGGCAATCCTCCAAGGGAGGTCCCAGGTTCACCCTACCAAAAAGCTGAATTGGGTATCCAAAATCCAATTGATAATGTTGGTACAGGCAGGGTCGGGTGCGACCCCGGGTGACTTTGACGGTGTAGAACCCCCTGTTCGTGGTCTCTCAGACCAAGGCGGCCCCGCAAGAGGTTTTTCGCTTTAAAAAAAAAAAAAGTATTGTGTTACAATAGTATCACATGGCATCTGCAAGCTAGCAATAGAAATTACAGCATGTGGAATGTAAGGTGTGAGATTTTGGGCCAGAAAATGAAGTTGCACTGTTTTAGGAAATGTCCAAGTTATTGTGAAAAGAGAAGCTTTGCAACAAGAACATGATGAAACAAGAAGAAATGTATTATCTTTGCGAAGTGTGCAAGGTGTTTCAGAGGGTCAACCCCCATCCCAACTAGAAGAGAATGAACAAACAAATGCAAAGCAAGATACTTCTTGAAAGAACTTGGGCATCACTGATGGGATGTTTGCCAGTGCATGGTGTATACTGTATACTAAGCATCTTCCTAGTGGAAAGGCACATGCTCCACATGGTTTGTAGATGAACTGATTCAATGGAAAGTTCTAACTTTGGTGGATATTCTAAAGGCTACATACAATCAAGCACTGCAAAAGAGGTACCAATCAGACTGGCAACTTATCAAGGTCACACCTGTTTATAAAAGTGGGGATATAAATAATGTGAGAAACTAAAGAATAATCATGGTGAGGAGCTTCTTTGCCAAGCTATTTGGTACCATTCGAGATAAAGTTTAGTAAATGGGCAGAAAAAGAAAATGGTCAGGGCTCCTTCCCAAATTGGTTTTCAACCTATACATTCAACCAATTGAGCATTTGATCACTCTTATAGCTATTATTGATAAAACACAAGGAAAAAGCCACTTATGTAGACTTTGTTAAGGCTTTTGACATAGTTCAAAGAATATAATATGGGAAAAAATTGTAAACCTAAAAGTCCCAATTGAGTGGATACAAGCAACATTGCACTTGTAGGAACAAGTTATGGCAGAATTAGCAATAGCAAATTCCAATAAATGATAGAAATGGAAGCAAGAAGGTCACAATCAATAGGAATATTGATGTGAAACACAGTTTTCTGTTCTCATGTGTGTTAAGAATATATGGCCTTTGAAGAGATGCTAGATGAAGAGATGTTCTCATGTAGACAGGGGTGGGTACATTCCCGATACGGGTGATGACAGTTAGTATCAGGGTTAGGCAAGGTAACAAATAGTCTAAGTGATAGGCTAACTCTGGCTATCAAGGGTCCAGATGTTGGATAGACAAGTGCAAACGTCTGGGACTATGTTAGACGTCTGGTCTAGACGTCTAGGAGTCAGACGTCAGGTTGGACGTCGGGTGAAGGGGCTGACGGCTAGCCGTCTGGTGGTGACCAGACGTCCGGCTAGACGTCAGGCCTCAATGAACGCTCAACCGCCATAACCGCTTCTGCTCCAGCACCTGTTCGTCAATACGCAACAACAAACCTGCAACAATAATTCACCAGTCGAAAACCTGCAACATAGCCATTAATGCTTCAAACCTGCAACAACTCCATTAATGGCAGCAACCTGTAACTCAACTCAACACTCAATGCACACGCAAAATATGGATCAAAATAACAGTCTTTGTATTATGTTTCAATCACGATTACAGCATACAATGGTGATCTCAGACAAAGTCTGTGCTCTCTCTGCCTGTCTCTGATGATTTACAAATGTTTGAAAAGGGGGTATTTATAGGGCTGGAAGTTGGTTATCCCAACCAACTTCCCCAACCAATTCCAAAACCAATTCTTTTAACTAAATAACTAATCAGACGTCTAACCTATGCTAACTAGCCGTCAGGCCACTAGCCCAGACGTCTGGCAGTTAGACTAGATGTCTGGCAGTCAGACCAGACGTCTGACGGCTAGTCCAGACGTCTGACAGTCAGCCCAGACGTTTGACAAAACTGGACGTTTGGTGACTTGCAAGACTGGACGTCTGACTTACAAACTGGACGTCTGATGTCAACACTTAGACAAAATTGCTCAGTTACATTCAAAATTGTTCAGTTACATTCAAAATTGTTTGGAGGATGTGCCAGTCAGTCCTAGGGCTTAGAATTGTTGTCTACATCTATCCTCCCCTTCAAAGAAGTCGATGTCCTCAGCGACCTTCTCCGCTCCGATGTTGAAGCTCCAGCCTCAGTTTTTTGTACTTGTGATGGTGTAGCAGCCCTCTGTGCTTGTTCGTAGTCCTGAAGCCTTTGACGGTGTTGGTCCCGTTCCTCCTTGAGTCTTTTGGCATAGTTATAATATTTTTCCCATTCGACTTCCAAGGTATTTGCTCGCTCTTCGGTCTTCTTCAGGTTTGTCAGTAGTTCTGTTTCCCTGCTGCAGAACATATCCTTCAACAATTCCTCTGAAAGGGAAGCTGTTGGTGCCCCTGATTGTTGTTTTGCCTTCCGCAGTTCTTCCTCCAAGGCTGCATTTCTGTTCAGTAGTTCTTCCTTTTCTTGAGCCCAAGCTCACTCTTGCTGACTTCTACTAACTGCAAATGAGGTTGCCTGTTTAACCAACAATTCTTTCTGATTCTTGAGTTGGTCTATCTCCTCCGCTGCTGCTTGTAATTTTAGATCCCTGTGTACCAACTCAGCTTGTAAACTTGCATTTACCTCCTCCTTCGTGGAATTTTTCCATGCGTTGCATGCCTTCAGAGAAGAGTCTATCCTCTCCAACAGAGCCTGTGTAACTTCTTGCTCCATGATGTCCTTAGCTGTACTAATGTGTTTGATTCCCTTGCCCAGCCACTATAACAAGTGTGCAAGAAAATTCAGTTGTGTATACATCGGCAATAGTTCTGGCACTACTTCTACCTGCGTGCTGTGCTCCGTAGCCCGTGGAGGATTCTTGTCGTGGCCGCAAACATAAATCTGTTCGGTCTCACAATAGAGGCTCGGTGTCCTGTCTGGAAATTCTGCCACATCTTCCATTGTTTGCACTTGGGCTGTAGGTAGTGACCAGGGTTGCCTTGCGTAAATTTTGGAAATATCTCTTCGCCAAGGTCCCTGAACTGCCCATTGAACCAATCGGTCAAGTTCCTCTTCCACCATGCCTTGCCATTTCTTCCATTGGCCCATACAGGCGCTGCTGAACTACAAACTCAGACTCTACATTACTTGTGCCAGTTTCTAGAAACAGAGTGCTGCATTTTCATCCATCTTGTCGGAGGGATCCATAAAATTCGGTAACCTTAGGAGAATCTCCTGGGACCAAGCATCAATTTGTTCAGCCTCTCGGACTTTTGCTTTGCCTTTGTCTTGCTGGCGAACAGATGGGCTTCCTGTAGCCTGTCCTAAGGTTTCACTGTCCTCTTTGTCCTATTCTTCATTTTTCTCCAGGTCTACCCATTCCGGTGACTGTTCTTTTCCATCCTTGGTAATATCTACACCCGGAATCGTTGTTGGTGTCTCCTTTGTGGGCTCTTTTGTTCCTTTCTCCCATTGTTCTGTAACTGTTGGCTGAAGTCCCTCTTCTACTCCAGAGCTACCACTGATTCCTGCAGCTTTCCTGGCTGCTGCTATCTTTTCTGCTGTAGCAAACATTTCCTCAATAGAAAATGTGCTCAACGTATATGCCAATGCAGTTGGTCTTGCCACTGGTCTGTTAGATACATCAGGTGAACCCATACGACCTATGTGCTCTTCTGCGGCAATCCTCTCCTCTGTTCCAACTAGGTTAGCTGTACTTGTCCCAGCTGCCAGATCCTGCCTTGTAGCTGCCGCAAAAAACTCAGGTTCTTCTCTCGGCTGCAGTTCCCGATTACGAGCTACTTCCAGATTCTTCGCTATCTTTTGCAATGCTTCTTGCGAGAGATTCTGTGGAGGTACATCAAATTGCCCCTTCCTTTGTCTGGGTTCATCTGGATACTGGGCCTGTTTTTGTTTCTGTACTTTCAGCTCCTGAGTCGGTGTGGCTCCCTTATCCTCCCCTTCTGGCTCAGCCACCAGCTTCTCCTGACGTGGTTTGTGGGAAATCTGCTTTACCCTTGCCTTCTTTGCTGGCATCTTCTTGGCTGTTTGCGACTCTATCCACCTACAAATGGATGGTGCTTTTGATGAGATGTCCCTGGAAGCCTCAAAGTCTGGAATAGAAATTTCTGCGCTTGCTGCCGCATCCAGAATCAGTCCAATTTCATGGAACGTCATTGAGAAATTCTTTGTTGTTCTTAACATAAATGGCTGTATCCAGTTGGACAGATACGTTGCCCAATAATACTGTTCTCCCCGCTCTACTCCTTGTAAATACAGAATCAGCCTAGACATGATCACGTTCATTATCACTTCATATCCTTCATTCCGGAGTTGTGTCTGCTTGGCTCCTCTTCCGCCGTGAACGCGGAGCATCACATCTACTTCTTCCTTTGTCAAATTGGTTACACTCATAATCAGCTCCGTTGTCTTCTTCGGATCTCTTTCATTCAACATTGTTTGACCCTTCAAAGGAAGTCCGAAAGTGTGCTGGAAAGCTTCGGGAGTGAATTCGACTTATAGTGATGTACTGTCTATCTCTACCAGACTGCTGTGCTTTCTCTCATCATAAGTCTCCAGCATCTGCACTAGATACTCCTTAAAAATCTCCCGGTAGTGAGGAGCCTTCAAAATAAAATGCACCCCCACTTCCTTAATCTTGGATTTCACTGGATAATCCCTGGGTACATATGCCCACCATTGCTGGCAAAAATCTCTTGTCGAACAGACCCAGGTCATCTCCTTTACTAGAATTGGTACTTTTCCACTTGGGTGAATCTCCTTACCTTGACGGGTTGCCACTTCCACTACTTCTCTTTCTCCCCCTCGACTGTTTTGCTCCTTGGGTGAAGTTGAGACCCTGCATCACTTCATTTTTTGTTGTCCCATTTATTATGAGATCCGAGGTAGGTTCCATTGCCTTTTCAGGGACAACTCTCGATGTGTTTCTACCTTCTTCAGATACCTGGACCAGCATTGTCTCGCACTCTTTCTTAGGGAGATAACTCAGCTTCGACGACATAAAATTTCTCCAAATGGATCTCACCCTCCTCAACATCGGCTCATCACAACATAATTCACCAACACCGACGGACCAGGTGACTTCGATCAAAAACGCCCCACACCATCTAGTTTGAAAAGAAGCAGGGTCACTAGACAACGCACCAACAGTTTGTCAGGGTTCCGAACTAGCAATGGGCAGAGACATATCATGGACTTCTTCAGCTCCGGTACTTCGGCCTCGACTGTTAGGAGAGATTAGTTTTTGGGGGATTCTCGGAGCTTGTCCCACCTGGTCTGCTCCCTCCCCCCTCCTCTCTCTCCATTCTTCTTGGCATGCACTTCTCTCTGTTGGACTGTAGCCCTCCCCCCCTCTGCTCTCCCTTCTCTTTTCTTTTCCCTTTCTCTTTGGCCCGTTTTTCGGGTTTGATCTTGTATTTTTCTTAATTCTTTTCTTTGTTGGGCTTTTTAGCCTGCTAGCTGGCAGTCATTATTGTACTTCTTATAGTCCCTTGGGTCTTATTTTGGCCCACCGTGGACATTAATAATATTTCTTTTCATTTCATTTCCCGTACTTCTGATCTGACTTCTCATTGCAACCTCCTGCTGGTGCCGTAACCACTTGGCTACCACTGAGTCTGGTTCAGGTTCACTCCGTGCAGAAGTCTTTCCACATTTATACTGCGATGTCCTCATGTTTCCCTTGTTACACCTAATGGTCCTAGACGTCAGGTATCCAAGCCGTCTAGTTCAGCTGCGACGGGCGTCTCTTTCCTGTAGACGTCTGGCTCTATAGCCGTCTGGCAGTCTGGACTCGGGTCCGGCTAGACGTCTGGTGCAGTCGTCTGTCAGTCTGAACATCAGGTCCTGCTAGACGTCTGGTGCAGTCGTCTGGCAGTCTGGAAGTCAGATGCAGACGTCCGACGTCAAGTGTATACGTCTGGCCAGCTGGACGTCAGGTCCAACCTGTCTGGGTGTCCAGCCGTCTGAGCAACCTCCTATTTCCACCTAACGTCAGCTGTCAACAACCGCCGTCCTTTGGCCTAGTCGTCTGCAACACTTCCTACGTACTCCTGCTTCTTCTGCTGCACGCTCTGCTCCTTCTCGTGCTCTTCCTTGTCACTTGAAAGCGATGTGAGAATAATGAAGCTTCTCCTCCTTATATAGTTTTTCTCCCAACCGTTCCTCAACCACTCCAACTACTTGTTTGCATGCATGCGCGACACGTCGGCCTTCCTGGACGTCTAGGTGTCCTTATTTCGTCTTTTTCTCTATTTCGTATTTTTCCTTTTTGACTTTTTATGTTGACTTTTGACTTTTTCTAATTTTTATTTTATTTTCTGATTTTTTCAAAATTTGGCTAGACGTCTACTGTTTAACGCTGCCAGGTGAACCGTATGGCCATGCCAATACGCAGTTCCCAGTCGTCTGACGTCTCCCTTTGCCCTTGACGACTCTGTTCTTCCGAACCATCAAAATCTTTCGAACTTTCACTATAAAATTCTTCCGTCCTCTGACGTCTTCTTGTATTATTTTGACTTGGAGCAGTTTTCAGGTATGGCTGATGTTGGCATCTTTCCCTTCTTCGTGGAATCATATGCCAGTCCGGTTGTCGGACTTCCCCCGGTTGCTGTCGTACTTCCAACTCTATCATTATTATTAGCCTCTTGTTGGTTTCTTGCTACTATCTGGCGAATCTGTTCTATCCAATCCTCCACCCTTTGTATATTTGCCTCTCCCGATTCAACAATCCCCTAGTGACTAGGTTCTGCTACACCTGCTCAGTGTCTGCTTCCAGGATTCTGACGTTCGGCGTGAGCAGGTACCTGTTGACGATTTTGTCACATTGCTTGGAGGGGTAGTAAAATCCAAAATTCTGTGATGATTTCTTGGTTTTTTTTCTTTCTTTTTGTTGTAAACAACACTCTAGCAATTTTGGCTATCATTTTTGCCCCCTTTGTGTAAATAAAATATATGTATAGAAGTTTCGCCCATAGCTTCGCAAGGAGAAAACAGGAAAATGAAATACATGCCCAAAATTTTCTAAGGCATGAAAAGAGCTTCGCAAGCGAAGCTTCTATGAGACTAGCTTCGGGCCTCGTTTTTGCGAAGCAGTAGAGCAGCGAAGGAGAAAATTACAAAGTATGAAAACTGCTTCGTCAAAATCTCAGCGAAGCACCCACTTCGGCCCCTTTCCTTGGCGAACTGTTTTTCCAGCAAGATCTTGCTTCGCCTGGAAATGCTGCGAAGCACCCGCTTCGGCCAATTCTGGCCCGAAGCCCCTTCACTAGGAGCCTAGCTGCGTTGGAGAAGTCGGAGAAAAATTCTAAGGCAAAATTCTACTTCGGCCGAAAAACCCCCGAACGGCCATTTTGAAAAAGCTTCGCAGCGAAGCTTTCTTTTAGTCCATCAGCGAAGCATCTATTTGCGAAGCAATTTTCCCAGCGAAGCGATGAGAGATTGGGAGCCATGATTTGAAGAAGTAGATCTGAAGTTACAGATTTCTGCCGCAGACCAGCAACTGTAGAGGCGCCCCCTGCAAGAAATGCTGCCATCGAGGACCAACCTGGTACTTCTGACCAGGTCAACTGGTGCACCACTTGCAACGACCCGCATTCGGAAGAAGACTGCACACTGCACCGACATTACCTCTAGACCCTGGCGGGCAGCGCCATAGAGGACGAAGAACTCTACATGATCCTGGACGATGAAGGCAACTTTGCCATCCTAGAGGAAGATCTGGTGCCACCCCCTGCCAAAGAAGACAGAAAGTCTGCTGAAGCCGCTGCAAAGCCCTTGAAGGTATACGCCAGAAGAGACAAGGCGCAACCTACTGGGCTGCCACCTGACAAGATGCTGTGGCCTTACATAGCCAAAGAGAAAGCTCCTGCAGTCAAGCCTCCAGTAGCAAAAGCTCCTGCAGCTAGAGCTCCCGTTGCTCAGCCTCCAACTGAAACCAAAGAACAACCTCAGGAGAAGCTGAGATATCCGTCTCTGACAAAGAGACAGAGAGTTGAAGCCACACAGCAATACCGAACAAAGTATGAGCCGGCAAAGGAAACGGAAGGAGCTAGCACTTCAGGCTATAGCATAGTGGATGAGCTGAAGAGGACCCCCGCAAGAATAAGCATGTATGATGCTCTTCTGCTCCCAGGGCAAGTTGATCTGCTGCAGGAATCTCTGAAGAGCATGAAGAATGGCAAACAAATACAGCCTGCTGTTCTGGTTCAACCCCTGACAGTCTCCGCCACTGGGAAGAACAGACCACCTCCCTTCTATTTGTCATTACGGATGCAAGGGTATATAGTACACAACTGTATGGTGGATTCTGATGCCTCCACGACTGTAATGCCGAGAGCCATCTGCAACGAGATCGGGATGGAGTATACAAGGAGCAGCCAAGGCGTGCTGCAACTAAACGACACCCCTGTCAAGATAGTTGGTGTCATCAAAGACATCCCGATTCGGCTGCACAAAGCTCTCGACATAGTGGTCATTCAAGAGGTCGTGGTTGTCGACTTGGAACCCTACTTCGGCATGTGTCTCTCCAGGGATTTCACTGCAAAGCTGGGTGGATATCTATCTCCGGATTACTCGCATATGGAAGTGCCCTTCAAAGGAAGGAGATTGAAGATCTACAATGAGAAGCCTTCCACATTTCTAGTGGAGAAGATACCAGGAGAAGAGTCACAGGACTGCATTGTTCAGCTGATGAAGGAAGAACTGGTGGTGGTAGACATGACGGAGCAAGATCTTGAGCTGCTGCAAGTAGAAGATGAGTTCTCCTTGCGGGACTTCAACGCCGTGATTGAGACTGAGCAAGGCAACTACACCGTCATTTTGTAATGTCCCCTTCTAATCAGCTAGTGGGAGCACATAGAGACTAGCCTATACACGGGTTCTCGTAGGCTATGCCATATGGATGAGAGCCTTTGGAGATATTTGAGACAACTTTTGAATTCTTAGAGCTCGGTTTTGGTGGTCGTTCGGGGTCAAACGCAGCTAGGATGCTTGGAATTGCTATTTTTAGCGATGTCGGGTTTTAGGGTTTCTTGCCGAGCGGACGGGGGGATGTTGTTCTACAACGAAATGGGTATCCGGAACAGGTTTCGGTTGGTCATTCGGAGTTTCATAAGGCAGAGTTTTTAAAGCGCAAAGCTTGGCTTTATTAAGTGAATTATTAAATTCATTTTATAAAGTTAAAACTTTATATTATAATTAAAGGGGAAGAAATATGTTTATCCCACATTGAGCGCGAAAAAGAGAGTTTGCCAAGGAGGAGCCTATTTATTCAGTGACTTGGTCTCATTTTAGATATTATGGATTTTAGTTATTTCCTCTAGAGTTTGAGGCCAGTGGCTGAGACTTCTTCTCCGAAGGGACGGAAACCCCAACGGTGTGGCTGAGGACGAAACCCCTCAGATTTTTGGAGCTGGACGAAACCCCGAGTTCTCCGTTGGTGAATTCACACAGGATTCACACTTGGAGCTTCAACGATTTCGAGAGGTACTTTGGTATTTGCTGATTTAGTATATTTCAAGGGTTTGCGGACATATTGTGGAAAGATTATATTTTTAAAATATTGTAATCTGAACCCTATTTTGAAAGAAATTTGAAAAATAAAATTGTTAGTTATTTTCTGTTTCTTGGAGTTGTATTTTTTGATTTTAAGAAACAGTATAGTGTCCCAAATATTAAAATATCAGAACAGGGGGGACATTACAGTGGTATCAGAGCTGGTTTTTCTTGCCACCCTGTTCAGGGTTTCATTGCGAATTTTGTGAAGTCTTCTATCGAAGACAAAATTCTCATGTTTGATTTGGTGGAAATAATTCTTTGTCTGAAATTATATTGCTTGAATATTTGCGGAGTATAGAAGATTAGAAGAAGTTAGGGTTTGGTTGCCGTTTTCAAATTTAGGGTTTCCGGTTTACGGGTATTGGTGATTTGAATACCCATTTGGTTGATTTGGGCTTTAAGAGTTTTGGGTATTGTTAATTCAGAACTCAGTCTATTCTGCCAGCCTGTGGAAGCCTAATTAAATTTCAGATTCATGGAGTCTTATAATGATTGTTCTAGGAGACAACGTGATTGGGATAGGACTCCGAGTGAGATACAAAAATCCATCTGTCAATTAACTGCAATGATGCAAATTTCTCTACCTTCAGTTTTTCCTCAGGATAAGGTTGATTTTTCATTCATAAAGTTGCCGAAGAAAGTTGGAGTTGAACAAAATACTTTACAAGATCCTAAAATTGCAGCTAATATTGCGGCTAATAAAGTTGAGCTCGTTGTCCCAGAAAAGTTGGAAAAGCAGTTGACAGTAGCTATGTCACCTAAGTCAGCACCTATGGTTCCCTCTAAGGCTAAGGTTGAGCATCACACATCCAATAACGAGAAAACAAATTCAATCTGCAGAACATTTCGGTAAAAGAATGGATGTAAGTTGTAAGCTCTACGCTTTGGGGAAACAACTTGAGTCCCAGAAATTGTCAAAAGATGTTCTTCTTGAGAGTCTAAAGGAAATGGATACATGTCTAGTTGAACTAGATCAATCTGATCGTGAGGTTTTGAATTGGGCAGCGAAAGTACCTATAATTGCATTAGGCCAGCATTGGATTATGAGACATGCAGATAGGGACGTGAGACTTGCGGTCACCTCTTGTCTCAGTGAGATCATAAGGATTACAGCTCCGGAAGCACCCTACAATGATGACATCATGAAGGAGGGATTACGGCTGATGGTTGACAGTTTTCATGGTTTGAATAACATCAGGGACCGATCCTATGGTAAGAAGGTTAGAATTTTGGAAGTAATGGCAAAAATTAGAATATATGTCTTTTTGCTTGATTTAGATTGTGCTGATCTTAGTCTCCGGATGTTTCGACATTTTATGGCTTCTATCAGTGAAGATCATGAAGACATTATATCCTCTTACATGCAAACCATCATGGTACGCATCATTGAGGAAAGTGATGACTTTACCCAGCCCATCTTGCCCAAGTTGATGGCTGTTTTGAGGCAAGGACAGATTACCTCTTCAGCTGCACGTAAATTAGTTCACAATGTTTCCAAGCCGTGTGAGAAGAAGCTGAAACCTCTCTTGGTACGGGAGGAACAGGGAGAAGGAAAAGAGACCGAGTGACTTACAGATGCCGGGACTACCTCTCAAAAGCAAGAATCAGTTGAGAAGAGAACAGCGTTGCTTCACTTGCCAAGAAGAGTGGTCACTTGGACATATATGTGGGCCCATAACCCACAAGTCCCAGGGACAACTATAGTACCGAGGGTAATGACAGGACAACAGTTGTGGAATTGCTTCCAGAGCAATCCAGTGAGGTTTGTGAGACCTTGGACATAAGGTATGATGAGCCTTGCATTTTTCCTGGCAACAGTTCATTGTTGCATGGTGTTTTTTTTCATGGTGAAGACTCCAAATTTGATGAGGAGATCAATGTCGATGAAGATGTCTTCTGGTTAAAGTTAGAAACAGAACAGACCAGCAAGTGGTTGGATGGTGGCTTTCTTGATGAGTTGGAGAGTTATGCTGATGAAGTAAATGAGAAGATTGATAGAGACAAATTTCCTTTTGATCAGGGTGCTGACTTGAACATTCAGACTGCTGAAATTCAAAATATAAACATGCCACCTCTTCAAGAAACTTGTGTGGAAGTACAGGAGGGCAAAATTGATGAAGATGAAGTTAATTCATCTTGTGGATCTCATTTTGGTGAGGGGCATAATGAATTTCGTGATAGTGGTGAGATCATAGAGCAAGCTGATTTTGACATTGTTAAATCAGCAGCTGGTGAGGATGTGCATGCAGTTGATAATTCTTGGGTTGAGCATGAGTCAGTCCTAACTTCAGTGCACGAAGTTGGAGAGTGTAGTGTCAAAAGGAATGCTGATTATGATCATTATGCCAAAGATGGTAAATCAGAAACTTTATTATGTGCTGCTGATCACAATCCAGAACTTGATACAATGCAAAGTTGGAAGGATAAGTTGCAGGTTACGAGAAGAGAAGATTGTCCAAACATTAACCCATTTGGATAGCACACACAACTTTGTTGAATATCTTCTGTGGACAGCTCAGCTCAAAGATAGGCAGATAGAGTTGATTGATGTCTCCTCTGCTGAAAGCGTGCAAACTATTAAGGTAGAAACTATCAAGCATGCTTTGGAGAAAATAAAATCTGATTACTTGCAATTGTTATCTGATAGGGATTTGGCTATCCAAACTGCAGAAAAGATGTACCAAGAACTCACCAAAAAGGAGAAGATAATTAACAAACTTAACCTTGAGTTAAGTTTTGTTCTAAAGAAGAAAATTGGTCAAGCTGTTACAACCACTCGGAAGGAACAAACCGAGTATGATGCTGATGCAGGTTCATTTCCTTGTGTTATGATTGGCGAAACATCTCCTGACTTCTGTGTGCGAGAATGTTGAGAGTTGTAGCACAGGTGATTGTATAGACCCTTCCATGGAACCAGTTGGTGAAGTTCGGATGGACTGTATAGTGAGGTATGCTCATAGTTTTTCTTTCAGTCCACATGTTGATGATTTGACCATGTCATATATGAATGGGAAGAAGGGTTGGTATAAGGAGTTATATGTATCACCTTGGCATGAGGTGCTCTTCCCTATAGTTGTAGAATCGGTTTCTTGTTGGGTTCCTCGTTTGTCAATTCAGAATGGGTTCTCCTTTGAGCTGCAGAATAATTCAGTTGTAGTCGAGTGGCACAGCAGAAATTATTAAATTTCGGGAATGACAAAATCCCTATTTGGCTATGGGATCCAGGAATTCCTCTGAGGGATGGATTGTTTTATAGAGTGGCAAGCTCGACGAGTTACCGGGACTGGTTGTATCGGTTTGGTGACAGAGCTTGACAGTGTTTTCAGTTTTCGGGATGACAGTTCAAGGCAGTGTCTTCATCATGAGACATTCTTCAGATTTATTTGGGATCCTGGCATACGAGATCATATTGCTTGAGGACAAGCAATATTTGGGAAGGGCGGACTGTAATGTCCCCTTCTAATCAGCTAGTGGGAGCACATAGAGACTAGCCTATACACGGGTTCTCGTAGGCTATGTCATATGGATGAGAGCCTTTGGAGATATTTGAGACAACTTTTGAATTCTTAGAGCTCAGTTTTGGTGGTCGTTCGGGGTCAAACGCAGCTAGGATGTTGGAATTGCTATTTTTAGCAGTGTCGGGTTTTAGGGTTTCTTGCCGAGCGGACGGGGGGATGTTGTTCTACAACGAAATGGGTATCCAGAACAGGTTTCAGTTGGTCATTCGGAGTTTCATAAGGCAGAGTTTTTAAAGCGCAAAGCTTGGCTTTATTAAGTGAATTATTAAATTCATTTTATAAAGTTAAAACTTTATATTATAATTAAAGGGGAAGAAATATGTTTATCCCACATTGAGCGCGAAAAGAGAGTTTGCCAAGGAGGAGCCTATTTATTCAGTGACTTGGTCTCATTTTAGATATTTTGGATTTTAGTTATTTCCTCTAGAGTTTGAGGCCAGTGGCTGAGACTTCTTCTCCGAAGGGACGGAAACCCCAACGGTGTGGCTGAGGACGAAACCCCTCAAATTTTTGGAGCTGGACGAAACCCCGGTTCTTTGTTGGTGAATTCACACAGGATTCAAACTTTGGTGCTTCAACGATTTCAGAGGTACTTTGGTGTTTGCTGATTTAGTATATTTCAAGGGTTCGCAGACATATTGTGGAAAGATTATATTTTTAAAATATTGTAATCTGAACCCTATTTTGAAAGAAATTTGAAAAATAAAATTGTTAGTTATTTCCTGTTTCTTGGAGTTGTATTTTTTGATTTTAAGAAACAGTATAGTGTCCCAAATATTAAAATATCAGAACAGGGGGGGACATTACACATTCATCCTGAGAGGCTTGACAAGTAAAGAAGTAGGACCTGCACCAGAAAAGCTATGGCAGCTTTTCTTTGATGGCGCCCGATGTAAAAATGGTGTCGGTGCAGGTGTGCTCCTGGTTTCCCCGACCGGGATTCAGAAGGACTACACCTACAGGCTGGCCTAGAGCTGTACCAACAACGCAGCAGAGTACGAAGCCCTGTGCTTGGGTTTGCAAAAAGCGAAGAGATTGGGGATTAAGCATCTGCAGATCTTTGGCAACTCAAAGTTGGTGTGCAACCAGATTACGAACAAGTGCGCCTCCAAGAAGCATTATCTCAAGGCGTACTGTAATCGGGTCTAGGACCTGATGGAGTCATTCGACTCATTGAATGTCAAATCCATATCACGTGAGAAAAACAAGCACGTTGACATTCTGGCGTCTATTGGAGCCAGGTATGTTCCGACTGATGACACTGTCCAGAAGCCGAAGCCGGTTCGTACCATCTACGAGCCTTCGTTGCTCGATAAGGACACCCAGCGGCGGGTGTTTGATCGTGACGAGGAGATCGTCACATTTTTGGTTATCGAAGCATGTTCAATCGAAGGTAGAGACCACGATGATGAGCAATATGAGGGGTTGATACAGTTAAATAATAATCATGTCCCAAAAGGACTGATTACACTAGAAAGTCTCTTTGATCAGAATGACAGAGCAATATCACACAGGATCAAAGTAGACCCCAAGCAGTACGTCGACCTGGAGCTTGAACCTCAAAAGACAATTAAGGTCGAAACGGACTGCACCAAAGAGGAACTCGAGCAGATCAGATCATTATGCCGAGAGTTCCCTGACATAGTAGCCTGGTGCTACCAGGACTTGAAGGGGTATGACAGACAGATAATCCAGCATACCATTGAGCTAGAAGATGGTGCAAAACCATTCCGGCAGAAGCAGAGGGCTGTAAATCCGAAGATCGAGGCCATGATGAAAGCCGAGCTCCTGAAGATGCTGGAAGCCAAGATCATCTACCCCATCAAGCATTCATCCTGGGTTGCGAACTTGGTCCCCGTGAGGAAGAAGAACGGAGACATTCGTCTCTGTGTGGATTTCAGAAATCTGAATCAGGCCTCACTCAAGGACCATTATCCGCTTCCCCAAATCGATCAGATCCTCCATATAGTTGCTGGAGCCCAAAGATTCTCCCTCCTAGATGGCTTTTCTGGGTACAACCAGATCTGGGTCAAAGATGAGGACCAGCATAAGACAGCGTTCACCACCAAATGGGGAACGTTCGCCTATCAGCGCATGCCCTTCGGCTTATCCAATGCTGGCGCCACATTCCAGAGAGCCATGGACCTGGCCTTCCGAGAGCTGCTTAACAAGATCATTGTCATCTACTTGGATGACATGACTGTATTCTCTCACAGAAGAGAGGACCATGCTTCCCACCTGCGGCAGATATTTGAGAGATGTCGTGAATTCGGCATTTCCATAAACCCGAAGAAATCAGTCTTCGCGGTAAGAGAAGGTAAGCTGCTAGGACATGTCATCTCCGAGAAAGGCCTTGCAGTGGATCCTGACAGAGCCGAAGCCCTCCTCCGCTTGCCCGCCCCAGTCGACAAGAAGGGGCTACAGTCCTTCTTCGGCCAGATCAACTTTGTAAGGAAGTTCATACCGGACTTCGCACAGGTGATTAAGCCCATGGCCGAGCTGCTGAAAAAGAATGCAGAATTCCTGTGGACTGACGAGAGGAGGCAGGCCTTCGAGGAGATCAAGGCCAGAATTGCACAAGCTCCGGTGTTGATAAACCCGGATTACTCCAAGGACTTCATCCTGTACGCGGTGGGAGAACTCGAGAGTTACGCCGCAGTCCTGACCCAAAAGGGAGACGATGGCGAAGAGCGCCCCATAGCGTTCTTAAGCCAAGTGATTCAGCCGCACGAGGAAAAGTACAATTTTATTGAGCGGCAGGTTCACGCAGTCATGAAGTCTCTCCGAAAGTTCGGGCACTTCGTCTCCCGAGAGCTAGACAACTGTCTTCGTGATACACCGGACGTCCGAAACTTCATCATACAAGGGGAGCCGGGTCACAAGAGAGCGGGATGGATTGCCAAAATCCAGGAGTTCGACATCGAGGTGCGGCCAACAAAGCTGATCAGAGGCCGAGCCTTGTGCCAGGAGCTGGCCCGAAGCGCTGCAGCCGAGATATCCGCCTGTAAGTGGGAAGATCCGACAGCAACCACCAACCTAGCCAACTCCTTATCAGAGGAGAGTGACTGGACAGATGACCTAGTGCAGTATTTCAGCACCGGGAGATGCCCAGATCACCTGAATGCCTCACAAAGAAGGAGGTTTCGGCTAGGTGCATTGAAATACACTCTTCGCCCCGAGGGGCTTTACTTCAAGAACATTGACGGCATCCTGTTGCGGTGCGTCAAGAAAACCGACCAACCCAGGGTCCTTGGAGAATTTCACTCCGGGATGCCTGGGGGACACCATTTTGGAAGGCCTACGGCCTTGAAAATCATCAGAGTTGGGTACTACTGGCCCACTCTATTCACAGACGCACATGCGGTCTGTGTAAAATGTGACAAATGCCAGAGATTTGCTGGCAGGAACAGAAAAGCACCCCTGCCCCTTCAACCAATCCAAGCCGAGACTCCGTTTCAGCAATGGGGTCTGGACTTCATCGGGGTCATTACGCCTAACTCTGCAGCGGGGCATAAGTTTATTCTTACCGCCACCGATTACTTCACCCGGTGGGCAGAGGCGATCCCCACAAAGAATGCGGACCAGGAGACGGTCATTAGGTTCCTCGAGAGCCTTATCACCCGTTTCGGGGTCCCAGAGTCAATTGTGACAGACAATGGTCCGGGGTTCGCAGGCGCTGTACTCACGGAGTACACCAGCAAGTACGGCATTTATCACAAAATGTCTTCTAACTACTACCCATAGGGGAACGGCCTGGCCGAGTCCACTAACAAGAATCTATTGAAAATCATCAGGAGGACAGTAGAGAAGAACAAGAGGACTTGGCACCTACTCCTGGATCGGGCGCTGTGGGCGGATAGAATATCATTCAAGAAGTCCATTAAGACATCCCCCTATGCGCTCGTATACGGCAAGGAGGCAGTCCTGCCAACCCACATAGAAATTCCCGCCCTCTGGATGCTTGATGAAGAGAGAGGCAGCGGGGATCCAGTGGATGACAAACTGTGCCAGCTGCTGCAGTTAGAGGAAGACAGAGAGAAAGCATACCGGGCCTTCACCAAACACGGCTGAGGCGACCCAAGGCTGGTTTGCAAAAGGCACCACCGCCCGAGTTTTCAAAATCGGGGACCTGGTGCTGAAGTGGGACTCACTGAAGGCGAAGCCGGGCAATCACGGCAAATTTGATGCCCTCTGGGAGGGTCCCTATCAGATTGCCCGGGTGAACCAATTCAACGCATTCGTGCTCCGGGACATGGAGGGACAACTTCTCCCCATTCCCGTCAACGGGTTCCACCTCAAAATTTATCACCGCTGAAGGCACCCAACGGGTCCTTCCTTGTACAGTTTTCTTTTCCGCATTTTTAAGTTTTCAGAATGTACATATTCAGCTTTCAGTTTTTTTAGTTTTCAAGAGCCCAAGAAAAACTTGAAGCAAACCCCGACTTCGCAGCGAAGTCGGGTATCGCTCCTTGGATCGGGCGAAGTTTGAGAGAAAGCGGCTGACAAGAGGGGCAGAAATAACTAAGTCTGGGTGCGCAACCCGACTTCGCAGCGAAGTCGGGCTGCGCACCATCTTGGGAGCGCAATCGGGGAGCATGAAGCAAAAATGGCTAAGTGTCAAATCAGACTGCGCAACTTTTTGGGGCGAAGTCTGACTGCGCAATCAAACATGGGCGAAGTCGGAGTGCGCTCATTTTCTGGGCGAAGTCCGAGTGCGCCCTCAATTTTGGGCGCACCCTGAGCGACCTATCACGGAAAAAATGAAAAATTCTAAGTGTGGGCCCAGAGCGCAGTACGGCACGGTGCGAAGTTGGGTCATGGGCCAAAAATTCTCCCTTGAAAGGTGTGCCCAGACGGCGGCTATGACGTCATCAAAAGCACGAGGTCCAAAGAATGTTTAATGATTGCGCGACTTTCAAGAACGACGTCATTAAGAAAGCAAGGCGCATTTGGACCAACGACAACTAGGGTGCGCTTTTCAAAATTAAACCCATGCACGGCCACCAAAATATTATAACGCTTCCACCAACTTCGAGTTAACTGCCTTAACTTCCTCCCTCGCGCCATTAATGCTGCAATCCTTGCCTAGAAAAAGGACCCTGGCATACTCAGAAAATTCAGATTGTCAAGCTGACTCCGAGACTACAAAGCGCAGAACTGAGAAGCCAGAAGCCGTAATTTCCTGTCTCCGCCCATTCTAACAGAGAAAATGGACAAGGGGAAAGCGCCGTACAGGCGCAATCCAGTGACGCAGAGCCCGAAGCTGAGGAACAAACTGAGTCAAGCGCTCATGAGAGCGAAGTGCCGCAGGAGCAGAAAAAGAAAACCCGGACGAAGAGAAGTCGAGGGCAAACTCCGCTGCCACCCGTCAATCACCTGGCCGGGTACAAAGACGGCAAATTTTCTATCAGCCTCACCAAGCTGCGGCCGAATATTGCAAAGTGGGCTGACAAGGTTTCGCCCTCACACCACCTCGGGGCTGCGTATAAATCGAACCTATACTGGTTCTTGTGCCCTCCTGTCCACCAATGCCCGGAGCTGATTGAATCAATTGCAGCATATTACAAACCAGCTGCCCGGCAAGTCTGTGATAACAAGGGGAGAGTGTTGTTCACACTCTTCCGGGAGAGCATCCAGCCAGCGTTCGCCCCAGGGCTTCGGTACGACCCCGGCGCGATTGTCAGAAGGATAAATTTGGATGAGCAGACCGGCAGATTTACGCAGACAAGGAGGATGAGGGAATTCCTCGACTCGGAGCTGAAGACTCCGCTGGCAGCCGGACAGTGGCCGACAGGCCCCATACCACTGGACAAATTTGAGAACAAGTACATTTACGTCATCCTGGCGTGGGTCCTCGGCTGCGATTCTGACAAAGTGGTACGCCCGTACCAGCTGGCGCTAGCAAAATGTATCCTGCACGGGGAGTTTTACGACTCCACGACGCAAAAGAGCGGGAAGCGCCCTATTTTCTTTGACTGGGCGGATTGGCTGGCATACGCGATTCATTCAAGCCTGGTCAGACTGCAGCAAAAGCAGACAACGGAATTCCGGTTTTGCTCCTTCCTCACATGGTTGTGCCTGTACCACATGCACTACCGGATGAAGGTTCCTGACTTGAAGAAGGTAAATGAAAAAGGAGAGCCGCTGCCCGTGTACGAATGGACCGAGATCTTGTACAGAAAAGGGTCATTCTATGAGTTTAATCTTAAATTTCTGTGCATGGTCCTGGGGTTGTTCAATCGTAAGGCATCCCGCCCGCCAGAAGTCATGACAAGTCATCTGAGGAATCAAAAGCTCGGGGACACCTTCCGGCTGACACAGGGAATCGTGGTCCGAATCTATGGATTCAAGGGGAAGTCGTTCCTGCTGCCCTACTTCTGCACTGACCACCAGTTCGGGATGGAGATTGCGCGTCAGATGGACTATGTCGAAGAAGAGTTCGGCCAGGGCAAAAAGAAAGGCCATATCTTTCAGTACCCTATTACCTGGGCGAACATCCGAGTGCAAGAGATAGGACAGCACGTCTACCTCGAGCAAGAGCTCATCGACATGGGTCTGATAATGCTGCCGCAGCGCTGGAAATATGACCCAATAGGGGTCAGGGGTAAATTCACGCATATCTGCCCCCGAGCAGAGATTATGCAGGAAAGATGTAACAAGACAGGCGCAGACCTAGAATGGCACATCGAGCAGATGCAATCATGGCCTCCATGGCATGATTTTTACTGCGAGGAGGTGGCATACGACCCAGAGCGAAACCCGGATCACCGGTTGGAATCTGCGGGCTTCAAAAAATTCCTCGCCAAGGTGGCGCCCCTCAACTGGCAAAAGGACAAAGTCGTCGAATGTTGGAAGATGAGATGCCGCACGCAGCACGACAAATCCAACCGGAAAACGCTGGCCGTTGATGATGAGTTTTCGGCCCTATATGATAAATACGCTGACACATGGCGGCCTTTCGCATTTCGAGATTGCGTTCCCCGAGGCGCTAGGAAAAGGTATACAAGGAGGCCCCCGTCCCAGCAATCGCCAACTCCCGCAACTTCCAGCGCAACGCCGACAAGCAGTCAAGTGGGCCCAATGCAGCCTCCAGCTCCTGAAGCATTACCCGAAAGGGCGCAGGGGTCAGGAAGGTCAACTCCTGAGGTGGCCTCTCAAGCAGAAAAAGCGCCCGCGTTGCCAGCTAGCAGACCGGTCGCGGCAGGCATCCTTCCAGCTAGACCCAGGTACAAGTTTACCGTGGGGACATCACTGCCTGCCGCCCCAACCTCATCTCCTTCCTTCGAACCAGCCACAGCGCCAGAAGAAAAGAAGAGGAAGAGAGGTGAAAAGGCCAAGCGGCCTAAGGAACTCGTGCAGCAGCCAGTTGCAGCGCAGACGGAGACAGCTACGCCAGAAATTGTCTCGTTGGACAGCCCTGAAGCAGAAGCAGAAACTCGGGCTGCAAGTGTCCCTCGAACAACGGCTCAGGCGGAGCCCGCAGGTACGTCTACTTCCCCGCTCCCCAAAGTCCCAGTCGGCCCTGCCATAACGCCGTCCCCCATTTCATCAGGGCAAGCCGTAGCTGCATCTTCCTCTTCCCAAACTGTCCAGCCATCCAGCAGCCCCCATTCTTTCGACCAGTTTGCCCAGGACCCTAACGCCTTCCAGTCCCTGAGCCAAACCCTGGAACCCTCGCCCGCGGCCAGTGTCGAAGCTGCACATATATCGCCGCGCCGCTCACCTCATCTGTTTAAAACCCCGCCAACGCCATCCACGCAGCCGCTCGCTTCCCCTAGGACCCGGTCGCCCTCAAAAGCGGCCACTCCTTCTGGAATCCCTCCTGCTTCGCTGTTTGCAGGAAGAATGCCGCAACAGGACCAGATGCTGGAAGACCTCGACTTCATGCAGATCGCAGATGACCAGCCTTTGGCGACAAGATCCGCGGGGGGTTCTGCCTCTTTCCTTCGGGGCGTCGGGCGCGAGAAGGGCCGAGGAAATAGCTGCCCCAGTGAAGCGCACCAAGTACGACTTGGACAGGAGAGTGCTTACAACTGAGAAATTGATCCCAAAAGTGAAGAAGCCTCTCCGGGAGATGACCGACGAGGACTATGAGCACCAAGTCAAGGAGAAGAGCTTCGATGACATAAATGAGGAGCAAGAAATCAACGGCATTCGTCGCAGAACCAATAATCTCCTTGTCAAGCGGCTTGAGACCCAGGAGGCGCTATTTCAGCTGCAGAATAGTGCAAGACAGCTAGAAGAAGATCTGACTAGGGCCACCGCGCGGTCGGGGTCTGCACGAGCAGGAGATAGACGAGCTGAAAGCCCAGCTGGCCGCCTCTCGGCGGGAGGCCGCGGCGCGAAGCAGAGACGGCCGAGCAGCTGTCAGAGGAGAAAAGGCAGCGCTGGAGCAGGTTTCTCAGCTCCAGGATTCGTTGAAACAGGCTCAGTCGCAGCTTGAAGAGAAAACATCACAGACGACGGCCTTTTCAAAGAACAAAGTTAAGGAGATGCGGGCTGGTCTGCTGCAAGGATGCAAGCCCAACATTGTTAAATCTGTATCGGTCCTGGATTTCGCGTCCAGGATCGAAGAAGTATCTGCCCAGGGAAAGCCTGTGGTAGAGGAGGCCGAACACCAGGCGAGGCAATGGCTAGACCTGGCTATGAAACTTGAGGAGTATGAGCGCAAAGGCCTCCGATTTCCCCCGATGTCCCAACTTGCCTCAGAGTGGGCAGATGCAAGGGTAACCTTGCATATTTATTTTGATAAGACAGAGAAGATAAGGACTGCCAGGAAGATGTTGGACGCATTAGAACATGAAATGAGCATTTGCCTAGCCCCCTTTCACACTCTGTCCGAACACGGGTGCCCGAGCTTCGTCAAGGATGGCGAGTTTCTGACCCTTGAGCAGGTAAAGCAGAATTGGCTGTCTTTCGAGGCGGACACGGCAGAAATTGATAGGCTGGACCGAGCCAATCCAGGAAGCTCAGGTCACCCAGATGGTGTCAAAATACTGCAAAATCAACTCCTCCCTTAAGGAGTTGGGAAAAAGATACAACACCATCGACCTGCATGCAATTGCTGCATTCCACGCAGCACTAAGAGAGGTCAGCGACCTAGGGCCCTTCCAAGCAGTAGTCTGGGACCAAGCCAAGGCTGCATATGAACGCATCCGCGAGCGGGAGGCCGACAGTGAAGAACGTTCAGGTTCAGGAGGAGAAACAGAAGAGGCAACTGCCGAAAGTGAACCTGAAGAAGAGCAGTTGCCCGGAAGGAAGCCGTCAGAGCAGCGGAAAGCAGGGGAAGGAAGTTCCTCTGCGCCCAAAGGATGAAGGCCTGGTTCTTTGCGTCGAGGCGAGCTCGACACCCCGCGAGCCGCCAGGAATGTTGCCACATTTTGCACGGGGTGCCATGTTTTCAAAATTTGTAAGTGTGCTGCTCTTCCTTCCCTCCTCTTTCTTCCCTTTCTCCATTTTTCCCTTTCTCCCTTTTCTGCAGTTTCATTCCTCCCTTTTTCCCTTGTACCTTCCCCAGTCAAGTTCCCAAAACTGAGCAAGTGTTCCCTAAAAAATTCTAAGTGTTAGGGCGCAACCCGACTTCGCAGCGAAGTCGGGGTGCGCCCTCAAGTCGGAGCGCACTAGGGAATGCGAAGTGCGAGCGAGACAGGAGATGATCAGAATTTGGCTAAGTGTCAGAGCGCAACCCGACTTCGCAGCGAAGTCAAGGTGTGCTCTTCTTCCTGTGCGCACTTGGGAAGCGGTGATCAAAAATCAGCAAGTTTTAGCGAGAAAAAAATCAGCTAAGTGTTGGAGCGCAACCCGACTTCGCAGCGAAGTCGGGGTGCGCTCCTCTTTCGTGCGCAGTCCGAACAGCGGCAAAATCAGCTTAAGTACCGGTGCGCAACCCGACTTCGCAGCGAAGTCGGGTGTGCCCTCTGACCGGTGCGCGGTTGGGCAAGATTCATCAAGCAAGCCCGAAAATTGGCTAAGGCATGGAGGCCTCCCCAACTGCGTTGTTTCCCACCTACGCTACCCGACAGCGCTCTGATCCGGGCGAAGTTGGACAAACTGCCTTTCAAGGCAGACATGTGTCACTCATCAGAATCCGACAAGTGTCCAGCCTCGGGATTCGGACCGAGATGTGACGGGAACAAGGACAAGCATGGACCGCACTGCCTACGCCAGCTGCCCCTATTTAAGCTGATGTGAAGTTCCATCTACCGCAGCTACCCGCATTCCTGCTGACTAGAAGTTTGACCCAACGCGCTGCCACGTAGCTGTACAGCTTTCAGGGAGACCTTGCTGCAAGTACAGTCCTCGCCGACGGAGTCAGCATCAGCGGCTCCTTTGCCGCTTTTGTCAGCTATTGTCTGGTCTAGGACTTTGTGCCCGTAATTGTAATCGGGGGGAACTTGGGCTATAAATAGCCATACAATTTCATTGTAAAAGGGTGGAAGGGGAATATCTTGCTAGGGAACCATTGTAGCTATACGTTTGCTTCTAAATACAAGACACATACTTGGCTCCGCTTACTGTCATCATCTTGTATGTTGCCTCTCCTTGTCATTTCTGCCTCATGTTTCTTATTTCATTGCTTACTGTTGTATTGAACTCTGGACTCCGGTATTTGATGATTAAGTATTCTTGGAATGCATAGATAGAGGATACATAGGATGCATGATAGCTGTAGTTTCATTATGTGTTCTGTATAGGACTGCTGTTAGTAGTGGTGATTGATCGTTGTCGTGCTGCTTATTCCCCCCACCCAACTCCAATCACATTTGGATTCTCTTTCTGCAATTTATCTCTTTCCCTGCACTCTTAGCTTAAAACACTAAAAACCCACAGGAAGCCGGCCTTCTCCGGAGATTGGCACGGAAGGCATTCCTTCCTTCCGGCCTTTCAATCTGGTGGGCGAATCTAGGGCGCATTATACCAAATCCTTTCCTCATGGCAGATTCGTAACCAACAGATCACCAGATTAGACCCAACTTCATACAAGCAATGATGCTAGAATGTAGAAATGAAATTTAACATGCTTACACACAATTCCATTTCTACTTAAATAATTCTACAAATCTGCAGTGATGAGCAATAACAATGCATAGAACCTACAACAGCAATGGTAGATGACAATAAATACAAGCAGTTTTATATTAACAATGGCATATATGGTTACAACAATACAGTTTCAGCATTACAATCTGCAGTCTGCAAACCCTATGCATAATACTCTTCATGGCTACATACAAGACTGGACTGCATCATGCCCTAGGCACATATGCACCAATCCTCACACGTACCAATGCTCTTCTATCAATCCATCAACCTGCATGACTCCATCAATTCCCTTGAATGAATGAGGGGAGGGCTTATTTATAGGATAGCCTTGGCGGTTACTGCAACCAACCACGCTCAACCGTCCCCAACTGTCCATTCGTTAATGCCTTAACTAATCAGTCTAAGACATAACTAACCAATCTCAGACTAATTAACCAGTCTTAGACTAATTAACTAGTCTGACTTAAATAAACCAATCGTCTAATTAACATGACGGTTAGTTGTACAATTTGTCATTTTATTCAATATTATTAATTAGTCCGTATTAAATCATGACGGCTGATTTCCAATGCAAAAGCATTACTTTATCAAAATTCTCAACATCCCATAGACATTTTGTCAAATAGCTCTGAATTTCATTTCTTCTTAGAATTGTTGTCTACAAAAACAACCTGTGCATCAAAAGTTTTCATACCAGATGAAGAATGCTATAAGCCGTAGAGAACCGGTAGATGTGAAGGCCTTACAAAAAAATTCAGCAATTATCCATGCATTTGAAGAGTAGTTCTACTAACACATTCGCAGTCGGACACATCTGTGGATGATTGTAGCCAAGCCAAAAAGCAAGAGCACGACTGTCAGAGGAAAAATATGTACGATATAAGTGCAACTAAAGACAAGCTAGCAAAAGTCCGGGACTGCGAGGAATCAACAACTACCGTCATTATCCTTGCCATTAGTAGACCATCAGCAGATTTGCCATCAGACAAGTTGGCATCAACAGATTGTCGTCAAGTAAGTCAGTTAGAGTTTACCGTCAGGCAAGTTGGTTGGGGAAGACTGCCATCCGACAAGTCAGCTGGAGAAGTTTGCTGTCAAACAAGTCGGTTGAGGGAAACTGTCGTTAGACAGGTCGGCAATAGCAGTGTCATCATTCGGCGAAAGAAGTAGCAAACTGGAGTGCCGTCATAGGTCGACAGTAGCCTCGCTTCCAGGAAGTCGGAAGGCCTAAAAGCAACGGTCACGCAAAAGGATTGCCATCTTAGACAGAAGTGCCACTGTTGTCACAATATGGAAGTGTCATCATTGTTGGAGACGAGGTTGGTGAAAAGTAATATGAGTTGAAGTTATCCAATTCAGACCATATTGACCGATCCAGAACAATTTGGGAGAGACAAAGCACACGAAGTACCACGATAAGAAGTACCACCAGAGTCTGTGTTTGAAAAACGACTCCGACATCACCAGGAGCATTCCCGCACTAGTGGGGAAGCACACAGACAAGAACAAAATCCTGAGAAAGGGCAGATTCAAGGGAAACAAATGTGCTCCCAAATAGTTGTTCCAGACCCAAAGGAAAGGGAGATTCAACAACCTGAGCGAGAGCAGATACCGCTCAAAGACATCACTTGGATTCATGCTACTGGGGATTATTGCAGGCAGTGGTGGGAGCAAATGCCACCAAAAAATGCACTTAGGCAAAAGATCAAAGATGTCGGCGTACATTTCATACTGCAGGTCCCTAACTTCAACAAGGAATTTTACAAGGAGTATCTATTGCAAATGTTGCTAACATATGACCTTGCCAAGCATGCAAGTACGGTGTAGGTCGGAGAAAGCAATATCAATGTTGTTTTTTCAGCCGAAAGTTTCAAAAGAACATTCGGGCTGCCTAAGGGAGGACATCCAGTAGTCAACGAAAGGGTCGATTCCAACAGAAATCGACAATTAATTCAGAGTGTCACGGACTTGAAGAAGGACGAGATTGACACATTGATGTCGCATGGAAGCCATGGGGTGAAACCGAATCAATTGAAGGATAAGGGACTCCAATGTATCATGAATGTACTGATGGCAAGGTTTTCTGGGGAGCAACATGCATCGGAATTGCCTATTTGGTTGATACCCTACTTACAAGGCATTGAGAGGGGTGTAGCTTATGATTGGGCAACTTATTTGGCGACACATATCCAAAATTTTTTGATGCGTACCACCAAGAATTTCTCAATGGTCTTCCACGCAATTGGATTGTTTTTAGATGTTGTATATAGGGCAGGCGTGGAGATTCCCGGATTGGACCCTCCTAAAGCTTTACCGGAGTTAGCACCAACAATTTTGAGGTGGATGGATGCTAAACCATAGCTGAAGAATACTCCGAATAAAAACCAAAGAGTGAAACAACGGTTCAAAAAAGCCTCACTTGAAGATGGACCAATCGAGGAATCATAAGGGGAGGAAGTTGCACCACCAATACAAAAGAGGAGGAAGTTTGTGCCACCAGTACCATTGCCATCACGGTTGCCAGATTTTGTTCAAACTTCAAAGGTTAACAGTGGAAAATATTGCAAACATTCAGGTTGTGTGCGCGATATTGAGCAGACATTGGAGCAAGCACAAACTATACCACTACAATAGGTTATGGGGATACAAGAAGAGGATTTCAAGATTCTGGAACCTCTTACCACAATGCCACAGGAAGGAACAAGTAGTGATGTTCACATTGGGCCCTCAGAATTTTTGGTTGAAGCATAGTTTTGTGAATCCTTGGCATCATCTGTCATACCCCTAGAGTTCTGGTATGAGAAAACCTCAGTCACGTAGACATTACGATCACATTCATTCGAGGAAATGCTCGTTGTGGTAGAGGCGGAAGAGATGTGACAAACAATAGAACTAGGCAGGGAGAAGGGGGTAGAACAGGAGAAGATGAGGGAAGAACCAGCACCAATAGAAAAGGAGGAAGTAGGTCAGCTATCAGGAACTCAGTTGAACCCCATCACGGTGGAGGAAGGACAAAGTGATGAGCAAAATGAATGCTAGCCAAACAGGAAGAGGATCCACAACAAAAAATGCTTCTTGGAGAATCGGTACCAGCTACAGGAGAAAGCAGCTAGCCACATCCACCGTTGGATCAACAGATGATCACGGAAGGGAAAGCAACAAAGAAACCAATTGACCTTTCAGGCAAAGGGAAAGAGGTAATTTCAGATGAAGAAGATAAGATGATGGCTTGTCTGAACATATAATGCTAGAAGTGCCTAACTTTCAAGATCCACTAGAACTTGGGGCACACATCAATCAACAAGTGGTTGCTTGTTTTACCAAGCTAACCCAAGTCATGGACAGAATGCGGCTAGAGTTTGAAGTAGGTTGTGTCAGACAATGGAAGCAGTGGCAGTTGATGGCAGAGGAAGAACTTGATAAATTGGTACAATGGGCTAGAAAAGGGAAATGGCGATCCGACATTTCTAGCATTTATCAAGAACAACCATGGGATTTGCCAATGGAAAGCCTCAAGACCATGGAAGGAGTAGAGAAACTGCCACAAGGAACACCGACACTTTACCTAGAGCCTGCTCAAGTTTATGTAGTGGGTCATGAAACTCATACATCTTCTGAAAGCATGGCAGGAAGAAGGTCACAAGTAGAATTGGTACTAGAGCTATTCTCGATGTATAGCCAAATGAATTTTGTGGCACATTTGATATATTGGCTAGCTGAAGGGATTAAGCAGCTCCACTTGGTTAAACAAAACCTTGTGCAGAAGTTGCAGGAAACTGAGGGTAGACTGCATGTAACAGAGGAAAAGCTGCAGGAAACAGAACAGAAGTTGAATAATGATCTTACTCAGTTGAATGAAACCATGAAGCAGATTCAGGCAACTCAGAAAGAACTGCATAATCTTCATGAACAACTCAAGGACAGGGAGAAGATCATTGTGGAGATGGAAGAGAAACTGCTGCAACAACAATCGACAAAGACATTATTGCTGCAACAGCAAGCAGAGTTAGTTGCTCAGAAGAATCAGCACGAAGGTGCCTTGTTGAAGGAGCTTGAACAGGCAAAACAGAAGGAGGAAGCATTACTCAGAGAATTGGCTCAGACACAACAACGTGAAGCAACATTAAAGAGTGAGTTGGAACAAAGGAAACCAACATTCTCTACTCTGACACAACAGAGAATGAAAGAACTTTTTGTCAAACGGGAAGAGGAGATCTTGAAGCAATTGCAAGCAATGGAGGATAAAGCTAATGCTTATGGGGTGGAATGGGCCAAGTATTATAGCTATGCCAAGAAGCTCCGCGATGAACGAGAAGCCTACAAGCTCCATGTTCAAGAATTGGAAAGTCTACAAGCATCAGAACCAAAGGAGACCGAGACCCCAGCAGAACAATGCAGGAAGTCACTAAGGACATCAACTAATGTAAAGGGGAGGATAGATGTAGACAACAGTTCTAAGAAAAAGTAAATTATTTGTAAAAAGGTCTACATATTGTACATAAAATAAAAATGGAAACAATGTTAGTATTTGACATCATGTTAAACAGAAACAATGTTTCTAATTTCTTAAATATTTAATTTTAACATATCAAGATGCATTTGGTGGCAGTTTTTTATTTGTAAGTTGTCTCATGTGAGTATTGAAAAAGGTAAGGACTATACTGAGAACAATTTTTGCATTCTCCTTACGATAGATTATTAAGTCTAGTTTTTGGAAAAGTTTCCAATCAGTTATTTTTATTTTGATTCGTAAATTTGCATTGAGGTTATGGGTTGCCTTATGGCAATATAGGGTTGAACTTGTGTTGCCCCTTACAAATGTAACCCAATTCATTACTCCACAACCTTGATGACATGCCGTCAATATTGTGGGTCACCTTATTACACCGTGGGTATTAGAACCTAGGCCACATTATTATAAATGTACCCCTTACCATTATACTAAATATTGCTATTTTCTTGATTTTTGTTGCTAATTACATCAATGCATACCCTCTTTTTTAGAAGGATTGTTATAATATTTGTAGCAATATTTGTGATTTCTTTGTATGTTATTGAATAAGGTTGATTATACCTTGTTAGCATACCATCAGTGGAGGTTAAACCTCACTTTAGCTGTAGACATTCATTTTCAGGAGGTTTAAATACGATGTTTTCATGGACAAGGAAAGCATGACATACCTCCTATATAAGTTGGCGTCCCCATTCTTAATATTTTATTCAATTTTAGATAATCAGGACTTTGTTTCTGGATTTCCTTATCTTTAGATGTTTGATTTCTCGCTAATTCTTCTGTTAGTCAAAGTGATAGAAGGTAAGCCCGGAATTAATGCTTTCCATTTTAGGCAAGCCACAAATATTTGTTTTATCTATGTGTCTTGTTCTATATTAAAATTTCCTGAACTCGTGGAAGTTTCTGCATATACAGAACATTTTCTATCAATATTATTCTGTAAATTCTTTTGTGATTGTTCAGATGGTTATGGAAATATGTGAAACAGGATGAAAGATTGAGAACATTGTTCACACATAAGTTTTACTTGACTTAACTGAGTATGCAACATAAGGCCTAATCTTCTAGTCAAATTTTAATTGTGGTAAATACTAAGCTCAGTATTTTAGATTTGATGCCTACCAATGAAGGATTTCTTTTTTTATTTTATATCTCCCTTTGGTTCATATCTTAAAATTACCAAGAAAGTTATTGACGGCATGAGATGCTATCCTCTTGGTGATTTTCTATATACTGTTTGAAGTTACAAATTATTGGAATAACAAATAAAAATAGATATGCAATTTTTTTTTTCTATTTTTTTTTCTTGTGTGCACAGTTTGTTTGTTTCATAAAAATATGGAATTCATGTATGCTAGAAAATATTCTTTGGAATTTGACATCTCTATTGAACATCTTGAGAAAGAAGACTTGACGTCCATCTACAACATCTTAGAGGTTGCACAAAGGTTTTCTTGCACTTTGAGAAAATGTGCTTGAGTTTTGAATATCAAGGGTTGACTAGGCCAATCAGTGCTAAATTTGATTACGTCTTATGAAGATGTCAAAGCAGTGAACATAAGTTTGTCTATCTTGGTAACCTTATAGGTTAGAGAAAGAAAATCCATCTAGGAAATGTTGCCACATTTTGCACAGGGGTGCCATGTTTTTAGTTTCTGCAAAAGAGCTGCTCTTTTCCTTCCCTCCTCCTCATTTTCCCCTTCTCCTTCTCTCCCTTTCTTCCTCTCCTTCACAGCTTCATTCCCTCTTCTTCTTTCCCCCTTTCTTCCCCCAGCAAAAACTTCAGCAAGTGTGCCTTGAAAAGTTTCTAAGTGTTGGGGCGCAGCCCGACTTCGCAGCGAAGTCGGAGTGCGCCCCTCAGCTGGAGCGCAGTAGGGAACCCAAAGTGCGCAAAATTTGACTAAGTGTTGGGGGCGCAGCCCGACTTCGCAGCGAAGTCGGAGTGCGCCCCTCAACCTGGGCGCACTAGGGGAATCATTCATCAGGAAAATGGCTAAGTGTTGGGGCGCAACCCGACTTCGCAGCGAAGTCGAAGTGCGCCCCTTTTCCAGTGCGCAGTTTGAACAGATGAGGAAGATAGCCATGCACCGGTGCGCAACCCGACTTTGCAGCGAAGTCGGAGTGCGCCCTTTCACCGTTGCGCAGTTGGGTGAAGTCAACTCAGAAATCTGCTAAGGCAAGAAAGCCTTCCAACTGCGCTGTTTTCCTCCTGCGCAACCCGATAGCGCCTGGATTCCTGGCGAAGTTGGATAAGCTGCCTTTCAAGGCAGATACGTGTCACACCTCGACATCCGACAAGTGTCCATCTTCGGGATCCGAGCCAAGACTTGACCACGCAAGGACAAAGCATGGGCAACACCACCGGCACCATCTGTCATCATTTAAGCCGATGTGAAGTACCATCTACCACACCTACCCGCATTCCTGTTGACTGAAGACTTGACCCGATGCACTGCCACGTAGCTGTACCGCCTTCAGGGACACCATGCTGCAAGGACAGTCCGGCCCAACAGAAGTCAGCCTCAGCAGCTCTTCAGTCGCTCGTGTCAGCTGCTGTCTTGTCTGGGACTTTGTGCCCATGAATGTAATGGGGGGAAATTGGGCTATAAATACCCACCACATTTTGATTGTAAGTGGTCGAAGGGGAATATATTGCTAGGGAACAATTGTAGCTGTGCGTTTGCCTCAAATACAGACATATACTTGGCTCTGCTTACTGTCTTTTATCTTGCATGCTACCTCTCCTTGTCATTTCTGCCTCATGTTTCTTGTGTCATTGCTTGTTGTTGTACTGAACTCTGGACTCCAGCATTTGATGGCCAGGTATTCCTGGAATGCATAGATAGAGGATACATGAGATCGCTGATAGCTGCAGTTTCAATGTATGTTTGTAGATGAATGCTGTTAGTAGTGGTGATTGATTCGTTGCCGTGCTGCTTATTCCCCCCACCCAACTCCAATCACATTTGGAATCTCTTTCCTGCACCCTTATCTCTTTTTATCTCTTTCCTGCACTCTTATCTTGACAAACCCCCCCATAGGAGCCGGCCTTCTTCGGAGATTGGCACGGAAGGCATTCCTTCCTTCCGGCCTTTCAATCTGGTGGGTGAATCTGGGCACATTAACAACAAAATCCTTTCCTCATGGCAGATTCGTAACCAACAGTTTCTCTGGCACGCCCGATGGGACCAAAGTCCCATATTTTAGAAGAAAATTCCAACCCATTTCCACCTGGCACCAGCAGTTGCTTGGCCTTAATCGGTGGGACATGGTAGTTTCCCACCCCCAAACAGAATCGAAGTACTAGTGCTCGCTTCATTGCTGTTCAAAATCAGAGCACTTGGCGACTCTGCAAACCTGAATATTCTGAGTCCGAAAGACCGGTCCTAACGCCTTCATGCAAACAAGAAGGTGGCGAGCAAGGAATCCGGGAGATTAGTCTGACCTTTACGAAATTGATATCGCTGCTCCAGGAGAGCGCGTCAGACTGGATGATTACCAAGCTCGCGAAGAAGAAATTCGAGAAGAAGCTGAGGCTGAAATCCAAGAAGAAGAGGCCGAAGAAGAATCCACATTTTCGAATAGTTCCGATACTGAGTACACTACCGGGTCAGAAGCAGACATGGCTGCTTAGCAAGATGATGATGATCTTTTCCCAGCAGTGGACTCTACGGGGCCCTTGGCCCTGGCCGGATAGCAAGCTATGCCTCCTGCTGCCTTGAAGTCTATCCCTACGTACGACGGCTACGGCAAGACGGCGTATGAACACATCCAAGACATTCTCGCCCTGGCTGCGCTACACTCCATTACTGATGAAAGTGTGAAGACCCGTCTGCTAGCCCTTTCCCTTAGGGGAAAGCTTCTCTACTGGTGGAGATCACTGCCATAGGGATCCATCACAGGGTTGCGACAGTTAGCTGGCAGGATCGTGAAAGGATGCAACGAGTCTGCTGACCCCTCTTCTTTGTTGCATTAGTTCCAAAGCATTCAAAGACACCCCAAGAGGAGGTGTCAGACTTCAACATCAGGTTTGCGAGGTCTTGGAAACGAGTGCCTCGCGAACTCCGACCGTCAGCAGGACAGGCCGCCTACTACTACCTGAGGTCTTTCAACTCAGACATTTGCCTGCTGCTGAAGGTCGCCAGAATCAACACATTCCCTGCTCTGTACAAGGCTGCCCAGCAAGTCGAAATGGATATCATTTCCATCGGCAGGCTTCCACACAGAGTACAGCCGCCCATCTACCCTGATTTTACCCGATCACAGTATCCGTCAGCTTCTGGTTTGGAGCCGTCCACTTCAGGACAGCAACCCCAGCAACAATGGAACCTGGCGCCGGTCGTGAACCCTTACGGCCCATCGCAGATTCATTACCCGCGTCCTCGTCCTCCACGTTTCCCAGCACTTCCTGCTCCTCCACAACATGTACAATATTCAACTCCTCCTCCATTGGCCGCATTGCCTCCCCCAGCTCAGTCACCGCCGCCTCCCGATCATGATATTCAGAATCAAATCCTTCAAGAGGTACGGGCCTTGGCCTCTAGCTATCATACCATGTCTAACGACATGACTGTTCTGAAAAAGAAACAGGCCCAGATGGACCTGGCCCCAAGAAGGCCATATCCGCCTCCGACGTTGACAAAGGATCGGCCCCCTGAGCAACATTTGCAACGGCGGCCCCCTCCGAGGAATGCTGCCATTGAAGAAGAACCTGGTACTTCAGACCAGGTCAACTGGTGCGCCACGTGCAACGACCCGCATGACGAAGATGACTGTACACTGCACCAGCACTACCTCCAAACTTTGGCCGGCAGCGCCATTGAGGACGAAGAGCTCTACATGATCCTAGGCGACGAAAGCAATTTCACCGTCTCAGACGAAGTTTCGATGCCGCCTCCTACCAAGGAAAATAAGAAGTCTGCCGAAGCTGCAACTAAACCTTTGAAGGTGTACGCCAAAAGAGATAAGGCGTCACCCGAGGAGCTACTGCCCTACAAGAGACCATGGCCTTACACAGCCAAAGACAAAGATCCTCCGGTCAAGACTCCCGCGGTCAAGCCTCCTGCAGCCAAACCTCTTCCGGCTAAAGCTCCCGCTGCTCAACCTCCAGCTGAAACAAAAGAACAAGCTCAGGAAAGGCTGAGATATCCGTCTCTGACCAAGAGACAGAGAGTTGAGGCCACTCAACAGTACCGGACGAAGTATGAGCCGACGAAAGAAGCGAAAGGAGCGAGCACTTCGGGCTACAACATAGTAGACGAGCTGAAGAGAACTCCCGCAAGAATCAGCATGTATGATGCTCTTCAGCTCCCAGGTCAGGTTGATCTGTGCAAGAATCTCTGAAGATTATGAAGAACGGCAAACAGATACAGCCCGTTGTCCTGGTGCAACCCCTAACAGTCTCAGCCACTGGGAAGAACAGACCACCTCCCTTCTATCTGTCATTACGGATGCAAGGGTACATAGTACACAATTGCATGGTGGATTCTGGTGCTTCCACGACCGTAATGCCGAGAGTCGTCTGCGATGAAATCGGGATGGAGTACACAAGGAGCAGCCAAGGCGTGCTGCAACTAGACGGCACCACTGTCAAGAAAGTCGGTGTCATAAAAGACATCCCCATTCGGCTGCACAAAGCTCTCGACATCGTGGTCATTCAGGAAGTTGTGGTCGTTGACTTGGAACCCTACTTCGGCATGTGCCTCTCCAGGGAGTTCACGGCGAAGTTGGGAGGGTATTTATCTCTGGACTACATGCACATGGAAGTGCCCTTCAAGGGAAGGAGACTGAAGATTTTCAATGAGAAGCCTTCCACTTACTTAGTAGAGAAGATACCCGGGGAAGAGCCTGAGGATTGCATGATTCAGTTGTCGGAGGAAGAACTGGTAACAGTGGACATGACGGAGCAAGCTCTCGAGCAGCTGCAAGTAGAAGACGAATTCTCCTTGCGGGACTTCAACGCTGTAATTGAAACTGAGCAAGGCTGTTACACCATTGTTCAGCCTGAAAGGCTCGACAAGTCAGCCAGGAGGGAAGTAGGACCAGCACCTGAAAAGTTGTGGAAGCTTTTCTTTGACGGCGCACGATGCAAAAATGGTGCCGGTGCGGGAGTGCTTTTGGTTTCCCCAACCGGGATCCAGAAGGATTACACTTACAGGCTGGCCTGGAGCTGTACAAACAATGCGGCGGAGTACAAAGCCCTGTGCTTGGGTTTGCGAAAGGCGGAGAGACTAGGGATCAAACATCTGCAGATCTACGGAGATTCAAAACTGGTGTGCCACCAGATCACGAACAAGTGCGCCTCCAAAAAGCACTATCTCAAGGCGTACCGGAATCGGGTCTGGGATCTAATGGAGTCTTTTGACTCGTTGAATGTCAAGGCTATTTCACGAGAGAAAAACAAGCATGCTGACATTCTGGTGTCTGTTGGAGCCAGGTACGTTCCGGCTGATGACACTGTCCAGAAGTCGAAGCCGGTTCGTACTATTTACAGGCCTTCTGTGCCTGATAAGGACACCCATTGGCAGGTGTTTAGCTGTGACGAGGAGATCATCACGTTTTTGGTAAATGAAGCCTGTTCAATCGAAGGTAGAGACCTTGATGACGAGCAATATGAGGGATTGATACAGTTAAAGAATAATCATGTCCCAAAAGGACTGATTACTCTTGAGAGTCTATTTGATCAGAACGACAGAGCCATATCTCACCGGATCAAAGTAGACCCGAAGCAGTATGCCGACCTGGAGCTAGAACCTGGTAAATCGATCAAGGTCGGGACAGACTGCACCACAGAGGAACTCGAGCAGATCAGAGCATTGTGTCAAGAGTTCCCTGACATAGTAGCCTGGAGCTACCAGGACTTGAAGGGGTATGACAGAGAAATAATTCAGCATACCATTGAGCTAGAAGATAGCGCAAAGCCATTCCGAAAAAAACAGAGGGCCGTCAATCCAAAAATCGAGGCCATGATGAAGGCCGATGGTAGGGTACCTAGGAATAGATATTTGGGGATATATTATTATATTTTATAAGGGTTGGCATGGGCCACACATAACCCAAGGTTGATTGTATTATAATATTATATTATATTTTAATATAATATAATATTAGTAGTAGGCTCTCAAAAGTAGAATAAGAATATGGATATATAAAGAAGAGATATTTGTCATTGTAAGGAGATTCATATCATTGAAGAAGAATCTTATGTAATCGTCGTGCCCACGAAGTGGCCTCTCATCTTGGGAGATCTTGTGGAGTTATTCCTTCCTTAAGGATTATTATTGGTGTTGCCCTACCTTAAGGGTATTATCTATCTCTCTCTCATTTGTGGATTGTTATTGTGGATGAATGATTTGATATTTCTGCATATTGGTGAATGGTTCATGTTTAATAATAAAAGTTATGCAACAAGTGGTATCAGAGCAACGATTTTGGCAAAGTGGGGATTTTTGTGTGAAACCCTAGAATTAGGGCAAGTTTTTTTTTGGAAAAACATCTCATCTTTCAGGAGCCATATCTCTGCGCAAGTTTATCCGATTCAGGCGATTCTTGGATCAGATTGTGCAGAATTTGAAGAGCTTTAAAATGAGTGGTCATATGAAGGAATCCGAGCAGTATTGAGGGAGATACGACCTTTTGAAGTTAGTATCCAGAACAAGGATAGTGACAAATTTCGTAGATTTTTTGTGGAAAAATGTCTCATCTTTCAGAAGCCATATCTCTGCGAGATTGTATCCGATTCAGGAGATTCTTGGATTCGTTGGTGCAGAATTTGAAGAGCTTTAAAATGAGTGGTCATATGAAGGAATCCGAGCAGTATTGAGAGAGATACGACCTTCTAAAGTCAGTCATCTGGAATAAGGGTAGAAACGAATTTTCAAGTCACGAATTTTTCAAAAGACAAACTTTGTTTATTTCGGGTAAGCAAAGCAGTTGCACTTTATTTTGTTTGGAAGAAAAATGGCAGATCTAGTTGTATATGTAGAATTTTAGCTTCAAATCAGTGGAAAGATATTTATTTCCATAAAACCCTAGTTTGCATTAGGGCATGATATATATTTTCATGAAACCCTAGATTTGCATTATCTGGAGGTGAACTTATGGAGCTAGAAATATTTTCTGGAGAAGATGATATTAATGTTAGGGAATGGTGGAATACGTTTAGGTCTCCATATCATGATATTTCTTTTGAGAAATCCTTCCTGGATATATGTTTTAAAGGGAAAGCTTTGTCTTGGTGGATAAAATTTTGTAAAGAAAGGAATAATGAATATACTTGGGATGAAATAGAGCATGAATTCTTGAGTATATGGGATCCATATTATATAGATTACCTAATGGATATCATCGAAGATGATGAAAAGAAACTACAGGAAACTCAAAATGAGCGGAATGCAATAAAAGGAGAATGTGAAGTTTTAAAGAAACAGAATGAAGACTATGAAAAAGAAATAAAATTACTCAAGAAGAAAGAGGAAAAGGTCAGGGAAGATAAAAAAGATTTCAGTATGCAGACAGAGGAAACCATACCTTTGGTAGAAGATAAATTAGAAAATGGACAAAGGAATTTGTTTGAATCTAAAAAGTCTATTATGCGGGTTCATGGAAGCATTCAAAAGGAACAGGTTATTATTTCCATTGACCCTGGTAGTAGATATAATTTTATTAATATTGCCTTGGCTAAGAAGTTGCAAGTTCAAGCAACAAAAATCAAGGACATACAACTAGAGGGTGAGAATGTTCAGATTTTTGAAGATTTAAAGATCACCATGGATAAATATGTTTTACATTCAGATTTCTATGCTATTGAGATGGATGATAAGGATATTGTTCTTGGTTATCCTTGGTTAGATTCTTTGGGTACTGTTAACATTAATGTGCAAAAGAAGTTTATGAAGTTATGGTATAGGAAAAAGAAGATAACATTACAAAATATTTCTCAGCTTAAGGAGCAGGGATCCAAGGAAAATCAAGAAGCGGTTGTAGAGAAACAAATTGAAGAACCTGAAACAAAATCCAAGAAGGTCGTAGCAGCAAAAGAGTCCATGGAAGAAGTAGCAGAAACTGATTCAGTGGAAATAATAGTAACAGAGTCCAAGGAAGCTTTGATAGAAGAGCACAAGGACACACCAAACAAAGAGAACATGAAAGAACAATGTGTAGAGGAATTTAAAATAATGGAGCCAAATGTTGAGAAGTCAAAGAAGGTAGAACATCAAGTAAAGGTTGCACCATATCGCCATCCACACCACCATGAGCGAAAACAATATTGGAGACATGGTTCAAGGTAACAATATTATGGTTCTACATGTAATCAGCAGGGCACCAACTATGGCAGTGTTTGGCAAAGAAAGCATAGTGATCATGGTTTTCAGCATGGTTCATCGACGATCAAGGAACAAGTGGACCCATCATTCAAGTTATCAAAATACAAGCAGCAGAAGCGTGGAGCCAACGAAGCAGATTTGGATACTCAAGTAACAAAATGGCGTACCAGCATCATTGGGTTTCACTTGGATGGATGGATGATCGAGATTGGTACCAATTGCTAACATTGCTTAGCAAATCATACTATCAGCCCCATCATACTTGAAGATGCTGGAGGCCAAGATCATCTACCCCATCAAGCATTCATCCTGGGTTGCGAACTTGGTTCCTGTGAGGAAGAAGAACGGAGACATTCGTCTCTGTGTGGACTTTAGAAATCTGAATCAGGCCTCCCTCAAGGACCATTATCCGCTGCCCCAAATTGATCAGATCCTCCATATAGTTGCTGGAGCCCAAAGATTTTCCCTCTTAGACGGTTTTTCCGGCTACAACCAGATATGGGTCAAGGATGAGGACCAGCATAAGACAGCGTTCACCACCAAATGGGGAACGTTCGCCTATCAGCGCATGCCTTTCGGCTTATCCAATGCTGGCGCCACATTCCAGAGAGCCATGGACCTGGCCTTCCGAGAGCTGCTTAACAAAGTAATTGTCATCTACTTGGATGACATGACTGTTTTCTCTCACAAACGAGAAGATCATGTTCCCCACCTGCGGCAAATATTCGAAAGGTGTCGTGAATTCGGCATCTCCATAAACCCGAAGAAGTCTGTCTTCACGGTGAAAGAAGGAAAGTTGCTGGGACATGTCATCTCAGAGAAAGGCCTAGCTATAGACCCTGACAGAGCAGAGGCCCTCCTCCGCTTGTCCCCCCCAATTGACAAAAAAGGGCTGCAGTCCTTCTTCGGCCAAATCAACTTCGTGCGGAAGTTCATCCCGGACTTCGCACAGGTAATCAAGCCCATGGCCGAGTTGCTGAAAAAGAACGCTGAGTTCTTATGGACTGAAGAAAGGGGGCAAGCCTTCGAGGAGATCAAAGCTCGCATTGCACAAGCGCCGGTGTTGATAAACCCGGACTACTCCAAGGATTTCATCCTGTACGCGGTGGGAGAACCAGAGAGTTACGCTGCAGTTCTGACCCAAAAGGGAGATGATGGCGAGGAGCGCCCCATTGCGTTCCTGAGCCAAGTAATCTAGCCGCACGAAGAGAAGTACAACTTTATAGAGCGGCAGGTTCACGCCGTCATGAAATCTCTCCGTAAGTTCAGACACTTTGTCTCCCAAAGAAAGATCACTGTCTTCGTGATCCACCCGGACGTTCGAAGCTTCATCATTCAAGGAGAGCCGGGTCACAAGAGAGCGGGATGGATTGCCAAAATCCAGGAGTTCGACATCGAAGTGCGGCCAACCAAGCTAGTCAGAGGCCGAGCCTTGTGCCAGGAGCTAGCCCGAAGCGCGGCAGCCGAGATAGCCGCCTGCGAGTGGGAGGACCCAGCAACACGCATCAACCTAGCCAACTCCTTACCCGAGGAGTGCGATTGGACAGATGAACTGGTGAGATACTTCTGCACCGGAAGATGTCCAGACCACATGAATGCCTCACAAAGGAGGTTTCGGCTAGGTTCCTTGAAGTACACTCTTCGCCCAGAGGGGCTTTACTTTAAAAACATTGACGGCATCCAGTTGCGGTGCGTCAAAAAAACAGACCAGTCCAGGGTCCTTGGAGAATTTCACTCCGGGATGCCTGGAGGTCATCATTCCGCAAGGCCCACGGCCTTGAAAATAATCAGAGCTGGGTACTACTGGCCCACTCTGTTCACAGACGCTCATGCGGTCTGTTCCAAGTGTGATCAATGCCAAAGATTTGCTGGCAGAAATAGAAAAGCACCCCTACCCCTTCAACCGATCCAAGCCGAGGCTCCGTTTCAACAATGGGGTCTGGATTTCATCGGGGTGATTTCACCGAACTCTGCAACGGGCCACAAGTTTATCTTAACCGCCACCGACTACTTCACACGGTGGGCAGAGGCGATCCCCACAAAGAACGCCGACCAAGAGACGGTCATCAGATTCCTTGAGAGTCTGATTACCCGTTTCGGGGTCCCTGAGTCGATAGTGACGGACAATGGTCCGGGGTTCGCAGGCGCAGTACTCACGGAGTACACCAGCAAATTCGGCATCTATCACAAGATGTCTTCCAACTACTACCCGCAGGGGAATGGTCTCGCCGAGTCCACCAATAAGAATCTACTGAAAATCATTCGAAGGACAGTAGAAAGTAACAAGAGGACTTGGCACCTACTCCTGAATCGGGCGCTGTGGGCGGATCGAATCTCATTCAAGAAGTCCACCAAAACGTCCCCCTATGCGCTCGTGTAAGACAAAGAAGCTGTCTTGCCGACTCACCTTGAGATACCCGCTCTTTGGATGCTCGATGAGGAGAAAGGTAGCGGGGACCCGGTGGAAGACAGACTTTGCCAACTGCTGCAGTTGGAGGAAGACAGAGAGAAAGCGTACCAGGCCTTCACGAAACACGCTGAAGCAACACAAGGCTGGTTCGCGAAAGGCACCACAGCCCGAGTTTTCAAAATCGGGGACCTGGTGCTGAAGTGGGACTCGTTCAAGGCCAAACCCGACAACCATGGAAAGTTTGATGCCCTCTGGGAGGGCCCCTATCAGATTGCCCGGGTTAATCAGTTCAATGCATATGTGCTTCGGGACATGGAGGGACACCCTCTCCCCATTCCCGTCAACGGGTTCCACCTAAAATTGTACCACCACTGAAGGCGCCCGAAGGCGTCCTTCTTTGTACAGACTTCCCTTTTTGTATTTTAAGTTTTCAGCATGTAAATATTCCAGCTTTCAGTTTTAATTTTTTAAGTAGCCCAAGTCTGAGGCAAAAACCCGACTTCGCAGCGAAGTCGGGCAGCGCTCACCAAATGGGGCGAAGTAGGGAAGATGGCAGTCAAAGAAAATGCTAAAATGACTAAGTCTAGCGGCTCAACCCGACTTCGCAGCGAAGTCGGGTTGCGCCCCCTCCAAAGGGCGCAGCCCGGCAGCAGACAACGAAGAAACGCCAAGAGTCAGACCGCGCCCCTTTTTTTGGGCGAAGCCGGACTGCGCCCGTTTTTCGGGCGAAGTCCGAGTGCGCCCCCACTCTCGGGCGCACCCTGGGTGATCCGGAAAAAGGAGCTGAAAGCGCCTAAGTGTAAAATCCAAACTTCGCCGAATTTTGGGCGAAGTCCGACTTGCGCCAATTCTTTGGGCGAAGTTCGATATGCGCCCATTTTTCGGGCGAAGTCCGACTGCGCCAATTGTTTGGGCGAAGTCCGACTGCGCCAATTGTTTGGGCGAAGTTCGACATGCGCCCCGAATTTTGGGCGAAGTTCGAACAGCTCACCACGCAGAACGAAAAAATCACAAATTCGGCACGAGGCTAAATTGGGTTATGTTCTTTGAAAAGTGTGCCCAATGGTGGCGGTGACGTCAGCAGCGGCACAACAATCAAGAAGGCTTTAAATGATTGCGCAATTACCAAAAAGGATGCATTTAAAGGGTAAGGCGCCTTTTTGGGGGCTAACGACTAATAAATCACGTTTTTCGAAAAAAGGCCCATGCACAGCCGCCAAGATCATAACGCCTCCACCAACCCAAAGCAAACTGCCCTAACTCCCTCCTTCGCGCCATTAATGAGCAGTCACTGTCTACAAAAGGACCCTGGCACGGCCAGAAAATTCATAAGTTCGAAGCTGACTCCCGGATTGCAGAGAATAAGGCTGACAAGTTCAGAAGTGTTTGTCCCCGTCTCATTGTTCCAGCCAGGATGGACAAGGGAAAAGCGCCCGTACAGGCGCAATCAAGTGAAAGAACGCACGAAGCTGGCAAGTCTCCCGAGTCCAGCGACCATGAGAGCGCAGCGCCTCAGAAGGGCAAAAAAGCAAAATCCAGACCAAAGAGGCGCGTAGCTGGTCAGACTCCGCCGCCACCGATCAATCGTCTGTCCGGGTACAAAGATGGTTCATTTTCCATCAGTATCACGAAGCTGCGCCTAACTATCGCAAAGTGGGTGGGTAAGGTTCCGCCTTCTCACCACCTCGGAGCTGCACATAATTCGAATCTTCACTGGTTCCTGTGCCCTCCGACTCACTGGTGTCCGGAGCTGGTTGAGGTGATTGCCGAATACTATAAACCAGCTGCGCGGCAGGTCTGCGATAACAGAGGAAGGGTGCTGTTCACTCTCTTCCGAGAAAGCGTCCAGCCGGCGTTTGCTCCAGGGCTTCAGTACAGCCCAGACGTAATTGTCAGAAGGGTGAACATCGAAGAGCAGACCGGCAGATTTTCGCAGACAAAGCGGATGAGAGAGTTCCTTAACTCAGAGCTGAAGACTCCGCTGAACCCTGGACAGTGGCCGACTGGCCCCATACCGCTAGACCGATTCGAGAACAGATACATCTATATCATCCTAGCGTGGGTCCTCGGCTGCGACTCAGACAGAGTGGTACGGCCGTTTCAGCTGGCAATGGCCGAGTGCATCCTGCACGGGGAGTTCTACGACTCCACGACGCAAAAAAGCGGGAAGCGCCCAATCTTCTACGACTGGGCGGACTGGTTGGCCTACGCAATTCATGCGAGCCTAGTGAGACTGCAGCAGAAGCAGTCAACGGACTTCCGGTTTTGCTCATTCCTCACATGGCTATGCCTGTACCATATGCATTACCGGATGAACGTCCCCGATCTGAGGAAGGCAAACGAAAGAGGAGAGCCCCTCCCCGTGTACGAATGGACTGAGGCCCTGTACCGGAAAGGCTCGTTCTACGAGTTTAATGTTAGTTTTCTGGGCCAGGCAATGGGACTGTTCAACCGTGGCGCGGCTCGACCACCAGCGGCTATGACAAAACATCTGATAGACAACGAGCTTGGTGATACCTTCAGGCTGACCCAGGGTATTGTTGTCCGAATCTACGGATTCAAGGGAAAGCCGTGTTTGCTGCCCTACTTCTGCACAGACCATCAGTTCGGGATGGAGGTGGCGCGGCAAATGGACTACGTCGAAGAGGAATTTGGCCAGGGAAAGAAAAGGGGTCACATATTCAAATATCCTATGACCTGGGCCAATATTCAAGTCTTCGAAATTGGGCAGCACGTTTATCTTGAACAGGAGCTCATTGATATGGGCCTGGTAATGCTGCCCCAACGCTGGAAGTACGACCCAATCGGAGTCCGGGGAAAGTTCACGCACATCTGTCCGAGACCGGAGATCATGCAAGAAAGAAGGAACTTGACAGGTGCTGACCTCTATTGGCGCATTCATTTGATGCAGTCATGGCCACCATGGCATGAATTTTACTGCGAAGAGGTCACTTACGATCCTGAACGGAATCCGGACCACCGAATGGAGTCGGCAGGATTCAAGAAATTCCTCGCTAAGGTGGCGCCGCTTAACTGGCATAAAGACAAAATCCTCGAATGCTGGAAAATGAGGTGTCGCACACAGCACGACAAGTCAGGCCGGAAGCATCTTGCCGTTGATGATGAATTTTCGGCACTTTATGATCAACACGTCGACACGTGGCAGCCCTTCGAATTTCGTAATTGCGTTCCCCGAGGCGCAAACATAAGGTATAAAAGAAGGGCTACCCCTCAATCATCGTCAACCCCGGCGACTTCCAGCGCGACTCCTTCCAGCAGTCAAGTGGGCCCAATGCAGCCTGTTACTTCTGCAGCAGCGCCCGAGGCGGCGCAAGGATCAGCACGGTCAACTCCTGAGCGGGCCCCTCCGTCAACAGAAAAGACATCCACGCCGCCAGCCAGTGGACCAAGTGCGGTAGGTATCCTCCCAGCGCGACCCAGGTACAAATTTACCGTGGGGACATCAGCGCCTGCCCCTTTATTGCCGCTTCCTTCAGGACCAACCGCGGCGTCGGGAGAAAAGAAAAGGAAAAAGGTCGAAAGGACTAAACGTCCAAAGGAGCCAGTGCAGCAGACACCTGCAGAGCAGACACAAGCAGCAGCGCCGGAAGTTGTCTCTTTAGACAGCCCCGAACCAGTAGCGGACATCCAGGCCGCAACCAGCCCTCCAACATCGGCTCAGGCGGAGCCCGCAGGTACGTCCTCTGTGCCATTTGCCCAAGTCCATGTCGGCCCTGCAAAAACCCCGACTCCCACTTCCTCAGGGCAAGCCATAGCCGCACCCTCCGCATCTCAGGCCACCCCGCCGTCCAGCGACTTTCACTCATTTGACCAGTTTGCTCAGGACCCCAATGCTTTTCAGTCCCTGAGTCAAACCCAAGAGCCTTCACCCGCAGTTAGTGCTGAAGCCGCTCCCTCATCTCCACATCCTTCGCCCCAGCCTACTGAAACCCTACCAGCGCCATCTAGCCAAACCCCTGTCACTCCTAGGACCCGGTCGCCCTCGAAAGCTACTACCCCCTCTGGTATCCCACCGACTTCATTGTTCGCGGGAAAAATGCCGCAGCAGGCCCAGGAGCTGGAAGATCTCGATTTCATGAGCATCACTGAGGACCAGCCTCTGGCAGTAAGAGCCGCGGGGGGATCTGCCTCCTTCCTTCAAGGAGTTAAGCGCAGAAGGGCCGAAGGGATAGCCGCCCCGGTCAAACGCACAAAGTTTGACCTAAATCGGAGAGTGCTTACGACGTAAAAGCTGATTCCTAAGGTGAAAAAGCCTCTCCGCGACATGACCGAGGCGGACTACGAGCTTCAGACCAAGGAGAAGAACTTCGATGATATCAACGAAGAGTATGAGATCCGCGGTATTCGCCGCAGAACAGACAACCTCCTTGTCAAGCATCTCGAAACCCAGGAGGCGCTTTTCCAGCTGCAGAATACTTCCAGGCAGCTCGAAGAAGACTTGGCGAGGGCTACGGCCCAGTTGGGGTCAGCGCAGCAAGAAGTTGAAGATCTTAAGGCTCAGCTGGCCGCCGCTCAGCAGACAGCCGAACAAGAAAAGAAAGCAGCGCTGGAGCAGATTTCACAACTGCAGGGTTCGCTGGAACAGGCGCAGTCGCAGCTAGCGGAGCAAGCATTACAAGCGGCGGCCTTTTCAAAGAGCAAGGCGAAGGAGATGCGCGCAAGTCTGCTACAAGGTTGCAAGCCCAACCTTGTCAAGTCCTTGACAGTTCTGGATTTCTTATCCAGAATTGAAGAAATATCTGCCCAGGGCAAGCCTGTGGTAGAGGAAGCCGAACACCAGGCGAGGCAATTGCTAGACCTGGCCATGGAACTTGAAAAGTTAGAGCGCGATGGCTTCCGAATCTCCCCCATGTCTCATCTTGCCTCAGAGTGGGCAAACGCAAGGGTAACCTTGCACACTTACATCGCCCGGACAGAAAAGATCAAAACGGCCAGGCAGGCGCTGGACGCCTTAGAACAGGAAAGACAAATTCTCCTGGCTCCTTTCCGCATTCTGTCCGAGCACGGGTGTCCGAGCTATGTCAGAGATGACGAACTCCTCACCCTTGAGCAGGTTAAGAAGAACTGGCTGTCCTTCGAGGCAGATACAGCTGAGATTGATAGCTGGACAGAACCAGTTCAAGAAGCGCAGGTCGCTCAAATGGTGGCGAAGTACTGCAAAATCAACTCTTCACTCGAGGAGTTGGGCAAAAGATTTAACACCATTGACCTGCACGCGGTCGCTGCATTCCATGCAGTACTCAGAGAAATCAGCGACCCCTCTCCTTTCCAAGCCGCAGTCTGGGATCAAGCTAAGGCTGTGGTCGAACGCATCAGCAAGCTAGAGGCCGGAAGCGGAGAGCCTTCTGATTCAGAAGGCGGGACTGAGGAGGCAACTGGTGAAAGTGAAAATGAAGAAGAACAGTTGCCCCGAGGTAAGCAACCAGAGCAGCAGAAGACAGGGGAAGGAAGTTCCTCTGCACCCAAAGGATAAAGGCATGGTTCTTTGCGTCGAGGCGAGCTCGACACCCCGCGAGCCGCCAGGAATGTTGCCACATTTTGCACAGGGGTGCCATGTTTTTAGTTTCTGCAAAAGAGCTGCTCTTTTCCTTCCCTCCTCCTCATTTTCCCCTTCTCCTTCTCTCCCTTTCTTCCTCTCCTTCACAGCTTCATTCCCTCTTCTTCTTTCCCCCTTTCTTCCCCCAGCAAAAACTTCAGCAAGTGTGCCTTGAAAAGTTTCTAAGTGTTGGGGCGCAGCCCGACTTCGCAGCGAAGTCGGAGTGCGCCCCTCAGCTGGAGCGCAGTAGGGAACCCAAAGTGCGCAAAATTTGACTAAGTGTTGGGGGCGCAACCCGACTTCGCAGCGAAGTCGGAGTGCGCCCCTCAACCTGGGCGCACTAGGGGAATCATTCATCAGGAAAATGGCTAAGTGTCGGGGCACAACCCGACTTCGCAGCGAAGTCGGAGTGCGCCCTTTTCCAGTGCGTAGTTTGAACAGAGGATGAAGACATCCATGCACCGGTGCGCAACCCGACTTCGCAGCGAAGTCGGAGTGCGCAGTTTGACCGGTGCGCAGTTGGGTGAAGTCAACTCAGAAATTTGCTAAGGCAAGAAAGCCTTCCAACTGCGCTGTTTTCCTCCTGCGCAACCCGATAGCGCCCGGATTCCTGGCGAAGTTGGATAAGCTGCCTTTCAAGGCAGACACGTGTCACACCTCGACATCCGACAAGTGTCCATCTTCGGGATCCGAGCCAGGACTTGACCGCGCAAGGACAAAGCATGGGCAACACCACCGGCACCATCTGTCATCATTTAAGCCGATGTGAAGTACCATCTGCCGCACCTACCCGCATTCCTGTTGACTGAAGACTTGACCCGACGCACTGCCACGTAGCTGTACCGCCTTCAGGGACACCATGCTGCAAGGACAGTCCGGCCCGACAGAAGTCAGCCTCAGCAGCTCTTCAGCCGCTCGTGTCAGCTGCTGTCTTGTCTGGGACTTTGTGCCCATGAATGTAATGGGGGGAAATTGGGCTATAAATACCCACCACATTTTGATTGTAAGTGGTGGAAGGGGAATATATTGCTAGGGAACAATTGTAGCTGTGCGTTTGCCTCAAATACAGACATATACTTGGCTCTGCTTATTGTCTTTTATCTTGCATGCTGCCTCTCCTTGTCATTTCTGCCTCATGTTTCTTGTGTCATTGCTTGTTGTTGTACTGAACTCTGGACTCCAGCATTTGATGGCCAGGTATTCCTGGAATGCATAGATAGAGGATACATGAGATCGCTGATAGCTGTAGTTTCAATGTATGTTTGTAGATGAATGCTGTTAGTAGTGGTGATTGATTCGTTGTCGTGCTGCTTATTCCCCCCACCCAACTCCAATCACATTTGGAATCTCTTTCCTGCACCCTTATCTCTTTTTATCTCTTTCCTGCACTCTTATCTCTTTTTTATCTCTTTCCTGCACTCTTATCTTGACAAACCCCCCATAGGAGCCGGCCTTCTCCGGAGATTGGCACGGAAGGCATTCCTTCCTTCCGGCCTTTCAATCTGGTGGGCGAATCTGGGCGCATTAACAACAAAATCCTTTCCTCATGACAGATTCGTAACCAACAGGAAATACATGTGAGAATGGAAAGGATGTCCACCCAAGTTTTCTTCACATGGGGATTTAAGAACACGTAGGATGTCTTAATGTCAACAACAAATGGTCTTAGAGGAGTGTGGGAGGGGCAAATTAAAAATATAAAAAGTTAAGCTTTCGTGTTACTAGAAAATCATCCATGCAACACCTAATGCCTTGCTTTCATTATATATTTACTTTTATATTTATGATCTTTCCTAAAAGAAGGAAGGTGGTTGCCTTGGAGAAAAAATAGAGACTGCTAGATAAGCATGTCAGCCTTCTTAGAAATCAGCATCCATTCAATATAAAAACAACAAGACCTGCAAAGTTGAAGAGGCAACAACTAGAGATCTAGACCAATTGACTATTAAAGGGCTAATGTAAGGCTGGAAAAGCCTTTAGTGTTCTTGTTGTCCTCTCTGATTGTTGCAGTCACTAGATGCGGAGATCAAATGATAGGACTATCGCACCTTGCATGGAGCGACACAACAAGGCAGATCTGAGAGCACGACAAAGGGCTCAATTGAACTAACTCTGGGTTTTTTCACAAGGCCAAATCCTTTTAAGATGTGATCTTCAATGCTCTTCCTAGTCTATCTTACTCTAACCAGCTTCAGGGGGAAACGGGAAAGAGAAAACACAAAAAATAAAGTAGTGGAAAGGAAAAAATATTTTAAGCTAACCTAAGTTAACAGGAGGCAAAGCGCCAAGATCAGAAGATTCCTCTACATAATAGTAAGATGCACAAACACATTAGTGTAATGTGTCAATCGCTCAAAGGTGAACACTTCCTCCTCTCAACACTCATAGTTAAGCATAGATTGCATACATAAGAAACGGGAAAAAAAATTATATAGTCACAGCCCCTTATACATGTGCATAAACATACATATACACAAGAAATGGGACAAAAAAAGCCCCGTAGTCATGAATTCTAGTATATTGAGTATGAAAGTTACAATTTATGCCAAAAGTGGGGGGCTCGAAATTTCCCGCAAGACCACTTAGAGATCAAGTACTTCTATACAAAAGAAAATGAAGGGAAAGTTACAGATGAAGCTGGAGGCTTGAATAAGCAACCCATCAATCCTTTACAATGCAAAAACAACTATTTATAGATACAACTGGGGAAATTTTCCCTCCGAAATTTGTGCAAGAGCTTCAAAATGACAGCTCTTCTATGTGTCAGGTCACATCTTTCAAGTCGTTGGTTCCTTTGAGGTCTCTCAATTGGGAATCTATAATTTTTAAGGATTCCGGGCCCTTGGATGTGCAACTGCCACTGTTATTGCCATCTACACTTTCTGGGGATTTTCGAAGTTTGGGCGTGGAAAATCTTTCCAATCAATGTGCCAATTTTGAGGTTGATTCTATTGCGGCTCCATGCTGCCTCCATTAATGCGTCAACCACTTTCTTGGACTGTTAGGTTAAAGTGGTGCAAGTAGATGGACTTTGAGGCTTTTCTGCGATTGTTGCTTTTATGAGATCAATTGCCATCTCTAGGAGATGTTTAGTATTCTTTGCAGGAAAAAGATTGTACAACTCAGCACAATGTGTGGGGTCCAAGGTCGTGACCCTGACTGGGGGGCAAGGTAAATTTTGGTCTCCTACATTATTGGAACTGTTGGTTACGAATATGCCATGAGGAAAGGATTTTTGGTTAATGCGCCCAGATTCGCCCACCAGCATGAAAGGCCGGAAGGAAGAGATGCCTTCCGAGCCAATCTCCGGAGAAGGCCGGCTCCTTGGGGGGGGGTCTGATTTAAGCCAAAGGGAACAGGAAAGAAATAAATGAACTGAAAGAGACAAATGTACAGAAAGAGATTACAAATATGTCCAAAGGTTGGTGGGGGGAACTAACAGTACGGGAACACACCAATCACCGCTACTTACTGCATACAAACACAGAGCATGACAAGGAACTGCAAAACCTAGGCGTACTTCCGATACACCGACAGCGTATGCACGGCTTCAATAGCTCCCTAGCAAACATTCCCTACAAGGAACTAACAGCAGGGGATCGTATCAATCACCAGATACTTACACTGACAGGGGTAGAAAGTAAACTTAGAGATGTCAGAGCCAGGTATATGTGTTAGGCAGAGAGTTTAACCGCACAACTTCAATGGCTCCCTAGCAAACATTCCCTACAAGGAACTAACAGCAGGGGATCGCATCAATCACCAGATACGGGCCAGCAACGTCACACATAACTGATGGAACTGCTACCAGATCTATTATATGAATGCTTTAAATTAATGAAGTACAGAAGGTGCTTTAAACAAGCAATGCTAGAGGAACCTGATCGCCAAATGCCGAAATGAATCAACGAGCCGCGACACAGGTGGGCCTAAGGCATATAATGAAAGACAGCATAAAAGAATAAAGACAGTAGAACAGAACCAGGCATACAGATTGTATTCATAAGCAGAAGCACGGTTACGATAAGCACAGTAGTTCCCTAACAAACATTCCCCTTCCACCCTTTTACAATGAATTCAAGATGGGCTTTTATAGCCCGAGTCCCACCCGTTACATTAATGGGCACAGAGTCCCAGTCAAACATAAGCTGAGACAGAAGCGGCGAAAGAGCTGCAAATGCTGACCTTTTGTCGGACTGGGCTGTACCCGCAGCATGGTCTTCCTGGAAGCTGGGCAGCTACGTGGCGGAGTGCTGGGCAAAACTTCAAGTCGGCAGGCTCGCTGGTAGCTGGAGCAGGTGAAACCTCAGATCAGCTTTGAATGAGGATATTAACGCAGGCGGTGCAGGCAGCCCATGCTTATCCCTTTTGGTCGGCAGTCTTGGTTCAAATCCCGAAGCTGGACACTTGTCTGATGATGGGTTATGCTGTGTGACACATGCCTGCCTTAGAGGGCAATCTATCCATCTTCGCTTGGGATCGGGGCTCCTTGGGATGCGTGCAGAAATCAGTGCAATCGGGGAAGGCCTTCAAGCCTTGGTCAAATTCCGGGTTTGTTCCCCTACCGCACACCTGTCAAGGGCGCATTCCGACTCTGTTGAGAAGTCGAACTGCGCACAGGCGAACACTGGTGTCTGCCGCCATATGGACCTGCTCCGGCATTTTATCTTTCTTCTGCGTTGACCTGCCAGTCTGCCAGTGCAAGGTGCGCCCAGAAAGTGGGGCGAAGTACGCACTTCGCACCAAAACTGGGCGAAGTACGCACTTCGCACCAAAACTGGGCGAAGTACGCACTTCGCACCAAAACTGGGCGAAGTGCGAACTTCGCACCCAGACTTAGCCAATTTCAGATAGACCTGCTGGAAAGTTGGAAAATCAACTGGGGGACTCCAAGGAAAAAAAGGGGGGAGAGAAAGAGAATGGGAAAGAAAAGGAAAGGGAGAGAAGGAAGAAAAACGGAAGGAGGAAAAGAAGAGCAGCACTGTTACAAAACAATATTGAAGACATTGCACCCCGTGCAAAATGTGACAACATTTACGGCGGCTCGCGGGGTGTCGAGCTCGCCTCGGCATAAAGAATCCATGCCTTCATCCTTTGGGTGCAGAGGAACTTACCTCCCCTGCCTTTTGCTGCTCTAACTGTTCTCCTTGCGGCAACTGTTCTTCAGATTCATCTTTGTCAGTTGCCTCATCAGTATCTCCTTCCGAAAGCTCTCCATTTCCTGCTTCTGCCTCGCACATGCGAGTGTACGCCTCTTGGGCTGAGCGCCAGGCTTCCGCTTCGAATGGCTTGCGGTCAGCTATATCTTCTAATGCTCCGTGAAAAGCAGCGACCGCGTGCAGGTCGATGGTGAGGTATATTTTCTCTAACTCCTGAAAATAGGAGCGGATCCTGGAATATCTGGACACCATCTGAGTGACCTGACTGTCTTGAATTGGCTCAGTCCAGCTATCAATTTCAGCTGTATCTGCTTCAAAGGACTGCCAATTCTTCTTTACCCGATCTAGGGTGAGGAGCTCGCCATTCTCAACAAAACCTGGACACCCAAGTTCTGAAAGAGCGTGAAAGGGGGCCAGACAGATATCTCTTTCATGTCCGAATGCGTCAAGCATTCGTCTGGCCACTCTCACCTCTTCAACTTTTCTGAAATATTTGTGCAAGGTCACCCTTGCACCTGCCCATTCTGAAGCGAATGAGGACACGGGGGAAAAAGGACGCTCGTCGCGCTCGCTCCCGAAGATTTATCGCCGAGGTCCAGCCATTGCTTTGCCCGGTGCTCGGCCTCCTCTACCACGAAGCTTTCCCTGGGCAGAAACTTCTTGAATCCTGGATGCGAAGTCCAGGACCGCCATCGCCTTAAATGTATGGGGCTTGCATTCCCTCAGCAAACCAGCCCTCATTTCCTTAACTTTTGTCTTTGAAAAGACAGCCGCTTGAGATGTTTTCTCTGCAAGCTGCGACTGCGCCTGCTTCAAAGACTCCTGGAGCTGAGAAATCTGCTCCGAGGCTGCTTTCTTTTCGGTTGCGGCCTGTTGCTGAGAAGCGGCCAGCTGGGCTTTGAATTCATCTGTTTCTCGCCGCGCCGCTTCCAGCTGCTCAGTGGACCTAGATAGGTCCTCTTCAAGTTGCCTTACTTTGTCCTGCAACGCGAAAAGTTCTTCCTGCTCCTCCGGACTCTTGACAAAGAGATTGTCGACTTTGCGCATGATCGTCCGAATCTCATACTGTTTATCAATGTCGTCAAAGCTTTTCTCCTTTGTCTGGAGCACGTAGTCCGCCTTAGTCATTTCTCGGAGAGGCTTCTTCACTATTGGGATTATTTTCTCCGTTGTAATCACTCTCCTTCCGAAATCATACTTTGCGCGTTTCGCCGGGGCGGCTATCTCTTCGTGTCTCCTCCGCTTCAGGTCTTGGCGGAAAGAGACAGAATACTCTACGGCTCTCGTTGCCAGGGGCAAGTCATCTGAGTTCTGAAGGTCGTCCATAAAATCTGGTTCCCCCAGCCCTATGGATCTGGCCGAGACGTCTCTCCTGCGGGGATGGGATCAGGAGGAACCGGACAGACCTTGGAAGAATCGGTCGCTTGTGGGGGCGACCGGGAAATGGAAATGGGAGCGGCTGACACTGTGAGGGTTTGAAGCGGCTGAGGCGGAGGATGTGATGGTGAACGGACAGCCTCGACGACTGACCTCGGGCGAAGGGTTTGGAGTTGTGCTCAGAGAAAGAGAGACGTTAGGGTTCTGAGCAAACTGATCGAAAGAATGGGGACCGCTAGAAGGACGCGGAGACGGGGAGGAGGATGTGGTCATGGCTCGCCCAGATTGAGCGGGGGACTGAGTGGAAGTAGAACTGGGTGAGACTAGAGAGACAAGGACAGCAAATGTACCTGCGGGCTCCGCCTGAGCCGATGCCGGGTGAATGTCTTCGTTTCTTGTCTCGGTGGCTGGCTTGGGACTGCCCAAAGGAATTGCCTCTGCGACGGCAGGACGCGGCTGCGGCTCTGCGACTGGCTGCTGCACTATCAGGCTAGGTCGCCTGATTTTCTCAACTCTCCTCCGCTTCTTCTCTTCTGGAACAACTGTCGGATCAGGGGAAGGAGACGAAGCAGGTGCAGCAGGCACTGATGCTCCCACGGTAAACTTGTACCGGGGTTTGACTTGCAGAAGGTCTGCCGCGACCGGTCTGCTTTCTGGCGGCGCTGGCGCTTTTCTTGCCTGAGGAAGTGCCTCGGGCGCTGCCTTGACTAACTCTTTCGCCTTTTCAGGCGCCGCCTTAGGAGCCACGGGCTGCATTGGATCGGCTCGGGTACTTGCTGGGCCGGCGCTGGCAGTTGCCGAAGTGTACAACCGTTTGGGAGGAGACCCACTTTTATAATCCTCAAAGGGGCCTCGGGGAACGTAACCTTGATATGCGAACGGCCGCCAGCTGTCATGATGCTGGTCATAGAGAACCGAGAAGTCGTTATCTACGGCCAGGTTTCTCCTTGTGGATTTATCGTGCTGCGTGCGGCATCTCATTTTCCAGCATTCGGTAATCTTTTCTTTAGACCAGTTAAGGCCTGCAATCTTGGACAGAAATTTTTTGAACCCTGGAGATGAGAAGTGATGGTCCGGGTTTCGCTTGGGGTCATATGTCACCTCCTCGCAGTAGAAATCCTGCCGGGGGGAGAAGCTTCCATTAATTCAATCTCCCAGTCAAGGTCCACATGGACCACGTCGCATCTATCTTCGGTTATATCCCGGGGGCACAAATGTGCAAACTTTCCCCTTATCCCATGAGGGTCATACTTCCAGCGCTGCGGCAGCAAAACCAGGCCAATCCGGGACAACGCTTGCTCTAGGTAGACATGTTGTCCTACCTCAATAATCTCAACGTTGGCCCAGGAAAGAGGGTATTGGAAAATCTGTCCTCTTTTCTTCCCTAGGCCAAACTCTTCTTCCACATAGTCCATCTGTCGGGCAACCTCCATCCCGAACAGATGCTCTGAGCACCAATAGGGCAGCAAATAGGGTTTGCCCTTGAACCCGTAGATTCTGATCACAATCCCCTGCGTCAGTCTAAAAACGTCCCCGAGCTTCTGATTTATCAAAGCACTCGTCATTTCTCTCGGGGGATGGGGGATTTCACTTTCGGTGAAGACTGACATGACGAATCCCAGAAAGTTGAAGTTGAACTTGTAGTAGGACCCTTTCCGGTATAAGTCATCCGTCCAGTTATAGACGGGCTGGGGCTCTCCCTTCTCGTTAACCTTCTTTAGGTTCAGGATCGGCATTTGGGGGTGCAGATGGTACAAACAAAGCCAGGCCAGAACGGAACTGAAACGAAAATCGGTTGACTGCCTCTTCTGAATCTTCAACAGGCTGGAATGAATGGCGTAAGCCAGCCAGTCTGCCCAGTCGAAAGAGATGGGGCGCTTTCCGCTCCGCTGCGCCGCTGGTTCGTAAGATTCTCCACACAGGAGGCATTCTGCCAGCGCCAGCTGGTACGGGTGCACCAGCTCATCGGAGTCGCAGCCGAGGATCCATGCCAAGATGGTATATAGATACTTGCTCTGAAATTTCGCCAAAGGCATGGGGCCAGTCGGCCATTGTCCGGCTGGAAGCGGGGCGTTGAGCTCTGAATTGAGGAAATCCCTCATTCGCTTGGTGTGCGTGAAACGTCCCGCTTGTTCGCCCAGACTGATTTTTCTGAGGATGGTGCCGGAGTCATACTCCAGCCCTGGGGCGAAAGCTGGCTGTACAGTCTCCCTGCGCAGTGCGAACAAGGGTTTGCCAACGGAACTGCAGATTTGCCGGGAAGCTGGTTTATAATGTCTAACAATTAAGTCTATCAGCTCCGGGCATTGGTGGACAGGAGGGCACATGAATCTGAAGAGATTTGATTTGTACGCCGCTCCAAAATGATGGGAGGGCGAAACTTTGTCAGCCCAGCTCTCCACATTCGCTCGCAGCTGAGTTAGGCTCATGGAAAACAAGCCGTCCACATATCCTGCCAGGTAATTCATCGGAGGTGGTAGGGATTGCCCACGCTGTACCTTCTTCGTCCGGGCCTTTGACTTTTTCTCTGGCGGAGGATCGCCTTTGAAAACTCCTGGCCGCGGCAAATCCCCTGGTTCGCTGCTTTCGCTGGACTGCGCTGACACGGGCCTTTTTCCCTTGTCCATCTCTCCGAGTCAGCAATAATGACAGGTTCAGGCTGTCTGCAACAAATTTCGCTATCAGAGGAATAATTAGCACTGTCCGAGGAATAATCTCTGCAATCTGGAATGTTGGCATGATTCTGACCCCCTTTTCTAGATAAAAACAGCGCCATTAATGCAACGCAGGAGGGGTAGGTCGGCTGAGTTAAAACCCTTGGTGGCTGCGCAGGAGAACGTTTGAGAAAAGACGCGCCCCGGCAGACGTGCCTTGCTTCTTTAGTTGCATTTTTCCTTGAAAAACGCGCAATCATTAATTCAGCTTTGGGGACTGCACCATGGCTGACGTTGCTGCCACCACTTGGGCACACTGCTCAAGACAAAACCTTTGGCGCGGAAACCCAGATTAAAACAAGTGCAAGCGCGCCTTGGGCCCAGCTTGGGGGTTTTTGAATTTTTCGTTATTATTTTTCTTTTGAAACGCGTCCCAACGCTGGCCCGGAAAACTAGGCGCAGCCGGGCTTCGCCCGAAGTTGGGCGCGGCCCGACCTCGCCGGCGAAGTCGGACTTCGCCCGAATTTCGGGCGAAGTTCGAACTTCGCGCGAAGCGCGTGCTTGAACTCTTTTGCTTGCTTGCTGCGCCCAAGGCTTCGGGCGCGGTCTGGGTCTTTGCCGCCTTTGGGCTTCACACATCTTTGCAACCTTCGCCCGTTGTCCGAACTGCGCAATGCGATGCTGACTTTGTTCGGACTTCGGCCGAAGCTTGGTGCGAAGTGCGAACTTCGCGCGAAGTTCGCGCTTCGCACGAGAGTAGAGCGCAGCGCGCACTTCGCGCGAGCGCTGGCCGAAGTCAGGCTTCGCTGCGAAGTTCGCACTTCGCGCAAACTTTGCGCGCAGTGCGTACTTCGCACGAAGGGTTGCGCAGTGCGTACTTCGGTCAAAGGATGAGCGGAGCTTCTTCTTGGTGTGCTTCAGTGTTTTCTCGAACAAACTTCGCAATTCGGCTGGGCCGAAGTCAGGCTTCGCTGCGAAGTCGGGCTTCGGCCAACACTTAGTCGATTTTTTGCTCTTTTTCTCCTTTCTTTCTCTGCATAGCCGAACTTCACCCCTCCTGCGGGGCAACGACAGACTTCGCTGCGAAGTCTGTCTTTCTCTCCCATGCCGCATTTAAGCTCAAAGAAGGAAAAAATAAACTGAAAGCTAAAACTGGAAACTATACATGCGGGGAAAAATAAAAAACACAAGGAAAAATTTTTACAAGGAAGGGCCACTCGGGCGCCTTCAACAGCGATAAAGCTTCAAGTGGAACCCGTTGACGGGGATGGGGAGGAGCTGACCCTCCATATCCGAAAGTATGTAGGCATTGAACTGATTCACCCGGGCAATCTGATAAGGGCCCTCCCAGAGAGCGTCAAATTTTCCGTGATTACCCGGTTTTGCCTTGTATGAGTCCCACTTCAGCACCAGGTCCCCGACTTCAAAAACTCGGGCAGTGGTGCCTTTGGCAAACCAGCCTTTAGTGGCTGCAATGTGATCCGCGAAGGCCTGGTATGCACTTTCTCTGTCTTCTTCCAACTGCAGGAGTTGGCACAATCTGTCGTCTACCGGGTCTCCGCTGCTCCTGTCTTCATCAACCATCCACAGGGCGGGGATTTCAATGTGTGATGGCATAACAACTTGCTTGCCATAGACGAGCGCATAGGGGGACGTCTTGAGGGATTTCTTGAACGCAACTCTGTCCGCCCACAGCGCCCGGTTCAGGAGCAAGTGCCAAGTCCGCTTATTCTTTTCAATGGTCCTCCGAAGAATTTTCAGGAGGTTCTTGTTAGTAGACTCGGCAAGGCCATTCCCCTACGGGTAGTAATTAGAAGACATCTTGTGATAGATGCCAAGTCTGCCGGTGTACTCCGTGAGTACAGCGCCTACAAATCCCGGACCGTTGTCTGTCACAATCGACTCTGGAACCCCGAAGCGGGTAATTAGGCTCTCAATGAACCTGATGACCGTTTCTTGGTCGGCGTTCTTGGTCGGGATCGCCTCCGTCCACCGTGTGAAATAGTCAGTAGCTGTGAGAATAAACTTGTGGCCGGCGGAGGAGTTAGGAGAAATCACCCCAATGAAGTCTAGAGCCCATTGCTGGAACGGAGCTTCGGCTTGAATCGGTTGAAGGGGAAGGGGTGCTTTTCTGTTTCGGCCAGCATACCTCTGGCATTGATCACATTTGGCGTAGACCGCATACGCGTCTGCGAACAGAGTGGGCCAATAGTATCCAGCCCTTATTATTTTTAAGGCCGTTGGCCTTGAAGAATGGTGACCCCCAGGCATCTCGGAATGAAAGTCTCCGAGGATCCTAGGCTGGTCAGATTTTATGACGCACCGCAACAGGATGCCGTCAATGTTTTTGAAGTAAAGCCCCTCGGGGCGAAGAGTGTACCTTAGTGCACCTAGCCGAAATCTCCTTCGTTGTGAGGCGTTCGAGTGATCGGGACATCTTCCGGTGCAGAAGTATCTCACCAGTTCATCTGTCCAATCACTCCCCTCCGATAAGGAGTTGGCTAGGTAGATGCGTGTCGCTGTGTCCTCCCACTTGCAGGCGGAGATGCCGGCTACAGCGCTTCGGGCCAATTCCTGACACAAGGCTCGGCCTCTGATAAGCTTGGTGGGCCGTACTTCGATGTCAAACTCCTGGATCTTGGCAATCCATCCCGCTCTCTTGTGACCCGGTTCTCCTTGCAAGATGACACCTGCGAACATCGGGGTGAATCACAAAGACAGGTGGTCTTACTCCGGGAGACAAAGTGCCTGAACTTTCGAAGGGACTTCATGACCGCATGGACCTGTCGCTCTATAAAATTGTACTTCTCTTCGTGCGGCAAAATCACTTGGCTTAGGAACGCAATGGGGCGCTCTTCACCGTCGTCTCCCTTCTGAGTCAGGACTGCAGCGTAACTTTCGGGTTCTCCCACTGCATATAGGATGAAGTCCTTGGAGTAGTCCGGGTTTGTCAACACCGGAGCTTGCGCAACTCGAGCCTTGATTTCCTCGAAAGCTTGCTCTCTCTCATCAGTCCATTCGTAAGGTGTGTCTTTCTTCAATAGTTCGGCCATAGGCTTGATCACTCGTGCGAAGTCCGGGATGAACTTCCGCACGAAGTTAATCTGACCGAAGAAGGACTGCAGCCCTTTTTTATCAGTGGGCTGGCAAGCGAACGAGGGCTTCTGCTCTGTCAGGGTCAATGGCGAGGCCTTCCTCGGAGATGACATGTCCCAGCAGCTTTCCTTCCTTTACCCCGAAGACAGACTTCTTCGGGTTTATAGAGATGCCGAATTCTCGACAACTTTCAAATATCTGTCGCAGGTGCGAAACATGATCTTCTCGTCGGTGAGAGAAAACAGTCATGTCATCAAGGTAGATGACAATAATCTTGTTGAGCAGCTCTCGGAAGGCCAGGTCCATGGCCCTTTGGAACGTGGCACCAGCATTGGATAAGCCAAACGGCATGCGCTGATAGGCGAACGTCCCCCACTTCGTGGTAAACGCCGTCTTATGCTGGTCTTCGTCTTTGACCCAAATCTGGTTGTAGCCGAAAAATCCATCTAAAAGTGAAAATCTCTGGGCTCCAGCAACGATATGTAGAATCTGGTCGATTTGGGGAAGCGGATAGTGGTCCCGGAGGGAAGCCTGATTTAGGTTTCTGAAGTCGACACAGAGACGTATGTCGCCATTCTTTTTCCTCACGGGCACCAAATTCGCGACCCAGGATGAATGTTTGATGGGGTAGATGATCTTGGCCTCCAGCATCTTCAAGAGCTCGGTCTTCATCATGGCCTCAATCTTTGGATTTACGGCCCTTTGCTTTTGTCGGAACGGCTTGGCGCCATCCTCTAGCTCGATGGTATGCTGGATGACAGATCTGTCATACCCCCTCAAATCCTCGTAGCACCAGGCCACGATGTCGGGGAACTCCTGGCACAGTGATCTAATCTGCACCAGCTCCTCCGACGTGCAGTCTGTTCCGACCTTGATGGTTTTACCAGGTTCGAGCTCCAGGTCAGCATACTGCCTCGGGTCTACTTTGATCCTGTGGGATATTGCTCTGTCATTTCGATCAAAGAGACTCTCTAATGTAATCAGTCCTTTTGGGACGTGATTATTCCGTAACTGTATCAACCCCTCATATTGCTCGTCATCAGGGTCTCTACCTTCGATTACACACTCTTCGTTAACCAGGAATGTGACGATCTCCTCGTCACAGCTGAATACCTGCCAGAAGGTATCCCTATCAGGCACAGAAGGCCTATAAATGGTGCGGACCGGCTTCAGTTTCTGGACGACGTCTTCAGCCGGAACGTACCTGGCTCCAACAGACGCCAGAATATCAGCGTGCTTGTTTCTCTCACGCGATATTGCCTTAACGTTCAATGAGTCAAACGATTCCATCAGGTCCCAGACCCGATTGCGGTACGCTCTAAGATAGTGATGCTTAGACGCGCATTTATTCGTAACTTGATGACACACTAACTCTGAATCTCCGAAAATTTGGAGATGCTTGATTCCGAGCCTTTCCGCCTTTCGCAGACCCAAGCACAGGGCTTCGTATTCCGCCGAATTGTTAGTATAGCTCCAGGCCAGCCTGTAGGCATAGTCCCTCTGGACTCCGGTTGGGGAAACCAGGAGGACCCCTGCATCGGCGCCATTCTTGCAACGTGCGCCGTCAAAGAAAAGCTTCCACAGCTCTTCGGGTGCAGGTCCTACTTCCTTCGCAACGGACACGTCAAGCTCCTCGGGCTGCTTAATGGAGTAACAGCCCTGCTCTGTCCCGATTACAGCATTGAAGTCTTGCAACGAGAACTCGTCTTCAAGCTGTAGCACTTCGAGAGCTTGCTCGGTCAGTTCTACTGTCACCAGTTCTTCCTCTGACAACTGGACCATGCAGTCCATCTCTCCTCCGGGTATCTTGTCTACTAGAAAAGGGGAAGGCTTCTCATTGAAAATTTTCAGTCTCCTTCCTTTGAAGGGCACTTCCATGTGCGAGTAGTCTAGAGACAGGTACCCGCCCAATTTTGCAGTGAACTCCCGAGAGAGACACATGCCGAAGTAAGGCTCCAGGTCAACAATCACGACCTCTTGGATGACCACAATGTCGAGAGCTTTGTGCAGCCGGATAGGGATGTCCTTTATGACACCAACTGTCTTGACAGGGGTGCCGTCTAATTGCAGCACACCTTGGCTGCTCCGTGTGTATTCCATCCCGATCTCATCGCAGACGGCCTTCGGCATCACAGTCGAGGAAGCACCAGAATCCACCATGCAGTTGTGAACTATGTGCCCTTGCATCCGCAAAGACAGATAAAAGGGTGGCGGTCTGTTCTTCCCAGTGGCGGAGACTGTCAAAGGTTGAACCAGGACAGCAGGCTGCATCTGCTTGCCGTTCTTCATGTTCTTCAGTGATTCTTGCAGCAGATCTACCTGGCCTGGAAGCAGAAGAGCATCGTACATGCTGATTCTGGCAGGAGTCTTCTTTAACTCGTCTACAATGCTGTAGCCCGAGGTACTAGCTCCTTCCGCTGGTTTAGCCGGTTCATACCTGGTCCGGTACTGTTGGGTGGCCTCAACTCGCTGTCTCTTGGTCAGAGACGGGTACTTCAGCTTCTCCTGGGCTTGTTCTTTGGTTTCAGCTGGGGGCTGAAGTAGAGGAAGCTTAGCGGGAGTTGGGGCCTTTGCTGGAGGCTTAGCTGGAACAGCAGCGGCCTTTGCTGGAGAAGGTTTAGCGGGAGCTTTATCTTTGGACGCCTTCTCCTGTGCTGTGTAAGGCCACAGCCGCTTGTACGGTGGCAGCCCATCGGGCTGCGGTTTTTCTCTTCTCGCGTATACCTGCAAAGGTTTAGCCGCGTCCGCAGCTCTCTTTTCTTCCTTGGCGGGCGTCACTGGATTCTCTTCTGGCAGGGCAAAATTGGCCTCACCGTCCAAGATCATGTACAGCTCATCATCTTCTATAGCGCTGCCGGCCAAGGTTTGGATGTAGTGCTGGTGCAAAGTGCAGTCTTCCTCCGAATGCGGGTCATTGCACGTAGTGCACCAGTTGACCTGGTCAGGAGGACCAGGTGGGTCATCTATAGCAGCATTTCTCGGAGGCGGACGCCTCTGCGGTTGGTTTTCTGGGGCTTTATCTTTTGTCAGCGCCGGTGGCGCATACGGCCTTCTAGGAGCAAAGTCCATTTGGGCCTGCTTCTTTTTCATAGCGGTCATGTCATTGGACATGGCATGATATCCGGACGCCAAAGCCCGCACTTCTTGTAGAATCGTGTTCTGGATGCTGTTGTCGGGAGGCGGCAACTGTGCCGGTGGAGGCAAAGCGGCCAATGGAGGAGGGTTAGAATAAGACGCATACCGCGGGGGAGCAGGAAGCGCTGGAAAATGCGGAGCGGGAGGAGGCGGATGAGGGTAATGCAACTGAGGCGGGCCGTATGGAGTTATGACCGGCGTCGGATTCCACTGCGGTTGGGGTTGCTGCCCTGAAGTAGACGGCACACCACCAGAAGCAGAAGGATACTGCGATCTGGGAAAGTCGGGATGAATCGGCTCCTGCACTCTGGACGGAAGCCTGCCGATGGAGATAATGTCAGCTTCAGCTTGCTGGGCAGCTTCGTATAGTGCAGGGAATTCGTCAATTCGGGCGATCTTCAGCAGCAGGCATATGTCTGAGTTGAAAGACCTCAGATAGTAGTGAGCAGCCATGCCGGCTGAAGGCCGAAGTTCGCGAGGTACCCGTTTCCAGGATCTCGCAAACCTAATGTTAAAATCAGACACCTCCTCTTGAGGATGCCTCTGGATTGCTTGGAACTGATGCAGTAGAGAGGTAGGATCAGCAGACTCGTTGCATCCTTTTACGATCCTCCTGGCAAGCTGGGGCCACCCGGTGATGGATCCCTCTGGCAGCGATCTCCACCAGTAGAGAAGCTTTCCCCTCAGGGAAAGGGCCAGCAGACGGGTCTTCACACTTTCATCGGTGATGGTATGCAGTGCGGCCGGGGCAAGGATGTCCTGGATGTGCTCGTACGTCGTCTTACCGTAGCCGTCGTATGTGGGAATAGACTTTAAAGTAGCAGGGGGCACAGCTTGCTGACCGATCAGGGCCAAAGGCCCTGTAGAGTCCACCGCCGGGAAGAGATCGTCGTCATTCGGCTGTTGAGCAGCCATTTCTTCTTCTTCTCTGCCGTCGGTTGTGTACTCGGTGTCGGTACTTTCCGAGGATGCAGGATTTTCCTCTTCCTCGGCCTCTTCTACTTCGTACTCGGCTCTTCCGACCTCAGCTTCGGCCTCTTCTTGGATCTCAGCCTCGGCTTCGTCGAAACGAGCTCGCGGATCAGCCGGCCTGGGTATCTCGCCTCGAGCGTGGATGTCTAGTTCATAGAACTCAGGCGGGTTTCTCGGATTTCTTGTCGCCACCTTCTCGTGTGCATGAAGGTGACAGGACCGGTCTTCTAGACTCAGAGGATTTGTTCGTGCAGAGTCGCCAGGTGTTCAGATTTGGAACAGCAATGAAGCGAACACCGGTGCTTCGATTCTGTCGGGGGTGAGAAACTTCCTTGTCTCACCAAGAGCTCAGGAACTGTCAGCGCCAGGTGGAGACTGATCGGAAAATCTCTCGTCAGATGTGGGACCCGTGTTCCGCCGAGCGGGTCAGAAGAACTGTTGCGCTAGGTGGAAACTGGACGGGTACTCTTTCTTTAAATCGTGGGACAAGCGTCCCACCGTGCGTGCCAGAAACTGTTGGTTACGAATCTGCCATGAGGAAAGGATTTTTGGTTAATGCGCCCAGATTCGCCCACCAGCATGAAAGGCCGGAAGGAAGAGATGCCTTCCGAGCCAATCTCCGGAGAAGGCCGGCTCCTTGGGGGGGGGTCTGATTTAAGCCAAAGGGAACAGGAAAGAAATAAATGAACTGAAAGAGACAAATGTACAGAAAGAGATTACAAATATGTCCAAAGGTTGGTGGGGGGAACTAACAGTACGGGAACACACCAATCACCGCTACTTACTGCATACAAACACAGAGCATGACAAGGAACCGCAAAACCTAGGCATACTTCCGATACACCAGCAGCGTATGCACAGCTTCAATAGCTCCCTAGCAAACATTCCCTACAAGGAACTAACAGCAGGGGATCGTATCAATCACCAGATACTTACACTGACAGGGGTAGAAAGTAAACTTAGAGATGTCAGAGCCAGGTATATGTGTTAGGCAGAGAGTTTAACCGCACAGCTTCAATGGCTCCCTAGCAAACATTCCCTACAAGGAACTAACAGCAGGGGATCGCATCAATCACCAGATACGGGCCAGCAACGTCACACATAACTGATGGAACTGCTACCAGATCTATTATATGAATGCTTTAAATTAATGAAGTACAAAAGGTGCTTTAAACAAGCAATGCTAGAGGAACCTGATCGCCAAATTCCAAAATGAATCAACAAGCCGCGACACAGGTGGGCCTAAGGCATATAATGAAAGACAGACATAAAAGAATAAAGACGGTAGAGAATGTAACCAGGCATACAGATTGTATTCATAAGCAGAAGCACGGTTACAGTAAGCACAGTAGTTCCCTAACAAACATTCCCCTTCCACCCTTTTACAATGAATTCAAGATGGGCTTTTATAGCCCGAGTCCCACCCGTTACATTAATGGGCACAGAGTCCCAGTCAAACATAAGCTGACAGAAGCGGCGAAAGAGCTGCAAATGCTGACCTTTTGTCGGACTGGGCTGTACCCGCAGCATGGTCTTCCTGGAAGCTGGGCAGCTACGTGGCGGAGTGCTGGGCAAAACTTCAAGTCGGCAGGCTCGCTGGTAGCTGGAGCAGGTGAAACCTCAGATCAGCTTTGAATGAGGATATTAACGCAGGCGGTGCAGGCAGCCCATGCTTATCCCTTTTTGGTCGGCAGTCTTGGTTCAAATCCCGAAGCTGGACACTTGTCTGATGATGGGTTATGCTGTGTGACACATGCCTACCTTAGAGGGCAGTCTATCCATCTTCGCTTGGGATCGGGGCTCCTTGGGATGCGTGTAGAAATCAGTGCAGTCGGGGAAGGCCTTCAAACCTTGGTCAAATTCCGGGTTTGTTCCCCTACCGCACACCTGTCAAGGGCGCATTCCGACTCTGTTGAGAAGTCGAACTGCGCACAGGCGAACACTGGTGTCTGTCGCCATATGGACCTGCTCCGGCATTTTATCTTTCTTCTGCATTGACCTGCCAGTCTGCCAGTGCAAGGTGCGCCCAGAAAGTGGGGCGAAGTACGCACTTCGCACCAAAACTGGGCGAAGTACGAACTTCGCACCAAAACTGGGCGAAGTACGCACTTCGCACCAAAACTGGGCGAAGTGCGAACTTCGCACCCAGACTTAGCCAATTTCAGATAGACCTGCTGGAAAGTTGGAAAATCAACTGGGGGACTCCAAGGAAAAAAGGGGGGAGAGAAAGAGAATGGGAAAGAAAAGGAAAGGGAGAGAAGGAAGAAAAACGGAAGGAGGAAAAGAAGAGCAGCACTGTTACAAAACAATATTGAAGACATTGCACCCCGTGCAAAATGTGACAACAGGAGCATGAGTATTGCATTCTCATTCATTTGATGTTATGGGCTTCTTCTTTGATCGGATGGTTGGTGTGACTATTTTTAGATCACCTTTGGTTTTTTCATTTCTTTTTGGCCTGCAAATTCCTTAAATTGGAGAGTTTTGGAACATAGCATGGGCTGCTGATCTTTTTGTCGGAAAATCTAGAGCGCTACTCCTTTCTTCTCTTTATTAGCATCTCTTGTAAGACCCGACTTTCAGAAGTTTTGCTCTTCTTGCGCCCTTTGGAACTTTTTGCCTTCCAACCTTCAGAATTTTATACGCTTTGCAGGCCATCAGAACTTTTGCATTCCGCCTTCGGTCAAAACTTTTATAAAGTGGTGTCAACCTTTGATTGGAACTTTTGCCTTCTGCTTTCCATTATTTATCAACACTTTTGAGAATACTTGTCCCTCAGAACTCCTTTTTGCCCTTTGACATTCGAAACTTTTCATCACCCTTCGACGTTCAAACCCTTTTAGATGGCTCATGGGCCGTCGAAACTTTTGCTTTCCACCTTCAGTCAGAATTTTTATAGAGTGGCGCCAATCTTTTCAGTCAACTTTTGCCAGCACTTGTCCAATATTTCTTTCTTCACCTTCAAACTATTTTGCCTCTACTTAGGCCATCTTTAAAATTTTCGTAAGGCAAAAGTTTTTGAGTATAGTGAGAATTCACTACAGTTCTATAGTTGTCAACATCTGTTCTTTTTCTGCAGATTCATATTTCATCATAGTATCCCAATTACTATAGAAAAGTAAGCAAGTTATATTGTTGTAAATTCTGAATATCAAAGTTCTTTTTTTCAAGATTTTATTAGGATTTTGAACTACTATTATAAGTAGTATTATAACTAGAAACTTGCATAATATCACTTCATGCATACTTTGAAGCTGGAGAATGATCCATCACCTTGGAAGTCTACTTCATGGTCACTGAGTAGTAAATGTCCTCAAGTACTGTTTGGGTCCATCTGGTGATCTATCTCCATGGAAGGCTGCTTCAAGGCTACTGAGTGATTGATCTCCTCAAAGGGCTACTTTGGGGCCACCAAGTGATCTATATTTATTCTTATTCTTTGGGACAAATGGTTGAACATAATTAGTTGGTTGGAGTACCAGAGTTAGTGGTCTAATGAAAGTGAATGTTAAGGAATGCCTATCGATGGATGGGTAATGTTGATTATGCTTTGTGCTTATCCCTTTAGGATTATATATTTGAATGCTTATCCACAAATTGTCAATGTATTTGTATTACAATATTCAATGTGGGTATCAAATGAGGGACATCATATCATAGATACTAAATCAAATCTATATGTGAGCAATTGTTCCAAGAATGGAAAGAGTCCATGGCTTACAGATTGCAATACAACCTTAAATGTGGGGTTGACACATTATCGTAATATGCTAAAACTAGTCAAAGAATGCAAAACACGTGCTAGGCTAATAGATTCACTTTCAGATAGGTGTAATAGCATAATGGATAGTTTACTCAGTCCTTGCATGATATGTTGAACAATGCTCAGTCCATTTTGCCTAAGCCAAATTATAACAACAAAGAACTGAAAAAATACATAGGAAATTGTTAGAAATAGTCCCTAAGAAAAAAAAATGAAATATGCCAGGTCATTCCATGCAAGAAAGTTGTCAAATCAACGTGTAAATCAACTTGCAATACCAAATAATATATTAAATAGCATATTTTGTAAATAGATATGATCTTTCAAATATATGATGTTTTTCTTTTGATTGGGTAAAGATCAGGTTTTGAAAGGGGCCTATTCCCTTTTACAATGCTTTCCCCTGAATTCCCAAAATTTAGCATTTGTACTCTATTTCATTTACAATTCAAATCAGAGTTGATCTATACTCCCTTCTTATCAACTTAGCATTTACAATTCTGTCCAAAATTGTGCTGAACTCACTTGAATCAACTTAACAGTGCCTCCTACCATACTATTTCTGGGATCTTCACTTAATCTAATTCAATTTGTTTTGTGAATTTTTCTGACCACTCATGCCAATCCTTCTCTACCACCTTAGTGATATTCTCCAGAATTACAAAAAAAAATTAGAGTAAAGCATGGGTTTTTGAAAGGGCCCTCAATCCCCTTGTACAGAGGTTTGAACTTGGGTCTCCAGAATGAAAACCCAAAGACATACCACTACAGTATCCCTCATGGGACAAATAGATGACCTTTGAACCTCTAGAAATTTTCACAAATTCTTTTGAAACCAATGCTATATTCTTCTAGGAAAGCTCAGTCATCTTGAAGATGCTAAAAATCCAAACAAGCCTGTTTAAAAACAGCAGTGTAGTTCTTCTCCACCATTTAAACACATTTAATCCAAAACTGTGATGATGCATTTTATAACTCTAAAAACACACTAAATAAAGTTGATTCCGAGTAACCAGTCATTTCTAACGTGGCCCATCATTTAAGCATGTTACTTTGATCTGGATAACATTGGCAGGCATCAAAAAGAGTTAGAAAATTGGAGGCCTGTTTAAGTGGTTTCTCTGAATTCTATCATGATTCTTTTAATGCAGTGACCATTTTTAACTAATCCAATATGAGCATATGCATATGCATAAAAAGATATCCTTAATGCTTACTAACATAGTTCTTTTAACAGTTTTTCTTCCTTGCTGGCCAATACTTCCGTATAAATAAGACCTTTGGCTGTAACGTATGGAACTGACCATTAAAGAACAGATTCTGTTGGGAAGGCAGTTATTGGTTACATGGCATATCTCTAAAAACAACATATCCTATGTGACAATACTCAGATGAAAATTTGAGAAACTCAAAAAGTTTCATGGTGATTGAGTAGACATAAATTCATTGTAATATTGTCATTATCTTCCGGTCATGCTATGTGATTCCAAGAGGAGATTAGTCTTTGACATAGATGAATGAATTCATCTAATGTATCACATATCGAAAGGCAAAGTCTGTATGACCTGATATGATTCAAAAGGTCTTTGACATTTAATTCAATACTCAGATGAAAATTTGAGAAACTCACAAATTTTCATGGTGATTGAGTAGACATGAATTCATACTATTATTGTCATTATCCTCCAGTCATGCTATGTGATTCCAAGAGGAAATTAGTCTTTGAAATAGATGAATGAATTTGTCTAATGTATCAAATATCAAAAGGCAAAGTCTGTATGACCTAATATGATTCAAACGATCTTTGATATTTAATGCAAATGAAATAAAGCACCCTAAACTAACTAAAAACAAGAAGCACCATGTTTGCAATGTGTCTTTTTAAGAAAGAAGAATGATGGATAGAATACTTGCCTCTCCTATACATTTCCAATTCTTCAAGTCCAGCTCCTTGTGGTCGATTTCATTCTCATACTAAGAAAGGAAATTGAAACAATTATATATTTGTTATTGAATAAAAACAATTAAATTTTTTAGATAAAACAAGACGTCTCACTATATAATAAAAACTAAGCAAAAAATGTGAATATCGTGGCAATGTTCTAAACTAAATTTGTTTTAAAGGTAAACAAAAACAATAGCTGTGTAAATCAGAGGTCAATTTATTGTATCAACTTCAGTTGTCTATCACTTTGTGATTAATGTTGGCGCTTGGATCCATTGGAGCTCCTTTCTATCTCTGTTGTACCTCGACTTCTAGCTCTCTTAATCATTACTTTTACCATTTTAGGGTTTATCCATTTTGGGTAACCCTCAAGGCTGTAATTTTATGCCATACAGTCGTTCCACTTTAAAGTAGTTTACACTAGATTCTTTACTCTAGTTTAGATTATTTTTGTAAAACTTTGTGTTTACTACAATGCATTCTAATTTGTAACAGCTCTTTTCAATGAGTCCCATTGCCCTAATTTGGCCATCTGTGGACATTAATAGAATTATCTTATCTTATTATACAGGCAAGCAAAACAGATTTGAGGAGGAAAAATTCCAAGAAACAAGCTAGCAATAAAGAACAATATTATTGTGATGATAGACTAACTTGTCATGAAGCAAAAATTCCACCAGCACCAATGCAGAATCACATGAGGAGGAAAAGGAAGAAAAGACATGCTAGAAAGAAACATGGCATCATGAAGACTGAACCAGTTGAACACATACAAAAGGCATAAGAACCTTCAGCTACAACTTACTTTGCATCATATGAAGACACTGATTACCTGTTGAACCTGATCACGGTAAGCAATGAAGGATAATACAGATTCCACTATCCAATGGAAGGAGATCCACGTTGAAGACTAAAAGTCATCAATACCCAAATAATGTAATACATGGGGGTGTTAGAAATAGATTATATTACATCATTTGGATCATGTAAATGTACCTGTTGCCACATTTTGCACGGGGTGCCATGTTTTCATTTTTTTGTAAGTATGCTGCTCTCCCTTCCCTCCTCCTCCTTTCCCTTTCTCCACTGTCCCCTTTCTCCCCTTCTGTCAGCTTAATTTCCCCTTTTTCCCCCCTTGAACTTTCTTCGGTCAAATTCCCAAAACAGAGCAAAAGGTCCCTGAAAAATTCTAAGTCTAAGAGCGCAACCCGACTTCGCAGCGAAGTCGGGGTGCGCCCTTAAGTTCGAGCGCACTCGGGAATGCGAAGTGCGGAAGAGGACCGAAAAGGAGCAAAATTTGGCTAAGTACAGGAGCGCAACCCGACTTCGCAGCGAAGTCGGGGTGCGCTCTCTTTCCTGCGCGCACCTGGGAAGCAGCGGATCCTGAAAATCGGCTAAGTGCCAGAGCGCAACCCGACTTCGCAGCGAAGTCGGGCTGCGCCCTCATTCCTGTGCGCAGTCTGAACAGCAGCCAAAAATGACTAAGTGCTGGGTGCGCAACCCGACTTCGCAGCGAAGTCGGGCTGCGCCCTCTGACTTGTGCGCACTTGGGCAGAATCTTTCAAACAGCCCAAAAACTGTCTAAGGCACGGAGGCCTCCCCAACTGCGTTGTTCCCCACTTGCGCTGTCTAATTGCGCTCTGATTCCGGGCGAAGTCGGACATGAAAGAGAGACTGCCTTTCAAGGCAGATGCGTCCCTCATCAAAATTTGACAAGTGTCCAGCCTCGGGATTCGAGCCGAAGATGTGACAGGAAAAGGACAAGCGTGGGCCAAATTATCTACCGCAGCTGCCCGCATTTAAGCTGACTCAAAGTTCCATCTACCGCAGCTACCCGCATTCAAGCTGACTCAAAGTTTCATCAACCGCACTGCCACGTAGCTGCCAGGTTTTAAGGTGGACCTTGCTGCAAGTACAGTCCCTGTCTGCAGGAGTCAACATTAGCAGCTCTTTTGCCGCTTTTGTCAGCTTTGTCAGCTATTGTCGGGTCTGGGATTTTGTGCCCAGAGTTGTAATCGGGGGGAAATTGCACTATAAATAGCTGCACCACATCATTGTAGAAAGGGTGGAAGGGGGATATCCTGCTAGGGAACCATTTTAGCTATATGTTTGCTTCTGAATCCAAGATACACTTGGCTCTATTTGCTGTTATCGTTCTTTATGCTGCCTTTACTTAGCATTTCTGCCTCATGTTGCTTATTTTATTGCTTACTGTTATTCTGCTATCTGGATACCGGTATTTGATGATTAAGTATTCCTGGAATGCATAGCTAGAGGATACATAGAATGTATGACAGTTGTAGTTTTTGTAATGTATTCTGTATTTAATTGTTGTTAGTAGTGGTGATTGATCGTTGTCGTGCTGCTTATCCTCCCCACCCAACTCAAATCATATTTGCATTTCTTTTCGCATTTTTAATTCCTTTCCTGCACTCTGAGCTTAAAACATCCGAGAAAACACATAGGAAGCCGACCTTCTCCGGAGATTGGCACGGAAGGCATTCCTTCCTTCCGGCCTTTCAATCTGGTGGGCGAATCTAGGGCGCATTTCACTAAATCCTTTCCTAGTGGCAGATTCATAACCAACAGTTTCTCTGGCACGCCCGGTGGGACCCGAAAGTTTCCCACCCAAAATAGAATCGAAGCATCGGTGTTCACTTCATTGCTGTTAAAATCAGAACACCTGGCGACTCTGCAAGTACCTGAATATTCTCTGAGTCCGTGAGACCGGTCCAAGCGCCTTCATGCATACAAGAAGGTGGAGAGCAAGGAATTTGAGAAACCAGCCTGATCTCTACGAAATTGACATCAACGCTCTGGGAGAGCGCGTCAGGCTGGCTGACTACCAAGCTCGCATAGACGAATCCGAAACCGAAATCGAAGAGGCCGAAGTTGAAGAGCAACCTACATCTTCGGACGACACCGATACCGAGTACACGACCGGAGGGGAAGAAGAAATGGCTGCTCAGCAAAATGATGACGACCTCTTCCCAGCGGTCGACTCCACGGGGCCCTTGGCCCTAGTCGGACAAGAGGCTGTACCCCCCGCTGCCTTGAAGGCCATCCCTACTTATGATGGCTACGGCAAAACGGCGTATGAACACATCCAGGACATTCTGGCCTTGGCTGCGCTACACTCTATTACTGATGAGAGTGTCAAGACCCATCTACTGGCTCTTTCCCTAAGGGGGAAGCTTCTCTATTGGTGGAGATCTTTGCCAGAAGGATCTATCACGGGGTGGCCTCAGCTGGCAGGCAGGCTTGTAAAAGGATGCAACGAGTCTGCCGATCCCTCTTCATTGTTGCATCAGTTCCAAAGTATCCAACGACACCCACAAGAGGAGGTATCAGACTTCAACATAAGGTTTGCGAGGTCTTGGAAAAGAGTACCTCGCGAACTGCGACCTTCAGCAGGTCAGGCTGCACACTACTACTTGAGGTCTTTCAACTCAGATATCTGCCTACTTCTGAAGATAGCCCGAGTCGATTCCTTCCCTGCCCTATACGAAGCTGCCCAACAAGCGGAATTAGATATAATCTCCATAGGCAGACTCCCGCATAGAGTGCAGCCCCCTATTTATCCTGATTTTCCTCAGTCCCAGTACCCATCGGCCTCTGGTGTGATGCCTTCATCTTCAAGTCAGCACCCCCAACAGCCATGGAATCCAGCACCAGTTATAAACCCCTACGGCCCGCCTCAAATTCATTATCCTAACCCACCACCTCCGCCTCCGCAGTATCCCGCACTCCCAGCTCCCCCTCAGTACGCGGCGTATTCTGCACCCCCGCCATTGGCTGCATTACCTCCGCCGGCCCGGTTGGCACCTGCAGACAATGATATTCAAAATAAAATCCTCCAAGAGGTACGGGCTCTGGCCTCTAGGTATCATACCATGTCTAACGACATGACGATAATGAAGAAGAAGCAAGCCCAAATGGAGTTCCTTCCAAGGAGACCATATCCTCCTCCGACGCTAACAAAAGATCAAGCCGCACAAGCTCAAAGGCACCCCCCTGCAAGGAATGCTGCCAATGAGGATCAACCTGGCACTTCTGACCAGGTTAACTGGTGCTCCACGTGCAACGATCCACACTCAGAAGAAGGGTGCACGCTGCATCAGCACTATCTCCAGACCCTGGGCAGCGCCATAGAGGATGAATTATACATGATCCTGGACGATGAAGGCAACTTTGCCGTCCCAGAAGAAGATCCTGCGTTGCTCCTAACCAAGGAAGGCAAAAAGCCCATTGAGGCTGTCGTGGCCCAAGCAAAGCCGTTAAAGGTATACGCCAGAAGAGAGAAGGCGCAACCTGCTGGGCTACCACCTGACAAGTCACTGTGGCCTCCTGCAGCCAAAGAAAGGTTTCCTACGCTCAAGGCTCCCGCAGTGAAAGCCCCCGCAGCTCAGCCTCCAGCCGAAACAAAAGAACAAGCTCAAGAGAAGCTGAGATATCCGTCGCTGACGAAGAGACAGAGAGTCGAAGCCACGCAACAATACCGGACCAAGTATGAGCCTGCGAAAGAAATAGAGGGAGCCAGCACTTCAACCTACAGTATAGTTGATGAGCTAAAGAGGACCCCCGCGAAGATAAGTATGTACGAGGCTCTTCTGCTCCCTGGGCAAGTTGATCTGCTATAAGAATCCTTGAAAAGCATAAAAGACGGAAAGCCGACGCAGCCTGCTGTGTTAGCTCAGCCCCTGACAGTTTCTGCCACCGGAAAAACAGGCCACCTCCTTTCTATCTGTCATTACGGATGGAAGGCTACATAGTACACAACTGCATGGTGGATTCTGGTGCTTCCACGACCGTCATGCCGAGAGCCGTCTGCGAAGAGATCGGTATGGAATATACAAGGAGCAGCCAAGGTGTGTTGCAGCCTAGATGGCACCCCCGTCAAGACATTTGGTGTCATCAAGGATATCCCGATCCGACCGCATAAAGCCCTCGACATAGTGGTCATACAGGAAGTCGTTGTGGTCGACTTGGAACCCTACTTCGGCATGTGCCTCTCTAGGGAGTTCACCGCAAAGCTGGGTGGATATCTGTCTCTGGATTACTCACATATGGAAGTGCCCTTCAAAGGAAGGAGACTAAAGATCTATAATGAAAAGCCTTCCACATTTCTAGTAGAGAAGATACCCGGAGAAGAGCCACAGAACGGCATGGTTCAGCTGACAACTGAAGAACTGGTAGTGGTTGATATGACAGAGGAGGCCCTTGAGCTGTTACAAGTAGAGGATGAGTTCTCCTTGCTGGACTTCAATGCCATGATTGAGACCGAGCAAGGCTGTTACTCCGTCACCCAGCCTGAAAGACTTGACCAGTCATCAAGGAAAGAGGTTGGACCCGCACCAGAAAAGCTATGGAAGTTGTTCTTTGATGGCGCCCGATGCAAAAATGGCGCCGGTGCGGGTGTACTTCTGGTTTCCCCGTCCGGAATCCAGAAGGACTACACTTACAGGCTGGCTTGGAGCTGTACTAATAACGCAGCGGAGTATGAAGCTCTATGCTTGGGTTTGAGAAAGGCAGAGAGACTGGGGGTGAGACATTTGCAGATCTTTGGCGACTCAGAGCTGGTGTGCAACCAGATTACGAATAAGTGCGCCTCCAAGAAGCATACCTCAAGGCATACCGTAACCGTGTCTGGGACCTGATGGAGTCATTCGACTCTTTGAATGTCAAAGCCATATCACGTGAGAAGAATAAACATGCTGACATTCTGGCGTCTGTTGGAGCCAGGTACGTTCCGGCTGATGACACTGTCCGTAAGCCGAAGCCGGTTCGTACCATCTACAGTGCCTTCGTGCTCGATAAAGACACCCATTGGCAGGTGTTTGATTGTGACGAGGATATCGTCACTTTTTTGATTAACGAAGCAAGTACTATAGAAGGTAGAGACCCTGATGACGAGCAGTACGAGGGGTTGATACAGTTAAAAAACAATCATGTCCCGAAAGGACTGATTACCCTAGAGAGTCTCTTTGATCAGAACGATAGGGCAATATCCCACAGAATCAAAGTAGACCCCAAGCAGTACGTGGACCTGGAACTGGAACCTGGAAAAACAATCAAGGTCGGGACGGACTGCACTGAAAAGGAACTAGAGCAGATCAGATCTTTATGCGGAGAGTTCCCTGATATTGTGGCCTGGTGCTACCAAGACTTGAAGGGGTATGACAGAGAGATGATCCAACATACCATAGAGTTGGAAGATAATGCAAGACCTTTCCGATAGAAGCAAAGGGCAGTGAACCCAAAAATTGAAGCCATGATGAAAGCAGAGCTCTTAAAGATGCTGGAGGCCAAAATCATCTACCCCATCAAGCACTCATCTTGGGTCGCGAATTTGGTCCCTGTGAGGAAAAAGAATGGAGACATCCGCCTCTGCGTGGATTTCAGAAACCTCAATCAAGCTTCGCTGAAGGACCATTATCCGCTTCCCCAAATTGATCAGATCCTCCACATCGTTGCTGGAGCACAGAGGTTCTCTCTCTTGGACGGATTCTCTGGATACAACCAAATATGGGTAAAGGACGAAGATCATCACAAGACAGCGTTCACCACCAAATTGGGAACGTTTGCATATCAGCGCATGCCCTTCGGCCTGTCTAATGCCGGCGCTACGTTTCAAAGAGCCATGGACTTGGCGTTCCGGGAGCTGCTCAACAAGGTCATTGTCATCTACTTGGATGATATGACCGTATTTTCTCACAAGAGAGAGGACCATGCTTCCCACTTGCGGCAAATATTTGAGAGATGTCGTGAATTCGGCATTTCCATCAACCCGAAGAAGTCAGTCTTCGCGGTAAAGGAAGGTAAGCTGCTAGGACATGTCATTTCTGAGAAAGGCCTTGTAGTGGACCCTGACAGAGCAGAAGCCTTCCTTCGATTACCCATCCCAATCGACAAGAAGGGGTTGCAATCATTCTTCAGCCAAATCAACTTCGTGAGGAAGTTCATACCGGACTTCGCACAAGTAATTAAGCCCATGGCCGAACTCCTAAAAAAGAATGCCAAATTCTTGTGGACTGACGAAAGAAAGCAGGCCTTCGAAGAGATCAAGGCCAGAATCGCGCAAGCTCCGGTGTTGATAAATCTAGATTATTCCAAGGATTTCATCCTGTACGCGGTGGGAGAACCCGAGAGTTACGCCGCAGTCCTGACTCAGAAGGGAGATGATGGCGAAGAACGCCCCATAGCGTTCTTAAGCCAGGTGATTCAGCCACATGAAGAAAAGTATAATTTTATTGAGCGGCAGGTGCACGCAGTCATGAAATCCCTCAGGAAGTTCAGGCACTTCGTCTCCCAGAGTCGGATAACTGTCTTCGTGATACACCAAGAATTTCATCGTACAAGGGGAGCCAGGTCACAAGAGGGCAGGATGGATAGCCAAAATCCAAGAATTTGACATCGAGGTATGGCCAACGAAGCTGATCAAAGGCCGAGTGCCAAGAGCTGGCCCGAAGTGCTGCAGCTGAAATCTCTGCCTACCAGTGGGAAGATCCGATAGCAGAAACTAACCTTGCCAACTCCTTATCAGAGGAAAGTGATTGGACGAATGACCTGGTGCAGTATTTTAGCACAGGGAGATGTCCAGATCATCTCAATGCCTCACAAAGGAGGTTTAGGCTAAACGCCTTGAGATATGTACTACGCCCCGAGGGGCTGTATTTCAAAAACATTGACGGCATCCTGTTGCGATGCATCAGAGAAACAGATAAACCGAAGGTCCTCGGAGAATTCCACTCCGGGATGCCTGGGGGACATCATTCTGGGAGGCCTACGGCCTTAAAAATTATCAGAGTCGGGTATTATTGGCCCACTCTCTTCACAGACGCACATGCGGTCTGTGTTAAATGTGAAAAATGCCAAAGGTTCGCCGGTAGGAACAGAAAGGCACCCTTGCCCCTCCAGCCAATTCAAGCCGAGACTCCGTTTCAGCAGTGGGGTCTAGACTTCATCGAGGCCATCACGCCTAACTCTGCAGCGGGACATAAGTTCATCCTTACAGCCACCGATTATTTCACTCGGTGGGCAGAGGCGATCCCCACTAAGCACGTAGACCAAGAAACGGTCATCGGGTTCCTTGAGAGCCTCATCACCCGTTTCGGGGTCCTAGAGGCAATAGTTAGGGACAACAGTCCGGGGTTCGCAAGAATGGAGACATCCGTCTCTGCGTGGATTTCAGAAATCTTAATCAAGCCTTACTAAAGGACCATTGCCCGCTTCCCCAAATCGATCAGATCCTCCACATAGTTTCTGGAGCACAGAGGTTCTCTCTCTTGGACGGATTCTCTGGATATAACCAGATATGGATAAAGGACAAAGATCAGCACAAGACAGCGTTCACCACCAAGTGGGGAACGTTTGCATACCAGCGCACGCCCTTCGGCCTGTCTAATGCCGACCCTATGTTTCAGAGAGCCATGGACTTGGCCTTCCGAGAGCTGCTCAACAAGGTCATTGTCATCTACTTGGATGATATGACTGTATTCTCTCACAGGAGAGAGGACCATGCTTCCCACCTGCGGCAGATATTTGAGAGATGTCGTGAATTCGGCATTTCCATCAACCCGAAGAAGTCAGTCTTCGCGGTAAAAGAAGGTAAGCTGCTAGGGCATGTCATTTTTGAGAAAGTTCTTGCAGTGGATCCTGACAGAGCTGAAGCCCTTCTCCGCTTACCCATCCCAGTCGACAAGAAGGGGTTACAGTCATTCTTCGGCCAAATCAACTTCGTGAGGAAGTTCATACCGGACTTCGCACAAGTAATTAAGCCCATGGCCGAACTGTTAAAGAAGGATGTCGAATTCTTGTGGACTGACGAAAGAAAGCAGGCCTTCGAGGAGATCAAGGCTAGAATTGCGCAAGCTCCGGTGTTGATCAATCCAGACTATTCCAAGGATTTCATCCTGTATGCGGTGGGAGAACCCGAGAGTTACGCCGCGGTTCTGACTCAGAAGGGGGACGATGGTGAAGAACGCCCCATAACTTCTTGAGCCAGGTGATTCAGCCGCATGAAGAAAAGTACAATTTTATTGAGCGGCAGGTTCACGCAGTCATGAAATCCCTCAGAAAGTTCAGGCACTTTGTCTCCCAGAGCCGGATAACTATCTTCGTGATACATTCGGACGTCAGGAATTTCATCATACAAGGGGAGCCAGGTCACAAGAGGGCAGGATGGATAGCCAAGATCCAATAATTTGACATCGAGGTACGGCCAACATAGCTGATCAGAGGCCGAGCCTTGTGCCAAGAGTTGGCCCAAAGCGCTGCAGCTGAAATCTTTGCCTGCAAGTGGGAAGATCCGATAGCAGAAACCAACCTAGACAATTCCTTATCAAAGGAAAGTGATTGGACAAATGACCTGGTGCAGTATTTTAGCACCTGGAGATGTCCAAATCACATCGATGCCTCACAAAGAAGGAGGTTTAGGCTAAACGCCTTAAGATACGTACTTCGCCCCGAGGGGCTTTATTTCAAAAACATTGACGGCATCTTGTTGCGATGCGTCAGAGAAACAAACAAACCCAAGGTCCTCGAAGAATTCCACTCCGGGATGCCTGGGGGACATCATTCTGGGAGGCCTACGGCCTTAAAAATTATCAGAGCTGGGTACTATTGCCCATTCTCTTCACAGACACACATGCGGTCTGTGTCAAATGTGATAAATGCCAGAGGTTCACTGGCAGGAACAGAAAAGCACCCTTGCCCCTCCAACCAATTCAAGCCGAGACTCCGTTTCAGCAATGGGGTCTAGACTTCAACGGGGTCATCACGCCTAACTCTGCAGCAAGACACAAGTTTATCCTTATAGCCATCGATTATTTCACCCGGTGGGCAGAGGCGATCTCCACTAAGCATGCGGACCAAGAAACGGTCATTGGGTTCCTCGAGAGCCTCATCACCCGTTTCGGGGTCTCGGAGGCAATAGTTACAGATAATGGTTCGGGGTTCGCAGGCGCTGTACTCATGGAGTACACCAGCAAATATGGCATCTATCACAAGATGTCTTCGAACTACTACCCGCAGGGGAATGGCCTGGTTGAGTCCACCAACAAGAATCTGCTGAAGATTGTTAAAAAGACAGTAGAGAGAAACAAGAGGACATGGCACCTACTCCTGAATCGGGCGTTGTGGGCGGATAGCATATCATTCAAGAAGTCTATCAAGACATCCCCCTATGTGCTCGTGTACGGCAAGGAAGCAGTTCTGCCTACCCACATAGAGATACCTGCACTCTAGATGCTAGATGAAGAAAAAGGCAACAGGGATCCAGTGGACGCCAGACTTTGCCAACTCTTGCGGTTAGAAGAAGAAAGGGAAAAGGCATACCAGGCCTTTACTAAACATGCTGAAGCGACCCAAGGCTGGTTTGCGAAAGGCACCACCGCCCGAGTTTTCAAACTTGGGGACCTAGTGTTGAAGTGGGACTCACTGAAAGCAAAGCCGAGCAACCATGGTAAATTTGATGCCCTCTGGGAGAGTCCCTATCAGATTGCTCGGGTGAACCAATTTAATGCATTCGTGCTTCGGGACATGGCGGGACAACTTCTCCCCATTCCTGTCAACGGGTTCCACCTGAAGATTTACCACCACAGAAGGCACCCAAGGGGTCCTTCCTTGTACATATTTCTTTTCTGCATTTTAGTTTATCACAGAATGTATACATTTATTTCAGCATTCAGCTTTTAGTTTCCAGAGCCTAAGTGAAGCCTAGAGCAAACCCCGACTTCGCAGCGAAGTCGGGCATCGCTCCTTGGATAGTGCGACATCGGGAGTTTGAGAAAAGGCAGCTGACGAACAACACCCAAAAAAATGAGTAAGTGCTGGGTGCGCGATCCGACTTCGCAGCGAAGTCGGACTGCGCACCGTCTTGGGAGTGCAGTTGGGCAGCGCAGAGCAAAAATCAACAAAGTCTGGGCGAAGACAGACTGCGCAAATTTTCTGGGCGAAGTCAGACTGCGCAACAAAGTCTGGGCGAAGTCGGAGTGCGCACGTTTTTTGGGTGAAGTATGAGTGCGCCCTCAATTTCGGGCGCACCTTGGATGACCTGTCGTGGGAAACAAGGGACAATGATAAAATATTTCTAAGTATGGGCCCAGGCTGAACAGTAAGGCATAATATGAAGTTGGGTTGCATCCCTCCTTAAAACCCTGGGCCAAAAATTCTCCCTCGAAGTGTGTGCCTAGGCGGAGGCTGTGACGTCATTGGAAGCACGAGGTCCGAAATTTTTTTAAATAATGATTGCGCGTCTTTCAAAGCGGATGTCATTAAAAATGCAGGCGCATTAGGACCAACTGCAACCAAGATACGCTTTCCAAAGACAAAACCCACGCATGGCCATCAAAGAATTATAACACTTCCACCTACTTCAGGTAAATCACCTTAACCCCCTCCCTTGCGCCATTAATGTTGTATTTCTTGCCTAGAAAAGGGGCCCTGGCATACTCGGAACATCCAAATTGTCAATCCGAATCTGAGCTGCAAGGCGCAGAACTGAAGAATTAGTAGCCAGAATCCCCGTCCCTGCCACTTCGAGCAGAAAAGAGAGAATGGACAAAGGAAAAGCGCCAATGCCAACGCAGTCTAGCAACGAAGAACGCGAAGCTGAAGAGCATACAAAATCCAACGCTCATGAGAGTGAAGCGCCACGGGAGCGAACGAGGAAAACCAGGTCGAAGAGAAGCCAAGGGCAAGCTCCACCGCCGCCCATCAATCGCCTGGTCGGGTATAGGGATGGCAAGTACTCTATCAGCCTCACCAAGTTGCGGCCGAATATAGCGAAGTGGGCTGACAAAGTTTCCCCCTCGCACCATGTCAGGGATGCATACAAATTGAACCTGTACTGGTTCTTGTGCCCTCCTATCCACCAGTGCTCGGAGCTGGTTGAATCCATTGTGGCATACTACAAACCAGCTGCCCGGCAAGTCTGTGACAACCAAGGAAGAGTATTGTTCACACTCTTCAGGGAGAGCGTCCAGCCAGCCTTCGCCCCGGGGCTCCAGTACGACCCCAACGCCATTGTCAGGAGAATTAACCTGGATGAGCAGGCGGGCAGATTCGCTCAGACCAAAAGGATGAGAGAGTTTCTCGACTCAGAGCTGAAAACCCCGCTACCAGCCGGACAGTGGCTAACAGGCCCTATACCCCTGGACAGGTTCGAGAATAAGTACATATATATCATCCTGGCATGGGTACTCGGCTGCGACATTGATAGAATGGTGCGCCCGTACCATTTGGCGCTCGCAGAATGCATCTTGCATGCGGATTTTTATGACTCCACGACGCAAAGGAGCGGAAGGCGCCCTATTTTATTTGACTGGGCAGATTGGGTGGCGTACGCCATACATTCGAACCTGGTCAGGTTGCAGCAGAAGCAGACAACAGAATTCTGGCTATGCTCGTTCCTCACATGGTTGTGCCTGTACCACACATACTACCGGATTAAAGTGCTTGACCTGAAAAATGTGAATGAGAAGGGAGAACTGCTGCCTGTGTACGAATGGACAGAAGCCCTATACAGGAGAGGGTCGTACTACGAGTTCAATTTCAAATTTCTAGGTATGACCTTGGCGTTGTTCAACGGCGAGGGATCTCGCCCGCCACTAGCCATGACGAAATATTTAAGTACAAGTGCGGGGATACCTTCCGGTTGACGTAGGGCATTGTGGTCAGAATCTATGGATTCAAGGGGAAGCCGTTCCTGCTGCCCTATTTCTGCACTGACCATCAGTTCGGTATGGAGATATCGCGCCAAATGGACTATGTCGAGGAGGAATTCGGCCAGGGAAAGAAGAGAGGCCATATTTTCCAGTATCCTATTACCTGGGCGAACATTCAAGTGCACGAGATTGGACAACATGTCTACCTCGAACAAGACCTCCTTAGCATGGGCCTGATACAGCTACCTCAGCACTGGAAGTATGACCCGATTGGGTTCAGGGGAAATTTTGTGCATATCTGCCCCCGAGCAAAGATCATACAAGAAAGGTGCAATAGAACAGGCGCAGACTTGGAATGGCACATTGAGCGGATGCAATCATGGCCGCCATGGCATGATTTTTACTGCGAAGAAGTGGCGTTTGATCCGGAGCGCAATTCGGACCACCGGTTAGACTCAGCGGGCTTCAAGAAATTCCTCTCCAAGGTGGCGCCCCTCAATTGGCAAAAAGACAAAATCATTGAATGCTGGAAAATGAGGTGCCGCACGCAACACAATAAGTCCAACCGGAAGACGTTGGCCGTAGATGATGAATTTTCGGCCTTATATGATCAATACGCCAACAAATGGGAGCCGTTCACATTTCAAGATTGCGTTCCCCTAGGCGCCAGAAAAATATATAAAAGGAAGCCCCCGTCCCAGCAATTGCCTACTCAAGGGACTTCCAGCGTGACACCAACAAGCAGCCAGGTGGGCCCAATGTTGCCTCCAGCCCCTGAAGCGTTACCTCAAAGGGTACAAGAGCCAGAAAAGTCAACTCCTGAGGTGGGCCCCCAAAAGGAAAAGGTGCCAGAAGAGTCAACTGGTGGAACGGCCACGACAAGCATTCTTCCATCAAAACCCAGGTACAAGTTTACCGTGGGAACATCTTTGCCTGCCGCCCCACCCCCCTCTGCCTCCTTCGAACCAGCTACAGCTCCAAAAGAAAAGAAAAATAAGAGGAGCGAAAAGGCCAAGTGGCCTAAGGAGTCTGCACAACAAACGGCCGCAGCACAGACAGTGACGGCAGCACCGAAAATTATCTCATTGGACAGCCTAGGGAAAGAAGCAGAAGTTTGGGCTGCAGGCATCCTTCAAACAACGGCTCGGGCGGAGCCCGTAGGTACGTTCTCTTCCCCGGTTCACCAGATCCCAGTTGGCCCTGCCGTAACACCGTCCCCCACTGTATCAGGGCAAGCCCTAGTTGCATCCTCGTCTCAAACCTCCCAACTCTCCCACACTCCCCATTCCTTCGAGCAGTTTGCCCAAGACCCAAATGTTTTCCAGACCCTGGGTCAAACCCTAGACCCCTCGCCTGCGGTCAGTGCCGAAGCTGTACCTACATCGTCGCGCCGCTCGCCTCCATTGTTCAAAACCCCGCCTACACCTTCCACTCAGCCGCTCGCTTCCCCTAGGACCCGGTCGCCCTTGAAAGTGACCACGCCTTCTAGAATATCTCCTGCTTCATTGTTTGCAGGAAGAATGCCGCAGCAAGATTCAGTCTCGGCGTATCTAATGCTGGCAGAGCTTGACCTTATGGGAGAACAGATGCAGATCACAGATGATCAACCTCTGGTAGCAAAGGCCGTAGGATGTTCCGCCTCTTTCCTCCAGGGCGTCAAATGGAGAACAGCAGAGGAGATAGCTGCCCTGGTGAAACGCACCAAGTTCGACCTGGATAGGAGAGTGCTGCGAACTGAGAAGTTGATCCCGAAGGTGAAGAAGCCTCTCCGGGAAATGACCGAGGCTGACTACGAACACCGGGTCAAGGAGAAGAACTTTGACGATATAAACGAGGAATACGAAATCAACGGTATTCGTCGCAGAACTGACAATCTCCTTGTCAAGCGACTCGAGAATCAGGAAACGTTGTTTTGGCAGCAAAATGACTCGATGCAGCTGGAGGAAGATCTGGCTAAGGCCACCGCACAGCTGGAGTCTGCCCAGCAGGAAATCAATGACCTGAAAGCACAGCTCGCCGCCTCTCAACAGGAGGCTACGGCGCAAAGAAAGACAGTCGAACAACTGTTAGAAGAGAAGAAGGTAGAGTTGGAGCATGTCTCTCAGCTGTAGGATTCGTTAAGGCAGGCCCAATCTCAGCTCAAGGGGAAGACGTCCCAGACGGTGGCCTTTTTGAAAAGCAAGGTCAAAGAGATGCGGGCTGGTTTGTTGCAAGGATGCAGGGCTAACGTCGTCAGGTCCATATCCGTCTTGGATTTCGCATCCAGGATCCAAGAAGTATCTGCCTAGGGAAAGCCTGTGGTAGAGGAGGCCGAACACCAAGCGAAGCAGTGGCTGGACTTGGCAATGAAAATTGAGGAGTTCGCATGCAAAGGCCTCCAATTTCCCCCAATGTCCCGAATTGCCCTAGATTGGGCAGATACAAGGATAACCTTGCACAATTATTTTGAAAAAACTGAAAAAACAAGGGCCACCAGGAAAATGCTGGATGCATTGAACCACAAAATGAACATTTGCCTGGCCCCCTTCAATGCTCTTTCTGAGCTCGGATGCCCGAGCTTCGTCAAGGATGAGGAGTTTCTGCCCCTTGAACAGGTGAAGCTGAATTGGCTGTCTTTTGAGGCAGATACGTCCGAAATTGACAGCTGGGCCGAGCCAGTCCAGGAAGCGCAGGTCACTCAGATGGTGTCGAGATATTGCAAGATCAACACCTCCCTTCAGGAGTTGGGAGAGAGATATAACACCATCGACGTGCACACAATTGCAGCATTCAGAGCAGCGCTGAGAGATGTCAGTGATTTAGGGCCCTTTCAGGCAGCAGCCTGGGACCAGGCCAAGGCCTAGGAGTGTTGAACAGCTGGTATGCAACCCCATTCTAGTGTTTCCAGATTGGGACAAGGAATCTCATTTCCACATAGATGCATCCAATTTCGCGATTGGGTGCGGGTTAGCCCAAGGACATTATAGACTAGATCAGCCTATTTATTTTACGAGTTGACTATTGTCAAGGGTAGAGTGAAACTACAGTACGAAGGAGTGAGAGGCTTTGAGGATGGTGTGTACAGTGCAAAAGTATAGGCACTACTTGTTGGCCAATCCATTCGGATTTTATGTTGATCATCAAGCTTTGTTGTACTTAAGAAACAAACCCGTTATCCACGGGCAAGTTAGTAGGTAACTCATCATGTTACAAGAATTTGTGTTTCGAGTAGTGGTCAAATTTGGGAAGAAGCACGTGATAGTGAATCACTTATCAAGGATTTGCTTAGGGGAGCCTACAAGAGTAGGAGTGTTGGATGACTTTTCTGATGCTCAACTTGTAATGTCCCCTTCTAATCAGCTAGTGGGAGCACATAGAGACTAGCCTATACACGGGTTCTCGTAGGCTATGTCATATGGATGAGAGCCTTTGGAGATATTTGAGACAACTTTTGAATTCTTAGAGCTCAGTTTTGGTGGTCGTTCGGGGTCAAACGCAGCTAGGATGCTCGGAATTGCTATTTTTAGCAGTGTCGGGTTTTAGGGTTTCTTGCCGAGCGGACAGGGGGATGTTGTTCTACAACGAAATGGGTATCCGGAACAGGTTTCAGTTGGTCATTCGGAGTTTCATAAGGCAGAGTTTTTAAAGCGCAAAGCTTGGCTTTATTAAGTGAATTATTAAATTCATTTTATAAAGTTAAAACTTTATATTATAATTAAAGGGGAAGAAATATGTTTATCCCACATTGAGCGCGAAAAAGAGAGTTTGCCAAGGAGGAGCCTATTTATTCAGTGACTTGGTCTCATTTTAGATATTCTGGATTTTAGTTATTTCCTCTAGAGTTTGAGGCCAGTGGCTGAGACTTCTTCTCCGAAGGGACGGAAACCCCAACGGTGTGGCTGAGGACGAAACCCCTCAGATTTTTGGAGCTGGACGAAACCCCAGTTCTCTGTTGGTGAATTCACACAGGATTCACGCTTTGGTGCTTCAACGATTTCAGAGGTACTTTGGTATTTGCTGATTTAGTATATTTCAAGGGTTTGCAGACATATTGTGGAAAGATTATATTTTTAAAATATTGTAATCTGAACCCTATTTTGAAAGAAATTTGAAAAATAAAATTGTTAGTTATTTCCTGTTTCTTGGAGTTGTATTTTCTGATTTTAAGAAACAGGATAGTGTCCCAAATATTAAAATATCATAACAGGGGGGGACATTACAGTGGTATCAGAGCTGGTTTTTCCTGCCAACTGTTCAGGGTTTCATTGCGAATTTTGTGAAGTCTTCTATCAAAGACAAAATTCTCAGGTTTGATTTGGTGGAAATAATTCTTTGTCTATATTGCTTGAAATTTGCGGAGTACAGAAGATTAGCAGACGATAGGGTTTTGTGTGAAAAAAAAAAAATTCAGAAGCCGTGAGTATTTTTCAGACTTGGAAGTTAGGGTTTGGTTGCCGTTTTCAAATCTAGGGTTTCCAGTTTCTGGGTATTGGTGATTTGAATACCCATTTGGTTGATTTGGGCTTTAAGAGTTCTGGGTATTGTTAATTTAGAACTCAGTCTATTCTGCCAGCCTGTGGAAGCCTAATTAAATTTCAGATTCATGGAGTCTTATAATGATTGTTCTAGGAGACAACGTGATTGGGATAGGACTCAGAGTGAGATACAAAAATCCATCAGTCAATTAACTCGCAATGATGCAAATTTCTCTACCTTCAGCTTTTTCCTCAGGATAAGGTTGATTTTTCATTCATAAAGTTGCCGAAGAAAGTTGGAGTTGAACAAAATACTTTACAAGATCCTAAAATTGCAGCTAATATTGCGGCTAATAAAGTTGAGCTCGTTGTCCCAGAAAAGTTGGAAAAGCAGTTGACAGTAGCTATGTCACCTAAGTCAGCACCTATGGTTCCCTCTAAGGCTAAGGTTGAGCATCACACATCCAATAACAGAAAACAAATTCAATCTGCAGAACATTTCAGTAAAAGAATGGATGTAAGTTGTAAGCTCTACGCTTTGGGGAAACAACTTGAGTCCCAAAAATTGTCAAAAGATGTTCTTCTTGACAGTCTAAAGGAAATGGATACATGTCTAGTTGAACTAGATCAATCTGATCGTGAGGTTTTGAATTGGGCAGCGAAAGTACCTATAATTGCATTAGGCCAGCATTGGATTATGAGACATGCAGATAGGGACGTGAGACTTGCAGTCACCTCTTGTCTCAGTGAGATCATAAGGATTACAGCTCCGGAAGCACCCTACAATGACGACATCATGAAGGAGGGATTACAGCTAATGGTTGACAGTTTTCATGGTTTGAATAACATCAGGAACCGATCCTATGGTAAGAAGGTTAGAATTTTGGAAGTGATGGCAAAAATTAGAATATATGTCTTTTTGCTTGATTTAGATTGTGCTGATCTTAGTCTCCAGATGTTTCAACATTTTATGGCTTCTATCAATGAAGATCATGAAGACATTATATCCTCTTACATGCAAACCATCATGGTACGCATCATTGAGGAAAGTGATGACTTTACCCAGCCCATCTTGCCCAAGTTGATGGCTGTTTTGAGGCAAGGACAGATTACCTCTTCAGCTGCACGTAAATTAGTTGACAATGTTTCCAAGCAGTGTGAGAAGAAGCTGAAACCTCTCTTGGTACAGGAGGAACAGGAGAAGGAAAAGAGACCAAGTGACTTACAGATTCCAGGACTACCTCTCAAAAGCAAGAATCAGTTGAGAAGAAAACAGCGTTGCTTCACTTGCCAAGAAGAGTGGTCACTTGGACATATATGTGGGCCTATAACCCACAAGTCCCAGGACAACTATAGTACCGAGGGTAATGACAAGACAACAGTTGTGGAATTGCTTCCAGAGCAATCCAGTGAGGTTTGTGAGACCTTGGACATAAGGTATGATGAGCCTTGCATTTTTCCTGGCAACAGTTCATTGTTGCATGGTGTTTTTTTTCATGGTGAAGACTCCAAATTTGATGAGGAGATCAATGTCGATGAAGATGTCTTCTGGTTAAAGTTAGAAACAGAACAGACCAGCAAGTGGTTGGATGGTGGCTTTCCCGATGAGTTGGAGAGTTATGCTGATGAAGTAAATGAGAAGATTGATAGAGACAAATTTCCTTTTGATCAGGGTGCTGACTTGAACATTCAGACTGCTGAAATTCAAAATATAAACATGCCACCTCTTCAAGAAACTTGTGTGGAAGTACAGGAGGGCAAAATTGATGAAGATGAAGTTAATTCATCTTGTGGATCTCATTTTGGTGAGGGGCATAATGAATTTCGTGATAGTGGTGAGATCATAGAGCAAGCTGATTTTGACATTGTTAAATCAGCAGCTGGTGAGGATGTGCATGCAGTTGATAATTCTTGGGTTGAGCATGAGTCAGTCCTAACTTCAGTGCACGAAGTTGGAGAGTGTAGTGTCAAAAGGAATGCTGATTATGATCATTATGCCAAAGATGGTAAATCAGAAACTTTATTATGTGCTGCTGATCACAATCCAGAACTTGATACAATGCAAAGTTGGAAGGATAAGTTGCAGGTTACAGAAGAGAAGATTGTCCAAACATTAACCCATTTGGATAGCACACACAACTTTGTTGAATATCTTCTGTGGACAGCTCAGCTCAAAGATAGGCAGATAGAGTTGATTGATGTCTCCTCTGCTGAAAGCGTGCAAACTATTAAGGTAGAAACTATCAAGCATGCTTTGGAGAAAATAAAATCTGATTACTTGCAATTGTTATCTGATAGGGATTTGGCTATCCAAACTGCAGAAAAGATGTACCAAGAACTCACCAAAAAGGAGAAGATAATTAACAAACTTAACCTTGAGTTAAGTTTTGTTCACAAAGAAGAAAATTGGTCAACCGTTACAACCACTCAGAAGGAACAAACCGAGTATGATGCTGATGCAGGTTCATTTCCTTGTGTTATGATTGGCGAAACATCTCCTGACTTCTGTGTGCAGAATGTTGAGAGTTGTAGCACAGGTGATTGTATAGACCCTTCCATGGAACCAGTTGGTGAAGTTCGGATGGACTGTATAGTGAGGTATGCTCATAGTTTTTCTTTCAGTCCACATGTTGATGATTTGACCATGTCATATATGAATGGGAAGAAGGGTTGGTATAAGGAGTTATATGTATCACCTTGGCATGAGGTGCTCTTCGCTATAGTTGTAGAATCAGTTTCTTGTTGGGTTCCTCGTTTGTCAGTCCGGAATGGGTTCTCCTTTGAGCTGCAGAATAATTCAGTTGTAGTTAGAGTGGCACAACAGAAATTATTAAATTTTGGGAATGACAAAATCCCTATTTGGCTATGGGATCCAGGAATTCCTCTGAGGGATGGATTGTTTTATAGAGTGGCAGAGCTCGACAGAGTTACCGGGACCGGTTGTATCGGTTTGGTGACAGAGCTTGACAGTGTTTTCAGTTTTCGGGATGACAGTTCAAGGCAGTGTCTTCATCATGAGACATTCTTCAGATTTATTTGGGATCCTGGCATACAGATCATATTGCTTGAGGACAAGCAATATTTGGGAAGGGCGGACCGTAATGTCCCCTTCTAATCGGCTAGTGGGAGCACATAGAGACTAGCCTATACACGGGTTCTCGTAGGCTATGTCATATGGATGAGAGCCTTTGGAGATATTTGAGACAACTTTTGAATTCTTAGAGCTCAGTTTTGGTGGTCGTTCGGGGTCAAACGCAGCTAGGATGCTGGAATTGCTATTTTTAGCAGTGTCGGGTTTTAGGGTTTCTTGCCGAGCGGACAGGGGGATGTTGTTCTACAACGAAATGGGTATCCGGAACAGGTTTCAGTTGGTCATTCGGAGTTTCATAAGGCAGAGTTTTTAAAGCGCAAAGCTTGGCTTTATTAAGTGAATTATTAAATTCATTTTATAAAGTTAAAACTTTATATTATAATTAAAGGGGAAGAAATATGTTTATCCCACATTGAGCGCGAAAAAGAGAGTTTGCCAAGGAGGAGCCTATTTATTCAATGACTTGGTCTCATTTTAGATATTCTGGATTTTAGTTATTTCCTCTAGAGTTTGAGGCCATTGGCTGAGACTTCTTCTCCGAAGGGACGGAAACCCCAACGGTGTGGCTGAGGACGAAACCCCTCAGATTTTTGGAGCTGGACGAAACCCTAGTTCTCTGTTGGTGAATTCACACAGGATTCACGCTTTGGTGCTTCAACGATTTCAGAGGTACTTTGGTATTTGCTGATTTAGTATATTTCAAGGGTTTGCAGACATATTGTGGAAAGATTATATTTTTAAAATATTGTAATCTGAACCCTATTTTGAAAGAAATTTGAAAAATAAAATTGTTAGTTATTTCTTGTTTCTTGGAGTTGTATTTTCTGATTTTAAGAAACAGTATAGTGTCCCAAATATTAAAATATCAGAACAAGGGGGGACATTACACAACTATTTACAATAAGCATCACATCAAAATGGTACAAGTTGATAGGAGAATACTTGTCCACAGGGGAGCTGCCTAAGGAAATGCTGGCAGTAAAAAAGAGGAAGATGATAATGAAGTCAGCGCCTTTACAATTGATAGCAGGATTATTGTACAAGATGGGCCTAGACGGAATATTGAAGAGATGTATAATGGAAGAAGAAGTCAAGGTAACATTACAAGAAGCTTGTGAAGGATTGGTCAGAGGGCATATGGGACCAAATGCGACTGCAAGGAAGGTGATTTTGGCAGGGCTATGGTGGCCCACCCTCTATCATGATGCGAAGGAGTATGTGCAAGCATGTGATACATGTCAGCAATTTGGTAAGCCATTACACAAATATTTTATGCTATTGCACCCATCCCAACCACAAGAGTTATTTGAGAGATGGGGTTTGGATTTTGTGGATATTTTGATGACAACCTAAAGAAGGAAGTGTCGGTATATTGTGTGAATACCTGAGAAAATGGGTAAAGGCAAGGGCAATGCCAAATAATTTGGGCAAAAGTACAACCCAGTTCTTGTACAAACAGGTGATTACAAGATTCAAAATCCCGCTACAATTTATGAGTGACAGAGGAGGTCACTTTGTAAATGAAGTCATCAAGAAGCTAACAACAAAATTCAATATTTTGCATTAATTTTCAAGTTCGTATTACCCACGAGCAAATGGGCAGGCGGAAGCAACAAACAAAATCTTGGTATCCACTCTTTATAAAACCTGTGGAATTGAAGAAGTTGGTTGGGAGGAAAAGTTCCCATCAGTCCTAAGGGTGTATAGGATGACTTTTAAGCCCGCAACGAATCGTACACCATTCCGGTTGATGTATGGTCAGGAGGAAGTGGTGCTAGTGGAATTCTTGATATCCAATTTTAGGATAGCGGTAGAAAAACGGCTAGGAGATCAGGAAAGACTCGAGGATAGGCTTCTGAAACTAATTAGGTTGGATGAAAAGAAGTTATGGTGCAATGGGCAGTAGAAGTAGCCTAGCGAAGAAGGAAGTTGTGGCATGACAAGCACCTTAGAAAGTTGGAATTGAAAAAAAATGACTTGGCCTTGAAGTTTAATGGCAAAAGGGAAATCAAGCCGGGAAAGCTGAAAACCCTATGGCTTGGCCCCTTCAAAGTAGTGGAAATGATGGAGAATGGTGTAGTGAAGTTGCAAAAATTGGATGAGACAGTATTTCTTGAAACTATGAATGTGTCCTAATTGAAGCCTTATAAAGTAAAAGTTCAATGCTTGTTTATTTCTATGGACGAAATAGAAAGGAGAAGAAAACAAGACGAAGAGATCCGTGAACGGTTGGAAGCAAGTCGGAGCAATCAAAATCGTCAATAAGACGAGGACGATGTAGGGATGAAAAGGTTGTTTGCAAAAGGCAGAAAGCACAACTAGTTATAGAATAGGAAGAGTTAGAACCTCATCCCAAGGAAAGAAGAAGAATATGAGTGCATGTACGGTTTCTAGACAAAAGAACATGAGAAAAATGTGCCTATTCTTGAGGATGAAAGACAAATTCAGATTGAGGAACTAGAAACAGTAAACTTGATAGTTCAAGAAGGATCCGCATACCAAGCACTAGAAGAAGTATTGTTGACAATTTTGTCACATTGCTTGGAGGTGTAGTAAATTTTGAAATATAAGATAATTTTGTAAAGTATTTTATTGGTTTTCATGAATTTGATCCCTTGCTTTTTCTTGTATTTTGTATCACTACAGCAATTTTGGTTCCCATTTTTTAACCCCCTGTATATAAAGAGCTTCACCAGTAAAAATCAGAAAAAAAACAGAAAGCTTTGCTGAAGGCAGGAAAAGAAGATTAGATTCGCAAAAAGAAAAGTCCTATTTTGGCTTAGAAATTTTTAAGGCATGGAAGACACTTCACTCGCGAAGCTGCCGAAGTGTCCACTTTGGGCGGAAGAGTTGCGAAGTCACTTCGCAAAGATCTTTGCCGAAGTGTTGCTTCGGCCCACCTTTCCTGCGAACCATCTGATGGGCAAGCACCATTTCGGGCCTCAACACGGCGAAGCAGCCACTTCAGCTAGTCCCCCAGCGAACCTTCTATTGCCACATTTTGCATGGGGTGCCATGTCTTGAAAATTTTGTAAGGATGCTGCTTTGCCTTCCCTCTTTCTTCTTTCCCTTTCTTCTTCATTCCCCTTCTGCTCTCCAGCCATCAGATTTCTGATTCTCCATCTTCCATTCTATGTCTCTGATTGTTTCTGTGAGTGGGCAAATTTGCCCAAAAAAATCTTCTAAGTGTGGTAACCCGCCCGACTGCGCAGCGCAGTCGGGCTGCGCTCGCCTACTTGTGCGCACCTGGGCAGCATTGCTAAAAATTTCCCAGAAAATTCCAAGTGTTGAGCCGCTTGACTTCACAGCGAAGTCAGGCTGCGCTCATAATCCGGTGTGCAACTGGGCGGCATCGTTGGAAAAACAACAAAAATCGGCTAAGTGTTGGGCCTGCCCGACTTCGCAGCGAAGTCGGACGGTGCCCTGAAGACGGTGCGCACTCGGACGGCAGCGTCGAGCAGAAATTCTAAGTGCTGAGCCGCCCGACTTCGTTGCGAAGTCGGGCTGCGCTCGTCAAATGATGCGCACTCGGGCGGAAGGACAAGAAAACGCTGTCAAAATATTCTAAGTATCTATCCCCGTCCGATTGCGCTGCCCCGCCCAACTGCGCTCCTATTTTGCTGCGCCATCGGACAAGAAGGAAAGAATTACTGAAGGGATTCCAAGGCACGAAGGTCGCCCAACTGAGCTGTTTTCAAGCTACGTCGTCCGGCTGGGCTCCAGTTTTGTGCGCAGTAGGGCGGGATTGAAAATATAAAATATGAGCTTCTTAGCTCGGGTTTTGTCCCCTCCATCAAATGCTGACAGGTGTTCGGTTTCGAGATTCGGGTCAAGATGTGACAAAAGTTGTGCCACCAGGGTATAGGACAGACGAGCGTGAACTGATAGATTGTACCACATCTTCCCCATTCAAACTGACCCGAGTTATTACCTACTGGATCGCCACGTGGCTGCCGTATTTTCAGGTGAACCTTGCTGCAAGTGCATTCCTTGTCCGCAAAGGTCAAACATCAGCTGCTTTTGCCGCTTTTGACAGCTTTTCCAGCTTTTGTTAGGTCTAGGATTCCGTGCCCACATTGTAATCAGGGGGAAATTGCGCTATAAATAGCAGCCTCATTTCATTGTACAAGGGTGGAAGGGGGATATACTGCTAAAGAACATATGTAGTTGTGCATTTGCTCTTGAATATAAAGTATATTTGGCTCTATTAGTTGTGTTTATCTTGTATGCTGCCTTTATTAAGTATTTTTGCCTCGTGTTGCTTATATTGCTGATTACTGTTATTCTGCTTTCTGGATATCAGTATTGGTGATTAAGTATATCTGGAATTCTGACGTAGAGGATACGTAGGGTATAATTGCTCTAATATTTTCTGCTACATACTTTGTTTTGATTGTTGTTAGTAGTAGTGATTGGTTAGTTGTTGTGCTGCTTATCTTCCCCACCTGAAACAAGCATATATATGTTTCTTTCTATACTTTTAATTTATTTCCTGCACTCTGAGCTAAATCCCCAATTTAGAAAACATAGGAAGCCGGCCTTCTCCGAAGATTGGCGCGGAAGGCATTCCTTCCTTCCGGCCTTTCAATCTGCTGGGTGAATCTAGGACGCAAATAGATTAAAATCCTATCCTAGTGGCAGATTCGTAACCAACACATCCCACTTGGGCCATAGTTTTGCCGAAGCACTATAAGGAGGAGAAAATGTTTAAGGCATGGAATTAACTTCGGGCGATGCTCTCCCGACCAGCCCCCTTTTGGTAAGATCGCTGCGAAGGGCCCAGCCAGGACAAAGGGAGGAAGATTTCACAACATGTCGCTGGTAGTCAGCTGCTTCGGGCAGTTTCCTTGCCGAAGCAAAATTTTGGCCTCTCTCTCATTGAAGCAACATAGCTAGAGAATTAACCATGCCTTCCACAAGCAGACTAGCTACTTTGGCTTGTTTGATCAGCGAAGCCATCTTCAAGGCTGTTTTCCAGCAAACCATAAAATACTTGCCTACCATCCTGACCTTGGCTTCGGCTCAAACTCATTGCGAAGCTATGCTTCGGTCGAAAATCTAGCGAAGCTTCACCCAAGGCAAGTCTGACGACAGTGCTCCTCCCGAGGGGCACACGTCCCAAGTCCGGGTATTTCTCCAAGGCATTTGTGCGACACATAAATGCAGTTTTTCTCGCCCGAAAGACCCGGTATCTAGTTATGGTAATAGGATGGGAAGTATCAATTGCAGAAGATGGCCAGCGCAACTTTTGGAGCCACTTGAGCATCCTCCGAAGTAACCTAGGACAGGTCTGCAGCTCATAAATGCGAATTTCCCTGCTTAACGCGACCCTGTATCTAGTAATGGTAATTGGATAAGAAGGCTCAGTTGTGAAAAGTAGGCTAGCATCATTACCAAATCCACCCTAGCGTTCTTGTAAATCGGGTCCATTAATGGCGCAGAGGGTTGGGTCCTCTATAAAAACCCTCGCATTGTAATGAAAAAAGGGGGGGACCATATTGCTAAAGAAGTTGTTGTAGCTAAACACTTTGCATCAATATAGAAGATCCTTGGCTCTGAATCTGTGCTTTCTTTTATGCTGCCTGTGGCAAGTATTTATGCTTTCATTTAGTTTTCTGGTTGCTGTAATTCTGATATCTGGATTTTAGCATTGGAAAGTAAATGTGTCTGGAATTCTGTTAGAGGATACATAGGGAAGCATATGCAGTTTCAGTTTCTGTTACATCTTCTATATTATTTGTTGCTGGTTTAGATATAAGTTAGTTATTGTGCTGCTTGTTCTTTCCCACTGTGATGTCAAGCTATTTACATTTCTTTCCTGCACCCTTGCTCTTATTATCTCTTTCCAGAACCCTTTCTCTTTTTATCTCTTTCCTACACTCTTACCTTAAAACCCCCAGTAGTTTAGTAAAGGAGCCGGCCTTTCTCCGGAGATTGGCACGGAGGGCATCTCTTCCCCCCGGCCTTTCAATGTTGGTCCAGGTCCAAGGCACTTAGACATTCGAAAATCCTTTCCTGTGGCAGATTTGTGACCAATAGTTTCTGGCACGCCCGGTGGGACCTGGTCAGTCTCACCTTGTGAGTGGTATTGAGAGTTGACGCTCATCTCAGTACTGTAAGACTCAGGCATCTGGCGACTCTGTTTAACGTAAAAATATTCAAAGCCTTAGAGACCGGTACTAAACATCCGTGCCTTCATGCGTACGAGATGGAGAGTTAGGAATAGTGGAGAAGAGACCGAGTTCTTTGAGCTCGACATCGACGCCTTCGGGGAACGTCCTAGGTTAGTCACACCAGATTCACTTCTACGCGAAGGGTCATCGCAAGAGGCTATCCTTGACGAGCAAGGTCTAACTTCGGACAGCACCGCGACTAGTCTCCCCCCTAATTCACCAAACTCTCCAAACCACCAAGGCACCTTTGTCCCACTTAACAACTAGTTGGGTACTTCGGGAACTTCGGTTTTGCCGAACCAGCTATTGCTTACTCCCAGCCAGCTAAGTCAAAGTACGAACATGGCTCAACAACAACAACAACAGCAAAAACAGTAGCAGCCGCTGCCGCAACCCCCGCCTACGCTGTTCCATGCCTAGAATCTGCTGGACCGTTAAATATAGCAGGACAGGGGCAAATCCGGCCTGCTGCTCTGAAGTCAATACCCACCTTCGACGGTACGGGAAAGACGACATTCGAGCACATCCAAGATATCGTGTCTCTGGCCGTGATCCATAATATCATAGAAGAAGAAGTCATGGTTTGGCTCTTGATCCTGTTCCTCCGAGGGAAACTCCTCTATTGGTACAGAGCCCTACCACCGGGCACCATAACAGGATGGGATCAGTTAGCTGGACAACTAATGAGGGGATTCAATGAGTCCGCTGACCCTTCCTCCCTCCTGCACCAATTCACAATGATCCAAAGGCATCCTCAAGAGGAGATAGCCGATTTTAATGTTAGGTTCACCCGAACCTGGCAGAGGGTACCTACGGGATTACAGCCAACTACCGAAGCAACTGCCTACTATTACCTTAGGGCCTTCAATGCCGACATCAGCATGATGATAAAGTTTTCAAATGTCAATACCTTTCTCGAGCTATATGCGCTGGCTCAGAAAGCAGAAATGGATCTAATCGCCATTAGTAAACTCCCTCTGAGGATGCTGATTCCAATATCCCCTGAATTTCCCCAATTGCAATATCCCAGCGCTGCTTCCTCGTAGACCTCCACATCTTCCGCCTGCCCTATTCCACCATGGAATCCTAACCTTGTTGTGTCCCAGTTCGCTACTCCGTAGATACAGTTCCCTACAACTTCGGTGCCACAGCCTATCGTTCCTTCACCATTCCCAGCCTTACCAGCACCACCACAGTATCCTGCCCTGCCCCCAGTGCCAACAATGGCTCCATTACCGCCTCCAGCAACATCGACCCCTACAGCCGTAGACGTGCAAGTGAAGTTGCTACAAGAGGTTCAGTCCCTGAACTCTACCGTGTGAACCTTATCTAATGACATGGTTGTCATGAAAAAGAAACAAGCTCAACAAGAGTTTCTGCCGAGAAGATATTACCCTCCGCCGGCACTTACAAAGGACCAGGCAGCACAGGCAGGTAGACCTCCAGTGAGGAACGCTGCCATCAATGAGGAACCGAGCACTTCTGATTACGTGCATTGGTGCTCCACCTGTAACGATCCACATGAAGAGAGTACCTGTATGCTGCACCAGCATTATGTCCAAACGCTGGCAGGTAGCAGCTCCAGTGGCTAGGTCAATATAATCATGGAAGCAGACCATAATCCGGTGATCGCCGAGGAAGAGCAGGTTTCGATTCTCACCAAGAGTGGGAAGAAACCGATTGAAGTAGACATCGCCCAAATGGCCCCCTTGAAGGTGTACAACTGCCGTGAAAAGGAACAACCTCCTGCCAAGGCTCCCGGGAAAGTTCCTTAGCCGCCCCCAGCAAAGGAAAAGACTCAACCGACGATTACAGCTCCACCACAAGTTGAAACCAAGGAGCAGGCTAGAGAAAAACTAAAGTATCCCTCATTGACGAAGCGGCAAAGAGTCGAGGCCACACAACAATATCGCACTAAGTACGAGGCAGTGAAGGAGCCAGAGATACCTGTTGCCGTATATGATGTACACCCCTTAACTGCTGTTCCGAATGTACTCTGTTTTACTCCTTTTTTTTCTGATTTTTGTTTTCCTGATTTTTGTTGTATTATTATTTTTTTTTTATTGCTTTGAAAGGAAAATGCTATGCATGAAATAACTTCGAAAAATGCCACACTCGAACTGGAAAGAAACCAAGATGAAACTACACACTAAATAACAATATTTTATTGAAATTTCTGACCTGAAATTGCAAGTACAGATCTGGTATTAAAGTCTGAAATTGTACAATGCACAGCTGAAATCACTAAAATGCTTGTAACTTCTTCAATCGGACTCCGAATTGCCTCCCGTAAAGTGCAGTGAGCTCGTATTTACTTTCTGATCAGATCTGGGCAGTAATATCAGAATTTTATGACTGTTTTTCTAGCTTTACGGCCTCCCTGGATGGTACGACCAGCAAAATAAATTAATGGCTGCACTTACAACCCCCGAAATCACCCCTAAAGGGGTCGCCCAAACATGAGGAAGGTGTGATAAAAAACCCGGATTGAAACCCTTGATGAATAATGAGATATGAACCAAATACGCTTTCCAAAACCCTCCAAACAGCAGTTCGATCCAACCCAGAAATGCAAATTTACTCTTTAGGATGCAAAACTAACTTCTACCTAGATGAAGATGGCCAAAAACTGAAAGACCCAGATGATCACTTTGCTTGGAACCCAAACTTCGAAAATCCTCAAACCCTACTGCTGAATCTATGATACCCAATTGATCCCTCTGTGTAAGAACTCCAATAATCTGACTAGGTGAGATCTTCCACCCACGAAATCAGAGCTACTCATGAAGGTTGTCGTCTCCACAAGCCTCAAGCTGCAATTTTCTCCATGAAAACTGGCAGAGTTTCTCCAAGATAGCAAAGATGTGAATGCATTTCCTAAAACCCCAAAAACTCCTCCTTTTATGAAAGCTATGCCCATCTTGGATTTGGAGCCAAAAAGCATAAAATTTAATATTGTTTTATTTCCCTTATCTCTCCTTGGAATGGGGCGCCCAACTTGTACCCCATCCTAGTTGATATAACATTGTTTTTAAAAGAGGGCCCTTTTATGTCCCTTTTTAAAGTCACTTTATGACTTAATAATATAACTTGAATTTATTAATTTATTTACTCACCAAGGGGGCGCCAACTTAGACTTGGGCAAATATTGCATCCACCAAATAAATGACTCTGCGAAACTGGAAGAACTGCATCGGGCCCATAGTGCTAAAAATAGCAATATCTATAAATAGTAACCCCCATGAACGGATGAATCCCCTAGCAAAAGCACTGATCAACCTACAGGGACTCTGGATAGGTTATCAGGACCTGTCTCAGCTCATGAACGAGGAGGGGACATTACAGTCCTCCCTTCCCAAGATTGCTTGTCCTCAAGCAATCGAAGATCTGGATGCTGTAAGATCTCTGCACTCTCCCACGTAGCATCCTCAATCGGTAGATTCCGCCATTTCACCAAGTATTCTCTCACTATCCGCCTCCTGAGAGTACGCTCTCTAGTGTCCAAGATGGCCTCTGGAATCAATATCAACTTGCCTTCCTCATCGAGGGGAGGCAACTCAGCTGCTGGTGTCACCTTATGTCCTAGCGCCTTCTTGAGGCGAGACACATGAAACACATTATGGACCTTAGTGCCCTCTGGGAGCTCCAACTCATAAGCTACTGTTGGTTACGAATCTACCACTAGGATAGGATTTAGTGCAATGCGCCCTAGATTCGCCCAGAAGATTGAAAGGTCGGAAGGAAGGAATGCCTTCCATGCCAATATCCGGAGAAGGTCAGCTTCCTATATGTTTTCTCAAGTGGTTTTAAGCTTAGAGTGCAGGAAAGAAATTAGAAATGCAGAAAGAAATATAAATGTGATTTGTGTCGGGTGGGGAGGATAAGCAGCACAGCAACTATCAATCACCACTACTAACAGCAACTAAATACCGAATACATTACAGAAACTACCAATGCCATTCATTCTATGTATCCTCTAACTATGCATTCCAGGAATACTTAAGCATCAAATACCGGTATCCAGATAGCAGAATAACAGTAAGCAATAACATAAGCAACATGAGGCAGAAATTCTAAATAAAGGCAACATAAAGAACAAGAACAGTCAATAGAGCCAAGTGTATCCTGTATTCAGAAGCAAACGTACAGCTACAATGGTTCCCTAGCAGTATATCCCCCTTCCACCCTTTTACAATGATATGGTGCAGCTATTTATAGCGCAATTTCCCCCACCAATTACAACTCCGGGCATAGGATCCCAAACCTGACAATAGCTGACAAAGCTGACAAAAGCGGCAAAAGAGCTGCTGATGTTGACCTTTGCAGATAGGGACTGTACTTGCAGCAAGGTCCACCTGAAATCTTGGCTGCTACGTGGCAGTGTGGTAGATGAAACTCTGAGTCAACTTGAATGAGGGTAGCTGCGGTAGATGAAACTTTGAAATGGCTTTGAATGAGGGTAATTGCGGTACAATTATTTGGTTCACGCTTGCACTCCACCCGTCACATCTTCGGCTCGAATCCCGAGGCTGGACACTTGTCACAATCTGATAAGAGATGAATCTGCCTTGAAAGGCAGTCTCTCTTCCATGTCCGACTTCGCCCGGAATTGGAGCACAATTAAACAGCGAAGGGGGAATCAACGCAGTTGGGGAGGCCTCCGTGCCTTAGATAGTTTTTGGGCTGCTTGCAACATCCTGCCCAAGTGCGCACAAGCGAGAGGGCGTAGCCCAACTTCGCTGCGAAGTCGGGTTGCGCACTCCACACTTAGCTAGTTTTCCTTATTGCTTCGACTGCGCTAAAAAATGAGAGCGCACCCCGACTTCGCTGCGAAGTCGGGCTGCGCTCTGGTACTTGTTGCCACATTTTGCACGGGGTGCAATGTTTTCAGTTTTTGTAAGAGTGCTGCTCTTCCCTTTCCCTCTTCCTCTCTTTCCCTTTCCTCTTCTCCCCCTTTCTCTCTCTTCCCTACATTCTCATTCTTCCCTCTTTCTTTTGAGCCCCTCAGTCAGATCTCAAATTTGACAGCAGTTGCCCTGAAAAATGGCTAAGTGTCAGGGCGCAATCCGACTTCGCAGCGAAGTCGGAGTGCGCCCTCCAGTTGGAGCGCAGCAGGAATACAAAGTGCGCAGTGCGACAGATCAACCAGAAGAACAAGTGTTCTGGGCGAACCCGACTTCGCAGCGAAGTCGGACTGCGCCCGCTTTCGGGCGCACCTTGTAGCAGTCGGCAGAAAATGACTAAGTGTCGGGCGAAGTCCGACTCGCAGCAAGTCGGACTGCTCCCCTTTCCAGGGCGAAGTCCGTACGGCGGCAGAAATCAGCTTTCACCGGCAGCAACCCGACTTCGCAGCCGAAGTCGGAGTGCGCCCTTGACAAGTGCGCAGAGGGAATAAACTCGTAAATGCACCCAAGGCATGAAGGCCTTCCCGACTCGTTTTCTGCTCGCGCAACCCGATGGCGCTCGATCCCGGGAGAAGTTGGATAAACTGCCTTTCAAGGCAAGCACGTGTCAAGCAAGATCATCCGACAAGTGTCCAACTTTGGGATCCGAGCCAAGACGTGCCGAGCAAAAGGACAAGCATGGGCTGCACTACTTATGCCACCGCCTCATTTAAAGCTGATTGGAGGTTCTACCCGCTTCAGCCTACCCGCATTCCCGCCGATGAGAAGTTCTACCTAACGCGCTGCCACGTAGCTGTCCAGCCTCCAGGGAGACCATGCTGCAGGTACAGTCCTGCCCGACAAAGGTCAGCATCAGCAGTCCGCGGCTGCTTTTGTCAGCTAATGTTTGATTGGGACTTTGTGCCCATTAATGTAACGGGAGGGACTCGGGCTATAAATACCCACCACATTTTCATTGTAAGGTGGTGGAAGGGGAATGTCTGTTAGGGAACCATTGTAGCTGTGCTTCTGCTTATTAATATAAAGTATATGCCTGGCTCTGTTCTACTTCTTTTATTTTTTATGCTGCCTCTCTTTTGTCATATTTCTTGTGTCATGGCTTGTTGATTCACTTCAGCATTTGGTGGCCAAGTACTCCTGGACTTCATTGATTAGAGGATACATAGAATAAATTTGGTAGCAGTTCCTTCAGTTGTGTGTTATGTTTATGTTGCTGTCCGTAGTGGTGATTGATGCGCTGCCGTACTGTTAGTTCCTTGTAGGGAATGTCTGTTAGGGAGCCATTGTAGCTGTGCGTATAAATTCTCTGCATAACACACATACTTGGATCTGACATTTCTTGGTTACTTTTTGTATTTATGTTACTGTCCGTAGTGGTGATTGATGCATTGCCGTACTGTTAGTTCCTTGTAGGGAATGTCTGTTAGGGAGCCATTGTAGCTGTGCGTACACTTCTTTATATAAAAAGTATACTTAGATTTTGCAGTTTCTGGTTATGCTTTGTATTTATGATGCAGTAAGTAGTGGTGATTGATGTGTTGCTGTACTGTTAGTTCCCCCCACCCAACTCCAATCACATTTGTAAATTCTTTCCGCATTTTTATCTCTTTCCTGCACTCTTATCTTAAACCATAAAACCCCACAGGAGCCGGCCTTCTCCGGAGATTGGCACGGAAGGCATTCCTTCCTTCCGGCCTTTCAAGCTGGTGGGCAAATCTGGGCGCGTTAACACAAAAATCCTTTCCTCATGGCAGATTCGTAACTAACAGCTCCGCACGCGGTGGGACCCGGAGTCCCACATTTGAAAAACTCAGGCTCGTGTTCACTCGGGCTGACAGTTCATTCTGAGCACTCGGTGGGCCAAGGAAGTTTCCCACCCCCAAACAGAATCGAAGCACCGGTGTTCGCTTCATTGCTGTTCAAAATCGTAACACCTGGCGACTCGCACGAACATATCCTCTGAGTCTGAAAGACCGGTCCTAGCACCTTCATGCAAACGAGAAGGTGGCGAGCAAGGGATCCGAGAAACCCGCTTGACTTTTACGAACTAGACATCAACGCTCGAGGCGAAATTGTCAGGCTGGCTGATCAACAAGCTCGTGTCGACGAAGCCGAGGCTGAAATCCAAGAAGAAGCCGAAGCCGAAGTCGGAGGAGCTGAGTACGAAATAGAAGAGGCCGAGGAAGAAGAGGAATCTACATCCTCGGAAGGTACCGACACTGAGTATACAACCGACGGAGGAGAAGAAGAAGAAATGGCTGCCCAGCAGCAGAATGATGATGATCTCTTCCCGGCGGTGGACTCTACAGGGCCCTTGGCCCTGGTCGGACAGCAAGCTGTGCCCCCTGCTGCTTTAAAGTCCATCCCTACGTACGACGGCTACGGCAAGACGGCGTACGAGCACATCCAGGACATCCTTGCCCTGGCCGCATTGCACTCCATTATCGACGAGAGTGTGAAGACCCGTCTGCTGGCCCTTTCCCTAAGGGGAAAGCTTCTCTACCGGTGGAGATCACTGCGCGAGGGATCTATCACAGTGGTGGCCCCAGCCTTGCCATAAGGCTCGTGAAAGGATGCAACGAGTCTGCTGACCCTACTTCTTTGCTGCATCGGCCCAAAGTATCCAGAGACACCCTCAAGAGGAGGTGTCTGACTTTAACATCAGGTTTGCGAGATCCTGGAAACGGGTACCTCGCGAACTTCGGCCTTCAGCTGGCATGGCTGCTCACTACTACCTGAGATCCTTCAACTCGTACATATGCCCGTCGCCGAAGATTGCCAAAATAGACTCGTTTCCTGCTCTGTACGAGGCTGCCCAGCAAGCTGAAGCTGATATCATTTCCATCGGCAAACTCCCGTCCAGGGTGCAGGAACCCATTCATCCCGACTTCCCTGCATCCCAAGCATCCACCGCCTTCCGGTGGTGCGCCGTCCACATCAGGGCAGCAACCCCAAAGCAGCAATGGAATCCGGCGCCGGTCGTAACTCCTTACGGCCCGCCGCAAATGCATTATCCTCACCCGCCTCCTCCGCATTTTCCAAAGCACTCCCTGCTCCCCCGCAGTACGCACCTTATTCCAATCCTCCTCCATTAGCCGCATTGCCTCCACCGGCACAGTTGCCGCCTCCTGACAATAACATTCAGAATACAATCCTCCAGGAGGTACGGGCTTTGGCCTCAAGTTATCATGCCATGTCCAATGACATGACCGCTCTGAAGAAGAAGCAGGCCCAGATGGACCTCGCCTCCTAGGAGGCCATATCCGCCCCGGCACTGACAAAAGACAAACCCCCAGAGCACCAACGCAGAGGCGTCCGCCTCCGAGAAATGCCGCTATAGAAGACCAACCTGGTCCTTCCGACCAGGTTAACTGGTGCACTACGTGCAATGACCCGCATTCGGAGGAAGACTGCACACTGCACCAGCACTACATCCAGACTTTGGCCGACAGCGCCATAGAGGACGATGAACTCTACATGATCCTGGACGGCGAAGCCAACTTTGCCCTCCCGCAGGAGAATCTAGTGCCGCCCGCCAAGGAAGAAAAGAAAACTGCAGATGCTGCCAAGCCTTTGCAGGTATATGCCAGAAGAGAAAAGGCGCAGCCCGGTGGGCTGCCACCATACAAGCGGCTGTGGCCCTACACAGCCCAGGAGAAGGCATCCAAAGACAAAGCTCCAGCCAAGCCTCCTCCGGCAAAGGCAGCCCCTGTTCCAGCCAAGCCTCCTATAGCAAAAGCTCCAGTTCCGGCTAAAGCTCCCGTACCTCAGCCTCCAGCTGAAACCAAAGAACAAGCACAGGAGAAGCTGAAGTACCCGTCTCTGACCAAGAGACAGAGAGTTGAGGCCACCAAGCAGTATCGGACGAAGTATGAGCCGGCAAAAGAAGCAGAAGGAGCTAGCACCTCGGGCTACAACATAGTAGACGAGTTGAAAAGAACACCCGCTAGAATCAGCATGTACGATGCTCTTCTCGCTCCCTGGGCCGGTGGATCTCGCCGCAGGAATCTCTCGAAAAACATGAAGAACGGCAAGCAGATACAGCCCGCTGTCCCGGTTCAACCTCTGACAGTCTCAGCCACTGGGAAGAACAGACCGCCTCCCTTCTATCTGTCTTTACGGATGCAAGGGCATATAGTACACAACTGCATGGTGGACTCTGGCGCTTCCACGACTGTTATGCCGAAAGTCGTCTGCGACGAGATCGGGATGGAGTACACAAGGAGCAGCCAAGGCGTGCTGCAATTAGACGGCACCCCTGTCAAGACAGTTGGTGTCATAAAGGACATCCCTATCCGGCTGCATAAGGCTCTCGACATCGTGGTCATCCAAGAGGTCGTGGTTGTTGACTTGGCTCCCTACTTCGGCATGTGTCTCTCTCGGGAGTTCACTGCGAGTCGGGCGGGTACCGTCTCTAGACTACTCACACATGGAAGTGCCCTTCAAAGGAAGGAGACTGAAAATCTTTAATGAGAAGCCTTCCACCTTCCTAGTAGAGAAGATACCCGGAGAAGAGTCGGACTGCATGGTCCAACTTGCTTGAGGAAGAACTGGTGACAGTAGAGCTGACGGAGCAAGCCCTCGAAGTGCTACAGCTTGAAGATGAGTTCTCTTTGCGGGATTTCAATGCCGTAATTGAGACAGAGCAGGGCTGTTACACCGTTGTACAGCCCGAGAGGCTTGACAAGTCAGCTGCAAAGGAAGTGGGACCTGCACCTGAGAAGCTGTGGAAGCTTTTCTTTGACGGCGCGCGATGCAAAAATGGCGCCGGTGCAGGGGTGCTTCTCGGTTTCTCCGACCGGGATCCGTAAGGACTATACCTACAAAGTTGGCCCGGAGCCGCACTAACAACTCGGCGGAGTACGAAGCCCCGTGCTTGGGTTTGCGAAAGGCGGAGAGGTCGGGGATTAAACACCTGCAGATCTTTGGAGATTCAGAGCTGGTGTGTCACCAGGTTACGAACAAGTGCGCCTCCAAAAAGCACTATCTCAAGGCGTACCGCAACCGGGTGTGGGACCTGATGGAGTCGTTTGACTCGTTGAATGTCAAGGCGATATCACGTGAGAAAAACAAACACGCTGACATTCTCGGCGTCTGTTGGAGCCAGGTACGTTCCGGCTGATGACGTTGTCCATAAACCGAAGCCGGTTCGCACTATTTACAGGCCTTCTGTGCCTGATAAGGACACCCACTGGCAGGTGTTCGATTGTGACGAGGAGATCGTCACATTTTTGGTAAATGAAGTTGGTTCAATCGAGAGTAGAGACCCTGATGACGAGCAATATGAGGGGTTGATACAGTTGAAAAATAATCATGTCCCAAAAGGACTGATTACATTGGAGAGTCTATTTGATCAGAATGACAGAGCTATATCTCATAGGATCAAAGTAGACCCGAAGCAGTATGCCGACCTGGAACTTGAACCTGGTAAAACTATCAAGGTCGGGACAGACTGCACTTCGGAGGAACTTGAGCAGATCAGATCACTGTGCCGAGAGTTCCCCGACATCGTGGCCTGGTGCTACGAGGATTTGAAGGGGTATGACAGAGATGTAATCCAGCATACCATTGAGCTAGAGGATGGCGCCAAGCCATTCCGACAGAAGCGTAGGGCCGTAAATCCGAAAATTGAGGCCATGATGAAAGCCGAGCTCTTGAAGATGCTGGAGGCCAAAATCATCTACCCCATCAAACATTCATCCTGGGTCGCGAATTTGGTGCCTGTGAGGAAGAAGAATGGCGACATCCGTCTCTGTGTCGACTTCAGAAACCTGAATCAAGCCTCCCTCAAGGACCACTATCCGCTTCCCCAAATTGACCAAATTCTACACATCGTTGCTGGAGCCCAAAGATTCTCACTTCTAGATGGATTTTCCGGCTACAACCAGATTTGGGTCAGGGATGAGGACCAAGGATAAGACGGCGTTCACCACCAAATGGGGGACGTTCGCCTATCACCGCATGCCTTTCGGCTTATCCAATGCCGGTGCCACATTCCAAAGGGCCATGGACCTCGGCCTTCCGAGAGCCGCTCAATAAGATCATTGTCATCTACCTTGATGACATGACCGTTTTCTCTCACCAAAGAGGGGATCATGTTTCCCACCTGCGGCAAATATTTGAGAGGTGTCGAGAATTCGGCATTTCTATAAACCCGAAGAAGTCCGTCTTCGCGGTAAAAGAAGGTAAGCTGCTGGGACATGTCATCTCCGAGAAAGGCCTCGCCATTGACCCTGACAGAGCAGAAGCCCTCCTTCGCTTGCCAGCCCCAATCGATAAAAAAGGGCTGCAGTCCTTCTTCGGCCATATTAACTTCGTGCGGAAGTTCATCCCGGACTTCGCACAGGTGATCAAGCCTATGGCCGAACTGCTGAAAAAAGATACAACTTACGAATGGACTGATGAGAGAGAGCAAGCCTTCGAGGAAATCAAGGCTCGAATTGCGCAAGCTCCGGTGTTGATAAACCCGGACTACTCCAAGGACTTCATCCTCTATGCGGTGGGAGAACCGGAAAGTTACGCCGCAGTCCTAACTCATAAGGGAGACGATGGCGAGGAGCGCCCCATAGCGTTCCTGAGCCAAGTGATTCAGCCGCATGAAGAAAAGTACAACTTTATAGAGCGGCAGGTTCACGCTGTCATGAAATCCCTCCGAAAGTTCGTGCATTTTGTCTCCCGTGAGCAAAACGACCGTCTTTGTGATTCACCCGGACGTTCGAAGCTTCATCATACAAGGAGAGCCGGGTCACAAGAGAGCAGGATGGATTGCAAAAATCCAGGAGTTCGACATCGAAGTGCGGCCCACCAAGCTTATCGTAGGCCGAGCCTTGTGTCGGAGCTGGCCCGAAGCGCTGTAGCCGGCATCTCCGCCTGTAAGTGGGAGGACACAACGACAAGCATCTACCTAGCCAACTCCTTATCGGAGGAGAGTGATTGGACAGATGAACTGGTGAGATATTTCTGCACCGGAAGATGTCCAGATCACCTGAACGCCTCACAACGAAGGAGATTTCGGCTAGGTGCACTCAAGTACACTCTTCGCCCCGAGGGGCTTTACTTCAAAAATATTGACGGCATCCCGTTGCGGTGCGTCATGAAATCGGACCAGCCCAGTGGTCCTCGGAGATTTTCATTCCGGGATGCCTGGAGGTCATCATTCTGCAAGGCCTACGGCCTTAAAAATAATTAGAGCCGGGTACTATTGGCCCACTCTATTTACGTACGTTTATGCGGTCTGTTCCAAGTGTGATCAATGCCGTAGGTTTGTCGGCGTAAACAGAAAGCACCCCCGCCCCTTCAACCGATTCAGAGCCGAGACTCCGTTCCAAAGAATGGGGTCTAGACTTCATTGGGGTGATTTCGCCTAATTCCTCCGCCGGACACAAGTTTATTCTTACAGCCACCGATTACTTCACACGGTGGGCAGAGGCGATCCCAACCAAAAACGCGGACCAAGAAACGGTCATCAGGTTCCTTGAGAGCCTGATTACCCGCTTCGGGGTTCCAGAGTCAATTGTGACGGACAATGGTCCGGGATTCGCGTGCGCTGTACTCACGGAGTACACTGGCAAACTTGGCATTTATCACAAAATGTCTTCTAATTACTACCCGCAGGGGAATGGCCTTGCCGAGTCTACTAACAAGAACCTCCTGAAGATCATCGAAGGACCATTGACAGGAACAAGCGGACTTGGCATTTACTCCTGAACCGGGCGCCGTGGGCGGACAGAGTTTCATTCAAGAAATCCATCGAACGTCCCCTTATGCGCTCGTCTATGGTAAAGAGGCCGTCATGCCATCCCACATTGAAATCCCCGCCCTATGGATGTTGGACGAAGATAGAGCAAGTGGAGACCCGGTGGATGACAGACCGTGCCAACTCCTCAGTTGGAAGAAGACAGAGAAAAGCATACCAGGCCTTCACCAAGCATATTGAAGCCACTCAAGGCTGGTTTGCGAAAGGCACCACTGCCCGAGTTTTTAAAATCGGGGACCTGGTGCTGAAGTGGGACTCATTTAAGGCGAAGCCGGGCAACCACGGGAAGTTCGATGCCCTCTGGGAGGGCCCTTATCAGATTGCCCGGGTGAACCAGCTCAATGCTTACGTACTTCGGGATATGGAGGGTCAGCTCCTACCTATCCCCGTTAACGGGTTCCACTTAAAAATTTACCGCTGCTGAAGGTGCCCAATGGGCCCTTCTTTGTAAAAATTTCCCTTATGCATTTTACTTTTCAGCATGTACAGTTTTCCAGCTTTCAGTTTTCCATTTGTTTGAGCCCAAGTAGGACAAAGGGAGAGAACACAGACTTCGCAGCGAAGTCTGTTGTCGCCCCTCAAAAGGAGCGAAGTTCGTAAAGGGAGCTGCTTGAGAAAGCAAAAAACGGCTAAGTGGCAGTGCGCTGCCCGACTTCGCAGCGAAGTCGGGCTGCGCACCGGCCAAAGGGCGCGGTTTGAAAGCAGAAGCTGCAAAGGAGTGAGTGATCGGACTGCGCTCGATTTTGGAGCGAAGTCCGACTTCGCGCGCGAAGTCCGAATACACTCGGCTTTCGCGCGAAGTGCGAAGTGCGCCCGAACTTCGGGCGAAGTCCGAGCGCGCCCCGTTTTCCGAGCGCAGCTCGAGTGGCCCATCACAAAAGGCAACAAATTCTAAGTGGGCCCGAAGCCTCATCCGAAAATTGCGAAGTCGGACTGCGCCCGATCTTCGGGCGCAGTTGGAAAAGAAAGGCAACAGTCTTAACGCAAGTGGCAGTTCGGACTGCGCCCAATTTTGGGGCGAAGTCCGACTGCGCGGGCGAAGTCGGATCGCGCCCAATTTTGGGGCGAAGTCCGATTGCGCCCTGTTTCCTGGGCGCAGCTTGGATGGTTTAAAAAATAAATAAAAAATTCCAATGCTCCAAGCGTGGGCCCAGGGCGCATTGCGACAGTAAGAGTTGGGTTTCCGCACCAAAGGGTTTTTTCTTGAGCAGTGTGCCCAGATTGCGGCAGTGACGTCAGCCATGGCGCAACGTTCAAAGTTAAATTTAATGATTGCGCAATCTTCAAGGAAAGCGCAATCAAAGAAGCATGGCGCGGCAACCAGGGTACATCTTTCAAGACATTCTCCTGTGCGGCCACCAAAAAACATAACGCCTTCACTTGCAGCCGACCTACCCCCTCCTGCGCACCATTAATGACGCTGTCATTGTCTAGAAAAGGGGGTCTGATGCATCCAGACATGCCAAATCGTGCAGATTATTCCTGTGGATCGCGAAACTGTGCGTACGTCCGTAAGTCGTAATTATTGCTGTTTCGAGAGGATGGACAAAGGAAAGTTGCCAATGCCAGCGCAATCCAGCGAAGGGCGCGAACTGGGGGATTTACCGCAGTCAAGTGTTTTCAGGAGTGAGACACCGCAGGACCAAAAGTCAAAATCCCGGCCAAAGAAAGTACAGCGTGGGCAAGCCCCACCACCACCGGTTAATTACCTGTCGGGGTACAAGGACGGCTCGTTTTCCATGAGCCTTACTAAGTCGCGGATAAATGTGGAGAATTGGGCCGACAAAGTTTCGCCCTCTCACCATTTCGGGCGGCGTACAAGTCGAACCTTTTCCGGTTCTTGTGCCCTCCTGTCCATCAATGCCCGGAGTTGGTAGACCTAATTGTCAGACATTACAGACCAGCTACCCGGCAAATTTGCAACTCCAACGGTAAACCCTTGTTCGCACTTCGCAAAGAGACTGTCCAGCCGGCCTTCGCCCCAAGGTTGGAGTATGACTCCAACACGATTGTCAGAAAGATAAATCTTGGCGAGCAAGCGGGACGCTTTACGCACACAAAAAGGATGAGGGATTTCCTCAATTCAGAGCTGAACGCCCCGCTCGCAGCTGGACAATGGCCAACCGGCCCCATACCCCTGGAGAGGTTTCAGAGCAAATACATATACACCATCCTGGCGTGGGTCCTCGGCTGCGACTCTGACGAGCTGGTACAGCCGTACCAGCTAGCGCTGGCAGAATGTCTCCTATGCGGAGAATCCTATGAACCAGCAGCGCAGAGAAGTGGGAAGCGCCCTATCTTCTTTGACTCAGCGGACTGGCTTGCATACGCCATTCACTCCACTCGGTGAAGCTCCAGAAAAAGCAGTCAACCGAATTTCGATTCAGTTCCTTCTTGGCTTGGCTTTGTTTGTATCATTTGCACTCCCGGATGCCGATCCCTAACCCGAAGAAGGTAAATGAGAAGGGAGAGCCACAGCCCGTCTATGACTGGACGGATGACCTATACCGGAAAGGGTCTTACTACAAGTTCAACTTCAACTTTCTCGGGCTTGGTCATGTCAGCCTTCGCCGATGGTGAGATCCCTCGCCCCCGCAGGAAATGACGAACTATTTGCCGAATCACAAGCTCGGGGACGTTTTTAGACTGACGCAGGGATTGTGGTCAGAATCTACGGATTCAAGGGCAAACCTCATCTGCTGCCCTACTGGTGCACGGATCATCAGTTTGGGATGGAGGTTGCGCGGCAGATGGATTACGTTGAAGAGGAGTTCGGCCAGGGAAAGAGAAAGGGCCATATCTTTCAATATCCTCTTTCCTGGGCGAACGTCGAGATATCAGAGATAGGACAACATGTCTATCTCGAGCGGGAGCTCTTTGACATTGGCCTGATCTCGCCGCCGCAGCCGCTGGAAGTACGACCCACACGGGATAAGGGGAAAGTTTGCACATATCTGCCCCCGGGCGGATATAATCGAAGACAGATGCGATGTGGTCCATGTTGACCTCGATTGGGAGATTGACTCGATGGAAGCATGGCCTCCGTGGCAGGATTTTTACTGCGAGGAGGTAGCATATGACCCCGAGCGAAACCCGGACCACAAGTTCTCTTCTCCAGGATTTAAGAAATTCATCTCCAAGCTAGCAGGCCTTAACTGGCCAAAAGAAAAAGTTGTTGAATGCTGGAAGATGAGGTGCCGCACGCAGCACGATAAATCCATCAGGAGGAATCTGGCCGTTGATGATGACTTTTCAGCTCTATATGACCAGCACATTGACAGCTGGCGGCCTTTCGCATTCCGAGATTACGTTCCCCGAGGTCCCTTCGAGGGTTATAAAGGGGGGTCTTCCTCCCAACAGTTGTACACTTTTGCAACTGCCAGCGCGGGCCCAGCAGACATCCAAGTGGACCCAATGCAGCCTGTGGCTTCCAAGGTGGCGCCTGAAAAGGCGAAAAAATCAGTCAAGTCAACGCCCGAGGTGACTCCTCAGGCACAAAAGACGCCAGAGCCGCCAGCGAGCGGACCGGCCGCGGCAGCCTTCTCGTAAGTCAAACCCCGGTACAAGTTTACCGTGGGAACATCAACGCCGCTGCACCTGCTTCATCTCCTTCTTCCGAACCAGCCATCGCTCCAAAAAAGAAAAAGAGGAAGAGAGTTGAGAAAGTCAGGCGACCTAGTCTGACAGTGCAGCAGCCAGTCGCAGAGCCGCAGCCGCGTCCAGCCGCTCCAGAGGTTGTTTCTCTGGATAGTCCTGAGCCAGCCGCCGGAACCAGAACCGCAGACATTCATCCAACATCGGCTCAGCGGAGCCCGCAGTACGTTCGCTGCCCCGCTCCCTTTGATCTCATCTAGCCCTACTCCTACTCCATCTCCCGCTCAATCCGAGCAAGTCATGGCCGCATCTTCCTCCCCATCTCCACACCCTTCTAGCGGCCCCCATTCTTTCAACCAGTTTGCTCAGGACCCCAACGCCTTCCTATCCCTGAGTCAAACCTCAAACCCTTCACCTGTGGTTAGTGCTGAAGCCGCGCGTTCACCGCTGCATCCATCGCCTCAGCCGCTTGAAACCCTTCCAGCATCAACCGCTCCGCTCTCCACTTCCCGGCCGCCCTCAAAAGCGGCCGCTCCTTCCAAAGTCCTTCCAGTTCCTCCAATTTCCCTGTCCGCAGGAGAGACGTCACAGCAGAACCCTAGGCTGGGGGAACCGGACTTCATGGACGACCTCCAGAACACGGATGATTTGCCTCTGGCAACGAGAGCCGTAGAATATCCTATCTCTTTCCTCCAAAACTTGAAGCGGAGGAGACCTGAAGAGATAGCCGCCCCGGTAAAGCGCACCAAGTTTGACTTCGAGAGGAGAGTGCTCACGACAGAAAAGATAACTCCAAAAGTGAAGAAGCCTCTCCGGGAAATGACCAGGGCGGACTACGAGCTCCAGACAAAGGAGAAGAGCTTTGACGATATTCACCCGCAATACGAGATTCAGGGAATCCTTCGTAAAGCGGATAATCTCCTTGTCAAAAATCTGGAGGAACAGGAAGAGCTTTTCCGGTTGCAGGACAAGACAAGACAGCTTGAAGAGGACCTGTCTAGGTCCACTGAGCAGCTGGAAGCGGCGCAGCGAGAAATAGATGAATTAAAAGCCCAGCTGGCCGCTTCTCAGCAAGAAGCCGCAACGGAAAAGCAGGCAGCCCTGGAGCAGATTTCTCAGCTTCAGGAGTCTTTGAAATAGGCGCAGTCGCAATTTGCAGAGAAAACATCTCAAGCGACGGTCTTTTCAAAGAGCAAAGTTAAGGAGATGCGAGCTGATCTCGTGCGGGGATGCAAGCCCCACATGTGTAAAGCTATGTCGGTCCCGGATTTCGCATCCAGGATCCAAGAAGTTTCTCGCCCGTGGAAAGCCTCGTGCTAGAGGAGGCCGAACGCCAGGCGAAGCAATGGCTGGACCTGGCGATAAAACTTCAAGAGCACGAGCGCGATGGCCTCCAATTCTCCCCCATGTCCTCATTCGCTGCAGAATGGGCAGATGCAAGGGTAACCTTGCATAAATATTTTAAGAAAGCAGAAGAGGTGAGAGTTGCCAGACGAATGCTGGATGCATTCGAACATGAAAAAGACATTTGTCTGGCTCCCCTTCACGCTCTCTCTGAACTAGGGTGCCCGGGCTATGTTGAGAATGGTGAGTTTCTCACCCATGAGCAGGTGAAAAAGAATTGGCTGTCCTTTGAGGCAGATACAGCTGAAATCGATAGCCGGACCGAGCCAATTCAAGAAAGTCAGGTCACCCAGATGGTGTCCAAGTGTCGCAAGATCAGCTCCTACTTCCAGGAGCTGGGAAAAAGATACCTCACCATCGACCTGCACGCGGTCGCTGCATTCCACGCAGCATTAGAAGAAGTTGCCGACCGCCGACCATTCGAAGCAGAAGCCTGGGGCCAAGCCCAGGCCGCATACAACCGCATCTGCGAGGCGTAAGCCAGCGCTGGAGAGCATTCGGAAGGCGAATCTGAGGAGGCGACTGCCGGAAGTGGATCTGAAGAACAGTTGCCGCGAGGAGAACGGCTAGAGCAGCAGAAAGCAGGGGAAGCAAGTTCCTCTGCACCCAATGGATGAAGGCATGGATTCTTTGCGCCGAGGCGAGCTCGACACCCCGCGAGCCGCCAGAAATGTTGCCACATTTTGCACGGGGTGCAATGTTTTCAGTTTTTGTAAGAGTGCTGCTCTTCCCTTTCCCTCTTCCTCTCTTTCCCTTTCCTCTTCTCTCCCTTTCTCTCTCTTCCCTACATTCTCATTCTTCCCTCTTTCTTTTGAGCCCTCGCCGATCTCAAATTTGACAAAGCTTGCTCCGAAAAATGGCTATGTAGCGCAATCCGACTTCGCAGCGAAGTCGGAGTGCGCCTCCAGCTTGAGCGCAGCAGAATACAAAGTGCGCAGTGGACAGAATCAACCGTAAGAACAAGTGTTCGGCGAGTCCGACTTCGCAATGAAGTCGGATTGCGCCCGCTTTCGGGCGCACCTTGTAGCAAGTCGGGCAGGAAAAATGACTAAGTGTCGGGGAAGTCCGACTTCGCAGCAAGTCGGAGTGCTCCCCTTTCCAGGGCGAAGTCCGTACGGCGGCAGAAATCAGCTTTCACTCGGCGCAACCCGACTTCGCAGCAAGTCTGAGTGCGCCTTGACAAGTGCAGTAGGGAAATAAACTCGTAAATGCACCCAAGGCATGAAGGCCTTCCCGATCGCGCTGTTTCGCTCGCGCAACCCGATGGCGCTCCGATCCCGGGAGAAGTTGGATAACCGCCTTTCAAGGCAAGCACGTGTCAAGCAAGATCATCCGACAAGTGTCCAACTTTGGGATCCGAGCCAAGACATGCCGAGCAAAAGGACAAGCATGGGCTGCACTACTTATGCCAACTGCCTCATTTAAAGCTGATTGGAGGTTCTACCTGCTTCAGCTACCCGCATTCCTGCCGATGAGAAGTTCTACCTAACGCGCTGCCACGTAGCTGTCCAGCCTCCAGGGAGACCATGTTGCAGGTACAGTCCCGCTCGACAAAGGTCAGCATCAGCAGCTCCGCGGCTGCTTTTGTCAGCTAATGTTTGATCGGGACTTTGTGCCCATTAATGTAACGGGAGGGACTCGGGCTATAAATACCCACCACATTTTCATTGTAAGGTGGTGGAAGGGGAATGTCTGTTAGGGAACCATTGTAGCTGTGCTTCTGCTTATCAATATAAAGTATATGCCTGGCTCTGTTCTACTCTTTTATTTTTTATGTTGCCTCTCTTTTGTCATATTTCTTGTGTCATGGCTTGTTGATTCACTTCAACATTTGGTGGCCAAGTACTCTCGGACTTCATTGATCGGAGGATACATAGAATAAATTTGGTAGCAGCTCCTTCAGCCTTGTGTGTTATGTTTATGTTGCTGTCCGTAGTGGTGATTGATGCACTGCCGTACTGTTAGTTCCTTGTAGGGAATGTCTGTTAGGGAGCCATTGTAGCTGTGCGTACAAATTCTCTGCATAACACACATACTTGGATCTGACATTTCTTGGTTACTTTTTGTATTTATGTTACTGTCCGTAGTGGTGATTGATGCGCTGCCGTACTGTTAGTTCCTTGTAGGGAGAATGTCTCGTTAGGGACCATTGTAGCTGTGCGTACACTTCTTTATATAAAAAGTATACTTAGGTTTTGCAGCTTCTGGTTATGCTTTGTATTTATGATGCAGTAAGTAGTGGTGATTGATGTGTTGCCGTACTGTTAGTTCCCCCCACCCAACTCCAATCACATTTGTAAATTCTTTCCGCATTTTTATCTCTTTCCTGCACTCTCATCTTAAACCATAAAACCCCACAGTAGCCGGCCTTCTCCGGAGATTGGCACGGAAGGCATTCCTTCCTTCCGGCCTTTCAAGCTGGTGGGCGAATCTGGGCGCGTTAACACAAAATCCTTTCCTCATGGCAGATTCGTAACCAACAGTACTTAGCCAAATTTCAGGATCTGATGCTTCCCAAGTGTGCACAGAAATGAGAGAGCACCCCGACTTCGCTACGAAGTCGGGTTGCGCTCTTGCACTTAGCCGAATTTCGGTCATTTTGTAATGTCCCCCCCTATTCTGATATTTTAATATTTGGGACACTATACTGTTTCTTAAAATCAAAAATTACAACTCCAAGAATCAGGAAATAACTAACAATTTTATTTTTCAAATTTCTTTCAAAATAGGGTTCAGATTACAATATTTTAAAAATATAATCTTTCCACAATATGTCCGCAAACCCTTGAAATATACTAAATCAGCAAATACCAAAGTACCTCTGAAATCGTTGAAGCACCAAAGCGTGAATCCTGTGTGAATTCACCAACAGAGAACTGGGTTTCGTCCAGCTCCAAAAATCTGAGGGGTTTCGTCCTCAGCCACACCGTTGGGGTTTCCGTCCCTTTGGAGAAGAAGTCTCAGCCACTGGCCTCAAACTCTAGAGGAAATAACTAAATCCAGAATGTCTGAAATGAGATCAAACCACCGAATAAATAGGCTCCTCCTTGGCAAACTCTTGTTGCGCGCTCAATGTGGGATAAACATATTTCTTTCCCTTTAATTATAATATAAAGTTTTAACTTTATAAAATGAATTTAATAATTCACTTAATAAAGCCAAGCTTTGCGCTTTAAAAACTCTGCCTTATGAAACTCCGATTGACCAACTGAAACATGTTTTGGATACCCATTTCATTGTAGAACAACACCCCCCTGTCCGCTCGGCAAGAAACCCTAAAACCCGACACTGCTAAAAATAGCAATTCCAGCATCCTAGCTCCATTTGACCCCGAACGACCACCAAAACTGAGCTCTAAGAATCCAAAAGTTGTCTCAAATAACTCCAAAGGCTCTCATCCATATGACATAGCCTACGGGAACTCGTGTATAGGCTAGTCTCTATGTGCTCCCACTAGCTGATTAGAAGGGGACATTACACATTTTCCGCTCTTCGCATCCTCGAGTGCGCTCAAACTTAAGGGCGCACCCCGACTTCGCTGCGAAGTCGGGTTGCGCTCTTGCATTTAGAAATTTTAGGGACATTTTGCTCTTTTTTGGGAAATTGACAAAAAAGTACAAGAGGAAAGAAAAAGGGGAAATGACGGGAATGAAACTGACAGAAGGGGAGAAAGGGGATAGTGGAGGAAGGGAAAGGAGAAGAAGGGAAGGGAGAGTAGCATACTTAGAATAAAAAAGAAGACATGGCACCCTGTGCAAAATGTGGCAACATTCCTGGTGGCTCGCGGGGTGTCGAGCTCGCCTCGACGCAAAGAACCAGGCCTTTATCCTTTGGGCGCAGAGAAATTCCCTTCCCCTGCATCCCGCTGCTCTTGCTTCCCCTTTTTGGGTAACTGCTCCTCTTCGGATTCGCTCTCAGTAGTTTCTTCTTCTGATTCTCCTGCCCTTTCTGAATCCGAATGCTCACGACTGTCACCTTCTTGCTTGGCCGGCAGCTCTCGCTCACGGACATGATTGTACGCAGCCTTGGCCTGGTCCTAGGCTGCTGCCTGGAAGGGCCCTAAATCGCTGACATCCTTTAGCGCTGCTCTGAATGCTGCAATCGTGTGTACGTCGATGGTGTCATATCTCTCTTCCAACTCCTGAAGAGAGGTGTTGATCTTGCAATATCTTGACACCATCTGAGTTACCTGTGCTTCCTGGACTGGCCCAACTGTCAATTTTCGACGTATCTGCCTCAAAAGACAGCCAGTCCAGCTTTACCTGTTCAAGGGGCAGAAACTCCCCATCCTTGACGAAGCTCGGGCATCCGAGCTCAGAAAGAGTGTTGAAGGGGGCCAGGCAAATATTCATTTCATGGTTCAATGCGTCCAACATCTTCCTGGCGGCCCTTGTTTTTTCCGTTTTTTCGAAGTAATTATGCAAGGTTACCCTTGCATCTGCCCAATCTAGGGCAATCCAGGACATAGGGGGAAATCGGAGGACTTTGCGCGAGAAATCTTCAATTTTCATTGCCAAGTCCAGCCACTACTTCGCTTAGTGTTCGGCCTCCTCTACCATAGGCTTTCCCTAGGCAGATACTTCTTGGATCCTGGATGCGAAATCCAGGACGGACAGGAACCTGACAACATTAGCCCTGCATCCCTGCAACAAACCAGCTCTCATCTCTTTGAACTTGTTTTTCGAAAAGGCCCCTGTCTGGGACACCTTCTCCTTCAGCTGAGATTGGGCCTGCCTTAACGAATCCTGCAGCTGAGAGACATGTTCCAATGCCGCCCTCTTCTCTTCTAACAGCTGTTCGGCCATCCTTCTTTGTGTTGTAGCCTCCTGCTGAGAGGCGGCGAGCTGTGCTTTCAAGTCCTTGATCTCCTGCTGGGCAGACTCCAGCTGCGTGGTGGCCTTGGCCAGATCTTCCTCCAGCTGTCTTGAGTCATTTTGAAGCTGAAATAGCTTCTCTTGATTCTCGAGTTGCTTAACAAGGAGATTGTCAGTTCTGCGGTGAATACCGTTGATTTCGTATTCTTCGCTTATGTCTTCAAAATTCTTCTCCTTAACCCGATGTTCATAGTCAGCCTCGGTCATTTCTCGAAGAGGCTTCTTCACTTTAGGGATCAATTTTTCGGTTCGCAGCACTCTCCTGTTCAAGTCGAACTTGGTGCGCTTCACCGGGGCGGCTATCTCCTTGGCTCTTCTTCGTTTGACGCTCTGGAGGAATGATGAGGGCATCAAATTTTTAATGTAAACTAAGGTTAATTTCTTAGTTAGACTAAGTCTTAGTTAGGGCTTGGTCTTATTGTTTTTGGTGAGACTTTGTGCTCACGTAATAAATTGCTAAGCCATTCTAGATTAGGCTAGCTGGATGGATTAGGCAACCTCCTTTGGAAGCGTGCCGACATTTCTCATTTGGGAATTTGTTGCTCTTTCGTAGGGGTTTCGTTATGTTTTTGGGCCTATATTAGCCCTTTCTTTTATTAATTTAAGGAATCTGGTTTTATTCCACATCACAAAAAAAAAAAAAAAAAAAAAAAACTGACCAATCCTCGTGAGGAAAGGAAATTTTCTGCGATTTCCGCAGGTCTGCTAGCCGCTGCCAGTTCCAGAACGCTGCTGCTGTCAGATTGCAGCCGCATTTACTGTTCGTTTTCAGCCGTTCTGCTGTTGGACGCCAGCAAATTCTGGCCTGCGTGCCGAATAATTGTCAAATCCTGTTGCTGCTGCGTATTCTGGCGGTTGTGCCAGCTTTGTCAGGTGACGCCAGCCTCCGTGTCGCTTGGCCGATCGTGCCACGGCGTCCGAACCCGGCAGAGCAGGACTACCACTTCCGCGGGTCCAGCACAGGGAAAATTTTAGGGCTCTGCGATTTTCAGGACAAACCTCACGGCACACCCAGCACTCTGACCAGCAAATTCTGGCCCTCCCAGATATGACCACGCGACAGCATCCGGCTGCCCTTTTCGCATCACGGCTGCTGCTATCAGGAGTTTCGAGAATTTTTTGAATCGGCGCTCTCGCTCTACGCTCGAAGACATTTTCCGGTGGGCAACTCACGGTAGATAAATTTTCCAGCGTTACCATTCAAAATTTTCGCCGGTGGTTTCGTTTCCAACATTCGCGGTGATTTCTAACTGTTTCCTCATCCTGTTCGGCGTTTTCTTTGCGTTTTTCCCGGCAGACTACAGACCTGGCCAGCCGCTACGCAGCAATCACCACGCAGCAGCCGTTTCCATCTCCGATTGCCCAGTGTCTGCGTTACGCAGCCGTGCTACGCAGCAGCACGTTCAGCAGCTGCCACGATCGCAGGCTTGCTGCTGGCTTTGAGGGTTTACTCCCACACTTATCGCACGGCCATCCGGTCTGCGATATAAAGGCACACTGCCTTTATAATTTCAACAAAGCACCTCATGTGCTATGCGGCGCGTTCCGTTAAGCGTGATGTTGAATTGTTGACCAGCCTTCGACCTTCTTCACCGTGGTTTGTCTATGCAGTGCTTCACCCTGTTGACTTGACCGAATTGGTAAAATTGCATTCAAATAAATTAAAACCCACTTTTTATTCAAAACAAAAAAAAAAAAATTACAAAGGGAATTAAAATTTTATAAAGGGGCTTTTTCTTTTATTGTGCTAAATTATTTTTGCCCTCAAAATATTGTAAAATTGCATTAAAACTATTATAGTTGTTTTGCAATTAATTGGGCAATAGCACTCCTTTTTGTAACCCCTTTTAACATATTTTGTAACTTTTCCTTGTAATATCCCTGGCGTACACCCGAGGACAAATGGCTCAGGATTTGGCACAGCAAATGGCTGACATCACCGCAGCCATTAGTACCTTGGCCGATAAGGTCAATGATATTGCTACTAAAAGTGGTCCTAGTGACTCTCGAGTGAAGGCAAAATGTGAAGTCAAAATTTATGATGGCTCCCGTGATCCTGAGGTTCTAAACAGTTGGATCCTCGACATGGACACGTGGTTTGCCTATAGCAAAATACCAGCAGATGAACAAGTGTCTTTTGCCCTTTTGAAACTTTCTGGTATAGCCAAAGTTTTGATTACAGACCGCTTCATTAATCAGAATCCCATTACCCGTTGGGATGAATTGGTGAAGGCTTTGACGGATACTTTTTATCCATCAAATTATGGAGACGATCTTGAATATCGATGGCTTCGATTGAGGCAGGGATACAACATGAGTGTCCAAAACTACATCGGTCTATTCAACAAATTGAGAATTTTGAATGGTATTCAGGATTCTACTGCTAAGCTTATCACCAAATTCAAAAGTGGACTGCAAGAACCACTTTTTAGGGAGTTGAAATATACTCCTATCACAGATTTGAACACCATGTACAATCAAGCACAGCTTGCGGAGGAGAAGCTTGCTGCTCAAGCCGGTGGATCTCGCTCTTCTGACTCCACCAAAAATTCAAAACAAAAGCAACAATTGAAGACTTCTTCTTCTTCTTCCCCTTCTTCTAACACTTCTACTCCTTCTTTTGATCCTAAGAAATTCTATGATCATTGTAAGAAGAGAGGCCATAATGAATCTGAGTGTTTTAGGAAGAAAAAGAATCTTATTGTAGAAGCTTCCCCAGAGGTAAAAGCTTCCCCCGAGGAAAAAGAAGAAGGGCCTATTGAGGCTACGGGAGAAAGGCGCACTTATCCAGAGCTTCGAGGGCTTAACAATCATACTTTGTTGACACACAACATGATTGAGAGAGGCCGTGACCATTTGTTTGTCACATGTGCCCATCTCAAACACAACTACTTTGTAGATTGTATCATCGATAATGGCTCTCAAACAAACTTGATTTCTAGAGCCGTTGTTGATCAATTGAAGCTTCCTGTACAACCCCATCCTCATCCATACCCACTTGCATGGAAGGATGCGGACACCTCCTCCATGATTACAGAAACATGCACTGTGTCTTTTGCATTTGGGCCACGCTATGTGGACAAAGTCACTTGTGATGTGACTCCAATTGACTGTTGTGATCTCATTCTTGGAAAGCCCTATCAATTTGACAAACGGGCTCAATATGATGCATATAATAATACCTATACATTGCATCATGAGAACAAGAAGTTTCTCATCTCTTCCACGATGCCCACATACAGTTATACAGGTCCACGCCATACAACATTGGTCTTCCGCAAACCCAAGGACACACCAGCTTCCACAGCACACAAGGAGGCTCCTCCTCCTCCTCCTGTTGCTTCAGTTGTTCCTCCTCCTGCTGCTACCGTGCCACAGGTTCCTGATTTGCAGCAGCTTTTGCAGCCGTCACCACAGGAGATTCGTCCTCAACCTCATCCACAGGCTTTCACTCGAGTTGGACCTCCAGTCCTGACCAGGAGAGGCCCTCCAGCTTCGGCCTCCCTTGGACTTCTCGACCTTATCAGTGCCCCTCCTCATCCGGCAACTGATTTTCTGCTTCCGCTTCCTCCGACTCGAGTTTATCACCCTTCACCCACTACTATTGTACAAGCATTGGAGTCCAATGCTTCCTTTGTGGGGAGGTATGATGAGGGCATCAAATTTTTAATGTAAACTAAGGTTAATTCCTTAGTTAGACTAAGTCTTAGTTAGGGCTTGGTCTTATTGTTTTTGGTGAGACTTTGTGCTCATGTAATAAATTGCTAAGCCATTCTAGATTAGGCTAGCTGGATGGATTAGGCAACCTCCTTTGGAAGCGTGCCGACATTTCCCATTTGGGAATTTGTTGCTCTTTCGTAGGGGTTTCGTTATGTTTTTGGGCCTATATTAGCCCTTTCTTTTATTAATTTAAGGAATCTGGTTTTATTCCACATCAAGGAAAGAGGCGGAACACCCTACGGCCTTTGCTGCCAGAGGCTGATCATCTGTAATCTGCAGCTGCTCTCCCATGAAGTCAAGTTATGCCAGCATAGGATACGCCGAGGCTAAATCTTGTTGCGGCATCCTTCTTGCAAACAATGAAGCAGGAGATATCCCAGAAGGCGTGGTCGCTTTCAAGGGCAACTGGGTCCTAGGGGAAGCAAGCGGCTGAGTGGGAGGTGAAGGCGGGGTTTTGAACAATGGAGGTGAGCGGCGCGGTGATGTGGGTACGACTTCGGCACTGGCCACAGGCGAGGGGTCTAGGGTTTGACTCAGGGTTTGGAAAACATTCGGGTCCTGGGCAAACTGTTCGAAAGAATGGGGACTATGGAAGGATTGGGAGATATGCGACAAGGAAGATGCAACTAAGGCTTGCCCTGATATAGTGGGGGACGGTGTTACGGCATGGCCAACTGGGATCTGGGGAACCGGGGAAGAGGACGTACCTGCGGGCTTCGCCTAAGCCACTGATTGAAGGACGCCTACTGCCCAAACTTCTGCTTCTTTCCCAAGGTTGTCCAAAGAGATGATTTTCAGCACGATCATGACTGTTCGTGCTGCGACCGTTTGCTGCACAGAATCTTTAGGCCATTTGTTTTTTTCACTCCTTTTCCTCTTCTTTTCTTCTGGAGCTGCAGTTGGCTCGAAGGAGGCGGAGGAGGTTGGGGCGGCTGGCAGCGGTGTTCCCACGGTGAACTTGTACCTAGGTTTTGACGGAAGAATGCTTGCTGTCGACGGCCCACCGGTTGACTCTTCTGGCGCCTTTTCTTTTTGGGGGGCACCTCACTAGTTGACTTTTCTAGCTCCTATACCTTTTGAGGTAATGCTTCAGGAGCTGGAGGCAACATTGGGCCCACCTGACTGCTCGTTGGTGTCGCTCTAGAAGTCCCTTGAGTGGGCAATTGTTGGGATGGGGTCTTCCTTTTATATCTCTTTCTGGCGCCTTAGGGAACGCAATCTCAAAACGCGAATGGCTCCCATTTGTCGGCGTATTTATCATATAAGGCCAAAAATTCATCATCTATGGCCAATGTTTTTTCGGATAGACTTGTTGTGTTGCGTGTGACACCTCATTTTCCAGCATTCAATAATTTTTTCCTTTTCCTATCTGAGGGGCGCCACCTTTGAGAGGAATTTTTTGAATCCTGTTGAGTCTAACCTATGGTTTGGATTGCATTCTGGATCATACTCCACTTCTTCACAGTAAAAATCCTACCATGGCGGCCATGATTGCATCCGCTCAATGTGCCATTCCAGGTCTGCACCTATTTTATTGCACCTTTCCTCCATGATCTCCGCTTGGGGGCAGATATGTACAAACTTTCCCCTAACCCCAATCGGGTCATATTTCCAGCACTGAGGTAGCTGTATCAGGCCCATGTTGAGGAGTTCTTGTTCGAGGTAGATATGCTGCCCAATCTCATGCACTTGAATGTTCGCCCAGGTAATAGGATACTTGAAAATATGGCCCCTCTTCTTTCCCTGGACGAATTCCTCTTCGACATAGTCCATCTGGCATGATATCTCCATACCGAACTGATGCTCAGTGCAAAAATAGGGCAGCAGGAACGGCTTCCCTTTGAATCCATAGATTCTGATCACAATGCCCTGCATCAACCGAAAGGTATCTCCGCACTTGTACTTCCTCAGGTAGTTCGTCATGGCCAGTGGGGGGCGAGATCCCTTGTTGTTGAACAGCACCAGGGTCATACCTAGAAATTTGAAGTTGAAATCGTAGTACGACCCCCTCCTGTACAAGGCTTCTGTCCACTCATACACAGGCAACGGCTCTCCCTTCTCATTTACCTTTTTTAGGTCAAGTACTTTAATCCGGTAGTGCGTGTGGTACAGGCACAACCATGTGAGGAATGAGCAGAGCCGAACTCTGTTGTCTGCTTTTGCTGTAACCTGACGAGGTTCGAATGTATGGCATATGCCACCCAATCTGCCCAGTCAAATAAAATAGGGCGCCTTCCACTCCTTTGCGCAGTGGAGTCATAAAACTCTCCATGCAAGATGCATTCCACGAGCGCCAGCTGGTACGGGCGCACCATTCTATCCGTGTCGCAGTCGAGTACCCATGCCAGGATAATATATATATATTTATTCTCGAACCTCTCTAGGGGTATAGGGCCTGTTGGCCACTGTCCGGCTGGTAGCGGGGTCTTCAGTTCTGAGTCAAGAAACTCCCTCATTCTTCTGTTCTGAGCGAATCTGCCCGCCTGCTCATCCAAGTTAATTCTTCTGACAATGGCGTTGGGGTCGTACTGGAGCCCCGGGGCGAAGGCTGGCTGGATGCTTTCTTTGAAGAGGGTGAACAACACCCTTCCTTGGTTGTCGCAAACTTGTTGGGTAGCTGGTTTGTAATATGTCACAATAGACTCAACCAGCTCCGGGCAATGGTGGACGAGAGGGCACAAGAACCAGTACAGGTTCGACTTGTATGCAGCCCCGACATGGTGCGAGGGTGAGACCTTGCCTGCCCACTTTGCTATATTTGGCCGCAGCTTGGTGAGGCTAATGGAGTACTCGCCGTCCCTATACCCGGCCAGGCGGTTGATGGGCGATGGTGGGGCTTGCCCTTGGCTTCTTTTTGACTTGGATCTCCTGGTTCGCTCCAGTGGCGCTTTGCTCTCATGAGCGATGGATTCTGTGTGCTCCTCAGCCTCGCACTCTGTATCGCTAGACTGCGTCTGCATTGGCGCTTTTCCCTTGTCCATTTTCTGTTTTCTGCTCGTGGTGGCAGAGATGGGGATTCTGGTTACTAGTTCTTCAATTTTGTGCCTTGCAGCTCAGACTTGGCTTGATAATTTGGATGTTCTGAGTATGCCAGGGCCCCTTTTCTAGGAAAAAAAATACAGCATTAATGGTGCAAGGGAGGGGGTTAAAGTGATTTGCCCGAAGTAGGTGGGAAACATTGTTATTCTTTGGTGGCCGTGCGTGGGCTTTTTCTTTGGAAGGCGTACCTTGGTTGCGGTTGGGCCTAATGCGCTCGCTTTTTTAATGACATCTGCTTTGGAAGACGCGCAATCATTTTTTTAATTTTTTGAACCTCGTGCTTCCAATGACGTCACAGCCGCCGCTTGGGCACACACTTTGAGGGAGATTTTGGCCCAGGGTTTTAAGGAGGGACATAGCCTAACTTCGCACTTCGCCCATTGCACGGCCTGGGCCCATACTTAGAAATTTTTTCGCCATTATGTCCCTCGTTTCCCATGACAAGTCGTTCAAGGTGCGCTCGAAACTGAGAGCGCACTCAGGCTTCGCTCAAAAAACGTGCGCAATCCGACTTTGCCCAGAATTTGTTGCGCAGTCCGATCTCAACACTTAGCCAATTTTTGCTCTACGCTGCCCGACTGCGCTCCCAAGATGGTGTGCAGTCCGACTTCGCTGTGAAGTCGGGTTGCGCACCCCGCACTTAGTCGATTTTTTTTTTTTCCTCTCAAACTCCCGATGTCGCACTATTCCAGGAGTGATGCCCGACTTCGCTGCGGAGTCGGGATTTGCTCTATGCTTAACTTAGGCTCTGAAAACTAAAAGCTAAATACTGAAAGAAATATGTACATTATGTCATAAACTAAAATGCAGGAAAGGAATATGTACAAGGAAGGACCGCTTGGGTGCCTTCAGTGGTGGTAAATTTTTAGGTGGAAACCGTTGACAGGAATGGGGAGAAGCTGTCCCGAAGCACGAATGCATTGAATTGGTTCACTCGAGCAATCTGATAGGGACCTTCCCAGAGGGCATCAAATTTGTCATGGTTTCCCGACTTTGCTTTAAGTGAGTCCCACTTTAACACTAGGTCCCCGATTTTGAAAACTCGGGTGGTGGTGCCTTTCGCAAACCAGCTCTGGGTCACCTCGGCATGTTTAGTAAAGGCCTGGTATGCCTTTTCCCTTTCTTCTTCTAACCGCAATAGTTGGCAAATTCTGGCGTCCACTGGATCCCCGTCGCCCTTTTCTTCATCTAACATCCAGAGTGCGGGCATCTCTATGTGGGTAGGCAGAACTGCCTCCTTGCCATACACGAGCATGTAGGGGGATGTCTTGATAGACTTCTTGAATGATATGCGATCCGCCCACAATGCCCGATTCAGGAGTAGGTGCCACGTCCTCTTGTTCCTCTCTACTAGGACATCTTGTGATAGATGCCGTATTTGCTGGTGAACTCCATGAGTACAACACCTGCGAACCCCGGACCGTTGTCCGTAACTATTGCCTTTGGGACCCTAAAACGGGTGATGAGGCTCTCAAGGAACCCGATGACCATTTTTTGGTCTCCGTGCTTAGTGGGGATCGCCTCTGCCCACCGAGTGAAATAATCGGTGGCTGTAAGGATGAAATTATGTCCCGCTGCAGAGTTAGGCGTGATGGCTCCGATGAAGTCTAGACCCCACTGCTGAAATGAAGTTTTGGCTTGAATTGGCTGGAGGGGCAAGGGTGCCTTTCTGTTCCTACTAGCGAACCTTTGGCATTTTTCACATTTAACACAGACCGCATGTGCGTCTATGAAGAGAGTGGGCCAATAATACCCAGCTCTGATAATTTTTAAGGCCGTAGGCCTTCCTGAATGATGTCCCCTAGGCATCCCGTAGTGGAATTCTTCGAGGATCTTTGGTCTATCTGTTTCTCTGACGCATCGCAACAGGATGCCGTCAATGTTTTTGAAATACAGCCCCTCGGGGCGTAGTACATATCTCAAGGCGTTTAGCCTAAACCTCCTTCTTTGTGAGGCATTGAGATGATCCGGACATCTCCCTATGCTAAAATACCGCACCAGGTCATTCATCCAATCACTTTCCTCTGATAAGGAGTTGGCAAGATTAGTTTCTGCTATCGGATCTTCCCACTGGCAAGCAGAGATTTCAGCTATAGCGCTTCGGTCCAGCTCTTGGCACAAGGCTCGGCCTCTGACCAGCTTCGTTGGCCGTACCTCGATGTCAAATTCTTGGATTTTGGCTATCCATCCTGCCCTCTTGTGACCTGGCTCCCCTTGTACTATGAAATTCCTGACGTCCGGATGTATCACGAAAACAGTTATCCGTATCTGGGAGACGAAGTGCCTAAACTTCCTGAGGGATTTCATGACTGCGTGCACCTGCCACTCAATAAAATTATACTTTTCTTCATGCGACTGAATCACCTGGCTTAAGAACGCTATGGTGCATTCCTCGCCATCATCTCCCTTCTGAGTCAGGACTGCAACATAACTCTCGGGCTCTCCCACCGCATACAGGATGAAATCCTTGGAATAATCTGGATTTATCAACATCGGAGCTTGCACGATTCTAGCCTTGATCTCTTTGAAGGCCTGCTTTCTTTCGTCAGTCCACAAGAATTTGGCATTCTTTTTTAGGAGTTCGGCCATGGGCTTAATTACTTGTGTGAAGTCCGGTATGAACTTCCTCACGAAGTTGATTTGGTCGAAGAATGATTGTAACCCCTTCTTGTCGACTGGGATGGGTAAGCGGAGAAGGGCTTCTGCTCTGTCAGGATCCACTGCAAGGCCTTTCTCAGAAATGACATGTCCTAGCAGCTTACCTTCCTTTACCGCGAAGACTGACTTCTTCGGGTTGATGGAAATGCCGAATTCACGACATCTCTCAAATATTTTCCGCAAGTGGGAAGCATGGTCCTCTCTCTTGTGAGAAAACACAGTCATATCATCCAAGTAGATGACAATGACCTTGTTGAGCAGCTCCCGGAATGCCAAGTCCATGGCTCTTTGGAATGTAGCGCCGGCATTAGACAGGCCGAAGGGCATGCGCTGATATGCAAACGTTCCCCACTTGGTGGTGAACGTTGTCTTGTGTTGATCTTCGTCCTTTACCCATATTTGGTTGTATCCAGAGAATCCATCCAAGAGAGAGAACCTCTGTGCTCCAGCAATGATGTGGAGGATCTGATCAATTTGGGGAAGTGGATAATGGTCCTTCAGTGAAGCTTGATTGAGGTTTCTGAAATCCACGCAAAGGCGGATGTCTCCATTCTTTTTCCTCACAGGGACCAAATTTGCGACCCAAGATGAGTGCTTGATGGGGTAGATGATTTTGGCCTCCAGCATCTTTAGAAGCTCTACTTTCATCATAGCTTCAATTTTTGGGTTCACTGCCCTCTGCTTCTACCGGAAAGGTCTTGCATTATCTTCCAGCTCTATGGTATGCTGGATCATCTCTCTATCATACCCCTTCAAGTCCTAGTAGCACCAGGCCACAATATCAAGGAACTCTCCGCATAAAGATCTGATCTGCTCCAGTTCCTTTTCAGTGCAGTCTGTCCCGACCTTGATTGTTTTTCCAGGTTCCAGTTCCAGGTCCACGTACTGCTTAGGGTCCACTTTGATTCTGTGGGATATTGCCCTATCGTTTTGATCAAAGAGACTCTCTAGGGTAATCAGTCCTTTCGGGACATGATTGTTTTTTAACTGTATCAACCCCTCGTACTGCTCGTCATCAGGGTCTCTACCTTCTATAGTACTTGCTTCATTAATAAAAAAGTGATGATATCCTTGTCACAGTCAAACACCTGCTAGTGGGTGTCTTTATCAGGCACAGAAGGCCTATAGATGGTACGAACCGGCTTCGGCTTCTGGACAATGTCATCAGCCGGAACGTACCTGGCTCCAACAAACAACAGAATGTCAGCATGTTTGTTCTTCTCACGTGATATGGCTTTGACATTCAAAGAGTCGAATGACTCCATCAGGTCCCAGACACGATTATGGTACGCCTTGAGGTAATGCTTCTTGGAGGCACACTTATTCGTAGTCTGGTTGCACACCAGCTTTGAGTCACCAAAGATCTGCAAATGTCTCACCCCCAGTCTCTCTACCTTTCTCAAACCCAAGCATAGAGCTTCATACTCCGCTGCGTTATTAGTATAGCTCCAAGCCAGCCTATAAGTGTAGTCCTTCTGGATTCCGGACGGGGAAACCAGAAGTACACCCGCACCGGCACCATTTTTGCATCGGGCACCGTCAAAGAACAACTTCCATAGCTTTTCTGGTGTGGGTCCAACCTCTTTCCTTGATGATTGGTCAAGTCTTTCAGGATGGGTGATGGAGTAGTAGCCTTGCTCGGTCTCAATCATGGCATTGAAGTCCAGCAAGGAGAACTCATCCTCTACTTGTAACAGCTCAAGGGCCTCCTCTGTCATATCAACCACTACCAGTTCTTCGGTTGTCAGATGAACCATGCCGTTCTGTGGCTCTTCTTTGGGTATCTTATCTACTAGAAATGTGGAAGGTTATTCATTATAGATCTTTAGTCTCCTTCCTTTGAAGGGCACTTCCATATGTGAGTAATCTAGAGACAGATATCCACACTAGCTTTGTAGTGAACTCCCTAGAGAGGCACATGCCGAAGTAGGGTTCCAAGTCGACCACAATGACTTCCTGTATGACCACTATGTCAAGGGCTTTATGCAGTCGGATTGGGATATCCTTGATGACACCAACTGTCTTGACAGGGGTGTCGTCTAGCTGCAGCACACCTTGGCTGCTCCTTGTATATTCCATACCGATCTCTTCATAGATGACTCTCGGCATGACAGTCGTGGAAGCACCAGAATCCACCATGTAGTTGTGTACTATGTAGCCTTCCATCCGCAATGACAGATAGAAAGGAGGTGGCCTATTTTTCTCGATGGCAAAAACTGTCAGGGGTTGAGCTAACACAGCAAGCTGCGTCGGCCTCCCGTATTTTATGCTTTTCAAGGATTCCTATAGCAAATCAACTTGCCCAGGGAGTAGAAGAGCCTCGTACATACTTATCTTCGTAGGGGTCCTCTTTAGCTCGTCAACTATACTGTAGGTTGAAGTGTTGGCTCCCTCTATTTCTTTCGTAGGCTCATACTTGGTCCGGTATTGCTGCGTGGCTTCGACTCTCTGTCTCTTTGTCAACGACGGATATCTCAGCTTCTCTTGAGCTTGTTCTTTTGTTTCAACTAGAGGCTGAGTTACGGGGGCTTTCACCATGGGAGCCTTGAGTGTAGGAAACCTTTCTTTGGCTGCAGGAGGCCACAGTGACTTGTCAGGTGGTAGCCCAGCAGGTTGCGCCTTCTCTCTTCTGGTGTATACCTTCAACGGCTTTGCTTGGGCCGCGGCAGCCTCAATGGGCTTTCTGCCTTCCTTGGTCAGGAGCAACGTAGGATCTTCTTCTGGGACGGCAAAGTTGCCTTCATCGTCCAGGATCATGTATGCTTCATCCTCTATGGCGCTGCCCGCAAGGGTCTGAAGATAATGTTGATGCAGCGTGCAACCCTCTTATGAGTGTGGATCGTTGCACGTAGAGCACCAGTTAACCTGGTCAGAAGTGCCAGGTTGATCCTCATTGGCAGCATTCCTTGCCGGGGGGTGTCTTTGAGCTTGTGCGGCTTGATCTTTTGTTAGCGCTGGAGGAGGATATGGTCTCCTTGGAAGGAACTCCATCTGGGCTTGTTTCTTCTTCATTATCGTCATATCGTTGGACATAGTATGATACCCAGAGGCCAAAGCCCGTACCTCTTGGAGGATTTTATTTTGAATATCATTATCTGCAGGCGCCAACCGGGCCAACGGAGGTATTGCAGCTAATGGTGGGGGTGCAAAATATGCCATGTAATGAGGGGGAGCTTGGAGTGCAGGATACTGTGGAGGCGGAGGTGGTGGGTTAGGATATGTGGGGGGGGGGTTTTGGGGTGGGGGGTGCTGACTTGAGGATGATGGCATCACACCAGAGGCCGATGGATACTGGGACTGAGGAAAATCAGGATAAATGGGGGGCTACACTCTATGCGGGAGTCTGCCTATGGAAATTATGTCTAATTCTTCTTGTTGGGCAGCTTCATATATGGCAAGGAAGGTATCAACTCGGGCTATCTTAAGGAGTAGACAGATATCCGAATTTAAAGACCTCAAGTAATAGTGTGCCACTTGACCCGCCGAAGGTCGTAGTTCGTGAGGTACTCTTTTCCAAGACCTCACGAACCTTATGTTGAAGTCTGATACCTCCTCTTGTGGGTGGCGTTGGATACTCTGAAACTGATGCAATAATGAAGAGGGGTCGGCAGACTCGTTGCATCCTTTTACAAGCCTGCCTGCCAACTGAGGCCACCCCATGATAGATCCTTCTGGCAAAGATCTCCACCAATAGAGCAACTTCCCCCTCAGAGAAAGAGCTAGTAGACGGGTCTTGACACTCTCATCTGTAATAGAGTGTAGCGCAGCCAAGGCCAGAATGTCCTGGATGTGTTCATATGTCGTTTTGCCGTAGCCATCGTAAGTAGGGATGGCCTTCAAGGCAGCGGGGGGTACAACTTCTTGTCCGACTAGGGCCAAGGGCCCCGTGGAGTCAACCACTGGGAAGAGGTCATCATCATTTTGCTGAGCAGCCATGTCTTCTTCCCCTCCGATTGTGTACTCGGTATCGGTGTCGTTCTAAGATGTAGGTTGCTCTTCAACTTTGGCCTCTTCGATTTCGGTTTCGAATTCGTCTATGCGAGCTTGGTATTCAGCCAACCTTACGTGCTCTCTAGGAGCGTTGATGTCAATTTCGTAGAGATCAGGCTGGTTTCCCGGATTCCTTGCTCTCCACCTTCTTGTATGCATGAAGGCGCTTGGACCGGTCTCACGGACTCAAAGAATATTTGGGTCTTTGCAGAGTCGCCAGGTGTTCTAATTTTAACAGCAATGAAGCAAACACCAATGCTTCGATTCTATTTTGGGTGGGAAACTTTCGGGTCCCATTGGGAGTGCCAGAGAAACTGTTGGTTATGAATCTGCCACTAGGATAGGATTTAGTGCAATGCGCCCTAGATTCGCCCAGTAGATTGAAAGGCCGGAAGGAAGGAATGCCTTCCGTGCCAATCTCCGGAGAAGGCCGGCTTCCTATATGTTTTCTCAAGTGGTTTTAAGCTCAGAGTGCAGGAAAGAAATTAGAAATGCAGAAAGAAATATAAATGTGATTTGTGTTGGGTGGGGAGGATAAGCAGCACAACAACTATCAATCACCACTACTAACAACAACTAAATACAAAATACATTACAGAAACTACCAATGTCATTCATTCTATGTATCCTCTAACTATGCATTCCAGGAATACTTAAGCATCAAATACTAATATCCAAATAGCAGAATAACATTAAGCAATAACATAAGCAACATGAGGCAGAAATGCTAAATAAAGGCAGCATAAAGAACAAGAACAGTCAATAGAGCCAAGTGTATCCTGTATTCAGAAGCAAACGTACAACTACAATGGTTCCCTAGTAGTATATCCCCCTTCCACCACTTTACAATGATATGGCACATCTATTTATAGCGCAATTTCCCCCCCAATTACAACTCCGGGCACAGGATCCCAGACCTGACAATAGCTGACAAAAGCTATAAAAGAGCTGCTAATGTTGACCTCTACAGATAGGGATTGTACTTGCAGCAAGGTCCACTTGAAATCTTGGCTGCTATGTGGCAGTGTGGTAGATGAAACTCTGAGTCAGCTTGAATGAGGGTAGCTGCGGTAGATGAAACTTTGAATTGGCTTGAATGAGGGTAGCTGCGGTACAATTATTTGGTTCACGCTTGCACTCCACCCGTCACATCTTCGGCTCGAATCCCGAGGCTGGACACTTGTCACAATTTGATAAGGGATGAATCTGCCTTGAAAGGCAGTCTCTCTTTCATGTCCGACTTAGCCCGGAATTGGAGCGCAATTAAACAGTGAAGGGGGAATCAGTGCAGTTGGGGAGGCCTTCGTGCCTTAGACAGTTTTTGGGCTGCTTGCAACATCCTACCCAAGTGCGCACAAGTAAGAGGGCGCAGCCCGACTTCGCTGTGAAGTCGGGTTGCGCACTCCACACTTAGCTAGTTTTGCTTACTGCTCCGACTGCGCTCAAAAATGAGAGCGCACCCCGACTTCGCTATGAAGTCGGGTTGCGCTCTGGTACTTAGCCAAATTTCAGGATCCGCTGCTTCCCAAGTGCGCACAGAAATGAGAGCGCACCCCGACTTCGCTGCGAAGTCGGGTTGCGCTCTTGCACTTAGCCGAATTTCGGTCATTTTTCGCACTTCGCATCCCCGAGTGCGCTCAAACTTAAGGGCGCACCCCGACTTCGCTGCGAAGTCGGGTTGCGCTCCTAGACTTAGAAATTTTAGGGACATTTTGCTCTTTTTTGGGAAATTGACTGAAAAAAGTACAAGAGGAAAGAAAAAGGGGAAATGACGGGAATGAAACTAACAGAAGGGGAGAAAGGGGATAGTGGAGGAAGGGAAAGGAGGAGAAGGGAAGGGAGAGCAGCATACTTAGAATAAAAAAGAAGACATGGCACCCCATGCAAAATGTGGCAACAACTACCTCGCCCACTCTCCTGATAACTCTGAAAGGCCCATAAAAACGAGGTTTGAGCTTCTCGGCACCGCTCTTCTTGAGCGAGGACTATCTGTAAGGCTGTAGGCGAAGATAGACCAAATCCCCAACCTCAAATGTGCGCTCTATCTTGTGCTGGTCCGCATACTTCTTCTACTGGTTCTGAGCCTGCTGGATGTTATCTTTCAGAGAACGCATAATATCCTGACAATCCTGTAATAGGTCCTTTGCTTTTGGCACTCTGCTATCTCCTATTAACAAATCCATAAAGCTGGGAGCATCATACCCATATAGTGCCATGAAAGGAGACATCCTGATGGTCATATGATATGAGGAGTTGTAGCAGTACTCCCCCAAATAGAGCCATCTGACCCACGCCTTCTGCTGTCCTGAAATGTAATTGCGAAGATATCCCTCAAGCCACTTGTTTACCACCTCCGTCTGTCCATCCGTCTGAGGGTGGTAACTGGTGCTAGGTGTTAATTCAGTGCCACATAAACGGAACAACTCCTGCCAAAACAAACTGATGAACTTGCTGTCCCGGTCACTCACAATGTTCTTCGGCACCCCATGAAGTCTAAACACCTCCCGAAAAAACAAATCCGCCACCTGTGCAGCTGTGTACCCTGCTGATATGGCGAAGAAGTGCGCATATTTTGTCAACCGATCTACTACTACATAAATGCAATCCTTCCCCTGCACCTTGGGAAGACCAGTGACAAAATCCATAGATATACTTTCCCACTTCCTGGCAGGAATGGGAAGTGGCTGTAATAGGCCAGCTGGATAAGTGTGCTCATTCTTATTCTGTTGGCACACGTGGCACTCTCTGACATAATGTAGAATATCCCCCTTAAGTCCTTTCCATGCAAACCTCTCACGCACCTGCCTGTATGTTTTGAAGTAACCTGGGTGGCCGGCCATGGGAGCATCATGAAAACAATTGAAAATCTGCCTCTTAAGCTTAGAGTTTGCCACAAGCCAAATCCTATCCTTGTAATAAATGATCTCATCTCTCACCACATACCTGTCATCACCGTGAGAACCATCTAAAATGCTGCTGGCAAATGTATCCCGGGCATAATCAGCAATGATAGTATGCCTCCAATCATCAAAAATCTCTGTGAGTGAGCATATGTGCGGTCTCCTGGACAATGCATCGACAACGACATTCTTCTTACCACGCACATACTCTATGTCAAAGTCATAAGCTTGGATCTTACTCACCCATTTCTGCTGACGATCATTGAGATCTTTCTGATTGAGGAAATACTTTAAACTGTTATGATCCGTCTTCACGATGAATTTTCCCCCAACCAAATACTGTCTGAACTTGGCCAATGCATGGATAATGGCCAACATCTCTCTGTCATATACCGAATAACTCCGTTCACTCCCCCTCAACTTCCTGCTCTCAAAAGCAATAGGGTGGTTGTCCTGCATCAATACTGCACCAATCCCCTCTCCTGAAGCATCACACTCAAGCACAAAGGGTCTAGAGAAATCCGGAACTGCTAAAACTGGACTAGAAACTACAGCCTGTTTGAAATAGTCGAAGGCCTACTGCGCTGATTCGGACCATACAAATGCCCCCTTCTTGGTCAAATCTGTGAGTGGGGCTGCTAACTGGGAAAATCCTCTAACAAATCTCCTGTAGAACCCACACAACCCGAAGAATCCCTTAAGCTGTGTCAAATTGGTGGGTGGAGGCCAATCAATGATAGCTCGGATCTTTTCAGGATCCATCCGAACTCCATCAACACTAATAATATGCCCCAAGTACAGGAGTTCTGACAAGCCAAACTCACATTTGGATTCCTTGGCGTAGAGTGACTCCCTCTCCAGGATGCCAAGAACCTCATCCAAATGTCTCAAGTGCTCCGCCCAAGACCTGTTGTATATGAGAATGTCATCAAAGAAGATCAAAACAAATCTGCGAAGCTGTGAACTGAAGATCCTGTTCATGCAAGACTGAAATGTCGTTGGTGCATTCGTCAACCCAAAAGGCATAACTATGTACTCAAAGTGACCGAAATGACACCTGAACGCTGTTTTTTCTATGTCCTGCTCCCTCATACGAATCTGGTGATAACCGGACCTCAGATCAATCTTGGAAAAGTAACAAGCCCCATGCAACTCATCAATCAACTCGTCAATCCGAGGTATAGGGTACTTGTTCTTAATTGTCTTCTTATTTAATGGCCTGTAGTCAATGCACATACGGAGTGTCCCATCCTTTTTCTTTACCAAAACAACTGAAGAGGCAAATGGGCTCTTACTAGGCCGAATGAATCCCATCTCTAATAACTCCTTAATTTGCTTTTCTATTTCATCCTTAAACCTCTTAGGATGCCTGTAAGGTGTAGAAATGATGGGCTTGGCCCCATCCTCCAACTCAATAACATGCTCGGTACCCCTATCCGGTGGCTGTCCTGGAGGTATATCACTGAAAACTTTGCTCCGTTTTTGAAGCACTGCATAGATATCTGGGTGATACTGGTGTTTGGACTCTGCTCCTGCTGTAGGCATAATGATACATTCTGCTGCCCACTCCACCATGTTATGCCTGAGAAGTCTCTCCATGCGCCGAATGGATACTATCCTGGGTCCTCCATCTGACATGCCTCTAAGGACCACATTGTGACCTTCCGATTGGAACTTCAACTCCATAGTTTGGAAGTTGAGTACAATCTCACCCAATGATCGGAGCCACTGGAGTCCCAAAATCAAATCAAGCTCTCCTATGCTGACCACATAAAAATCATCACAAATCTCATGGTTACCCACTTTCATCTTCAACTGTGGCACCATTTTAGAACATGTAATAGTAAATCCATCTGCTACCATCACCTGAAAGCTGTCTATATCTTCTGTTTTCAGTCCTCTTCGTGCAACCAATCCCTCATCAACAAAGTTGTGAGTTGCACCTGTATCAATCAATGCAACCACACGCTGTCCCTGTAACACACCACGTATCCTCAGTGACTGTGAGCTCTGAAAACTATGCAATTGGGCCAACATACCCTTCTTCTTTTCATCCCCCTTTTCTTCTTGCTTCTCCTCATGTTTTTCTTCTTTATTTGGCTCAAAATAAGGGAGTTCTTCATCGCTGTCCTCCAATTCAGATTGCTGTTCAGAATCATCAGCAATGGATTCATCTGCAGAATGATACTCAATGAGCTGCAATGTACCCTTGGCTTCACACTTATGCCCCGGTTTCCAAGGTTTTTGACATTTGAAGCACAAGTTCTTCTTCCTAAGGTCATTGAGTGTGTCTTCATCAAGTTTCTTAAAGGTATGTTTGGGCTGATCAAATGTTTTTTGGAATGGCTTTTTACTATCCTTGCTTGGAAAATGCTTTGACTGAAATTTTGCTTTAGGGGCAGCCAACTCCAAACTACGTGCCTTCTTCATAGCATCCTCTAGGGAAGGTGGATCAAATGCTTTGACCCAACCACGGATAGGCTCTGTAAGTCCCTCCATAAACAGTACGGTCAATCTCCTATCTGAGATGTCTACCACCATCACTGACAAACGTTGAAACTCGGAGATGTAAGCCTCCAATGACCCATACTGCCTCAATTGAGCAAGCTCTCTAAAATGTAATTCTGGATCCTTCTTGTCGAACCTGTCTATGAGCTTCTCCGTGAACACTGCATAAGATGTGATATATCTATGCCCCAATGTAGTGAGACCATGGTACCACCAATCGTGTGTTGCTCCATCTAAATGCAGTGTAGCGAATTTAATCGCCTCGTCCTCAGGAATAGATCGGAGAGTGACAAATGTATCTAACTTATCAACCCATGCTCGTGTTGTGGTCCTCCCACTACCATCAAAGTGGGGTAATGTCACCTTGCTCAATGCATGATGCACCTCACGCTGAGGAGGTGGCCCACGCTGATCCTGTCTGTGGAAGTTGCCCCTTGATCTCTTCTCACGCACAAAGTCATTAAATGTGGTGAGTGCCTTAATCTCATCAGGAAGGGTCTCATACTCCACATAAGCCTCCCTATACTCATCTGCTATAGAAAGTGGAGGAGTCTGCACTACTGGTGTCTCAACCCGAGGAGCAAATGTAGGCTGTAACGGTCTAGAGGGAAAGACTGTGCGGCTAGTATGCTGATTAGCATGACTAGTCTCTGCTGTATGAGCACCATTATGCTCTGTAGGACCTGTGCCCTGTACCTGTTGGATGGGTATTCCCTGCTGAAACTTCCCCAACAATTGTGACATCATGTCCATCATCAAAGTAAACTGCCTCTCACCCCTGGTATTGGGACTAACTGAATCTTGTCTACCTTTCTGCCTGTCACCCATACTCCCCTGTGAATTAGATTCCGTAGACCCACTGTCACCTGACCTATGGGACAAACTACCCTGTTCCTGCTGCTGTTCCAAAATATCCTCCTGCTGATTAAACTCTGGTTTGGATTTATTTCTCCGTAAATAATATTGATGTGTATGCATTAGTGACCCAACAGGCTGGCAGGGGTTAACATGAGCTCTGATACCACTATGATGTACACCCCTTAACTGTTGTTCCGAATGTACTCTGTTTTACTCCTTTTTTTTTCTGATTTGTGTTTTTCTGATTTTTTTTGTATTATTTTTTTTTTATGCTTTGAAAGGAAAATGCTATGCATGAAATAACTTCGAATTTTGCCACATTTTGCACGGGGTGCCATGTTTTCAGAATTTGTAAGTGTGCTGCTCTTCCTTCCCTCCTCTTTCTTCCCTTTCCCCATCTTTCCTTTTCTCCTTTCCTGCAGTTTCATTCCCCCCTTTTTTTCCCTTGTACTTCCCCCAGTCAAGTTCCCAAAACTGAGCAAGTGTTCCCTGAAAAATCCTAAGTGTCAGGGCGCAACCCGACTTCGTAGAAAATTCGGGGTGCGCCCTCAAGTCAGTGCGCACTAGGGAATGCGAAGTGCGATAGCAAACAGGATGTGAGCAGAAACTGACTAAGTGTGGGAGCGCAACCCGACTTCGTAGCGAAGTCGGGGTGCGCTCTTCTTCCTGTGCGCACTTGGGAAAACAGTGTGCAAAAAATTGGCTAAGAGCTGGAGCACAACCCGACTTCGCAACGAAGTCGGGGTGCGCTCCCCTTTTGGTGCGCAGTCCGAACAGCGGCAAAGAAGTCGGGGTGCGCTCCCCTTTTGGTGCGCAGTCCGAACAGCGGCAAAATCTGCCTAAGTACCGGTGCGCAACCCAACTTCGCAGCGAAGTCGGGGTGCGCCCTTTGACCGGTGCGCAGTTGGGTAAGATTCATCAAGCAAGCCAGAAATTGGCTAAGGCACGGAGGCCTCCCCAACTGCGCTGTTTCCCACCTGCGCTACTTGACAGCGGTCTGATCTTGGACGAAGTTGGACAAACTGCCTTTCAAGGCAGACACGTGTCACTCACCAGAATCTGACAAGTGTTCAGCCTCGGGATTCAGACCAAGATGTGACGGGAACAAGGACAAGCATGGACTGCACTGCCTACGCCAGCTGCCCCTATTTTACCTGATGTGAAGTTTCATCTACCGCAGCTACCCGCATTCCTGCTGACCAGAGGTTTGACCGGACGCATTGCCATGTAGCTGTACAGCTTTTAGGAGACCTTGCTGCAAGTACAGTCCTCGCCAACAGGAGTCAGCATCAGCAGTTCTTCTGCCGCTTTTGTCAGCTATTGTCTGGTCTGGGACTTTGTGCCCACAATTGTAATCGGGGGGAACTTGGGCTATAAATAGCCAGATCATTTCATTGTAAAAGGGGGAAGGGGAATATATTACTAGGGAACCATTGTAGCTGTGCGTTTGCTCCTAAATACAAGATACATACTTGGCTCTGCTTACTGTCTTCATTTTGTATGCTGCCTCTTCTTGTCATTTCTACCTCATGTTTCTTATTTCATTGCTTACTGTTGTACTGAACTCTGGACTCTAGTATTTGGTGATTAAGTATTCCTGGAATGCATAGATAGAGGATACATAGGATGAATGATAACTATAGTTTCTATGGTGTGTTTTGTGTTTAATTGTTGTTAGTAGTGGTAATTGATCGTTGTCGTGCTGCTTATTCCCCCCACCCAACTCCAATCATATTTGGATTCTCTTTCCGCAATTTATCTCTTTCCTGCACTCTTAGCTTACACACTAAAAACCCACAGGAAGCCGGCATTCTCCAGAGATTGGTACGGAAGGCATTCCTTCCTTCCGACCTTTCAATCTGGTGGGCGAATATGAGGCGCATTATACCAAATCCTTTCCTCATGGTAGATTCGTAACCAACAGTTTCTCTGGCACGCCCGGTGGGACATGGAAGTTTCCCACCCCAAGACAGAATCGAAGCACTGGTGTTCGCTTCATTGTTGTTAAAAATCAGAGCACCTGGCGACTCTGCAAGTACCTGAATACTCTCTGAGTCCGTGAAGACCGGTCCGAACGCCTTCATGCAAACGAGAAGGTGGCGAGCAAGGAATCCGGGAAACCAACCTGACCTTTACGAAATTGACATTGCTGCTCCAGGAGAGCGTGTCAGGTTGGCTGATCACCAAGCTCGCATAGAATATCCTGAAACCGAAATTGAAGAGGCTGAGGGTGAAGAGAAATCTACATCCTCGAACGATACCGATACCGAGTACACTACCGGAGGAGAAGAAGACATGGCTGCCCAGCAGAACGATGATGATCTCTTCCCGACGGTAGACTCTACGGGGCCCTTGGCCCTAGTCGGACAGCAAGCTATGCCCCCCGCTGCCTTGAAGTCCATCCCTACATACGATGGCTATGGCAAGACGGCGTACAAACACATCCAGGACATTCTGGCCCTGGCTGCGCTACATTCCATCACTGACGAGGGTGTGAAGACCAGTCTGCTGGCCCTTTCCCTTAGGGGAAATCTTCTCTACTGGTGGAGATCACTGTCAGAGGGATCTATTACGGGGTGGCGCCAGCTAGCCGGCAGGCTCGTAAAAGGATGCAACGAATCTGCTGATCCCTCTTCCTTGTTGCATCAGTTCCAAAGCATCCAGCGACACCCCCAAGAGGAGGTGTCGGACTTCAACATACGGTTTGCGAGGTCTTGGAAACGAGTACCTCGCAAACTGCGACCTTCAGCGGGTAAGGCTGCGCACTACTACTTGAGGTCTTTCAACTCAGACATTTGCCTGTTGCTGAAGATACCCAGAATCGACTCATTCCCTGCCCTCTACGAGGCTGCCCAGCAAGTTGAAATGGATATAATCTCCATTGGCAGACTCCCTCATAGGGTACAGCCCCCCATTTACCCTGACTTTCCTCAATCCCAGTACCCATCAGCTTCCGGTGTGATGCCGTCCACTTCGGGACAGCAACCCCAGCAGCAATGGAACCCGACGCTGGTCATAAACCCTTACGGCCCGCCGCAAATTCACTATCCGCCTCCTCCTCCTCGACATCATTATCCAGCACTCCCAGCTCCCCCGCAGTATGCGCAGTATTCTACACCTCCTCCATTGGCTGCCTTACCTCCGCCAGCTCAGTTGCCGCCTCCGGACAATGATATTAAAAAAAAAATCCTCCAGGAGGTGCGAGCTTTGGCCTCTGGATATCACACCATGTCCAACGACTATACTGAAGAAGAAACAGGACCAGATGGACCTTGTTCCAATGAGGTCATATCCTCCTCCGGAACTGACTAAAGATCAAGCCCCAGAACGGCGAGATTAGAGGCGGCCTCCTGCAAGAAATGCTGCCATCGAGGACCAACCTTGTACTTCTGACCAGGTTAACTGGTGCACCACATGCAACAACCCGCATTCAGAAGAAGATTGCACACTACACCAGCATTACCTCCAGACTCTGGTGGGCAACGCCATAGAGGACGAAGAACTCTACATGATCCTGGACGACGAAGGCAACTTTGCCGTCCCAGAGGAAGATCTGGTGCCGCCCCCTGCCAAGGAAGTCAAAAAGCCTGTTGAAGTTGCTGCAAAGCCCTTGAAGGTATACGCCAGAAGAGACAAGGCGCAACCTGCTGGGCTGCCACCTGACAAGAGGTTGTGGCCTTACACAGCCAAGGGAAAAGCTCCCACAGCCAAGCCTTCCGCAGCAAAAGCAGCGCCTTCTCCAGCCAAAGCTCCCGCTGCTCAGCCTCCAGCTGAAACAAAAGAACAAGCTCAGGAGAAGCTGAGGTACCCGTCTCTGACAAAGAGACAGAGAGTAGAGGCCACGCAACAATACCGCACCAAGTATGAGCCTGCGAAAGAAGCGGAAGGAGCTAGCACATCAGGCTACAGCATAGTGGATGAGCTGAAGAGGACCCCCGCAAGGATAAGCATGTATGATGCTCTCCTGCTCCCAGGGCAAGTTGATTTGCTGCAGGAATCTCTGAAGAGCATGAAGCATGGCAAGTAGATACAACCTGCTGTTCTGGTTCAACCATTGACAGTCTCTGCCACTGGGAATAACAGACCACCTCCCTTCTATCTATCATTATGGATGCAAGGGTATATCGTCCACAACTGTATGGTGGATTCTGGTGCCTCCATGACTGTTATGCCAAGGGCCGTCTGTGACGAAATCGGGATGGAATATACAAGGAGCAGCCAAGGCGTGCTGCAACTAGACGGAACCTCTGTCAAGATAGTCGGTGTCATTAAAGATATCCCGATTCGGCTGCACAAGGCTCTTGACATAGTGGTCATACAAGAAGTCGTGGTTGTTGACTTGGAACCCTACTTCCGCATGTGTCTCTCCAGGGAGTTCACTGCGAAGCTGGGTGGGTATCTGTCTCTGGATTACTCGCGTATGGAAGTGCCCTTCAAAGGAAGGAGACTGAAGATCTACAACGAGAAGCCTTCCACATTTCTAGTGGAGAAGATACCCGGAGAAGAGTTGCAATACTGCATGGTTCAGATGACGGAGGAAGAACTGGTGGTGGTAGACATGACGGAGCAAGCTCTTGAGCTGCTACAAGTAGAAGATGAGTTCTCCTTGCGGGACTTCAACGCCGTGATCGAGACTGAGCAAGGCTGCTACACCGTCATTCAGCCTGAGAGGACTAACCAGTCAGCCAAGAAAGAAGTAGGACCTACACCAGAAAAGCTGTGGAAGCTTTTCTTTGATGGCGCTCGATGCAAAAATGGCGCCGGCGTAGGCATACTCTTGGTTTCCCCGACCGGGATCCAGAAGGACTACACCTACAGGCTGGCTTGGAGCTGTACCAATAACACGGCGGAGTACGAAGCCCTATGCTTGGGTTTGCGAAAAGCGGAGAGGTTGGGGATTAAGCATCTGCAGATCTTTGGCGACTCAGAGTTGGTGTGCAACCAGATTACGAACAAGTGCGCCTCCAAGAAGCACTATCTCAAGGCGTACCGTAATCGGGTCTGGGACCTGATGGAGTCATTCGACTCATTGAATGTCAGAGCCATATCGCGTGAGAAAAACAAGCACGCTGACATTCTGGCGTCTGTTGGAGCCAGGTATGTTCCGGCTGATGACACTGTCTAGAAGCCAAAGCCGGTTCGTACCATCTACAGGCCTTCTGTGCCTGATAAGGACACCCACTAGCAGGTGTTTGACTATGACGAGGAGATCGTCACATTTTTGGTTACCGAAGCGTGTTCAATCGAAGGTAGAGACCTTGATGACGAGCAATAGGAGGGGTTGATACAGTTAAAAAATAATCATGTCCGGAAGGGAATTATTACATTAGAAAGTCTCTTTGATCAGAATGACAGAGCAATATCACATAGGATCAAAGTAGACCCCAAGTAGTACGTCAACTTGGAGCTTGAACCTGGAAACACAATTAAGGTCGGGACGGACTGCACCAAAGAGGAACTCGAGCAGATCAGAACATTACGTTGAGAGTTCCCTGACATAGGAGCCTGGTGCTACCAGGACTTGAAGGGGTATGACAGACAGATAATCTAGCATACCATTGAGATAGAAGATGGTGCGAAACCATTTCGCTAGAAACAGAGGGCTATAAATCCGAAGATCGAAGCCATGATGAAATCCGAGCTCCTGAAGATGCTGGAAGCCAAGATCATCTACCCCATCAAGCATTCATCTTGGGTTGCGAACTTGGTTCCCGTGAGGAAGAAAAACGGAGACATTCGTCTCTGTGTGGACTTCAGAAATCTGAATCAGGCCTCACTCAAGGACCACTATCCGCTTCCCCAGATCGATTAGATCCTCCATATAGTTGCTGGAGCCCAAAGATTCTCCCTCCTAGACGGATTTTATGGGTACAACCAGATCTGGGTCAAAGATGAGGACCAGCATAAGACAACGTTCACCAACAAATGGGGAACGTTCGCCTATCAGCGCATGCCCTTCGGCTTATCCAATGCTGGCGCCACATTCCAGAGAGCCATGGACCTGGCCTTCCGAGAGCTGCTTAAAAAGGTCATTGTCATCTATTTGGATGACTTGATTGTATTTTCTCATACGAGAGAGGACCATGTTTCCCACCTGCGGTAGATATTTGAGAGATGTCGTGAATTCGGCATTTCCATAAACCCGAAGAAATTAGTATTCGCGGTAAGAGAAGGTAAGCTGCTGGGACATGTCATCTCCGAGAAAGGCCTTGCAGTGGACCCTAACAGAGCAGAAGACCTCCTCCGCTTGCCCGCTCCGATTAACAAGAAAGGGCTACAGTTCTTCGGCCAAATCAATTTCGTGCGGAATTTCATACCGGACTTCGCACAGGTAATTAAGCCCATGGCCGAACTACTGAGAAAGAATGCTGAATTCTTATGGACTGATGAGAGGAGACAGGCCTTCAAGGAAATCAAGGCCCGAATTGCGCAAGCCTCGGTGTTGATAAACCCGGATTACTCCAAGGACTTCATCCTGTACGCGGTGGGAGAACCCGAGAGTTACGCCGTAGTCCTGACATAGAAGGGAGACGATGGCGAAGAGCGCCCCATAGCGTTCTTAAGCTAGGTGATTCAGCCACACGAAGAGAAGTACAATTTTATTGAGCGGCAGGTTCACGCGGTCATGAAGTCTCTCTGAAAGTTCAGGCACTTCGTCTCCCAAAGCCGAATCACTGTCTTCGTGATACACTCGGACGTCCGAAACTTCATCATACAAGGAGAGCCGGGTCACAAGAGAGCAGGATGGATTGCTAAAATCCAGGAGTTCGACATCGAGGTGCGGTCAACAAAGCTTATCAGAGGCCGAGCCTTGTGCCAGGAGTTGGCTCGAAGCGCTGCAGCCGAGATAGCCGCCTGTGAGTGGGAAGATCTGACAACAAATACCAACCTAGCCAACTCCTTACCAAAGGAGAGTGACTGGACAGATGACCTAGTGAGATATTTCTACATCGGGAGATGTCCAGACCACCTAAATGCCTCACAAAGAAGGAGGTTTCGGCTAGGTGCATTGAAATACACTCTTCGCCCCGAGGGGCTTTACTTCAAGAACATTGATGGCATCCTGTTGCGGTGCGTCAAGAAAACCGACCAACCTAGGGTCCTCGGAGAATTTCACTCCGGGATGCCTGGAGGACACCATTCCGCGAGGCCCACGGCCTTGAAGATAATCAGAGTTGGGTACTATTGGCCCACTCTCTTCATAGACGCGCATGCGGTCTGTGCAAAATGAGATAAATGCTAGAGATTTGCTGGCAGAAACAGAAAAGCACCCCTGCCCCTCCAACCAATCCAAGCCGAGACTCCGTTTCAGCAATGGGGTTTGGACTTCATCGGGGTCATTACGCCGAACTCCGTAGCAGGGCACAAGTTCATTCTTACCGCCACCAACTACTTTACGCGGTGGGCAGAGGCGATCCCCACCAAGAATGCGGACCAGGAGACGGTCATCGGGTTCCTCGAGAGCCTCATTACCCGTTTCGAGGTCCCTGAGTCAATAGTGACGGACAATGGTCCGGGGTTCGCAGGCGCTGTACTCACGGAGTACACCAGCAAGTACGGCATTTATCACAAAATGTCTTCTAATTACTACCCACAAGGGAACGGCCTGGTCGAGTCTACTAACAAGAATCTACTGAAAATCATCAGAAGGACAGTAGAGAAAAACAAGAGGACTTGGCACCTACTTCTGAATCGAGCACTATGGGTGGACAAAATATCCTTCAAAAATTCTATCAAGATGTCCCCCTATGCGCTCGTGTATGGCAAGGAGGCAATCCTGCCAAACCACATAGAAATTCCCGCCCTTTGGATGCTTGATGAAGAGAAAGGTAGCGGGGATCCAGTGGACGCCAGACTGTGCCAATTGCTGCTGTTAAATGAAGACAGAGAGAAAGCATACCAGGCCTTCACCAAGCATGCCGAAGCGACCCAAGGCTGGTTTGCAAAAGGCACCACCGCCCGAGTTTTCAAAATCGGAGACCTGGTGCTGAAGTGGGACTCGTTGAAGGCAAAGCCGGGCAATCACGAAAAATTTGATGCCCTCTGGGAGGGTCCCTATCAGGTTGCCCGGGTGAACCAGTTCAACGCATTTGTGCTCCGGGACATGGAGGGACAGCTTCTCCCCATTCCCGTCAACGAGTTTCACCTCAAAATTTATCACCGCTGAAGGCACCCAACAGGTCCTTGTACAGTTTTATTTTCCGTATTTTTAGGTTTTCAGAATGTACTGTTGGTTACGAATCTGCCATGAGGAAAGGATTTTGGGTTAATGCGCCCAGATTCGCCCACCAGCATGAAAGGCCGGAAGGAAGAGATGCCTTCCGTGCCAATCTCCGGAGAAGGCCGGCTCCTTTTGGGGGGTTTTCTGATTTAAGCTAAGAGTGCAGGAAAGAGATAAATGAACAGAAAGGAATTTACAAATATACGTGGAGGTTGGTGGGGGGAACTAACAGTACGGGAACACACCAATTACCGCTACTTACTGCATTATAAACACAAAGCATGACTAAGAACTGCAAAATCTAGTATACTTCCGATACTTAAGCAGTGTACGCACAGCTACAATGGCTCCCTAACAGACATTCCCTACAAGGAACTAACAGTACGGCAGCGCATCAATCACCAGATACGTACACTAACATGAGTAGAAAGCAACCTAGAGATATCAGAGCCAGGTATATGTGTCATGTAGAGAATTTAACCGCACAGCTACAATGGCTCCCTAACAGACATTCCCTACAAGGAACTAACAGTACGGCAGCGCATCAATCACCACTACGGACCAGCAACTTAACACACAACTGATGAAACTGCTACCACATCTATTCTATGTATCCTTTTAATCTATGAAGTACAGGAAGTGCTTTAAACAAGCAATGCTAAAGGCACCTGATCACCAAATGCTGAAATGAATCAACGAGCCGTGACACAGGTTAGCCTAAGGCATAAATATAATGAAAGGCAGCATAAAAAATAGAAGCAAGCAGAACAGAACCAGGCATACAGATTATATTTATAAGCAGAAGCACGGTTACAATGGGCACAGTGGTTCCCTAACAGACATTCCCCTTCCACCCTTTACAATGAATTCATGATGGGTTTTTATAGCCCGAGTCCCTCCCGTTACATTAATGGGCACAAGGTCCCAGTCAAACATAAGCTGACAAAAGCGGCGAAAGAGCTGCAAATGCTGACCTTTTGTCGGACCGGACTGTACCCGCAGCATGGTCTTCCTGGAAGCTGGACAGCTTCGTGGCGGTGTGTTGGGCAGAACTTCTCTCTGGCAGTGATGCGGGTAGCTGGAGCAGGTAGAACCTCAGATCAGCTTTAAATGAGGTCACTGGCACAGGTAATGCAGCCCATGCTCGTCCTTTTGTTCGGCACGTCTTGGCTCAAATCCCGAAGCTGGACACTTGTCAGATGATGGATGATGCTGTGTGACACGTGTCTGCCTTGGAAGGCAGTCCGTCCAACTTCGCTTGGGATCAGAGCGTCTCGGGTTGCGCGGGCAGAAAACAGTGCAATCGGGAAGGCCTTCATGCCTTGGTCAAATTCTGGGTTTGTTTCCCTACTGCGCACCTGTCAAGGGCGCATTCCGACTTCGCTGGTGAAGTCGGACTGTGCACAGGTGAGAACTGGTGTCTGCCGCCGTATGGACTTGCTTCAGAACTTATCACTTTTCTTGTCAGCCTTCCAGCCTACCAGTCAAGGTGCGCCCAGAAGAGGGGCGAAGTGCGCACTTCGCACCCAGACTGGGCGAAGTGCGAACTTCGCACCAAAACTGGGCGAAGTGCGAACTTCGCACCCAGACTGGGCGAAGTGCGAACTTCGCACCAACACTTAGCCATTTTTCAGGTAACTTGCTGGAAAGTTTGAAAATCAACTGGGGGACTCCGAGAAAGGGGGGAAGAAAGAGACTGTGGGAAAGAAAGAGGAAGGGAGAGCAGAAGAAAGGAAAATAGAGGAAGAGGAAAAAAGAAGAGCAGCACTGTTACAAACTTGAAAACATTGCACCCCGTGCAAAATGTGACAACATTTCTGGCGGCTCGCGGGGTGTCGAGCTCGCCTCGGCGCAAAGAATCCATGCCTTCATCCATTGGGTGCAGAGGAGCTTGCCTCCCCTGCCTTTTGCTGCTCTAGTCTGTTCTCCTTGCGGCAACCGTTCTTCGATTCATCTTTGTCGCTTGCCCCCTCAGAATCACCTTCCGAAGGCTCTCCATCTTTTGCTTCTGCCTCGCAGATGCGAGTGTATGCCGCTCGGGCTTGGCGCCAGGCTTCTGCTTCGAACGGCCGGCGGTCGGTAACTTCTTCTAATGCTGCGTGGAAAGCAACGACCGCATGCAGGTCGATGGTGAGGTATCTTTTTTCTAGCTCCTGGAAGTAGGAGCTGATCTTGCAATATTTGGACACCATCTGAGTGACCTGATTCTCCTGAATTGGCTCAGTCCAGCTATCAATTTCAGCTGTATCTGCTTCAAAGGACTGCCAATTCCTTTTCACCTGATCTAGGGTGAGAAGCTCGCCATTCTCAACAAAACCTGGGCACCCTAGTTCGGAAAGAGCGCGAAAGGGGGCCATACAGATGTCTCTTTCATGTTCGAATGCATCTAGCATTCGTCTGGCCACTCTCACCTCTTCTAATTTTTTGAAATATTTATGCAAGGTTACCCTTGCATCTGCCCATTCTGCAGCGAATGAGGACACGGGAGAAAATTGGAGGCCGTCGCGCTCGCGCTCCTGAAGATTTATCGCCAGGTCCAGCCATTGCTTCGCCTGACGTTCGGCCTCCTCTACCACAGGCTTTCCCTGGGCAGAAACTTCTTGAATTCTGGATGCGAAATCCAGAACTGCCATCGCCTTATAGGTGTGGGGCTTGCATTCCCGCAGCAAACCAGCCCGCATCTCCTTAACTTTCTTCTTTGAAAAGACCGTCGCTTGAGATGTTCTCTCTGCGAGTTGCGACTGCGCCTGCTTCAAAGACTCTTGGAGCTGAGAAATCTGCTCCAAGGCTGCTTGCTTTTCGGTTGCAGCCTGTTGCTGGGAAGCGGCCAGCTGGGCTTTGAGTTCATCTATTTCTTGCCGCGCCGCTTCCAGCTGCTCGGTGGACCTGGATAGGTCCTCTTCAAGCTGTCTTGCCTTGTCTTGCAACCCGAAAAGTTCTTCCTGCTCCTCCAGACTTTTGACAAAGAGATTATCAGCTTTGCTCATGATCGACTGAATCTCGTATTGCTTGTTGATGTCATCAAAGCTCTTCTCCTTTGTCTGGAGCTCGTAGTCCGCCCTGGTCATTTCCCGGAGAGGCTTCTTCACTTTTGGGATTATCTTCTCTGTTGTAAGCACTCTCCTCTCGAAATTGTACTTGGCGCGCTTTACCGGGGCGGCTATCTCTTCAGGTCTCCTCCGTTTCAGGTTCTGGAGGAAAGAGACAGAATATTCTACAGCTCTCGTTGCCAAGGGCAAGTCGTCTGTATTCTGGAGGTCGTCCATGAAATCTGGTTCCCCCAGCCTAGGGTTCTGCTGAGACGTCTCTCCTGCGGGAATGGGATCAGGAGGAACCGGATGGACCTCGGAAGGATCGGCCGCTTCTAGGGGCGACCGGGAAATGGAGATGGGGGCGGATGATACTGCAAGGGTTTGAAGCGGCTGAGATGGTGGATGTGACGGTGAAGGGACGGCTTCAGCACTAACTTCAGGCGAAGGGTTTGGAGTCGTGCTCAGAGATAGGGAAACGTTGGGGTTCTGAGCAAACTGATCAAAAGAATGGGGGCCGCTAGAAGGGCGTGGAGACGGGGAGGATGATGCGGCCATGGCTTGCTCGGACTGAGCGGGAGACGGAGTGGGGGTAGGACTGGATGAGACCAAAGAGACAGGGGCAGCAAACGTACCTGCGGGCTCCGCCTGAGCCGATGCCGGATGGATGTCTGCGCTTCTGATTTCGGTGGCCGGCTTGGGACTGTCTAGAGGGACTGCCTCTAGAACGGCTGAACGCGGCTGCGGCTCTGCAACTGGTTGCTGCACAGTCAGGCTAGGTCGCCTGATTTTCTCAACTCTCTTCCTCCTCTTTTCTTCTGGAACAATGGTCGGATCCGGGGAAGGAGATGAAGCAGGTGCAGCGGGCGCTGATGCTCCCACGGTAAACTTGTACCGGGGTTTGACTTGCAGAGGGTCTGCCGCAACCGGTCTGCTCTCTGGCGGCGCTGGCGCCTTTTGTGCCTGAGGGATCACCTCGGGCGTTGCCTTGACTAACTTCTTCGCCTTCTCAGGCACCGCCTTGGAAGCCACGGGCTGCATTGGATCGACTTGGACGTCTGATGGGCCCACGCTGGCAGTTGCCGAAGTGTACAACTGTTGGGAGGAAGACCCTCCTTTATAATCTTCAAAGGGGCCTCGGGGAACGTAACCTTGATATGCGAACGGCCGCCAGCTGTCATGATGCTGGTCATAGAGAACCGAAAAGTCGTCATCTACGGCCAGATTTCTCCTTGTGGATTTGTCGTGCTGCGTGCGGCATCTCATCTTCCAGCATTCAGTAATCTTTTCTTTAGACCAGTTAAGGCCTGCTATCTTGGATAGGAATTTTTTGAACCCTGGAGATGAGAACTGGTGGTCCGGGTTTCGCTTGGGGTCATATGTCACCTCCTCGCAATAAAAATCTTGCCAGGGAGGAGAAGCTTCCATTAATTCGATTTCCCAGTCAAGGTCCACATGGACCACATCGCACTTATCCTCAGTTATATCCGCCCGGGGGCAGAGATGTGCGAACTTTCCCCTTATTCCATACGGGTCATACTTCCAGTGACTGCGGCAATGTAACCAGTGCCGAACCGGGAAAACTCTTGCTCTAGGTAGACATGCTGTCCTACCTCAAAAATCTCAATGTTTGCCCAGGAAAGAGGATATTGAAAAATCTGTCCTCTCTTCTTTCCTAGGCCGAACTCCTCTTCAACATAGTCCATCTGACGGGCAACCTCCATCCCGAACAGATGCTCCGAGCACCAGTAGGGCAGCAAATGGGGTTTGCCCTTGAATCCGTAGATTCTGACCACAATTCCCTGCGTCAGTCTGAAAACGTCCCCGAGCTTTTGATTTAGCAGAGCGCTCGTCATTTCCCTCGGGGGGCGGGGAATTTCGCTTTCGCTGAAGACTGACATGACGAATCCCAGAAAGTTGAAGTTGAACTTGTAGTAGGACCCTTTCCGGTATAGGTCATCCGTCCAGTTGTAGACGGGCTGTGGCTCTCCCCTCTCGTTGACCTTCTTCAGGTTCGGGATAGGCATCCGGGAGTGCAAATGGTACAAACAAAGCCAGGCTAGAACAGAACTGAAACGAAAATCTGTGGACTGCTTCTTCTGGATCTTGACCAGGCTGGAGTGGATGGCATATGCTAACCAATCTGCCCAGTCGAAAAATATGGGACGCTTTCCACTTCTCTGTGCTGCCGGTTCGTATGATTCTCCACACAGGAGACATTCTGCCAGCGCTAGCTGGTACGGCTGTACCAGCTCATCAGAGTCGCAGCCGAGAATTGATGCCAAAATGGTGTACAAGTACTTGCTCTGAAATCCTGCCAAGGGCATGGGGCCGGTTGGCCACTGTCCAGCTGCAAGCGGGGCGTTCAGCTCTGAATTGAGGAAATCCCTCATTCGTTTTGTTTGCGTGAAACGTCCCGCTTGTTCGCCCAAATTTATCTTCCTGACAATTGTGCTGGAGTCATACTCCAACCCTGGGGCGAAAGCTGGCTGGACAGTCTCTCTGCGCAGCGTGAACAAGGGTTTGCCGCTGGAGCTGCAAATTTGCCGGGTAACTGGTCTGTAGTGTCTGACAATGATGTCTACCAGTTCCGGGCATTGATGGACAGGAGGGCACAAGAATCTGAAAAGATTGGATTTGTACGCCGCTCCGAAATGATGAGAGGGCGAAACCTTGTCGGCCCAACTCTCCACATTTGTCCGCAGCTTCGACAAGCTCATAGAAAACGAGCCGTCCTTGTATCCCGCCAAGTAATTTAACGGAGGTGGTGGGGCTTGCCCACGCTGTACTTTTTTAGGCCGGGATTTTGACTTTCGCTCCGACGGTGTTTCACTTCTGAAAACGCCCGGCCGCGGTAAATCCTTTGGTTCGCCACTTTCGCTGGACTGCGCTGACACTGGCATCTTTCCTTTGTCCATCTCTCCGAATCAGCAATAATTACAAGTTCAGGGCGTCCACAGCAGATTTCGCTGTCACAGGAATAATTTGCACCGTCCGAGGAATAATCTGTGCAATCTGGAATGTTTGAATGCATCTGACCCCCTTTTCTAGATAATGACAGCGCCATTAATGCCGCGCAGGAGGGGGTAGGTCGGCTGAGTTAAGGTTCTTGGGTGGCTGCGCAGGAGAATGTTTGGAAAAAGGTGCCCCGGCAGACGTGCCATGTTCTTTTGCTTGCACTTTTCGTTGAGGAACGTGCAATCATTAATTTTGTCTTGGACGCTGCGCCATGGCTGACGTCACTGCCGCAATCCGGGCACACTGCTCAAGAAAGAACCCTTGGTGCGGAAACCCACCTTGAAACGGTCGCAACGCGCCTTGGGCCCAGCTTAGAACCTTTTGAATATTTTATTCATTTTTTAAACTTTTGCCCAAACTGGCCCAGAAAACGAGGCGCAGTCGGACCTCGCCCAAAGTTGGGCACGGTCCGACTTCGCCGGCAGTCGGACTTCGCCCGAATTTCGGGCGAAGTTCGAACTTCGCGCGAAGTGCGCGTTGAACTGTTATGTTTTTCATTTCTCTTTTTTTTTTCTTGCCGCGCCCAAGGATTGAGCGCAGTCTGGGTCCTTTGCAACCTTAGCATCCTACTGCTCCTTTGAACTGTTCGAATTGCGCAGCGTGAACATTGAAGCGAGTTCGGACTTCGCCCGAAGTTCGGGCGAAGTGCGAACTTCGCGCGAAGTTTGCACTTCGCGCGGAGGTCGTGCGCAGTTCGAACTTCGCACGCAAGCCGGCCGAAGTCGGGCTTCGCGTGCGAAGTCGGACTTCGCCCAAGGTTGGGCGCAGCCCGTTCTTCTTTTGCTTTGCAGTCTTCTTTCCTTGTACAAGCTTCGCACTAGGCTGGCGCGCAGCCCGACTTCGCTGCGAAGTCGGGCTTCGGCCAACACTTAGACAATTTTTTGCCTTTTTTCCCTGCTTTCTTCTTTCTTTGCACAGCCGAACTTCGCCTCTCCTGAGGGGCGACGACAGACTTCGCTGCGAAGTCTGTCTTTCTCTCCCATGCCGCATTTTAAGCTCAAAAAATGAAAGAAAATAACAATTAAAAGCTGAAAGCTGGAAACTGTACATACTGGGAAATGAAAATGCATAAGGGAAATTTTTACAAAGAAGGGCCACTTGGGCACCTTCAGCAGCGGTAAATTTTTAAATGGAACCCGTTGACAGGGATAGGCAGGAGCTGACCCTCCATATCCCGAAGTACATAGGCATTAAACTGGTTCACCCGGGCAATCTGATAAGGGCCCTCCCAGAGAGCATCAAACTTCCCGTGATTACCCGGCTTTGCTTTATATGAGTCCCACTTCAGCACCAGGTCCCCGATTTCGAAAACTCGGGCGATGGTGCCTTTGGCAAACCAGCCTTGGGTGGCAGACAATGTGATCGGAAAGGCCCGGTATGCAGCTTCTCGTCTTCTTCCAACTGCAGGAGTTGGCATAGTCTGTCGTCCACCGGGTCTCCGCTGCTCCTGTCTTCGTCCAACATCCATAGGGCAGGGATCTCGATGTGTGATGGCATGACAGCCTCTTTGCCATAGACGAGCGCATAGGGGGACGTTCTGATGGATTTCTTGAACGCAACTCTGTCCGCCCATAGCGCCCGGTTCAGGAGTAAGTGCCAAGTCCGCTTGTTTCTGTCAATGGTCCTCCGGATGATCTTCAGGAGGTTCTTGTTAGTAGACTCGGCAAGGCCATTCCCCTGCGGGTAGTAATTAGAAGACATCTTGTGATAGATGCCAAGTCTGCCGGTGTACTCCGTGAGTACAGCGCCTACAAATCCCGGACCGTTGTCCGTCACAATTGACTCGGAACCCCGAAGCGGGTAATCAGGCTCTCAATGAACCTGATGACCGTTTCTTGGTCTGCGTTCTTGGTCGGGATTGCCTCTGCCCACCGTGTAAAATAGTCAGTAGCTGTAAGAATAAACTTGTGTCCAGCAGAGGAGTTAGGAGAAATCACCCCAATGAAGTCTAGACCCCATTGCTGGAACGGAGTCTCGGCTTGAATCGGTTGAAGGGGCAGGGGTGCTTTTCTGTTTCGGCCAGCAAACCTCTGGCATTGATCACATTTAGAGCAGACCGCATGAGCGTCTGCGAATAGAGTGGGCCAATAGTACCCAGCTCTGATTATTTTTAAGGTCGTTGGCCTTGAAGAATGGTGACCCCCAGGCATCCCGGAATGAAATTCTCCGAGGACCCTAGGCTGGTCAGATTTCATGACGCACCGCAACAGGATGCCGTCGATGTTTTTGAAGTAAAGCCCCTCGGGGCGAAGAGTGTACTTGAGTGCACCTAGCCGAAATCTCCTTCGTTGTGAGGCGTTCAGGTGATCGGGACATCTTCCGGTGCAGAAGTATCTCACCAGTTCATCTGTCCAATCACTTCCCTCCGATAAGGAGTCGGCTAGGTAGACGCGTGTCGTTGTGTCCTCCCACTTACAGGCGGAGATGCCGGCTACAGCGCTTCGGGCCAATTCCTGACACAAGGCTCGGCCTCTGATAAGCTTGGTGGGCCGCACTTCAATGTCGAACTCCTGGATTTTTGCAATCCATCCCGCTCTCTTGTGACCCGGTTCTCCTTGTAAGATGAAGCTTCGAACGTCCGGGTGAATCACAAAGACAGTAGTTTTGCTCTGGGAGACAAAGTGCCTGAACTTTCGAAGGGATTTCATAACAGCATGAACCTGACGCTCTATAAAATTGTACTTTTCTTCATGCGGCAGAATCACTCGGCTCAGGAACGCTATGGGGCGCTCCTCACCATCGTCTCCCTTCTGAGTTAGGACTGCAGCGTAACTTTCGGGTTCTCCCACTGCATACAGGATGAAGTCCTTGGAGTAGTCCGGGTTCGTCAACACCGGAGCTTGCGCAATTCGGGCCTTGATCTCCTCGAAGGCTTGCTCTCTCTCATCAGTCCATTCGTAATGTGTATCTTTTTTCAGCAGTTCGGCCATAGGCTTGATCACCTGTGCGAAGTCCGGAATGAACTTCCGCACGAAGTTAATCTGGCCGAAGAAGGACTGCAGCCCTTTTTTGTCGATGGGGGCTGGCAAGCGAACGAGGGCTTCTGCTCTGTCAGGGTCAATGGCGAGGCCTTCCTCGGAGATGACATGTCCCAGCAGCTTTCCTTCCTTTACCGCGAAGACAGACTTCTTCGGGTTTATAGAAATGCCGAATTCTCGACAACTCTCAAATATTTGCCGTAGGTGCGAAACATGATCTCCTCGTTGGTGAGAGAAAACAGTCATGTCATCAAGGTAGATGACGATAATCTTATTGAGCAGCTCTCGGAAGGCCAGGTCCATGGCCCTTTGGAATGTGGCACCAGCATTGGATAAGCCAAACGGCATGCGCTGATAGGCGAACGTCCCCCACTTGGTGGTAAACGCCGTCTTATGCTGGTCCTCATCTTTGACCCAAATCTGGTTGTAGCCGGAAAATCCATCTAAAAGTGAAAATCTCTGGGCTCCAACAACGATATGTAGGATCTGGTCGATTTGGGGAAGCGGATAGTGGTCCCGGAGGGAAGCCTGGTTTAGGTTTCTGAAGTCGACACATAGACGAATGTCGCCATTCTTTTTCCTCACGGGCACCAAATTCGCGACCCAGGATGAATGTTTGATGGGGTAGATGATCTTGGCCTCCAGCATCTTCAAGAGCTCGGTCTTCATCATGGCCTCAATCTTCGGATTCACGGCCCTTTGCTTCTGTCGGAATGGCTTGGCGCCATCCTCTAGCTCAATGGTATGCTGGATGACAGTTCTGTCATACCCCTTCAAATCCTCGTAGCACCAAGCCACGATGTCGGGGAACTCCTGGCACAATGATCTGATCTGCTCCAGTTCCTCCGACGTGCAGTTTGTTCCGACCTTGATAGTTTTACCAGGTTCGAGTTCCAGGTCAGCATACTGGCTCGGGTCTACTTTGATCCTGTGGGATATTGCTCTGTCATTCTGATCAAAGAGACTTTCTAATGTAATCAGTCCTTTTGGGACATGATTATTCCGTAACTGTATCAACCCCTCATATTGCTCGTCATCAGGGTCTCTACCTTCGATTACACACACTTCGTTAACCAGGAATGTGACGATCTCCTCGTCACAACTGAACACCTGCCAATGGGTGTCCTTATCAGGCACAGAAGGCCTGTAAATAGTACGAACCGGCTTCGGTTTCTGGACAACGTCTTCAGCCGGAACGTACCTGGCTCCAACAGACGCCAGAATATCTGCGTGCTTGTTTTTCTCACGCGATATTGCTTTGACATTCAACGAGTCGAATGACTCCATCAGGTCCCACACTCGGTTGCGGTACGCTCTAAGATAGTGTTGTTTGGATGCGCACTTCTTCGTAACTTGGTGACACACCAGCTCTGAATCTCCGAAAATCTGCAGGTGTTTGATTCCGAGCCTCTCCGCCTTTCGCAAACCCAAGCATAGGGCTTCGTATTCCGCCGAGTTGTTAGTGCAGCTCCAGGCCAATCTGTAGGTATAGTCTTTCTGGATTCCGGTTGGAGAAACCAGAAGTACCCCTGCACCGGCGCCATTCTTACATCGCGCGCCGTCAAAGAAAAGCTTCCACAGCTCTTCGGGTGCAGGTCCTACCTCCTTCGCAGCTGACATGTCAAGCCTCTCGGGCTGTACAATGGAGTAACAGCCCTGCTCTGTCCCGATTACGGCATTGAAGTCCCGCAACGAGAACTCATCTTCGAGCTGTAGCACTTCGAAGGCTTGCTCAGTCAGCTCCACTGTCACCAGCTCCTCCTCTGACAACTGGACCATGCAGTCCATCTCTCCTCCGGGTATCTTGTCTACTAGGAAGGGGGAAGGCTTCTCATTAAAAATTTTTAGTCTCCTTCCTTTGAAGGGCACTTCCATGTGTGAGTAGTCTAGAGACAGGTACCCGCCCAACTTCGCAGTGAACTCCCGAGAGAGACACATGCCGAAGTAAGGTTCCAGGTCAACAATCACGACCTCTTGGATGACTACGATGTCGAGAGCTTTGTGCAGTCGGATAGGGATGTCCTTTATGACACCAACTGTCTTAACAGGGGTGCCGTCTAATTGCAGCACGCCTTGGCTGCTCCGCGTGTATTCCATCCCGATCTCATCGCAGACGGCCTTCGGCATCACGGTCGAGGAAGCACCAGAATCCACCATGCAGTTGTGAACTATGTGCCCTTGCATCCGTAAAGACAGATAAAAGGGTGGCGGTCTGTTCTTCCCAGTGGCGGAGACTGTCAAAGGTTGAACCAGGACAGCGGGTTGTATCTGCTGCCGCTCTTCATGTTCTTCAGTGATTCTTGCAGCAGATCCACCTGGCCTGGGAGCAGAAGAGCGTCGTACATGCTGATTCTAGCAGGCGTTCTTTTCAACTCGTCTACAATGCTGTAGCCCGAGGTACTAGCTCCTTCTGCTTGTTTTGCCGGCTCATACTTCGTCCGGTACTGCTGGGTGGCCTCAACTCGCTGCCTCTTGGTCAGAGACGGGTACTTCAGCTTCTCCTGGGCTTGTTCTTTGGTTTCAGCTGGAGGCTGAGGTAATGGAGCTTTGGCCGGAGATGGGGCCTTCGCTGGAGGTTTGGCATGAACAGCGGCAGCCTTTGCCGGAGAAGGCTTGACTGGAGCTTTATCTTTGGATGCCTTCTCCTGGGCTGTGTAGGGCCACAGCCGCTTGTATGGTGGCAGCCCTCCGGGCTGCGGTTTTTCTCTTCTTGCGTAGACTTGCAAAGGCTTGGCCGCATCCGCAGCCTTCTTTTCTTCCTTGGCGGGCGGCACTAGATTCTCTTCTGGGAGGGCGAAGTTAGCTTCGCCGTCCAAGATCATGTACAGTTCATCATCTTCTATGGCGCTGCCGGCCAAGGTCTGGATGTAGTGCTGGTGCAAAGTGCAGTCTTCCTCCGAATGCGGGTCATTGCACGTAGTGCACCAGTTAACCTGGTCGGGAGGACCAGGTGGGTCTTCTATAGCAGCATTTCTCGGAGGCGGACGCCTCTGCGGCTGGTGTTCCGGGATTTGTCTTTTGTCAGCGCGGGTGGCGCATATGGTCTCCTAGGGGCGAGGTCCATCTGGGCCTGCTTCTTCTTCATAGCGGTCATGTCATTGGACATGGCATGGTATCCGGAGGCCAAAGCCCGCACTTCTTGTAGAATCGTGTTCTGAATGCTGCTGTCAGGTGGCGGCAATTGTGCTGGTGGAGGCAATGCGGCTAATGGAGGAGGGTTAGAATAAGATGCGTACTGCGGGGGAGCAGGAAGTGCTGGAAAATGCGGAGCAGGAGGCGGCGGATGAGGGTAATGCATTTGAGGCGGGCCGTAAGGAGTTACGACCGGCGCTGGATTCCACTGCTGTTGAGGTTGCTGCCCTGATGTGGACGGCGAACCGCCGGAAGCAGAAGGATACTGGGATCTGGGGAAGTCGGGATGAATGGGTTCCTGCACCCTGGACGGGAGTCTGCCGATGGAGATAATGTCAGCTTCAGCTTGCTGGGCAGCCTCGTACAGCGCAGGAAACTCGTCAATTCTGGCGATCTTCAGCAGCAGGCATATGTCTGAGTTAAAGGATCTCAGATAGTAGTGAGCAGCCATGCCGGCTGAAGGCCGAAGTTCGCGAGGTACCCGTTTCCAGGATCTCGCAAACCTGATGTTAAAATCAGACACCTCCTCTTGAGGATGTCTCTGGATAGCTTGGAACTGATGCAGTAGAGAAGTAGGGTCAGCAGACTCGTTGCATCCTTTCACGAGCCTTCTGGCAAGCTGGGGCCACCCTGTGATGGATCCCTCTGGCGCCGATCTCCACCGAGAGAGAAGCTTTCCCCTCAGGGAAAGGGCCAGCAGATGGGTCTTCACACTCTCATCGATAATAGTATGCAATGCGGCCAGGGCAAGGATGTCCTGGATGTGCTCGTACGCCGTCTTACCGTAGCCGTCGTATGTGGGAATAGACTTTAAAGCAGCAGGGGGCACAACTTGCTGTCCGACCAGGGCCAAGGGCCCCGTAGAGTCCACCGCCGGGAAGAGATCATCGTCATTCGGCTGTTGGGCAGCCATTTCTTCTTCTTCTTCTCCGCCGTCGGTTGTGTACTCAGTGTCGGTACTTTCCGAGGATGCAGGATCTTCTTCTTCCTCGGCCTCTTCTATTTCGTACTCAGCTCCGCCGATTTCAGCTTCGGCTTCTTCTTGGATCTCAGCCTCGGCTTCGTCGACACGAGCTCGCGGGTCAGCCAGCCTGGGAATCTCGCCTCGAGCGTTGATGTCCAGTTCGTAGAACTCAGGCGGGCTTCTCGGATCCCTTGCTTGCCACCTTCTTGTGTGCATGAAGGTGTTGGGACCGGTCTTTCGGACTCAGAGGATTTGTTCGTGCAGAGTCGCCAAGTGTTCAGATTTGGAACAGCAATGAAGCGAACACCGGTGCTTCAATTCTGTCGGGGGTGAGAAACTTCCTTGTCTCACCAGGAGCTCAGGAACCACTGTCAGCGCCAGGTGGAGACTGATCAGAAAATCTCTCGTCAAATGTGGGACCCGTGTCCCACCGGGCGTGCCAGAGAAACTGTTGGTTACGAATCTGCCATGAGGAAAGGATTTTGGGTTAATGCGCCCAGATTCGCCCACCAGCATGAAAGGCCGGAAGGAAGAGATGCCTTCCGCGCCAATCTCCGGAGAAGGCCGGCTCCTTTTGGGGGGTTTTCTGATTTAAGCTAAGAGTGCAAGAAAGAGATAAATGAACAGAAAGGAATTTACAAATATACGTGGAGGTTGGTGGGGGGAACTAACAAGCACGGGAACACACCAATTACCGCTACTTACCGCATTATAAACACAAAGTATGACTAAGAACCGCAAAATCTAAGTATACTTCCGATACTTAAGCAAGTGTACGCACAGCCTACAATGGCTCCCTAACGAACATTCCCTACAAGGAACTAACAGTACGGCAATGCATCAATCACCAGATACGTACACTAACATGAGTAGAAAGCAACCTAGAGATATCAGAGCCAGGTATATGTGTCATGTAGAGAATTTAACCGCACAGCTACAATGGCTCCCTAACAGACATTCCCTACAAGGAACTAACAGTACGGCAGCGCATCAATCACCAGATACGGACCAGCAACTTAACACACAACTGATGAAACTGCTACCACATCTATTCTATGTATCCTTTTAATCTATGAAGTACAGGAAGTGCTTTAAACAAGCAATGCTAAAGGCACCTGATCACCAAATGCTGAAATGAATCAACGAGCCGTGACACAGGTTAGCCTAAGGCATAAATATAATGAAAGACAGCATAAAAAATAGAAGCAGCAGAACAGAACCAGGCATACAGATTATATTTATAAGCAGAAGCACGGTTACAATGGGCACAGTGGTTCCCTAACAGACATTCCCCTTCCACCCTTTACAATGAATTCATGATGGGTTTTTATAGCCCGAGTCCCTCCCGTTACATTAATGGGCACAAGGTCCCGACCAAACATAAGTCGACAAAAGCGGCGAAAGAGCTGCAAATGCTGACCTTTTGTCGGACCGGACTGTACCCGCAGCATGGTCTTCCTGGAAGCCGGACAGCTTCGTGGCGGTGCGCTGGGCAGAACTTCTTTCTGGCAGTGATGCGGGTAGCTGGAGCAGGTAGAACCTCAGATCAGCTTTAAATGAGGTCACTGGCACAAGTAATGCAGCCCATGCTCGTCCTTTTGTTCGGCACGTCTTGGCTCAAATCCCGAAGCTGGACACTTGTCAGATGATGGATGATGCTGTGTGACAATTGTCTACCTTGGAAGGCAGTCCGTCCAACTTCGCTTGGGATCAGAGCGTCTCGGGTTGCGCGGGCAGAAAACAGTGCAGTCGGGAAGGCCTTCATGCCTTGGTCAAATTCTGGGTTTGTTTCCCTACTGCGCACCTGTCAAGGGCGCATTCCGACTTCGCTGGCGAAGTCGGACTGCGCACAGGTGAGAACTGGTGTCTGCCGCCGTATGGACTTGCTTCAGCACTTATCACTTTTCTTGTCAGCCTGCCAGTCAAGGTGCGCCCAGAAGAGGGGCGAAGTGCGCACTTCGCACCCAGACTGGGCGAAGTGCGAACTTCGCACCAAAACTGGGCGAAGTGCGAACTTCGCACCCAGACTGGGCGAAGTGCGAACTTCGCACCAACACTTAGCCATTTTTCAGGTAACTTGCTGGAAAGTTTGAAAATCAACTGGGGGACTCCGAGAAAGGGGGGAAGAAAGAGACTGTGGGAAAGAAAGAGGAAGGGAGAGCAGAAGAAAGGAAAATAGAGGAAGAGGAAAAAAAGAAGAGCAGCACCATTACAAACTTGAAAACATTGCACCCCGTGCAAAATGTGAGAACATGTACATCTTCAGCATTCAGTTTTTTAGTTTTTAAGAGCCCAAGTGGAACTTAAAGCAAACCCCGACTTCGCAGTGAAGTCGGGTATCGCTCCTTGGATTGTGCGAAGTTTGAGAGAAAACAGCTGACCAAAGGGGCAAAAATTCAGCTAAGTCTGGGTGCGCAACCCGACTTCGCAGCACAGTCGGGATGCGCACCGTCTTGGGAGCGCATTCGGGGAGCAGGAAGCAGAAAAATGGCTAAGTGTCAAACCAGACTGCGCAACTTTTGGGAGTGAAGTCTGACTGCGCAGTCAAACCTGGGAGAAGTCGGAGTTCGCTCATTTTCTGGGCGAAGTCCGAGTGCGCCCTCAATTTTGGGCGCAGCCTGAATGACCCATCACGGAAAACATAAAAACTTTCTAAGTGTGGGCCCAGAGCGCAGTATGGCACGGTGCGAAGTTGGGTCATGGGCCAGAAATTCTCCCTTGGAAAGTGTGCCCAGACAGCGTTTAATGATTGCACGCCTTTCAAGAACGATGCCATTAAGAAAGCAAGGCGCATTTGAACCAACTGCAACTTGTGTGCGCTTTTCAAGATTAAACCCATGCACGGCCATCAAAGTATTATAACGCTTCCACCAACTTCGAGTTAACCGCCTTAGCTTCCTCCCTAGCGCCATTAAAGTTGCAACCCTTGCCTAGAAAAAGGACCCTGGCATACTCAGAAAATTCAGAGTGATAAGCTGACTCCGAGACTGCAAAGCGCAGAACTGAGAATTCAGAAGCCATAATTCTCTGTCGCTGCAAATTCTAACAAAGAAGATGGACAAGGGGAAAGCGCCAATGCCAGCGCAGTCCAGTGACGCGGAGCCTGAAGCTAAGGAGCAGACTGAATCCAGCGCTCATGAGATCGAAGTGCCGTAGGAGCAGAAAAGGAGAACCCGGACGAAGAGAAGCCGAGGGCAAATTTCGCCGTCGCTCGTCAATCACCTGGCCGGGTACAAAGACAGTTCTTTCTCCATCAACCTCACCAAGCTGCGGCTGAATATTGCGAAGTGGGCGGATAAGGTTTCGCCCTCACACCATGTCGGGGCTGCGTATAAATCGAACTTGTATTGGTTCTTGTGCCCTCCTACCCACCAATGCCCGGAGCTGATTGAAGCAATTGTAGAATATTACAAGCCAGCTGCTCGACAAGTTTGCGACAACAAGGGAAGAGTGTTGTTCATGCTTTTCAGGGAAAGCGTCTAGCCAGCGTTCGCCTCAGGGCTTCAGTACGAACCCAGCACAATTGTCAGAAGGGTGAATTTGGATGAACAAACGAGCAGGTTCACGCAAACCAAGCGGATGAGAGAGTTCCTCAACTCAGAGCTGAAGACTCCGCTGGCAGCTGGACAGTGGCCGTCAGGTCCCATACCCCTGGACAGGTGCCATTGAAGGACATAACATTGACTCAACTAGCAGGGGAGTTCTGTTGGATATGGTGGCACGATACTCCTCCAAATCATGATTTGAAGGCAAAGTTGGTGCAAGCAGGAGTATCATTGCACAAGTTCCAGTTTTTGACAAAGATTTTTAGAAAAATTATTTGTTACAGATGCTTGAATACTATGATGTAAAGGAGAATGCAACCTTTGTTCAAATGGGGAATCGACACCTTAAGGTGGTATTCTTAGCATATAATTTTTGGCAAGCATTTGGGTTGCCGCAAGGAGGAATCAAAATGAAGAAAGAACATAAAGATACAACTGAGTGAAACAGGCAAATTTGAAAACTAACAAATATTAACACTGATGATGATGTTATCGAGTCTTTAAGCTCAAGAGGACGTGGGATCAAACAAAGCCAACTAAAGACTGACGACATGCGATGTGTCATGAACATCATCGTGGCAAAATTTTTAGGAGAAGAAAGGTCATCAAAGATGATGGCATGATTGGCACAGTATGTGGAAGGCATCATGGAAGGTGTACAATATGATTGGGTAAAGTATTTGTCACACAGAATCAAGAATTTCTTGATGCGACAAACAAAGAACTTTTCGATGACACTGCATGCCATTGGTATAATGCTTGATGTAGTATCCCATGCCAATATCCCATTTTATGGATTGACTGCTCCAAGGGATTTTCCAAAAGACCAGCCTTCAATTTTGAGATGGGCAAAGTCAATACCCATAGCAAATTCCACTCTAGTAAAGGTGAAGACCAAAAATATTGTGAAGAGAGCAAAGGTGGTCTCAGTGGAGGAGCATGAGGCTTCAAAGGAGGAGGTACACCATCGACGCAAGAGAAGGAGAAGGTTAGCAGAGGATTTGGAGCAAGCAATTGAAGAAGCGGATCCTGAGAAGTTGTTGCCGGAGCAACAAATTCAACAAAGGGAGGAAAAAGGACCACAAGCAAGCCCTATTCAGACGAGGAGACAATGGGAATAAGAGAGGACAGTGCTGCAAGAGCAGCAGTCCTTTTGACATATTCTGCAGCAGTAAATATTGAAAAAACCAGCTTGGAAGTCCAAAAAGAACAAGAAGAGGCAGAAATCATGGAGTTAGATTTGCCAGGATTTACTGCATGGCCACAGCAGGAGAGAATCCGCAGGTCACCTATTTTGGTAAGTGTGGATGAGTTTGAATTATCGGAAAGAGCCCAAGGATTGTTAAACAAATTAGTGGCACTAATAGAAACAAGGGTGGAAGACCCTGGAAGGAGCAAGGAGGTGGTGAATATGCCACCTGAGACCGAGAGAACAAAATTGAAATTCAAAGTGCTAAAAAGGGGTGGTAATAGCCAAAAATCACTTGGTGAGGAAATTTTGCAAGATGTGCAAAACGAAGAAAAACGTGACTAGTTGAAAGGGTCACAGGAACGGACTCTAGAACAGTCTAATTAGAAGGCAAATAATAAAGAAACAACACAGGACCAAAACATATAACAAACGAATCCATAGGAAGGAAATAAAGAAATCCAGCTAGAAGAAAATAGATAAACATAGCCAAACCAACAGCAAGAGCAAAATACAGAAAAATAAATAGAACAAGAAGAAGAACAAATTGATCAAGGGTTGCAGAAGCTTTTCATGATTGAAATACCCATTTTTGGCTTAACTAATGAAGAGGAAATTGATGATCAGGTGGATGAATTCTTCGGGAAAATAATGCAGATGCTGTACAATACACGATTACATTTTCGGATGGGTTGTGTAGGACAGCTAAGGTGATGGAAATCCAGGGCATATAATGAAATAGATAAGGTAACACAGTGGGTTAAGAATGAAGGAAGAATGAAGAATCTCGCTGAAATTTATGAGGAATAGCCTAGGGAATTACCAGTTGGCAAAGTGACTAGCATGATCAAAGTAAAGGAGTTGCCAGCAAGTAGCAGGACCAATTACAGGGTACCTCCGAGAATGCACATAGATTCAGGTGCCTCGTAGCCTTACCCATCAACACAATAGAGGTGGAATACTGGCACCATTATTCCGTAAATTTAATTTTTTGACACACTGGAAAGATTGGTTAATAATGGGGTTGGAAAGGATTCACCAATCTAAGAAAGAACAGGTTAACCCGCAAAAGGTGGAGACGGAAGTAGCAAGAAAATAAATGCAAGCCATGGAGGAAGAAATCAAGATGATAAAAAGAGAAGCAGAAGCAATGAGAAAGGAAACTGAGATAGAAATGGCCAGTCTAAAATAGAGTTACGAAGTGCAACTAAAGTTCAAGGAAGAGCAATTGTCAAAGATGACCAGTTAGAAGAGAAAGACAAACAACTGAAGGATAAGGATGAACAGCTGAAGAGTGACGATGAATAGTTGTAGGCCAAAAACAAGGAAATTGCTGAATTGGAGAGAGATGCGGAAAGATATAATGAGATAATCATGGACCATAAGGCAATGCTAGAATTAAGGACACAAGAACAGGAAGCCCATGCAAAAGAGCTAAAGCATAGGGACCAACTTATCGCCGAGAGGGGCAAACAGTTGGCTATTGCAGTCAGGACTAAGGCTGAGTTGAAATAGAAAATATGCAAGGAAGCCTTGCAACGAGAAAAGGACTTGATATTAGAACTGGCAGAAATGGAGAAGAAAATGAATCTTTATGGGTTGCAGGCTGTTTAGATCAGCCAGTATGCATGAAGATTGAAGGATGAATGAGAAGCTCTATGAGTCCAGATAAATGCTATGAGAGGAGCACCTGTTTATGATTCTCAACAGCAGCAGCAGCCAAGCACAGGAAAACAGCAAGCATCAGCGAGGACTCTGACTGATTTAAAGGGGAGGACAGATGTAGGCAGCAATTCTACCTCCCATAAGAAGTGAAATTTTGTACAGAAATTGATTTGCAATTTTGGCAAAGTTTTGTTTGACTTTTGAACAAGTTTTTATTTGTAATTTTGATAAAGTAAGATGTGAAATGAAATGCACATCAAATTAGATGTAATTAAACCCAAATGAAATGAAATTAGACGAAATGCACATGAAATTAGAGTTTGATAAAAATTAAAGTTAGAACCTTAGGAAAAATTAATGAAGGCATGTTTGAAGGATACGGGGTGGCGATTATAAATGATGCGCTACCCCAAGAACCACTTGGAACAGCTTGGGGCAGGTTTAATAAGGCTCTCCTCCATTTTTTATGTTATTGTTCCCAAGAGAGAGAGAGAGAGAGAGCAGATAGTGATGTCCATTGTTGTGCATGCATGTTGGATATGCAATTGCAGTAACTAGAGAATGAGGACTGTAGATGGAATTATAGCTATTTGATTGCCATTGTCATTCCGACCTAGTGATCATTGTAATTACATTTCTATGTTGCTGGTTGCAACAGTCATATAATAATAATGCAGCCATTATTGTACTTTTCTTACTGCATGTGTGTGTGACTTAATTATTTCATCTTTGTTGTATTTTCCTTTACTATTGTAACTTGTTTGAATCTGTTAGAGTGCAAGAGTGGTTAGTATTTGCAGTAGGAGTAGATTCTTTGCAGGTTATAGGGCAAGGTGAAAGTTGTCGTGGATCCTACGGTAGTTTACAACAGATAATAATGGCTTGTTGTAGGTTGTACGAAAGATTGCAGTATTGAATAAGTTGGCAGTTTGGTAGTTGCAAATCGTACAGTCCTAGAATTGTATAGGGGAACACAGACTTGTGTTGCCCATAATAAATTTGTATGTTCAGGGACTTGCGGCATACAAGTTGTCATTTGTACAACAATGGAAGAAATTGTACATTCAAATTGCATTGAATCATACGATAGATAATCGTACAGGAGGAACAATGAATGCTGAGACATTGTACAAAAGTTCTATTGGGTGAATTGTATGACGGAAGGTGGTCATACGATTAAGCAGAGTATGGTTAGTACTTTCATACGACAGGTTTGATCGTACGATTCAAGAATCATACAGTTGCAGCTGTAGTTATGTTGTACAACAGTATGTTCCATTCCTAAATCTGTCGCCACCCCCTTACTGGGAATACTACCACTAGTGCTACATTGAGATGTCTACATTTAGTGATAAAATTTTGCAATTTTGTGTTATTTTGTAGTCCAACATTGGTGCAAATACAAGATGACGTGTCCAACAGTGCGCAAGATGGGAGTCTAGCACTCGAACAACTGCAAGTTGGTGTGTTAGATGGTGAGCAGGACGGAAGTCTGACACCAAAGCAACTATAGATTGGCACATTTCATGGTGCACGGGATGGGAGTCCAGCACAAGAGCAATTGCAGTGTGGTGCGCCTAATGATGTGCGTGAAGGAGAGATATGCAAACAACCATTGACAATGCCAAGTCAACTTGTCACAACAAGGACCAATTTTGGCATATTGTGTAAGTGTTCGATGTTTCATGGAGGAGAAATAGAAAACCCAGTCAAGCATTGGAAAATCTGCTTCACGATGTGGAAAGTGAATGTGCAAAATATTCCCTATGACATTTCATGGAATCGTAATGGACTGGTACATGTGATTTCCAAAGGGCAAGTACCAGACATGGGAAGAGTTGCATGACGCATTCGTGAAGGAATTTTAGTTGTTCCACAATGACGATGCAATCATTGCTGAAATTCATAGAATGGAATAGGGTGAGAATGAGTTTGTTTGTTCCTACAACCAGAGGTTGAGTGGGTTGTTTACCCATCTGGAGGAAGATCCATTAGATGCATTGAAGAAGAGGTGGTTTGTGGAGGGACTTCTTCCTACATATTGGAAGAATATTAGGGTGGTTCCTCCGATATCATATCAAAAGGTCTTGGAATGGGCCTTGAACTTGGAAAGTTATGCAAAGACATCACTAAAGTGTCGGGGTTATGTTAATGCGGATGAGAATGACCTTGGAGATGAAAGTGACTCTAATATTGAGAGTGACTCAGACAATGAGTGATGATTTTGAAAATGAGAGTAGTTCATCATTCAAGTGTTGGGGTCGAGAATTCAGTGAAGGAAGTGACTCTAAAGAGAAGAACAATGACTCCGAGGATGAGTGTGACTTGAAGAGCGCAAGATCATTGCTACAAGAATATGCAGCACAAAGGGAGATTGTACCAAGGGGGGATGCCATTGGTAATGCAGTTTGTGACAACCACCAAAGAACTAGAAGATGCAAAATTGAATATGATATTGAGGGCAGACCCATTGTACAATGTTGGCAATGCCATTTGTGGGGGCACTTTGCACATGAATGTTAAAATGCTATGAGTCAAGATGAACCAATGATGTGTAGACAGTTTGAAATGCCGGAGAAAAGTCATAGCCCTCATGAGGAAGCAAAGAAGATGAACTTGATTGCAATTGAGGAGGTGAACTTGATTTCAATCAAAGAGGCAAAAATCCAACAGATAGTTGAAGCTGCGTAGGAAGAAGTTGTAGAAGTGGTTGATGCAAACAACAAAGTGATTGATGTAGATGGCTAAGAGAGAGATTGTTCGGCGTTTGACTGTCTACTAAGGCTGTATGGCCATCTAGACTTGAACCGTCTAGAGGACTATATGACAAGGCTGTATGATGAGTTGCTGATGCTATACAAAGAGTATCGTACAAGCGATTGGCTGTATAGCGAGTTACTAAGGATGTACGATAAGTGACCATACGACGAGTTACCAAGGATGTATGACGTGTTGGTAGGGACATACAATGATGTGGTCGCATATTGAAGTAGCAATACGAAGGTTGTTGATGAAGGTTGTCATACAAGCAAGGTGTGATTGCACATTGTTGTACAAGCCATGGTGTGACAACAACACCATACAAGTCGTGGTGTGGCATCAACACTATACAAGCAGGGTGTGAGGACACACTGTTGTACATGCCAAGGTGAGACGGCAATGTCGTACAAGCAAGGTGTGACGGCACACTTTTGTACAAGTTGTAGTGTGATGGCACACTATTGTACAAGCCTTAGTATGATGGCAATGTCGTACAAGGTGTGACGACATATTGTCATATAAAACAATGTCATAGAAGCCAGTGTCGTACAAAGAGTTCTCATACAATGGAGAGTTTAGGCTGTCAAGACTCAAGGCAGACCATCTAGTTGGTGCTAGCAATATGGAGGTGGGATGTCTAGGCTTGGAGGTTAGTCGTCTGAGACCAAGGGATGTCTGTCAAAGGCTAAGGAAAGATTGGCACAAGCAAAGACGCAGTCATTTAGAGCCAAAGAGAAGTCGTTTGGAGTTGAGGGGAAGTTGTTTAAGTGGGTTGAGCAAAGGCTACCAAAGTATAGACAAGGAGAAAATTTTAGTTTAGATAGTGAAATTTTCAATGGTTTTGCAATTGAGGTTTTGGGGCGCTACCCCAAACCTTACAAAGAAGCTTCCCCTTGACCTTGTACTATATTAGACGGGGTATGCACAAAGGGCTCACTGCACCTTGACCCTGACATAAGTAGTGACAAATGTTGTTTGTCATGTTGGTGATGCAGCTGATTGCAGGAAGTGCAGTGAGCAATAAAAAAGAATGTTTTGTTGGTAGCAATTTGTGGTGAAGCCAATTGCAAGAGATCTATGGAATAGGAGAACACGGAAGGAGGGTGACAAGAGTTTCTAGTGCAATTTTCAATGCTTCTATCCCCGATGTTGAGTTCATGTGTCAACAAGGATGCCGACAAGTCTAGAGAACAGGATAGATGTAGGCACATAAATTGATAGGTCTACATGAATGAATGCATGTTTGAGCATAGCATCGTATATATGTGAATGTGTGCACACAAAGTCATGTAGTGTTGTGTGTGTACATGACAAAGTGTTTGTAATAATGCATGCAAGCAAAGTGTTTGTAAATGTGCACGTGGGTGAGTGTTTGTAATAATGTAAGTAAGGAGGTATTTTTAATGTTTTATGTAAACAGGTAGTTCAGGGTTAGTTGGGTAGTTTCCGACCACCTATTAGTCCCATTATACCTATGAGTATGCATCTATGTGAGGGATGCAGGAGGGGGAGTGTTTGTTGTTGTTGGTCACAGAGTGCTTGTTGGCCAAAGCATGATGTGTTGTAGATAGGTGTTGTGCAGGATACATGTTGTGTGTGCAGTGTATCCATTTGCATTTGTAAGTATTCCCATTGTGTACTTTGTTTATATAAGTAATAATGGGATTTTATTGCAGTGTGTTGTATTCTGTTTCTACAGTCTTTGTACCTCCGAGATGTAATTACAGTCTTCCCATCCCCAGTTGACTGCCAGTTGATTATCTCCCTTTACCCTCTTCACATAATAGGCGACATTAAGCACTCCTTGAAAAATACAATTGCATCTTCCTTGAATTGGGTTAGACCTATTAGATAATGCCTTCTTATAAAACAACTACAAAGGGACCACCTTCACACATAGGACAAGTCAATCAACATCGTCCATGCCCATAGACTAGAGATCCAAACAAGCAGGTATTTCAAGATTCCTCTCTATGTCTTGAGGATCTTTGACCTTTGGATGCTAGGACTTAGGAAGGTTCCTAAGATCCAACCTGGTTTGTTCTGTCCTGACTATTCTCCTTCAGAAACAATCAGATCTTACAGTGTCCCCTCCATTGTGGTCAATTATGATTCAATGCAGGTGGACATAGACCAATAATTTCTAGTTAAGTTTTTTCACTTTTCTATGACAACTAGAACTACAATCCCATGCTTGTACTATGTTTCTTCTAACTTTGAGATGTATAGTCCAGAGTCCAGACTCCATATGATGCCATTACACATAGATGCACAGTCCATCCTTATCAAATCAAAGTTACATAATCCTGTACTTTGAAATTTTGTATTCTTGAAGCACTATTTCTAGCTGTCCAAGGGTATTGTAATCAATCATAATATTTGTGTCCTGTTTACCTGCTTTGGTCACCAATGGACATTAATAAATGTTCTTTACCTCTTTCTCAATGCAAGTACTTGTTGCTTTCCCCTTGTGGTAACTCACTAGTGTTGTGTACTTCTAACACTTTTGTGTGGTGTGTATGTTTACATTTGCTCTAGTATTCATTCCTACAACCACATCCAAGTTTTACAGCCACAAGGAAAATTATAACAGGAGTAAGGTGTGATGTTGAGGATTATTGGGTTCCAAATGTTGAGGAACTGTCTTCTTCAGTTATACTGGCTGTGCCTCCAATTTTACCATTAATTATTTAATTAGTTTGTTGTATGGTCAAGTTGATTCTTAGTTTTCTTGCTATAAATAATGGAGTCATCCAAAATTTTAATATCACGACATAAAAACTTGAATTCTAACTTAAATTTATTTATAAGTACAGCACATTTTTTAAAATGTCCTACTTAAAACCATGTAATAAAAATCATTGGGAGATTCTCATGAAGTGTTGTGTGAAAAGATCGATGACAATACCTTTGATCCACTTATCCATTTTCTATCTAGAACATTTCAAAGACATGGCAACGTATGGTAGGTTCCCCTTTGTTGTTCCTACTAAAGTGAAAGTCTCATTCTGTCTAGCAGTGGAGATAGGACTCACAATTCTGACTTCTGCAATTGATCTCTATGATAGAAGTTCATTTGGGAGCTGTTTAACTTCTCAAGACACCTTTGAATTTTCTCGATGTAGTCTAGTGTCTCTTCCTTACATAGAATTTCTTCACTGGTTCTCTTGACAGAATTCCCCCAACAATTGTACCATCCAACAATCTGCACCGATGCTAGCAATACTAAGGTAGGAACTATTTGATTAGGCATACAAAGTTTGGTTGCATACCTTAAATTTTACTTGATACTCAGCTTTGTCATCTTTGCACTTTCTCAGACAAGACAAACTCCTCTACTTGCTATCTCCATTCCCTCATATTCGTGCAGAATACTTTAAGAGATATTTTTGCGTGCTCCAAAATTGTTTGGTATTTTATGTTGTCCATGAATTCCATTAGAGGCAATGACACCAAAATGTAGGGTATACAATTCTACTTTTTTATTACACAAGGTTTTTCCAATGGGGAATTCTAAGCAACAAATCATCTTATCCTGCATTTATTTTTCAAAGCAATGGATAGAAGAAAGGTGTATATTCAAGAACTGTATCAAATGATTTTATTATAGTGTGCAAATGAAAGCATATGTTAATCTATCCATGTGTGCAAATAATAAGAGTACAATATATAAGGGATGTACAAGGTCAAATGGTTGAACTGTGTCATGTGACAGCCTAGTTAATTATAACAAGCAATAATTCTGACATAAGAAGGCTCCCACTAATAATTTATTAACATCGACATACATGAATAAACTACCTCCAAAGCAAAAAGTACAATACAAGCAGTGATCAAAACAGTTGACTCTAACCACTCAAAGATAAAACCAGGAACAAGGAGGCTAACATGTGATGTATAGCTGTACAATTTTTGGAGCCGACCTTAAAACATTGGATGTCTTATAATAAGAACTTGTATACCATTAGTTAACTAAACCTATCCATGTTACTAACATTTACCAATCATGCAATTACAACAATAGTTCCTCTTATAAGAGAGTATGATTGCAATAAACGTGATTACTAAACAATGTAAACATCATAGGAAAAAGTTAAGCCATTAACAAATATTTCATGCTCACTAAATAAATATTTTATATCAGATAGTTCAAGCCTCTATTGAAAGAGATAAAAACTTAAAGTGATAAGTACCGATCCCACTCCCCCATTTGCTTCAAGCATGTTGCATATCTCCTTATGGCCACAACGACGAGCATCTGATAGTGGCTGCCAAATTACTCACTCTAATTAATATTTGGAATCTCACAACTAACTAAAGTAAGAACAAGAAAGCAAACAGCATTCAAGGAGACTAAATTTACACAAAGGAAATGCAGTATGAAAATTAAAGAATAAAACCTTGATGTCAACAAATTATAAGAGGGTATCAAGGGGCATTATCTCAACCGGTTAGATTCCTCAAGATTTCAAGGAGGAGACCCAGGTTCAAATCTTGTCAAATGATACATGGATAATATCCAAGCTTTGTTGTAATACCACTATGTGGCGATGATGTAATATGGGTGGGACCCGTTTCAATCCCATCTAACCCATTACAAAAAAAAAAAAATTATAAGAGGGCTAATTCTGAATGGTGACAAGGGCAATAAGCCCAAAATAAAGGATTATATTCAAGTAGGTATTTTGGTAGGAGTTAGGAAAGCATTAAATTTTGTAAGAAATAATTAGTGATTAAAGATAAAAAACTTGCAACTATATCAGAAGCATAAGCATAAGAAACCAAATATATTTTGCAGTTCAAATATATATTCTAATTTTGACAAAAATTTATGAACTTTATGGAAAGTAACATGTTCCAATGATTTCCATGAAATTGTTATGGTGATTAACACTGGGTTTCTGTTATCTGTGATGCACTGTTGTGACAGGTCCATAACACTAATGCCTTATAAGAATTCCTATGCTTAGTACACAATTTTCAACAGCACAAAAAAACAAGATTTCACGTTGGCCACTAGGAGACCCTTACAGCACCATAATGACAACCAAGCTTCAATCACAACACAAAACAGCCATTAATATCTAATCCCAATTGGTGAGTTCTCTCTTTCCTTACAAGAGGCTGAAATCAGATTTTCTTGGTGTCAAGCTGGGTTACAATATGTCCCACAGAATACCTATGTATGATGATAAACTATCCCTTGACATTTGCAATCAATCTCATTAGATACTTGGCCCATCAATTTGAGATTCCCACCAACTCATCTTCTTTGTCTAGCTCAAGACATTAACAATTACGAAGAACATTGATATCTAAATTCAAATTCAAGGTTTATAGCAATATCCACACAAGCAATCTCAACTAAGAATTTCATTTGTCCTGCAGGTTTCCTTGAACTACACTTAACCAAACATTACTTACCAATGAGCTATCCTAACTAAGGCATCACCAAATGGCAGCCCACAAGAAGCCTCAACCACCCATTAACCGATTCATTGGCCCATAGCCAGTTTGAATCCTAAACTAAATTAATTCCCCCTAAGCAACCCTGACTAAGTGTTAACCAAATCGATGGCTGCAAACAACTTCAATAAATCTTTCAACAAATCTTATCCTCATGAGCAATATCAGTTGACAATTTCCTCAACGGCACAATTTATCATTTATGATAGTTGATAGTCAATAATGATAATGACATTCAATAACAATAATGATAGTCTGGTATAAAACCAACAAGTTGAAGGTGGATTTGTATTCAACAATTAATTCTCTGGTCAACAATGGCATAAAATTGTGGTCAAAAATTAATATTTGTAGCACGGTGGGATCATTCCACTCTTGAAGGAACAATTTGATATTACATATTTAATGATCAGCAATGACTACAGTCATCTTAATCCCAGCACTTCAGTCTGCAAATAGGAAAGTCTATCCTGTTCCAGATTGCTATCTTTCAACATACAGACTTATCTCTCCACACTATACAACAATTCCATGTACAGCAATCTCATGTACGATAATTGAATGTATGGCAATTGTCTATATAGCAACTCTTATACGGCAACCCACATACAACAATCTTCGTATGTCACTCCAATATGTGACCACCTCACTGTATGACAACTCTAGTACTGTGATTTCAACCCTGCATACAAAACTTGGAAGGAACAACTACAAATCTACCTACTGCAACAAGCAACAATGACAAAAATGTACATGCAAATACAATAGATGAAGGATGAAATGAGTAAAGCATCTCCTTCATGACAATATCTGTGCAAACATATCTATTCTATGTCTCCAATGTCCAAGGTTCTCTTATAGTATGGTGTAAAATCCCCCATCTATGCTAGTGTCTCTCTCGCTCAATTGAATGAGCTGGCCTATTTATCATTGATGGTTGGTAGTTAACAACTACCGCCTAGGACACATCACCTCTAATTGGGTGATAACTACCCTACGTTCACACATACCACATGATTTCATGAATTACACTGTACATATTTTATTCACATCACAAACTTTGAACTATCAAAAATGCTTATGTCACTACTTATGGTGTCAATTATTATGAAATTACATTTATGGGCACTTGATTCCAGTACACTTATTTCACTTTTTCCTATTTTACTTCTTTGGATAAGGCACATTAGAACTAGTGCTTACATCTACCATCCCCTCTAAATTGGTCGATGTCCTCGTCGATGACTATCTCTGCTCTTAGGTACTCTAGTTCTTTTAAGGTTGAGGCATAGGAATAGGTACTCCTTCGAGCTCCTGGATCTGCAACATCAAGGCCTTGGTTTCTCCCTTCAACTGCTTGGCATAGGCCTGGAAACAAGCCCATTGTAAGCCATAGTGATTTGACTTTTGCTCGAACTCTGCCAGCCTAGCCTTCAACTCGGCCTCTCTGTTTGCTACTTCAACTTTCTTGGATGCTTCAACCTCTCTTCTTGCTACTATCGCTAGTTGTTCATCTCTTTCAGCTATTAGTTAATCTTGGTGAGTGATCTCACGCTTCTTTGCCTCTAGTAATTTCTCCCTCACTGCACACTCTGACTTCAATTGCCCGATCAACTGGTCCTGCTCCTCTTGTACTTGCTTTTTGGTCTCTACTTCATTTCTCAGTTTTGCTAGTTCTGCTTCGGCGTCCTGCTACACTTGCCAAAGTTGTGCCTTCACCATTTGCACTTGGTTAGATCATTATTCCTCTTTCAGCTTCTGATTACAAACTGTCTACTAAAACTTTTCCATGCCTATAGCTAACCACTGAATCAGATATACCAAGAAGTTCATAATGGCATTTGATTTGATTTAACCAACTTAGGTGCAAATTTGACATACTTGACACCTGATTCTTCTCCGAGATGGGCACCAAAATCCCTTCATCTACATACACTCATGTTGGATGTTTGTAGAGTACTTGAGTTCCTTCTGGCAGGCTTTTCAATCCCAACATCAACTTAACACTACCAGTTTCCAGCCCCCATGGCTGCATTTGATGAATCTCAGCAAACTTCTTCATGTGCTCATCATCATGAGCCCAATGCACTAGTTTGCCTAATTCATTCTCCATCCTCAACTACCATAGTCGCTAGTCTTCCACACATCCTACTCTGAACTCGGTGCATACTCTCCAAGACTCCAATCAACTTGTCAAAAAATGTATCAATCTGTTCATTGACATTTCCTCCCAAAATTGGTCGTCTCCTCAAATTTGGCACTTCAAGGATGAATGCTCACTAGTCTCCTTTACCAGTTCCATGTCAGTGTCATCTCCGATGGTAGTTTCCTTCACATCCTCCCCATCGTGACCTATCAGGTTCATTTTTTTGTTTGGCTACTTTGTCCTCCTAAATCTTCTCACCTACATCAGTAGTCCTTTCTATGTTTGCCACCGTCTCCTGTCTCCTCTCTGTTTCTTCCTCTAATGTTTGGCTACTTTCGCCCTTTTGCCAAACTCTAAACTCTAATGTGTCCTATTTCGCTTATTTCTCCTTTCTCCAGCACAACTAAACTCGATGTCATCTCCTCTGTTGTAGATGTTATTTCTATATGTAGTCCCTCATCCAATGGAGGTGACCTGGTTTGATCTACTGCTTGTACAAATTGCATTGGTGTCGCATCGAAACTATTAGGTGATTTAACATTCTCCACCTATACCGGGACATTGCCAACAAAATCTCCTTCCATTGGTGGTGATGCTTGCATCACATCAACTAGAGTCTGAATCTCTTCGTCAACATCTACAACTACTATCGATTGTTGTGCATGTTGCTACGCAATTCTCCCCTCTGGCTATTACGCTATCTTTTCCACACCTTGCACTTCTTGCGCAACAGATTCTTTTGGCTGTTGTCAATCCATGACAGCCCTATTTAAATTCATTCCTGTGGTACCTATACCAATACCTGCAGTGCCTCCTCACATAGCCTAACTCCCTGAACGAGTTTGGATTCCTGAAGAGGAAGAAAGTGAAAGGATGAGGTGCAAGAGGAGAAATATCAAATAGTGGAAAAAAATGTTTGCATAAGTGAAGACGCCAATGTGGAAAGTGCACAAGGAGATGAGGCATGGATGGTGACACTTCAGCAAGCAAGGAGGAGCTTGCCAAGGGGTGCAAAGGATGGGAGTCAAGCACTAGAGCAACCGCACATAATTGTTTGGACAAGTAGACCAGATCCACCTCTCATTTATTCGCAAAGCAGGTTGCAAAGTGGGGATGCCCTAGAGTTTGGGAGAATATTATTTGAAGAAGGAATTGAAGGTCAAGAGACACTACAAGGAGACAAAGTGTCTAGGACCAAAGCACCTAGAGAAGAACAGCAAGTAGAACCACCAAGGACAAAAAAGAATTGGGGCAAGATATCATTGGAGCCATTGCCAAGTGACGAGGAAGTGGAGAACCACTTCATGGCAAATGTTAAGAATTGAGGTGGCAAACAAAAATGCCCACCCTTCATAGGAGAAGGGAAAGAAGATCCAACAAGGCATATAGGCACTTGCACGACTATTTGGAAGGCAAATAGGGTAAGACATCTCGATGAATGGCTACAATTATTTCTTGCTACATTGTGAGGCATTGCAATAGATTGGTACTTAAAAAGAGAAGGTATAGAACCTTTTACCACATGGAAAACCATGATAGAAGAATTCAAATAGGAATTTCGACCTTTGAGAGATGATATGGAGATCACAGAAATTTACTCCACAAAACAAAAGAAGGACGAGGTCTTCAAGGCCTACAACAGAAAACTGGAACAATAGATGAAATGGAGTTGAAACCAGCCAATGGAATGGTTAAGAGATGGTTCATTGATGGGTTGTTGCCTAAGTATAGGAAAAAGATGAAGATTATACCTTGCTCGACATATGCAGAAGAATATGAGAAGGCAAGAAATTTGAGAGTGAGGCCAAATAGACAGTGGCCGGGATTGGAGGCCATGCCAGGAGTGAGGACTCGTATAGTGATACTGAGGATAAGGTACAAAATGCTAGCTAGTCCATGAGGAAAGAATTTGATAAAATGATGAAAGAAGTTAGGGGTGAAGTAAAGGACAAAAAAGACATACGATGCTCAAATTGTAAATCTGAGGGACATACCAATGAAATTGTCCAAAGAATGCATATTGTAATATATGCGATGTACTGGGACATTGGGTTACCAATTGTCCATTCAATTTGAAAGGAGCAAGGCACCAGACTATGATGGTGCAAGAGGAAGAAGAGAAACAAAATACCTCGAGTAATGGACAAGGCGCGACCAGTGGCGACTAAAAGAATTACCTCCAAGGAGGTAGGCAACACCAAGGCCATTGACAAGGAGGTCAGAGTCGATTGCAATATGACTCGGATGGAAGACCGATCATACAATGTCACAATTTCTAAGAATGGGGACACTTTGCAAATAATTGCCTCACTCCGCAAGCAGGAGGAACAGCAGGAAATAATCTATTGCACATGTGTTGATGGTGTGGTCCGGGCAATCATAAGGAGGTGAATTTCCCAAAGGAGACAAGTACAAGCAACTCTTATAATGTCAATTTTCTTGACATAGAAGAGCCTCCTACGGAGAATGATGTGCTTGTTGTTACAAGAAGTAAAAAGGATCAGTATCCTGAACTTGCCATAAAAAAGGAAAGGTGGTAGAAGGCACAAAAAGTGATAAAAGAAGAAGTCAAGAAATCTAAGCATGAACGAGTGGCAGAGCAAAAGAAGTTAAAGAAGCCATTGGGCTCAGAAGAGAAACTGTCAACTCAAAAAACAACAACACAAGTGTTGAACACAACGGTAGAAATGAAAGTGGCGAGTTTTCTTAACGCCATATCGATGTTACATGCAGTTATAGGAAATGAACTATAGGCACATAAGGTGATGGAAGTGCAAAGCCAGCTCAAGGAGGAAGTAAAGAAGAAGGATCAATATATTAATCTAACAATATTGATGATCGATGTTGGGAAAAATCCAACATTGATTCATATCGAGATACTGGACCAGAAGTTGACACAAGTTATTGTTGATGGTGGATCAAGTGTAAATGTGCTCCCGGAGAAGACGTAGAAAGAAAGTGGGGCTCCACTTCTATGGTCAACGAGTTTCAAGTTATACGATGTCGACCAATATGGTATTGAGATGAAAGGAGTCTTAATGGCTCAAAAGTTAAAGATTGCAGATCAAGAATTCATTATGGATTTCATTGTGATCATAATGGAAAAAATAACATATGATGCATTATTGGGAAGAGGATGGCTAGGGATGGCCAAGGTGAATCACAACTTGGAAAAAGATATATGTGTGGACTTTAGGAGTCTTAATGCAATATATGTGTGGAATTTAGAAAGAAGCGAATAGAATCCATATATGTGTGGACTTTAGGAGTATTAATGCAATAACAATAAAGGACCATGTTGCCACATTTGGCACGGGGTGCCATGTTTTCAGTTTTTGTAAGTAGCCTGCTCTTTTCCTTCCTTCCTCTCTTTCCATTTCTTCATTTCTCCCTTTCTCCCTCTTCTTTGCAGTCTTATTCCTCCCTTTTCCCCTTAAACTTCCCCCAGAAAAGTTTCCAGAAGTGTTCCCTAAAAATGGTTAAGTGTCAGGGCGCACCTCGACTTCGCAGCAATAACAATAAAGGACCTCGTTGCCACATTTGGCACGGGGTGCCATGTTTTCAGTTTTTGTAAGTAGCCTGCTCTTTTCCTTCCTTCCTCTCTTTCCCTTTCTTCATTTCTCTCTTTCTCCCTCTTCTTTGCAGTCTTATTCCTCCCTCTTCCCCTTAAACTTCCCCCAACAAAGTTTCCAGAAGTGTTCCCTGAAAATGGTTAAGTGTCAGGGCGCACCCCGACTTCGCAGCGAAGTCGGAGTGCGCCCTCCAGTTGGAGCGCAGTAGGGACAGTGCGAAGTGTGACAAAACAGGAAATGAGCAAAATTGACTAAGTGCTGGGGCGCAACCCGACTTCGCAGCGAAGTCGGGGTGCGCCCTTCTTCCTGGGCGCACTAGGGAAGCAGTGCAGCAAAAAATCAGCTAAGTGTTGGGGCGCAACCCGACTTCGCAGCGAAGTCGGGGTGCGCCCCCTTTTGGTGCGCAGTCCGAACGGCAGGGATGACAGCAAAGTACCGGTGCGCAACCCGACTTCGCAGCGAAGTCGGGGTGCGCCCTCCGACCGGTGCGCAGTTGGGTAAACCAGTTCAGAAATTGACTAAGGCACGGAGGCCTCCCCAACTGCGCTGTTTTTCACCTGCGCAACCCGATAGCGCCCTGGTCCTGGGCGAAGTTGGATAAACTGCCTTTCAAGGCAGCATGTGTCACTCATCAACATCTGACAAGTGTCCACTTCGAGATTCGGGCCGAGACATGACCGAGAAAAGGACAAAGCATGGGCTGCACTATCTACGCCAGCTGCCATCATTTAAAGCTGATAAGAAGTTCCATCCGCCACAACTACCCGCACTCCTGCTGACCAAGGGTTTGACCCGACACACCGCCACATGGCTGTACATCTTTCAGGGAGACCATGCCGCAAGTACAGTCCTGCCCGACAGAAGTCAGCATCAGCAGCTCCTCAGCCGCTTGTGTCAGCTAATGTTTGGTCTGGGACTTTGTGCCCGCGAATGTAATCGGGGGGAACTTGAGGCTATAAATAGCCATGTAATTCATTGTAAGGTGGTGGAAGGGGAATATATTGCTAGGGAACTATTGTAGCTGTGCGTTTGCCTCTAATACAAGCATATACTTGGCTCTGCTTACTGTCTTTTATCTTGTATGTTGCCTCTCCTTGTCATTTCTGCCTCATGTTTCTTGTATCATTGCTTACTGTTGTATTGAACTCTGGACTCTGGTATTTGATGATCAAGTATTCCTGGAATGCATAGATAGAGGATACATAGGATTAATGATAGCTGTAGTTTCAATGTGTGCTTTGTAAAGGAATGTTGTTAGTAGCGATGATTGATTCGTTGTCGTGCTGCTTATTCCCCCCACCCAACTCCAATCACATTTGGATTCTCTTTCCGCACTTTTATTTCTTTCCCTGCACTCTTATCTTACACTAAAAACCCCACAGGAAGCCGGCCTTCTCCGGAGATTGGCACGGAAGGCATTCCTTCCTTCCGGCCTTTCAATCTGGTGGGCGAATCTGGGCGCAATAACAACAAATCCTTTCCTCATGGCAGATTCGTAACCAACAGTTTCTCTGGCACGCCCGGTGGGACATGGTAGTTTCCCACCCCCAAACAGAATCGAAGCACGAGTGCTCGCTTCATTGCTGTTAAAAATCAGAGCACCTGGCGACTCTGCACGAACCTGAATACTCTCTGAGTCCGTAAAGACCGGTCCTAACGCCTTCATGCAAACAAGAAGGTGGCGAGCAAGGAATCCGGGAGATCGGTCTGACCTTTACGAAATCGACATTGCCGCTCCAGGAGAGCGCGTCAGACTGGCTGATCAACAAGCTCGCATAGAAGAGCCCGAGGCTGAAATCGAAGAAGCCGAGGCTGAAATTGAAGAAGTAGAGGCCGAAGAAGAATCTACATCTTCGGACAGTTCCGACACCGAGTACACTACCGGGTCAGAGGAAGACATGGCTGCCCAGCAGAACGATGATGACCTCTTCCCGGCGGTGGACTCTACGGGGCCCTTGGCCCTAGTCGGACAGCAAGCTGTGCCCCCTGCTGCCTTAAAATCCATCCCTACGTATGACGGCTATGGCAAGACGGCGTACGAACATATCCAGGACATTTTGGCCCTGGCTGCGCTACACTCCATCACTGACGAAGGTGTGAAGACCCGTCTGCTGGCCCTTTCCCTCAGGGGAAAGCTTCTCTACTGGTGGAGATCACTGCCAGAGGGATCCATCACAGGGTGGCGTCAGCTAGCCGGCAGGCTCGTGAAAGGATGCAACGAGTCTGCTGATCCCTCTTCTTTACTGCATCAATTCCAAAGTATACGACGACACCCCCAAGAGGAGGTGTCAGACTTCAACATCAGGTTTGCGAGGTCTTGGAAACGAGTGCCTCGCGAACTCAGACCTTCAGCAGGTCAGGCCGCCTACTACTACCTGAGGTCCTTCAATTCAGACATTTGCCTATTGCTGAAGGTGGCCAGAATCGACACATTCCCCGCTCTGTACGAGGCTGCCCAACAAGCTGAAATGGATATCATTTCCATCGGCAGACTTCCGCACAGGGTACAACCGCCTATTTACCCTGATTTTCCCCGATCTCAGTATCCATCAGCTTCCGATTCAGTGCCGTCCACTTCAGGACAGCAACCCCAGCAGCAATGGAATCCGGCGCCGGTCGTGAATCCTTATGGTCCACCACAGATACATTATCCTAACCCTCCTCCTCCTCCGCATTTTCCGGCGCTCCCTGCTCCCCCGCAGTATGCACAATATTCTACACCTCCTCCATTGGCTGCATTACCTCCCCCAGCTCAGTTGCCGCCGCCTCCTGACAATGATATTCAGAATAAAATCCTCCAGGAGGTACGGGCTTTGGCCTCTGGATATCACACCATGTCCAACGACATGACCATTCTAAAGAAGAAACAGGCCCAGATGGACCTTGTTCCAAGGAGGCCATATCCGCCCCCGGCGTTGACGAAAGATCAAGCCCCAGAACGGCGAGATCAGAGGCGGCCACCTCCAAGAAATGCTGCCATTGAAGACCAACCTGGTACTTCTGACCAGGTTAACTGGTGCACCACGTGCAATGACCCGCATGCTGAGGACGACTGCACTCTGCATCAACACTACCTCCAGACCTTGGCCGGCAGCGCCATAGAGGACGAAGAACTCTACATGATCCTGGGCGATGAAAGTAACTTTGCCGTCCCGGAAGGAGACCCGTTGCCGCCTCCTGCCAAGGAAGACAGAAAGTCTGCTGAAGCCGCTGCAAAGCCCTTAAAGGTATACGCCAGAAGAGATAAAGGGCAACCTGCTGGGCTACCACCTGATAAGAGGCTGTGGCCCTACACGGCCAAAGAGAAGACTCCCGCAGTCAAGCCTCCCATAGCCAAAGCTCCCGTGCCTAAAGCTCCCGCTGCTCAGCCTCCAGCTGAAACCAAAGAACAAGCTCAGGAGAAGCTGAGATATCCGTCTCTGACCAAGAGACAGAGAGTTGAGGCCACTCAGCAGTACCGGACGAAGTATGAGCCGGCAAAAGAAGCGGAAGGAGCTAGCACCTTGGGTTACAGCATAGTAGACGAACTAAAGAGGACCCCCGCAAGAATCAGCATGTATGATGCTCTTCAGCTCCCAGGCCAGGTTGATCTGCTGCAGGAATCTCTGAAGATCATGAAGAATGGCAAGCAGATACAGCCCGCTGTTCTAGTGCAACCTCTGACGGTCTCGGCCACTGGGAAGAACAGACCACCTCCCTTCTATCTGTCATTACGGATGCAAGGGTACATAGTACACAACTGTATGGTGGACTCTGGTGCTTCCACGACTGTTATGCCGAGAGCCGTCTGCGACGAGATCGGGATGGAGTACACAAGGAGCAGCCAAGGCGTGCTGCAACTGGACGGCACCCCTGTCAAGACAGTTGGTGTCATTAAAGACATCCCTATTCGGCTGCACAAAGCTCTCGACATCGTGGTCATCCAAGAGGTCGTGGTCGTCGACTTGGAACCCTACTTCGGCATGTGTCTCTCCAGGGAGTTCACTGCGAAGTTAGGAGGGTATCTGTCTCTAGACTACTCACACATGGAAGTGCCCTTTAAAGGAAGGAGACTGAAGATCTACAACGAGAAGCCTTCCACTTTCCTAGTAGAGAAGATACCCGGAGAAGAGTCGCAGGACTGCATGGTTCAGCTGACGGAGGAAGAACTGGTGGTGGTAGACATGACAGAGCAAGCTCTTGAGCTGCTGCAAGTAGAAGATGAATTCTCCTTGCGGGACTTCAACGCCGTGATTGAAACTGAGCAAGGCTGCTACACTGTTGTTCAGCTTGAGAGGCTTGACAAGTCGGCCAAAAGAGAAGTGGGACCTGCACCGAAAAGCTGTGGAAGCTTTTCTTTGACGGCGCACGATGCAAAAATGGCGCCGGTGCTGGTGTACTTTTGGTTTCCCCAACCGGGATCCAGAAGGACTACACCTACAGGCTGGCCTGGAGCTGTACCAACAACGCGGCGGAGTACGAAGCCCTGTGCTTGGGTTTGCGAAAAGCAAAGAGGCTGGGGATTAAGCATCTGCAGATCTTTGGCGATTCAGAGCTGGTGTGCCACCAGATTACGAACAAGTGCGCCTCCAAGAAGCACTATCTCAAGGCGTACCGTAATCGGGTGTGGGACCTGATGGAGTCTTTCGACTCATTGAATGTCAAGGCTATATCACGTGAGAAAAACAAGCATGCTGACATTCTGCGTCTGTTGGAGCCGGTACGTTCGGCTGATGACACTGTCCAGAAGCCGAAGCCGGTCCGTACCATTTACAGGCCTTCTGTGCCTGATAAAGACACCCATCGGCAGGTGTTTGATCGTGACGAGGAGATCGTCACATTTTTGGTTAACGAAGCGTGTTCAATCGAAGGTAGAGACCCTGATGACGAGCAATATGAGGGGTTGATACAACTGAAAAATAATCATGTCCCAAAAGGACTGATTACACTTGAGAGTCTATTTGATCAAAATGACAGAGCAATATCACATCGGATCAAAGTAGACCCGAAGCAGTACGCCGACCTGGAGCTCGAACCTGGAAAATCAATTAAGGTCGGGACAGACTGCACCACAGAGGAACTCGAGCAGATCAGAACATTGTGTCGAGAGTTCCCTGACATAGTAGCCTGGTGCTACCAGGACTTGAAGGGGTATGACAGAGATATCATCCAACATACCATTGAGCTAGAAGATGGCGCCAAGCCATTCCGACAGAAGCAGAGGGTTGTCAATCCAAAGATCGAGGCCATGATGAAGGCCGAGCTCTTGAAGATGCTGGAAGCCAAGATCATCTACCCCATCAAGCATTCATCCTGGGTTGCGAACTTGGTTCCCGTGAGGAAGAAGAACGGAGACATTCGTCTTTGTGTGGACTTCAGAAATCTGAATCAGGCCTCCCTCAAGGACCATTATCCGCTTCCCCAAATCGATCAGATCCTCCATATAGTTGCTGGAGCCCAGAGATTTTCCCTCTTAGACGGCTTTTTCGGCTACAACCAGATATGGGTCAAGGATGAGGACCAGCATAAGACGGCGTTCACCACCAAATGGGGAACGTTCGCCTATCAACGCATGCCTTTCGGCTTATCCAATGCTGGCGCCACATTCCAAAGAGCCATGGACCTGGCCTTCAGAGAGCTGCTCAACAAAGTTATTGTCATTTACTTGGATGACATGACTGTATTCTCTCACAAGAGGGAGGATCATGTTCCCCACCTGCGGCAAATATTTGAAAGGTGTCGTGAATTCGGCATCTCCATAAACCCGAAGAAATCTGTCTTCGCGGTAAAAGAAGGTAAGCTGCTGGGGCATGTCATCTCCGAGAAAGGCCTAGCCGTGGACCCTGATAGAGCAGAAGCCCTCCTCCGCTTGCCCGCCCCAGTTGACAAGAAAGGGCTGCAGTCCTTCTTCGGCCAAATCAACTTCATGCGGAAGTTCGTACCGGACTTCGCACAGGTAATCAAGCCCATGGCCGAATTGCTGAAAAAGGATACAGAATTCTTATGGACTGATGAGAGAGGGCAGGCCTTCGAGGAAATCAAGGCCCGCATTGCACAGGCTCCGGTGTTGATAAACCCGGACTACTCCAAGGATTTCATCCTGTACGCGGTGGGAGAACCCGAGAGTTACGCTGCAGTCCTGACACAGAAGGGAGACGATGGCGAAGAGCGCCCCATAGCGTTCCTGAGCCAAGTGATCCAGCCACATGAAGAAAAGTACAACTTTATAGAGCGGCAGGTTCACGCTGTTATGAAATCTCTCCGGAAGTTCAGGCACTTTGTCTCCCAGAGCCGAACCACTGTCTTTGTGATACACCCGGACGTCCGAAGCTTCATCTTACAAGGAGAGCCGGGACACAAGAGAGCAGGATGGATTGCTAAAATCCAGGAGTTCGACATCGAAGTGCGGCCAACCAAGCTCATCAGAGGCCGAGCCTTGTGCCAAGAGCTGGCCCGAAGCGCAGCAGCCCAGATATCCGCCTGTAAGTGGGAGGATCCAGCAACAAACACCAACCTAGCCAACTCTTTACCCGAGGAGTGCGACTGGACAGATGACCTGGTAAAATATTTCTGCACCGGAAGATGTCCAGACCACCTGAATGCCTCACAAAGAAGGAGGTTTCGGCTAGGTGCACTGAAATACACTCTTCGCCCCGAGGGGCTGTACTTTAAAAACATTGACGGCATCCTGTTGCGGTGCGTCAAGAAAGCAGACCAACCCAGGGTCCTTGGAGAATTCCACTCCGGGATGCCTGGGGGTCACCATTCTGCAAGGCCTACGGCCTTGAAAATAATCAGAGCTGGGTACTACTGGCCCACTCTCTTTACAGACGCGCATGCGGTCTGTACAAAATGTGATCAATGCCAGAGATTTGCTGGCAGAAATAGAAAAGCACCCCTGCCCCTTCAGCCGATCCAAGCCGAGACTCCGTTTCAACAATGGGGTCTGGACTTTATCGGGGTGATTACACCGAACTCTGCAGCAGGGCACAAGTTCATTCTTACCGCCACCGACTACTTCACGCGGTGGGCAGAGGCGATCCCCACAAAGAATGCGGACCAGGAGACGGTCATCAGGTTCCTTGAGAGCCTCATTACCCGTTTCGGGATCCCTGAGTCAATAGTAACGGACAATGGTCCGGGGTTCGCAGGTGCTGTACTCACGGAGTACACCAGCAAATACGGCATTTATCACAAAATGTCTTCCAATTACTACCCGCAGGGGAACGGTCTTGCCGAGTCCACCAACAAGAATCTGCTGAAGATCATCAGGAGAACAGTAGAGAAAAACAAGAGGACTTGGCACCTACTCCTGGATCGGGCGCTATGGGCGGATAGGATATCCTTCAAGAAGTCCATTAAAACGTCCCCCTATGCGCTCGTATACGGCAAAGAAGCAGTCTTGCCAACCCACATCGAAATTCCCGCTCTCTGGATGCTTGATGAAAAGAGAGGCAGCGGGGATCCGGTAGATGACAGACTTTGCCAACTGCTGCAGTTGGAGGAAGACAGAGAAAAAGCGTACCAGGCCTTCACCAAACACGTTGAAGCGACACAAGGCTGGTTCGCAAAAGGTACCACTGCCCGAGTTTTCAAAATCGGGGACCTGGTGCTGAAGTGGGACTCGCTAAAGGCGAAACCGGGCAACCACGGCAAGTTTGACGCCCTCTGGGAGGGCCCTTATCAGATTGCCCGGGTAAATCAGTTCAATGCATTTGTGCTCCGGGACATGGAGGGACAACTTCTCCCCATTCCCGTCAACGGGTTCCACCTCAAAATTTACCGCCACTGAAGGCACCCAGATGGGTCCTTCCTTGTACAGATTTCCCTTCTGCATTTTAGTTTTCAGAATGTATATATTTCGGCATTTAGTTTTTCAGTTTTTAATTTTTCAAAAGCCCAAGTAAAACCAAGGCAAGAGCCCGACTTCGCAGCGAAGTCGGGTAGCGCTCCTCGAACGGTGCGAAGTTCGGAAGAAGGCAGCTGAAAAGGGGAGCTAAAATGACTAAGTATGGCTGCTCAACCCTACTTCGCAGCGAAGTCGGGCTGCGCCCCCTCCAAAGGGCGCAGTTGGGTAGCAGACTGCAAGAAAATGCCAAGTGTCAAACTGCGCAAGCGAAACTGGGCGAAATCGGATTGCGCCCTTTTTCCGGGCGATGTCTGAGTGCGCTCCAATTCCTGGGCGCACCCTGGGTGATCCGGCGCGGTAAGCTGAAAGCGTCTAAGTGTCAAATCAGATTGCGCCCCTGTTGCTGGGCGAAGTCGGATTGCGCCCATTTTTCGGGCGAAGTCCGAGTGCGCCCCGAATTTCGGGCGAAGTCCGAATGGCCCACTACAGCAAATATGAAAAATCCTAAGTGTTGGCCCAGGGCGAAGTACGGCACAGGGCGAAGTTGGGTTATAGGCCAGAAAATTCTTCCTAGTAAAGTGTGCCCAAATGGTGGCGATGACGTCAGCAATGGCACGACGCCCAAGGTGGTTTAATGATTGCACATCTTTCAAGGATGATGCATTAAAAAGGTAAGGTGCGTTTGGACCAACGGCTAATGGGTGCGCTTTTCAAAAATAAACCCACACGCAGCCACCAAAAATAATAACACCATCGACCTGCACGTGGTCGCTGCATTCCACGCAGCACTAAGAGAGATCAGCGACCTCGCGCCCTTCCAAGCAGCAGTCTGGGACCAAGCCAAGGCTGCATACCAACGCATCAGCGAGTGGGAGGCTGACAGTGGAGAACATTCAGGTTCAGAAGAAGAGAGTGCAACTGCCGAAACTGATCCTGAAGAAGAACAGTTGCCCGGAATGAAGCGGTCAGAGCGGAAAAATGCAGGGGAAGGAGGTTCCTCTGCACCCAATGGATGAAGGCATGGTTCTTTGCGTCGAGGCGAGCTCGACACCCCGCAAGCCGCCAGGAATGTTGCCACATTTGGCACGGGGTGCCATGTTTTCAGTTTTTGCAAGTAGCCTGCTCTTTTCCTTCCTTCCTCTCTTTCCCTTTCTTCATTTCTCCCTTTCTCCCTCTTCTTTGCAGTCTTATTCCTCCCTTTTCCCCTTAAACTTCCCCCAGAAAAGTTTCCAGAAGTGTTCCCCGAAAAATGGTTAAGTGTCAGGGCGCACCCCGACTTCGCAGCGAAGTCGGAGTGCGCCCTCCAGTTGGAGTGCGGTAGGGACGGTGCAAAGTGTGACAAAACAGGAAATGAGCAAAATTGACTAAGTGTCCGGGCGCAACCCGACTTCGTAGCGAAGTCGGGGTGCGCCCTTCTTCCTGGGCGCACTAGGGAAGCAGTGCAGCAAAAAATCAGCTAAGTGTTGGGGCGCAACCCGACTTCACAGCGAAGTCGGGGTGCGCCCCCTCTCCGGTGCGCAGTCCGAACGGCAGGGATGACAACAAAGTACCGGTGCGCAACCCGACTTCGCAGCGAAGTCGGGGTGCGCCCTCCGACCGGTGCGCAGTAGGGTAAACCAGTTTAGAAATTGACTAAGGCACGGAGGCCTCCCCAACTGCGCTGTTTTTCACCTACGCAACCCGATAGCGCCTTGGTCCTGGGCGAAGTTGGATAAACTGCCTTTCAAGGCAGCATGTGTCACTCATCAACATCTGACAAGTGTCCACTTCGATATTCAGGCCAAGACATGACCGGGAAAAGGACAAAGCATGGGCTGCACTATCTACGCCAGCTGCCATCATTTAAAGCTGATAAGAAGTTCCATCCGCCACAACTACCCGCACTCCTGCTGACCAAGGGTTTGACCCGACACACCGCCACATGGCTGTACATCTTTCAGGGAGACCATGCCGCAAGTATAGTCCTGCCCGACAGAAGTCAGCATCAGCAGCTCCTCGATCGCTTGTGTCAGCTATTGTCTTGTCCGGGACTTTGTGCCCATGAATGTAATCGGGGGGAACTGAGGCTATAAATAGCCCACTCATTTTCATTGTAAGGTGGTGGAAGGGGAATATATTGCTAGGGAACTATTGTAGCTGTGCGTTTGCCTCTAATACAAGCATATACTTGGCTCTACTTACTGTCTTTTATCTTGTATGCTGCCTCTCCTTGTCATTTCTGCCTCATGTTTCTTGTATCATTGCTTACTGTTGTACTGAACTCTGGACTCTGGTATTTGATGATCAAGTATTCCTGGAATGCATAGATAGAGGATACATAGGATTAATGATAGTTGTAGTTTCAATGTGTGCTTTGTAAAGGAATGTTGTTAGTAGTGGTGATTGATTCGTTGTCGTGCTGCTTATTCCCCCCACCCAACTCCAATCACATTTGGATTCTCTTTCCGCACTTTTATTTCTTTCCCTGCACTCTTATCTTACACTAAAAACCCCACAGGAAGCCGGCCTTCTCCGGAGATTGGCACGGAAGGCATTCCTTCCTTCCGGCCTTTCAATCATGTGGGCGAATCTGGGCGCAATAACAACAAATCCTTTCCTCATGGCAGATTCGTAACCAGTAGGACCCTTTCCGATTCCCTTCACTGATTCTATTTGGAGGTAGCTGGACACAAGATTTACTCATTTCTAGATGGGTTTTCCTGCTACAATCAGGTCAGCATCGCAGAGGAAGACAAATTAAAGACCACATTCACGGTAGAGAATGGCATTTATGCTTATAATAGGATGACATTCGAGCTATGTAACACCTTGGCCACATTTCAAAGAATTATTGTGTATATATTCAATCAAATGGCTACAATAAAGTTCAAATCTTTCTTGGATGATTGGTCGATATATGGGAAAATTAAGGAGCACTTGCTAGCACTAGATGAATGCTTGAAGTTATGCAAGAATGCTCAATTAGCTTTGAGACCAATGAAATGTTACTTGATGATGCCATAAGGAAAGTGGTTAGGACACATTGTTTGTAAGGAAGGGCTGAAAACAGATCCTGATAAAATTCACATCATTGTAAACATGGAGGAACCACATGACGTGAGTTCATTGAAGACCTTCCTAGGATCTATAGGATACTATAGGAGGTTAATCAGCAATTTTGCCATGTCTCAACCATTGGATTCATTGACAAAGAAGAATTTTCCCTTTAGGTGGACAGAGGAACATCAAGGAGCTTTTGAGGAGTTGAAGGCAAAGCTTGTATACAGTCTCATTATGGTATTTCTTGATTGGGATAGGGAATTTCATGTCCACATAGATGAATTTAATTTCGCGATTGGATGTGCATTGACCCCAGAAGGATAGTTGAGGCTAGACCAACCTATTTATTTTGTGACTTGTTTGTTGTCTAGGGCGGAAAGACATTATAGCACAATGGAACGAGAGGCTTTCGGGATGGTGTATGCAGTACATAAGTACAAGCACTATTTGTTGGCCAGCCCATTCGCTCTCTACATGGACCATCAAGCTCTACTGTATTTGATTAATAAACCAATTATACACGGACGAGTTAGCAGGTTTCTCTTCAAGTTATCGGAATTCATGTTTTGGGTAGTGGTCAGACCCAGAAAGAAGCACGTGATAGCGGATCATTTATCAAGGATTTGCTCAGGAGAGTTTGTAGGAGTGGGAGTGTCAGATGAGTTCCCTGATGCTCAGTTGTTTACTGTAAGCGTTGTACCATCATGGTATAAGTCAATAGAAGAGTATTTATCCACAGGAGATCTGCCAACGGAAATGTTGGCAGCAAAGAAGAGGAAGGTGATCATGATGTCAGAACCTTTCCAATTGATAGCAGGATTATTGAACAAGATCGGACTAGATGGAATATTAAGGTGTGTAATGTAAGAAGTAAAGGTAATGCTAATAGAAGCTCACGAAGGACTGTCCAGAGGGCAACCAGAGGGCATATGGGCCCAGATGCAACCACAAGGAAGGTGCTTTTGGCAAGGCTATGGTGGACCACCCTCTATCATGATGTAAAGGAGTATGTGCAAGCATGTGATGTGTTAGTGAGCTAGTAATCCGTTATGCCGAGACTTCATGCCATTACACCTATCCCAACCTCAAGAATTATTTGAGAGATGGGGCTTAGATTTTGTGGATCCCTTAAGGACAAGTCAAAGAAGGAAGTGTCAATATATCGTAGTAGTAATTAAATACCTAACGAAGTGGGTAGAGGCTAGGGCACTACCAGATAATTCAGCCAAGAGTATAGCCTAGTTCTTGTATGAGCAAGTAATTACTAGATTCGGGATTCTGCTACAAATGATGAGTGACAAAAGAGGTCACTTCATGAATGATGTCATTAGGAATCTGACAACGGAGTTCAAGATTCTGCATTCGTTGTCAAGTTCGTATTACCCCAAAGCAAATGGGTAAGTAGAGGCGATGAATAAGATATTGGTGTCCACACTACAAAACCTATGGTATCGAAGGAGTTGATTGGGAGGAGAAATTGCCATCAGTGCTATGGGTGTATAGGACAACCTTTAAGCCCACAACGAATCATCCGCCATTCCAATTGATGTATGGCCAGGAGCTAGTTGTGCTAGTAGAATTCTTGATACCCAGTTTGAGGGTAGCGGTAGGAAACAAACTAGGAGAACAGGAAAGCCTAGAGGAGAGGCTTGGGGCATTAATTCGATTGAACGAGAAGAGAGTTATGGTGCAATGGGCGATAGAGGTAGCCCAACGAAGAAGAAATTTGTGGCATGACAAGCACCTTAGGAAGTTGGAATTGAAATTGGGTGACTTGGTCTTGAAGTATAATAGCAAGAGAGAAATCAAACCAGGAAAGCTGAAAACATTATGGCTTGGTCCCTTTTAAGTAGTTGAAATGATGGAAAATGGCACAATAAAGTTGCAAAAACTGGACGGGACAGTAGTTCCCAAAACTGTTAATGGGTCGAAAATAAAGCCTTATAAAGTAAAAGCTCAATGTTTTTCATTTCTTTTGAAGAGGTGGAAAGAAGAAGACAACAAGAAGAGCTCCATGAACGAGGAGAATCAAGTCGGAGCAATCAAAGTCGTCAAGAGGAAGACAATATGGGGATGAGAAGGTTGTTTGCAAAAAGGGAGGAAGCACAACAAGTTATAGAACAAGAGTTACAACCTCATCCCGGACAAAGAAGAATACGGTTGCATGTACGGTTTCCAGATAGAACCGAGATATACGATAAAGAAATATCGACTTCCAAGGAATGAGGAATTGGCAACATATAGCCCATTAGCTTAACTTGGGCTCATACAACAAAGGATGTAGGAACAAACACAGTAGCTACAAGAAGAATATGAAACTTTGCGAATGAATAATGCAAGAATGAGAGAGCAAATAATCTAGGAGTTGGATGATACTATACAAATAAGCGATGAACGAGGAGCTGCAAGATGACAAGAACAAGAGGCGAAACTTGAACAACAAAGAGTAGTTGAAGAGGGTGCAAGGCAAGAAAAAAGGCCCCAAGAGGAACCTGAGGATCCGACTTGTAATGTCCCTATTTTTTGTAATGTGCTTTGTACATAAGTGTGGTGTGGAGATTTGAGTTTGATGGGTGTTTTGGCCTAGGTATGGTGTAGAAGTGTTTTGTGTGGAGTTAGATTAATAAAAGAATAAAAGAAAATACTAAAATAATAAAGGAGAGATATAAGGCTAATGTGACTTTATTATTAAAATAATAAAATAATAAAAGTGTCACCTCAACAGCAAATTAGAAGAATATCTATATAAGGAGGAGTAGGGGGCTCATTTGAGATGTGTTGGATTAATTATTTCTCTTCCACTTTGTGTATTTGGCTGAAAAGCTAATACCATTTTCTTTTGAGGACAAAACCCTACGAGAAAACAACTCTTGTGGACGAAAACCTACAGGAGCTAATCCCTGAGGACGGAAACCCTCTTGGATCAGAGACTAAGGACGAAACCCCTTAAGTCTCATTAGCAATTTGGTAGCATTGTAAGCATATCTTGCCCTAGGGAGGCAAACGTCCCTGTTTTGAGCATCATTGGTAGTATTGGCATCTTTGAGAGGCGGTTTCAGTGTTTAGAGGAAGAGAAAAGGTTGACGTCAGGTTTGAGGACCCATTGGCAGACTTTATGAGGCTAACGTCCTCATTCTAAAGGGAGTTCTTCAGAATTTGGAGATTAGAATCAGCAATCTTGCACTCCTAGACTCCAACGTTCCCTTTCTGGTAGTAGATCAGCAAAGTTTAGATGTTAAATTCATCATTGTGGTGATTCTAGACCCCAACGTTCCATCTGGGGCATTTTCTTCAGCAGTAGCAATCTAATTTGGTGTTTTGTGAGTTGTTTCATGTGATTACTCTCAGAATTGTTTATGTAATTGTCTTTGCATCTCAGATTTAATGCAAAATTGTGTTGTTGGTGTTTTCTAGCAAAGTCTTGAGTAATTTTGTAATTCTAAATCATAGATCAAAATTTATATTTTAAATAGATGTTATTTTATTTGGGAGAAATATTGCAATATTGCTAGGGTTTGGTAATTTTTCAGAATTAGGTCATTACAGTGGTATCAGAGCCTTGATCTTGCCAGCTTGTGGAATGATTCAGTATTTTTCAGACTTGGAAGTTAGGGTTTGGTTGCCGTTTTCAAATCTAGGGTTTCTAGTTTCTGGGTATTGGTGATTTGAATACCCATTTGGTTGATTTGGGCTTTAAGAGTTATGGGTATTGTTGATTAAGAGCTGATACACCTGTTTGCAACCAGAACAGAATTTGCAACATTTGGCTGGATTTATCAGTGTTTGTAATGTATATTGTTGTGTCAGTCCCTTTTTGCAACGATTGAAATTGTTTAATAAACCTGGACAATGTTTATAACAGTGGACAGAGTTAGTTAGCAGTGTTCAGCTGGGTTTATAGTGTTGCAGTTAACAGTGTTTTCTTGCAGTGAAGCGGTGTGTGGAAAATCAATAGTGTTAGCGGTGTGAGCAATGGGGATTATTAGTTTGCAAGGATCGTATTTAGCAACAGAATTTGTGCAACAGTGTTGGGACTGCTTTTAAAATTGTAGGGTAGTGTGGCCAAAAGTTTCTGCAGTGATTGGTAGTAATTTTGCAGCATTTGCAGAATCAATTAGCAGGTCATTTTCAACCTCCAGTTCATCAAAAGTGAATCTTTTCATAGAGAAATGGAAAAGAAAGATAAAGAGGAGTGTTTAAGAAAGCTGGTTTCACTCAAGCTTACAGGTTCTTTGTCAACATACATCAAAGAATATGAGGAAATTGCAGTAAAAGTGCAAGATGTTTCACCCATGAGGGTGACATTTCTCTTTGTAGATGGGTTGAGGGAACCGTTGAAAAGGTTGGTAAGAACCTTTACACTATCATCACTTCAAGAAGCGATTAAAAGAGCATTGTTGATTAAGCATACACTCCATCCTACACCTCCTTCGGAATCTAGAAGGTCTCCACCTAGATCAAGTGTTGGGAAGACTTCTAAATCCTCCAGCAAGAGCAAAAATCAGTTGAGAAAAAAGCAACGCTGTTTCACATGTCAAGAGCCTTGGAGTCTTGAACATGTATGTGGGAATAATAAAGAAGGTATGAAATTTGAAGATTATGATGATATCATGGTTACATAAATGGTAGGTGATGGAAATTGTTTGTTTAGGGCCATTGTTTTCGGAATTTGTTTGCAAAAGAGTGAACCATTTCCAAATGATAGCACTTTGATAAATCTAGCTAATGATTTGAGAGAAAAGATTGCAAATGAATTCTTAAAAAGAAGAGCAGAAACGGAATGGTTTATAGAAAGTGATTTTGATGTGTATGTTCAAAATATTAGACAGCCATATGTATGGGGTGGAGAACCTGAAATACTTATGGCCACACACGTCATTCAAATGCCCATAACAGTTTACTTATATGATGAAAAATGTGATAAACTTTCAGCCATTGCAAAATATGGGCAAGAGTATGAACAGAAAAATATTGTTAGAGTTTTGTATGATGGAAGTGTTGGCCACGGATCCGCCACCTGGGAAGGACTTGGTGTGTCAATGCGCCCTAGACCCGCAGACCAACATTGAAAGGCCGGGAGGAAGGGATGCCCCCCGTGCCAATATCTGGAGAAGGCCGGATCCTTTCCTAACCTACTTGGGGGTTTTTAGATAAGAGTGTAGGAAAGAGATTAAAAAAGGGGGTAAAGGGAACTGGAAAGAGATTGAGAAAGATAAGGGAACAGGAAAGAGATGTAAATGTCATGCGTTTCGGGTGGGGGGAGAACAAGCAACACGATCTCAAATTTGCATCCGAACCAACAACATTTAAAACAAGGCATGTAACATAAATTGCAACTGCGATTCTATCCTATGTATCCTTCCGCTTTGTATTCCAGATCCAAATAATCACCAATGCTCAAATCCAGGATTCAGAATTCAAACAGACAGAAATATAAATGGACATGAAGCAGAAATACTAGCAAAAGGCAGCATAAAAAGACAGAGACAAGAAGCAGAGCCAAGGATGCTTTGAATTAATTAGAAGGTGATCCGTCACAGCAAAGTCCTCTAGCAATATGTTCCTCCTCCACCCCTGTACAATGAAATGAGGTTGCTATTTATAGCGCAATTTTCCCCCCCGATTACATTTTGGGTACAGAATCCCAGACCTGACAAAAGATGCAAAACCTGACAAAAGCGGCTAATGTTTACCTCTGCGGGTAAACAATGTACTTGCAGCAAGGTCCTCCTAAAAACGTGGCAGCTCCATGGAAATCCGGTAGGTGGGAAGTTGAGTCAGTTTGAATGGGGGCAGATGCGGTACAATCTATCAATTCACGCTCATCTACCCGATACCCTGGCGGCACACCTTTTGTCACATCTTTGACTCGAATCTCGAGGCTGGACACTTGTCGGAATCTGATAAGGGGAAAAATCTGCCTTAGGAGCTCATATTTTCTTTCTTTCCCGACTTCGCCCAAAATCGGAGCGCAAGCAAGCAGTGCAAAGGGGAAGTGGCACAGTTGGGGAGGCCTCCGTGCCTTAGAAAATTTCTGGGCAGGCTTCGACATTCTTTGCCCGAGTGCGCGCAGGTAAGTGAGTGAACCCCGACTTCGCTGCGAAGTCGGGGTTGCTCATCCAACACTTAGCCGTTTTTCAAATAAGTTGCCCAACTATGCATGAATTTGAGGGCGCAACCCGACTTCTCTGCGCAGTTGGGCTGCGCACCCAAAACTTAGAAAATTTAGGGCTCCACTGATGCCCAGGTGCGCACAAAACTGAGAGTGCAACCCGACTTCGTTGTGAAGTCGGGGTTCGCTCAATACTTAGTCAAATTTTGGGCTCAGCTCTCTGCACGTCAGCTCCCCAAGTGCGCACAAAACTGAGAGCGCAACCCGACTTCGTTGTGAAGTCGGGTTGCGGCAACACTAAAAATTAGAAAATTTTGGGCCTTTGTATGAGCGCAGTCGGGAGGATGAGCGCAGTCAGGTGGGGCCCAACACTTAGTCAATTTTTTGGCCCGAAATTGAGCTTCCTGGTCCTGCTTCCCGGGGCCATAACTTTTGATCCGCTGACCCGATCGCCTATTATAATATATCGTCGGAAAGCTAGCGAAACGATCTGCAATGATAAAATATCCAAAGATTATTTCATCCATTTTATCGCCCCTGTTTATGGCCCGCGAAAACCCGAACACCTCTGCATGCTCTTTGCCGCTTTAAAGCTCCATACTTTGGCCAAAGTTTATCAAAAAATTTAATGTGGCAAAATTGCCAACAGAAACCATTTCATCAATTTCAGATTTAGGAAAAAGTGCTTTATCTCAAGAGGTATGCAAAAATGAGATGAGCTTTGGAGGAGAAGTTGAAACAAATGAGGTAAATTCTGACTTATATGGTGACAATGTATCAACTTCATCTAGCGCTACCATTCATGTGGACAATGAAAATGATACCAGTAAGGATAGACAAGAAATGGTTAGAAACAGGTATGAAACAAATTTCCATTTGACTAAAACCAATTCATCTAATTGTCACAACATTAATAGGGTAGAAGATGAAGTTCTATCATCACATGAATCAGAAAATTGTAATTCTAATTTCCAAAGTTTAATTCCTTTGGAGGAAAGTAAGCAAGTCTGTTATGAAGGGGACTTCATGGGGGAAAGCATGAACAGTTTTGAATTGGGGCAGCGGTATGAAAAGGAATCAAAAGAGCTGTTACTCCAACAATATGAGCAACATAACACAGGTATTATGGATTGTTTACATAGTGTGAATAGTAACAAACAGTTGGGAAGTGATATTGTGCGTGTTGAAAACATATTGGGAGCTCCAAAGCAAGATTTAAAGGCTGCATATGGAAATGTACTTACTGTTGTTCCTAGATATCTCAATATGGACATAAATAAGACTCTTTTCACGGTTTTAAGGACTTATTTGTTGGCTAATGGATATTCAATATTTGGACAGCCATATTCTTCACCTTTTGACACTTATGGTAAGGGTAATTCAGTGGCAGCAGCGAACAGTGTGTTGGCTACAGAATTTTATGATGTATGGGATGCGTATACTCCTACGTTGATAGCTGTTCCTACTGTTGCAATTAAGGGGACTGAATTAAAAACAGAGTTTGATGTGATTGATAACCATGTTAAATCAAAAGTGATATGGACTACAGGGATTGCAGCATACATAAGGTTGGATAAGCAAAACAGAAAACAATTTTGGTTCACAACATTCACTATTTGGTTGGCACTATGTCATCATAGTAAATATTTGATGAGATTAGTTTGGGATCCCGGAATCAGTGTTGATTATGGTTTTGATTTACATATATATTCGATTGCTTGAGGACAAGCAATCTTGGGAGGGGATGTATTGTAATGTCCCTATTTTTCGTAATGTACTTTGTACATAAGTGTGGTGTGGAGATTTGAGTTTGATGGGTGTTTTGGCCTAGGTATGGTGTAGAAGTGTTTTGTGTGGAGTTAGATTAATAAAAGAATAAAAGAAAATACTAAAGTAATAAATGAGAGATACAAGGGTAATGTGACTTTATTATTAAAATAATAAAATAATAAAAGTGCCACCTCAACGACAAATTAGAAGAATATCTATATAAGGAGTAGGGGGCTCATTTGAGATGTGTTGGATTAATTATTTCTCTTCCACTTTGTGTATTTGGCTGAAAAGCTAATACCATTTTCTCTTGAGGATGAAACCCTACGAGAGAACAACTCTTGTGGACGAAAACCTACAGGAGCTAATCCCTGAGGACGGAAACCCTCTTGGATCATAGACTAAGGACGAAACCCCTTAAGTCTCATTAGCAATTTGGCAGCATTGTGAGCATATCTTGCCCTAGGGAGGCAGACGTCCCTGTTTTGAGCATCATTGGTAGTATTGGCATCTTTGAGAGGCGGTTTCAGTGTTTAGAGGAAGAAATAAGGTTGACGTCAGGTTTGAGGACCCATTGGCAGACTTTATGAGGCTGACGTCCTCATTCTAAAGGGAGTTCTTCAGAATTTGGAGATCAGAATCAGCAATCTTGCACTCCTAGACTCCAATGTTCCCTTTCTGGTAGGAAATCAGCAAAGTTTAGATGTTAAATTCATCATTGTGGTGATTCTAGACCCCAACGTCCCATCTGGGGCATTTTCTTCAGCAGTAGCAATCTGATTTGGTGTTTTGTGAGTTGTTTCATGTGATTACTCTCAGAATTGTTTATGTAATTGTCTTTGCATCTCATATTTAATGCAAAATTGTGTTGTTGGTGTTTTCTGGCAAAGTCTTGAGTAATTTTGTAATTCTAAATTATAGATCAGAATTTATATTTTAAATAGATGTTATTTTATTTGGGAGAAATATTGCAATATTGCTAGGGTTTGGTAATTTTTCAGAATTAGGTCATTACACCGACACAATATCAACTAACTAGGGAAGAAGTCGCCGAGATATTGTGTAGGGATATTGAGGAAGCCCCAACATTGCTAGAAGATATAGGAAGGAATTGGGTGACCGACTCAAGCAGTGATGGTGTGCCCCCAATTCAGATACAAAGCAGCAGTTCAAGTAGTAGTTCTGACCTCTTGCAAAGATATAGAGAACCGCAAATCCACTCGGAGGTACAACAATACTTAGATGCAAATAGATAGATAAGAAGACAAATGAGTGAAGTTTGGAGGCAAAGGAGATGCTTGGAGGAAATGTCTAGATGGACCCAAGAAGGAAAAGAAGGTGAGGGGAATAATTCTAGTATTGATTCTGACTTCTAAATGCAGTGTACAGAAGCACTAACGAAATCTATAGCAGAGACCTTGAAGGATGAACGGGAAACCCTACAAATCCAGATAGTTGACATGGGTGGAGTGCTTGTCATTGGATTTTCGCAACAGTCAAGTATAGGAAAGCAACAAGTTTCGGTGAGGACGCCAACTGATTTAAAGGGAAGGACAGATGTAGGCGGCAAATCTCCCCTAGAAAAAGAAGAAGTGAAAATTTGTACAAAAGATTGTTTGCAATTTTGACAGGTTTTGCAATTTTGTTGTAATGAAATAGATGGAATGTATACGGAATTATTATAAATAAAGTCAAATAAAATTAAAGTGTAATTAGATGCAATGCACATGAAATTAGAAGTTAATTGAAAGTGACTTTAGACCTTAGAAAATCAAATTGATTTAGGCAGACGAAGGACTCGAGGTGGTAGTTATAAATGATGCGGTCCTAGGAACCATTTGAAATGACCCGGGCAGGCTTCAAAAGGCCCCCTTCTTCATTTGAAATGACCCGGGCAGGCTTCAGAAGGCCTTGTGCGGTTGAGTTTAGTATGATATGGTTTATGCCCAAATGTATATTTGCAATATATGGAAGGTGAATGCAAGTATTTGAGTTTAATGATGTTGTTGCTATCTGAGACGCCATTGTTGTGATTGGCCATGATAGCCATTGTAATTGCTTGAAGAATATTGTTGGTTTCAGCAGTACATGAATAACATAAAACTCAGCCATTGTGTAATGGCCCCATCCTAGTTAGTATCGAGGGAGAGTGTGAACTTGCCTACTCTAGGTTCCCGTAGGCAAGAATCAGTGGGTTGGTAGCCCAGTTGATGTCAGTATGATGTTCCAAAGATGTGCAAATGTTTCAAGTTTCCTTTCCAGTGCCATTCTCGGACAATTTTGGAAGGGACTTACTATCTTTAGTAAGTCGGTGAAGATGGGGTTTCATGGAAGCGGACGGTGGGATGTTGATCTACGAGAAAAAGGGTATCCATTTCTATGTTCAGTTTGCCGGGACAGGTGGAAGGCCAAAATTTTAATATGAACAGTTTAATTATGTGATATTAGATTAATATTACATAGTTAATGTTATAATTTAATATTATATGCATAAAGTGGTCTTATAACCACTTGATGGAAAGATAATTTCATAAAATAATGTTTAACGGGCCTAGAAAGGGTGGTCGATCCCTTGGAGGATGCAAATTTAAAGATTTAAAGTAAAATGTGAGAATTTAATGTTTATTTCCTCTATAGAAGCATCTAGAAACTCAACGTTGGCTTGGAGGAAAGAATAAATAGAGGTTTGGGGGTCATTCTTGAGGATATTTTTGGCATATGTTTTTGGGAAAAAATCTGGAGAGCACTTGCAAATAACACTTGCAGGGTTTCTGAAGCTTGTTGGTGATGAAAACCACCCTCAAGAACACCATTTTCGGAGTTGAGAGACTCTCAGAATGGTTTTGGGCATGTTGGTTACGAATCTGCCATTAGGAAAGGATTTGGTGAAATGCGCCCCATTCGCCCACCAGATTGAAAGGCCGGAAGGAAGGAATGCCTTCCGTGCCAATCTCCGGAGAAGGCCGGCTTCCTATGGGTTTTCTCAAGTGTTTTAAGCTAAGAGTGCAGGAAAGAGATTAAAATGCGAAAAGAGATTGAAATGTGATTTGAGTTGGGTGGGGGAGATAAGCAGCACGACAACGATCAATCACCACTACTAACAACAATTAAATACAGAACACACTACAGAAACTACAACTATCATACATCCTATGTATCCTCTATCTATGCATTCCAGGAATACTTAATCATCAAATACCGGAATCCAGAATTCAGAATAACAGTAAGCAATGAAATAAGCAACATGAGGCAGAAATGTCAAGTAAAGGCAGCATAAAGAATGATAACAGCAAAATAGAGCCAAGTGTGTGTCTTGCATTCAGAAGCAAACGTATAGCTACAATGGTTCCCTAGCAGGATATCCCCCTTCCACCCCTTTACAATGATGTAGTGCGGCTATTTATAGCGCAATTCCCCCCCGATTACAATCCTGGGCACAAAATCCCAGAGCTGACAAAAGCGGCGAAAGAGCTGCTGATGTTGACTCCTGCAGACAGGGACTGTACTGGCAGCAAGGTCCACCTGAAGTCTTGGCAGCTACGTGGCAGTGCGGTTGATGAAACTTCGAGTCAGCATGAATGCGGGTAGCTGCGGTAGATGGAACTTTGCGTCAGCTTAAATGAGGGCAGCTGGAGGAGGTGATTTGGCCCATGCTTGTCCTTTTTCCCATCACATCTCGGCTCGGATCCCGAGGCTGGACACTTGTCAACTTCTGATGGGGGCGCATCTGCCTTGGAAGGCAGTTTCTCTCGTGTCCTACTTCGCCTGGAAACGGAGCGCAACTGGGTAGCGCAAGTGGGGAACAACGCAGTTGGGGAGGCCTCCGTGCCTTAGTCTGTTTTGGGCTGCTTGAAAGATATTGCCCAACTGCGCACAAGCTAGAGGGCGCAGCCCGACTTCGCTGCGAAGTCGGGTTGCGCACTCCGACACTTAGTCAATTTGGCTGTTGTTCAGACTGCGCACAGAGATGTCGCGCAGCCCGACTTCGCTGCGAAGTCGGGTTGCGCTCTGACACTTAGCTGATTTTTCGGATACTGCTTCCCAAGTGCGCACAGGAAGAAGAGCGCACCCCGACTTCGCTGCGAAGTCGGGTTGCGCTCCCATACTTAGCCAAATTCTGCTCATTTTCTGTCTTCTTCCGCACTTCGCATTCCCGAGTGCGCTCGAACTTAAGGGCGCACCCCGACTTCGCTGCGAAGTCGGGTTGCGCTCTTAGACTTAGAATTTTTCAGGGAATGTTTGCTCTGTTTTGGCCGAAGAAAGAACAAGGGGAAAAGGGAGGAATGCAACTGATAGAAGGGGAGAAAGGGAACAGTGGAGAAAGGGAAAGGAGATGGAGGGAAGGGAGAGCAACATACTTACAAAATTTGAAAACATGGCACCCCATGCAAAATGTGGCAACATTCCTGGCGGCTCGCGGGGTGTCGAGCTCGCCTCGACGCAAAGAACCAGGCCTTCATCCTTTGGGCGCAGAGGAACTCCCTTCCCCTGCCTTCCGCTGCTCTGACGGCTTCTTCTTGGGCAACTGCTCCTCTTCAGATCCGCTTTCGGCAGTTGCTTCTTCTGTTTCTCCTCCTCTTTCTGAGTCTGAATGGTCGCCACTGTCACCCTCTTGCTCGGCCGGCTGCTCCCGCTCACGGACATGATTGTATGCGGCCCTGGCTTGGTCCCAGGCTGCTGCCTGAAATGGCCCTAAGTCGCTGACATCTTTCAGCGCTGCTCTGAATGCTGCAACCGCATGCGCGTCGATGGTGTTGTATCTCTCTCCCAACTCCTTAAGGGAGGTGTTGATCTTGCAATATCTCGACACCATCTGGGTGACCTGAGCTTCCTGGACTGGCTCGGCCCAGCTGTCAATTTCCGACGTGTCTGCCTCAAAAGACAGCCAATTCATCTTCACTCGCTCAAGGGTCGAAACTCTCCATCCTTGATGAAGCTCGGGCAACCGTGCTCAAAAAGAGCGTTGAAGGGGGCCAGGCAAATGTTCATTTCGTGGTCTAATGCGTCCAGACATTTTCCTGGCGGCCCTTATTTTCTCTCGTTTTTTCAAAATAATTGTGCAAGGTTACCCTTGCATCTGCCCATTCTAAGGCAATTCGGGACATTGGGGGAAATCGGAGGCCTTTGCGCTCGTACTCCTCAAGTTTTAATGCCAAGTCCAGCCATTGCTTCGCTTGGTGTTCGGCCTCCTCTACCACAGGCTTTCCCTGGGCAGATACTTCTTGGATTCTGGACGCGAAATCCAGGACGGATATGGACCTGACAACGTTGGCCTTGCATCCCTGCAGCAAACCAGCCCGCATCGTTTTGACCTTATTCTTCGAAAAGGCCGCCGTCTGGGATGTTTTCTCCTCGAGCTGAGATTTAGCCTGCCTTAACGAATCTCGGAGTTGAGAGACTTGCTCCAGCGCTGCCCTTTTCTCCTCTGACAGTCTGTTCGGTTGTCTGTCTTTGCGCTGCGGCCTCCTGCTGAGAGGCGGCGAGCTGGGCTTTCAGGTCATTGATCTCCTGCTGTGCAGACTCCAGCTGCGCGGTGGCCCTAGCCAGATCTTCCTCCAGCTGCCTTGAGTTATTTTGCAGCCGAAACAGCGCCTCCTGACTCTCGAGTCGCTTGACAAGGAGATTATGTGTTCTACGACGAATACCGTTGATTTCGTATTCCTCGTTTATATCGTCAAAGCTCTTCTCCTTGACTTGGTGCTCATAGTCTGCCTCGGTCATTTCTCGGAGAGGCTTCTTCACTTTCGGAATCAACTTCTCAGTTCTCAGCACTCTCCTGTCCAAGTCGTACTTGGTGCGCTTTACCGGGGCAGCTATCTCCTCGGCTCTTCTCCGTTTGACGCCCTGAAGGAAAGAGGCGGAACACCCTACGGCCTTTGCTGCCAGGGGCTGATCATCTGTGATCTGCAGCTGTTCTCCCATGAAGTCAAGGTCTTCCAGCATCGGGTCTTGCTGCGGCATTTTTCCTGCAAACAGCGAAGCAGGAGGTATTCCAGAAGTCGTGGTCGCTTTTAAGGGCGACCGGGTCCTAGGGGAAGTGAGCGGCTGAGTGGAAGGCGTAGGCGGGGTCTTGAACAATGGAGGTGAGCGGCGCGGCGATGTAGGCACAGCTTCGGCACTGGCCGCGGGTGAGGGGTCTAGGGTTTGACTGAGGGACTGGAAAGCGTTCGGGTCCTGGGCGAACTGGTCGAAGGAATGGGGGCTATGGGAGGGTTGGGCGGTCTGAGAAGAAGATGATGCAACTATGGCTTGCCCTGATACAATGGGGGACGGCGTTATGGCAGGGCCGACTGGGATTTGGGGGAGCGGGGAAGTGGACGTACCTGCGGGCTCCGCCTGAGCCGCTGTTTGAAGGACGCCTGCAGCCCAAGTTTCTGCTTCTGCTTCAGGGCTGTCTAACGAGACGATTTCCGTCGCGGCTGTCCCTGTCCGCGCTGCGGCCGTTTGCTGTGCAGACTCCTTAGGCCGCTTGGCCTTTTCGCTCCTCTTCCTCTTCTTTCTAGCGCTGCAGCTTGCTCAAAGGAGGGAGAGGAGGTTGGGGCGGCAGGTTGCGATGTTCCCACGGTAAACTTGTACCTGGGTCTAGACGGGAGGATGCTTGCCGCGGCCGTTCTACTAGCTGGCTGTTCTGGCGCCTTTTCCTCTTGGTGGGCCACCTCAGGAGTTGACTTTTCTGGCTGTTGTACCCTTTCAGGTAAGGCTTCAGGAGCTGGAGGCAACATTGGGCCCACTTGGCTGCTCGTTGGCGTTGCGCTGGAAGTCCCGGGAGTAGACAATTGCTGGGACGGGGACCTCCTTCTATACCTTTTCCTAGCGCCTCGGGGAACGCAATCTCGAAATGCGAAAGGCCGCCATGTGTCAACGTATTGATCATATAAGGCCGAAAACTCATCATCAACGGCCAACGTCTTCCGGTTAGATTTATCGTGTTGCGTGCGGCACCTCATCTTCCAACATTCAATGATTTTGTCCTTTTGCCAGTTGAGGGGCGCCACCTTGGAGAGGAATTTCTTGAAGCCCGCCGAGTCTAACCGGTGATCCGGGTTTCGCTCTGGATCATACGCCACTTCTTCGCAGTAAAAATCATGCCATGGCGGCCATGATTGCATCCGCTCAATGTGCCATTCCAGTGTCTGCGCCTGTTCTTTGCACCTTTCTTGCATGATCTCCGCTCGAGGGCAGATATGCACAAACTTTCCCCTGACCCCAATCGGGTCATACTTCCAACACTGAGGTAGTTGTATCAGGCCCATGTCGATGAGCTCTCGTTCGAGGTAGACATGTTGTCCAATCTCGCGTACTTGGATGTTCGCCCAGGTAATAGGATATTGGAAAATATGGCCTCTCTTCTTTCCCTGGCCGAACTCCTCCTCGACATAGTCCATCTGGCGTGATATCTCCATTCCGAACTGATGGTCAGTGCAGAAATAGGGTAGCAGGAACGGCTTCCCCTTGAATCCGTAGATTCTGACTACAATGCCCTGCGTCAGCCGGAAGGTGTCCCCGCACTTGTACTTCCTCAGATAGCTCGTCATGGCCTCTGGCGGGCGGGATGCCTCACCGTTGAACAACGCTAGGGTCATACCTAGAAATTTGAAGTTGAACTCATAGTATGACCCTTTCCTGTACAGGGCTTCAGTCCATTCGTACACAGGCAGCGACTCTCCTTTTTCATTTACCTTCTTCAAGTCAGGAACTTTAATCCGGTAGTGCGTGTGGTATAGGCACAACCATGTGAGGAACGAGCAGAGCCGGAATTCTGTTGTCTGCTTCTGCTGCAACCTGACCAGGTTCGAATGTATGGCGTACGCCAGCCAATCTGCCCAGTCAAAGAAAATAGGGCGCTTCCCGCTCCTTTGCGTCGTGGAGTCGTAAAACTCCCCATGCAGGATGCATTCTGCTAGCGCCAGCTGGTACGGGCGTACCACTCTGTCGGAATCGCAGCCGAGTACCCATGCCAGGATGATGTATATGTACTTGTTTTCGAACCTGTCCAGGGGTATAGGGCCTGTCGGCCACTGTCCGGCTGGTAGCGGAGTCTTCAGCTCTGAGTCGAGGAATTCTCTCATCCTCTTGGTCTGGGTGAATCTGCCCGTCTGTTCGTCCAGGTTAATCCTCCTGACAATTGCGTTGGGGTCGTACTGGAGCCCCGGGGCGAAAGCTGGCTGGACGCTTTCCCTGAAGAGTGTGAACAATACTCTTCCTTTGTTGTCACAGACTTGCCGGGCAGCTGGTTTGTAGTATGCCACAATGGATTCAACCAGCTCCGGGCATTGGTGGACAGGAGGGCACAAGAACCAGTACAGGTTCGATTTGTATGCAGCCCCGACATGGTGTGAGGGCGAAACCTTGTCAGCCCACTTCGCAATATTCGGCCGCAGCTTGGTGAGGCTGATAGAGAACTCGCCATCTTTGTACCCGGCCAGGCGATTGATGGGCGGCGGTGGAGCTTGCCCTTGGCTTCTCTTTGACCTGGTTCTCCTTGTTTGCTCACGCGGCGCTTCGCTCTCATGAGCGTTGGATTCTGTCTTTTCTTCAGCTTCGCGTTCTTCGTCGCTGGACTGCGCCGGCATTGGCGCTTTCCCCTTGTCCATTTCCTCTCTTTTCTGCTCGAAGTGGCAGAGACGGGGATTCTGGCTACTGATTGCTCAATTCTGGACCTTGCAGCTCAGAGTCAGCTCGACAATTTGGATGTTCTGAGTGTGCCAGGGCCTCCTTTTCTAGGCAAGGAATACAGCATTAATGGCGCAAGGGGAGGGGTTAAGGTGATTTGCCTGAAGTTGGTGGAAGCGTTATAATTCTTTGGCGGCTGTGCGTGGGTTTATCTTTGGAAAGCGTACCCTGGTTGCGGTTGGTCCTAATGCGCCTGCTTTCTTAATGACATCCTTTTTGAAAGTCGCGCAATCATTATTTTAAAATTTTTTTGGACCTCGTGCTTCTAGTGACGTCATAGCCGCCGCCTGGGCACACGCTTCGAGGGAGAACTTTTGGCCTAGGGTTTTAAGGAGGGACGCAACCCAACTTCGCACTATGCCACACTGCGCTGTCTGGGCCCACACTTAGAAACATTTTATCATTTTTCCTCGTTTCCCGCGACAGGTCACCCAAGGTGCGCCCGAAATTGAGGGCGCACTCGGACTTCGCCCAGAAAACGTGCGCACTCCGACTTCGCCCAGACTTGCTTGCGCAGTCAGACTTCGCTCAGAAAAGTTGCGCAGTCTGTCTTCGACACTTAGCCGATTTTTGCTCTGTGTTCCCCGACTGCGCTCCCAAGACGGTGCGCAGTCCGACTTCGCTGCGAAGTCGGGTTGCGCACCCAGCACTTAGTCAAATTTTTGGCTTTTTTGTCAGCTGCTTTCTTTCAAACTCCCGATGTCGCACTGTTCCGGGAGCGATGCCCGACTTCGCTGCGAAGTCGGGGTTTGCTCTAGGCTTCACTTAGGCTCTTGAAAACTAAAAGCTGAATGCTGAAATAAATATATACAATCTGATAAAAATGCAGAAAAGAAATATATACAAGGAAGGACCCGCCTGGGGTGCCTTCAGTGGTGGTAAATCTTCAGGTGGAACCCGTTGACGGGAATGGGGAGAAGCTGTCCCTCCATGTCCCGGAGCACGAATGCATTAAATTGGTTCACCCGAGCAATCTGATAGGGACCTTCCCAGAGGGCATCAAATTTACCATGGTTGCCCGGCTTTGCTTTCAGTGAGTCCCACTTCAGCACTAGGTCCCCGATTTTGAAAACTCGGGCGGTGGTGCCTTTCGCAAACCAGCCTTGGGTCGCTTCAGCATGTTTAGTAAAGGCCTGGTATGCTTTTTCTCTTTCTTCTTCTAACCGCAGCAGTTGGCACAGTCTGGCGTCCACTGGATCCCCGTTGCCTCTTTCTTCATCCAGCATCCAGAGTGCGGGTATCTCTACGTGGGTAGGCAGAACTGCCTCCTTGCCGTACACGAGCGCGTAGGGGGATGTCTTGATAGACTTCTTGAATGATATGCGATCCGCCCACAGCGCCCGATTCAGGAGCAGGTGCCATGTCCTCTTGTTTCTCTCTACTGTCCTTTTGACAATCTTCAGTAGATTCTTGTTGGTGGACTCGGCCAGGCCATTCCCCTGCGGGTAGTAGTTAGAAGACATCTTGTGATAGATGCCATATTTGCTGGTGTACTCCGTGAGTACAGCGCCTGCGAACCCCGGACCATTGTCTGTCACTATTGACTCCGGGACCCCGAAACGGGTGATGAGGCTCTCGAGGAACCCAATGACCGTTTCCTGGTCCGCATTCTTAGTGGGGATCGCCTCTGCCCACCGGGTGAAGTAATCGGTGGCGGTAAGGATAAACTTGTGCCCCGCTGCAGAGTTAGGCGTGATGACCCCGATGAAGTCTAGACCCCACTGCTGAAACGGAGTCTCAGCTTGGATTGGCTGGAGGGGCAGGGGTGCTTTTCTGTTTCTGCCAGCAAACCTCTGGCATTTATCACATTTGACACAGACCGCATGTGCGTCTGTGAAGAGAGTGGGCCAATAGTACCCAGCTCTGATGATTTTCAAGGCCGTAGGCCTTCCAGAATGATGTCCCCCAGGCATCCCGGAGTGAAACTCTCCGAGGACCCTGGGTTTGTCTGTATCTCTGACGCATCGCAACAGGATGCCGTCAATGTTTTTGAAATAAAGCCCCTCGGGGCGGAGTACGTATTTCAAGGCGTTTAGCCTAAACCTCCTTCTTTGTGAGGCATTGAGGTGATCTGGGCATCTCCCGGTGCTGAAATACTGCACCAGGTCATTTGTCCAATCACTTTCCTCTGATAAGGAGTTGGCTAGGTTGGTGGTTGCTATCGGATCTTCCCACTTGCAGGCGGAGATTTCAGCTGCAGCGCTTCGGGCCAGCTCTTGGCACAAGGCTCGGCCTCTGATCAGCTTTGTTGGCCGTACCTCGATGTCAAACTCTTGGATTTTGGCAATCCATCCTGCCCTCTTGTGACCAGGCTCTCCTTGTATGATGAAGTTCCTGACGTCCGGATGTATCACGAAGACGCTTATCCGGCTCTGGGAGACGAAGTGCCTGAACTTTCGGAGGGATTTCATGACTGCGTGAACCTGCCGCTCAATAAAATTGTACTTCTCTTCATGCGGCTGAATCACCTGGCTTAAGAACGCTATGGGGCGTTCTTCGCCATCGTCTCCCTTCTGAGTCAGGACTGCGGCGTAACTCTCGGGTTCTCCCACCGCGTACAGGATGAAATCCTTGGAATAGTCTGGATTGATCAACACCGGAGCTTGCGCAATTCTAGCCTTGATCTCCTCGAAGGCCTGCCTTCTTTCGTCAGTCCACAAGAATTCGGCATCCTTCTTTAATAGTTCGGCCATGGGCTTGATTACTTGTGCGAAGTCCGGTATGAACTTCCTCACGAAGTTGATCTGGCCGAAGAATGACTGTAGCCCCTTCTTGTCGACTGGGATGGGCAAGCGGAGGAGGGCTTCTGCTCTGTCAGGATCCACTGCAAGGCCTTTCTCGGAGATGACATGTCCCAACAACTTACCTTCTTTTACCGCGAAGACTGACTTCTTCGGGTTGATGGAAATGCCGAATTCACGACATCTCTCAAATATCTGCCGCAGGTGGGAAGCATGGTCCTCTCTTCTGTGGGAAAATACAGTCATGTCATCCAAGTAGATGACAATGACCTTGTTGAGCAGCTCTCGGAAGGCCAAGTCCATGGCTCTCTGGAATGTAGCGCCGGCATTGGACAGGCCGAAGGGCATGCGCTGATATGCAAACGTTCCCCATTTGGTGGTGAACGCTGTCTTGTGCTGATCTTCGTCCTTTACCCATATCTGGTTGTATCCAGAGAATCCGTCCAAGAGAGAGAACCTCTGCGCTCCAGCAACTATGTGGAGGATCTGATCGATTTGGGGAAGCGGGTAATGGTCCTTCAGCGAGGCTTGATTAAGATTTCTGAAATCCACGCAGAGACGGATGTCTCCATTCTTCTTCCTCACAGGAACCAAATTCGCGACCCAAGATGAATGCTTGATGGGGTAGATGATTTTGGCTTCCAGCATCTTCAAGAGCTCAGCTTTCATCATGGCTTCAATCTTCGGGTTTACAGCCCTTTGCTTCTGCCGGAAAGGTTTTGCATTATCTTCTAGCTCTATGGTATGCTGGATCATCTGTCTGTCATACCCCTTCAAGTCCTGGTAGCACCATGCTACGATATCGGGGAACTCTCTGCATAATGATCTGATCTGCCCGAGTTCCTCTTCAATGCAGTCCGTCCCGACCTTGATTGTTTTTCCAGGTTCCAGCTCCAGGTCTACGTACTGCTTGGGGTCTACTTTGATCCTGTGTGATATTGCTCTATCGTTCTGGTCAAAGAGACTCTCTAAGGTAATCAGTCCTTTTGGGACATGATTATTCTTCAACTGTATCAACCCCTCGTACTGCTCGTCATCAGGGTCTCTACCTTCGATTGTACATGCTTCGGTAATCAAAAAAGTGACGATATCCTCGTCACAATCAAACACCTGCCAGTGGGTGTCTTTATCAGGCACAGAAGGCCTGTAGATGGTACGAACCGGCTTCGGCTTCTGGACAGTGTCATCAGCCGGAACGTACCTGGCTCCAACAGACGCCAGAATGTCAGCGTGCTTGTTCTTCTCACGTGATATGGCTTTGACATTCAACGAGTCGAATGACTCCATCAAGTCCCAGACACGATTACGATACGCCTTGAGATAATGCTTCTTGGAGGCGCACTTATTCGTAATCTGGTTGCACACCAGCTCTGAGTCGCCAAAGATCTGCAAATGCTTTATCCCCAGTCTCTCCGCTTTTCTCAAACCCAAGCACAGGGCTTCATACTCCGCCGCGTTGTTGGTACAGCTCCAAGCCAGCCTGTAGGTGTAGTCCTTCTGGATCCCGGACGGGGAAACCAAGAGTACACCTGCACCGGCGCCATTTTTGCATCGGGCGCCATCAAAGAAGAGCTGCCATAGCTTTTCTGGTGCAGGTCCTACCTCTTTCTTGGCTGACTGGTCAAGTCTCTCAGGCTGAGTGACGGTGTAGCAGCCTTGCTCAGTCTCGATCATGGCGTTGAAGTCCAGCAAGGAGAACTCATCCTCCACTTGTAACAGCTCAAGAGCTTGCTCTGTCATGTCCACCACCACCAGTTCCTCAGTCGTCAGCTGAACCATGCAGTTCTGTGACTCTTCTCCGGGTATCTTCTCTACTAGAAATGTGGAAGGCTTTTCATTGTAGATCTTCAGTCTCCTTCCTTTGAAGGGCACTTCCATATGTGAGTAATCCAGAGACAGATACCCACCCAGCTTTGCAGTGAACTCCCTGGAGAGACACATGCCGAAGTAGGGTTCCAAGTCGACAACCACGACTTCCTGTATGACCACTATGTCAAGAGCTTTGTGCAGCCGGATCGGGATATCCTTGATGACACCAACTGTCTTGACAGGGGTGCCGTCTAGTTGCAGCACACCTTGGCTGCTCCTTGTATACTCCATACCGATCTCGTCGCAGACAGCTCTCGGCATAACAGTCGTGGAGGCACCAGAATCCACCATGCAGTTGTGAACTATATAGCCTTCCATCCGCAATGACAGATAGAAAGGAGGTGGTCTGTTTTTTCCGGTGGCGGAGACTGTCAGGGGTTGAGCTAACACAGCAGGCTGCGTCGGCTTCCCGTCTTTTATGTTCTTCAAAGATTCCTGCAGCAGATCAACTTGCCCGGGGAGCAGAAGAGCTTCGTACATGCTTATCTTTGCGGGAGTCCTCTTTAGCTCATCAACTATGCTGTAGCTTGAAGTGCTGGCTCCTTCCGTTTCTTTCGCCGGCTCATACTTAGTCCGGTATTGCTGCGTGGCTTCGACTCTCTGTCTCTTTGTCAGCGACGGATATCTCAGCTTCTCCTGAGCTTGTTCTTTTGTTTCAGCTGGAGGCTGAGCTGCGGGAGCTTTTACTGCGGGAGCTTTGGGCACAGGAAACTTTTCCTTGGCTGTATGAGGCCACAGTGACTTGCCAGGTGGTAGCCCAGCAGGTTGCGCCTTTTCTCTTCTGGCGTATACCTTTAATGGCTTTGGTTGGGCCGCGGCAGTTTCAACGGGCTTTCTGCCTTCCTTAGGCAGGAGCAACGCAAGATCTTCTTCTGGGACGGCAAAGTTGCCTTCATCGTCCAGGATCATGTATAATTCATCCTCTATGGCGCTGCCTGCCAGGGTCTGGAGGTAATGCTGATGCAGCGTGCACCCTTCTTCTGAGTGTGGATCGTTGCACGTGGAGCACCAGTTGACCTGGTCAGAAGTGCCAGGTTGATCCTCAATGGCAGCATTTCTTGCAGGGGGTTGCCTTTGAGCTTGCCGTTCTGCGGCTTGGTCTTTCGTTAGCGCCGGAGGAGGATACGGCCTCCTTGGAAGGAACTCCATCTGGGCTTGCTTCTTCTTCATTATCGTCATGTCGTTAGACATGGTATGATACCCAGATGCCAGAGCCCGTACCTCTTGGAGGATTTTATTTTGAATATCATTGTCTGCAGGTGGCAACTGAGCCGGCGGAGGTAATGCAGCCAATGGCGGGGGCGCAGAATACGCCGCGTACTGAGGGGGAGCTGGGAGTGCGGGATACTGCGGAGGAGGAGGCGGCGGGTTAGGATAATGTATTTGAGGAGGGCCGTAGGGGTTTACAACTGGTGCCGGATTCCATGGCTGCTGGGGGTGCCGACTTGAAGATGAAGGCATCACACCAGAGGCCGATGGGTACTGGGACTGAGGAAAATCAGGATAAATAGGGGGCTGCACTCTATGCGGGAGTCTGCCTATGGAGATTATATCTAATTCCGCTTGTTGGGCAGCTTCGTATAGGGCAGGGAAGGAATCGACTCGGGCTATCTTCAGAAGTAGGCAAATATCTGAGTTGAAAGACCTCAGGTAGTAGTGTGCAGCCTGACCTGCTGAAGGTCGCAGTTCGCGAGGTACTCTCTTCCAAGACCTCGCAAACCTTATGTTGAAGTCTGACACCTCCTCTTGCGGGTGTCGTTGGATGCTTTGGAACTGATGCAACAACGAAGAGGGATCGGCAGACTCGTTGCATCCTTTTACAAGTCTGCCTGCCAGCTGAGGCCACCCCGTGATAGATCCTTCTGGCAAGGATCTCCACCAATAGAGAAGCTTCCCCCTTAGGGAAAGAGCCAGTAGACGGGTCTTGACACTCTCGTCAGTAATAGAGTGTAGCGCAGCCAAGGCCAGAATGTCCTGGATGTGTTCATACGCCGTTTTGCCGTAGCCATCATAAGTAGGGATGGCCTTCAGGGCAGCGGGGGGTACAGCTTGTTGTCCGACTAGGGCCAAGGGCCCCGTGGAGTCGACCGCCGGGAAGAGATCGTCATCATTCTGCTGAGCAGCCATTTCTTCCTCTCCTCCGGTAGTGTACTCGGTATCGGTACCGTCCGAAGATGTAGATTGCTCTTCAACTTCGGCCTCTTCGATTTCGGGCTCGGATTCGTCTATGCGAGCTTGGTAGTCAGCCAGCCTGACGCGCTCTCCTGGAGCGGCAATGTCAATTTCGTAAAGATCAGGCTGGTTTCCCGGATTCCTTGCTCTCCACCTTCTTGTATGCATGAAGGCGCTTGGACCGGTCTCACGGACTCAGAGAATATTCAGGTACTTGCAGAGTCGCCAGGTGTTCTGATTTTAACAGCAATGAAGCGAACACCAGTGCTTCGATTCTGTTTTGGGTGGGAAACTTTCGGGTCCCACCGGGCGTGCCAGAGAAACTGTTGGTTACGAATCTGCCATTAGGAAAGGATTTGGTAAAATGCGCCCCAGATTCGCCCACCAGATTGAAAGGCCGGAAGGAAGGAATGCCTTCCGTGCCAATCTCCGGAGAAGGCCGGCTTCCTATGGGTTTTCTCAAGTGTTTTAAGCTAAGAGTACAGGAAAGAGATTAAAATGCGAAAAGAGATTGAAATGTGATTTGAGTTGGGTGGGGGAGATAAGCAGCACGGCAACGATCAATCACCACTACTAACAACAATTAAATACAGAACACACTACAGAAACTACAACTATCATACATCCTATGTATCCTCTATCTATGCATTCCAGGAATACTCAATCATCAAATACCGGAATCCAGAATTCAGAATAACAATAAGCAATGAAATAAGCAACATGAGGCAGAAATGCCAAGTAAAGGCAGCATAAAGAATGATAACAGCAAAATAGAGCCAAGTGTGTGTCTTGCATTCAGAAGCAAACGTATAGCTACAATGGTTCCCTAGCAGGATATCCCCCTTCCACCCTTTACAATGATGTAGTGCGGCTATTTATAGCGCAATTTCCCCCGATTACAATCCTGGGCACAAAATCCCAGAGCTGACAAAAGCTGACAAAAGCGGCGAAAGAGCTGCTGATGTTGACTCCTGCAGACAGGGACTGTACTGGCAGCAAGGTCCACCTGAAGACTTGGCAGCTACGTGGCAGTGCGGTTGATGAAACTTCGAGTCAGCATGAATGCGGGTAGCTGCGGTAGATGGAACTTTGCGTCAGCTTAAATGAGGGCAGCTGGAGGAGGTGATTTGGCCCATGCTTGTCCTTTTTCCCATCACATCTCGGCTCGGATCCCGAGGCTGGACACTTGTCAACTTCTGATGGGGGCGCATCTGCCTTGAAAGGCAGTCTCTCTCTTGTGTCCTACTTCGCCTGGAAACGGAGCGCAACTGGGTAGCGCAAGTGGGGAACAACGCAGTTGGGGAGGCCTCCGTGCCTTAGTCTGTTTTGGGCTGCTTGAAAGATATTGCCCAACTGCGCACAAGCTAGAGGGCGCAGCCCGACTTCGCTGCGAAGTCGGGTTGCGCACTCCGACACTTAGTCAATTTGGCCGCTGTTCGGACTGCGCACAGGAATCAAGGCGCAGCCCGACTTCGCTGCGAAGTCGGGTTGCGCTCTGACACTTAGCTGATTTTCTGGATACTGCTTCCCAAGTGCGCACAGGAAGAAGAGCGCACCCCGACTTCGCTGCGAAGTCGGGTTGCGCTCCCATACTTAGCCAAATTCTGCTCATTTTCTGTCTTCTTCCGCACTTCGCATCCCCGAGTGCGCTCGAACTGAAGGGCGCACCCCGACTTCGCTGCGAAGTCGGGTTGCGCTCTTAGACTTAGAATTTTTCAGGGAATGTTTGCTCTGTTTTGGGAATTCTGACCGAAGAAAGAACAAGGGGAAAAAGGGAGGAATGCAACTGATAGAAGGGGAGAAAGGGAACAGTGGAGAAAGGGAAAGGAGATGGAGGGAAGGGAGAGCAGCATACTTACAAAATTTGAAAACATGGCACCCCGTGCAAAATGTGGCAACAGGGCATTCTTGCTTTAGAGGATGTGTTGATATTGCATTGGTGATAGATTTCGGAGGTTTCGAAGGGATTGGGACTACAGTTGGTGGTATTTTATGAGATTTATAGTTGTTGTGCCTGATTTTGTGAAGTTCGAACTATTCCAACACATTATTGCAGCAGTTTCAATACATATTGACACAAGGGTTTGAGTGATAGTGGGACGTTATGCAGTTTTGGGGGTTTGAAGATCAGAATGGAGCCATTGTTGGTAGGATTTGAAGAGTTGACAAGCATTTATTGAGGCCGTACCTCTCTCCCAGGACTGTCGTACATACTCCATGCTAGCATGAGCTTTGGTATTTATTTCTCTTGCTTTTTGGTGCCACTCTTGCATTTTATAAGGGCGCCCAGGTCTGAGTGACCCCTCTATGAGATCCATTTGGTGGAGAAACCCTTACATTGGAAGTTGCAAACAAAAACGTGAGGCATTGTACCATCTGTACCACCTGTACCAGCAGCCCAGAGTTCTGATTTCAGAAATTTATTGTAGCCTGGTACTTTGTTCTTTCATTATTTCCTTAAAAGAGTTTGAAGTTGAATATAAATACTATCTAGTTTCCGAATTTCAAGTGATTTCGATTAGTATTGTGAAATTTATGATTTGTTCAAGTTGGCCGTTTGTTTAGTTTTCTGTACTTGCAATTTTCTTTCCATATTTTGAAAAAACTACAAAAAAACAGAATATATCAAAAAACCAAAAACACTTGCAAGAACTACAAATTTCAAACAAGGCAGATCATTACACATTGCTATCATTTGCAGCTTGTTATTGCATGTGTGTGTTATTGATAATATGTTGTACGTTGTAATCCAATTGGTATTGCAAGATACATAAAACATTGCTTGATGATAGAACTGTTATTATTACATTGCACTAGGATTGTAGCATTGCAGGTTACAACAGGAATTGCAGCAGACCGTACGATTGGTTGCAGCAGCAAGAAGTGGGTAGTTATAAGCAGTTGCAAATTGTACGTTCGCAAGCCATACAACAGTGGGGTTGTACAAAGATAACACATCCAATTGTTGCCATCTTTGTTGGAAATTGTTGCTAAGTAAATTCATATGTGTGATGTTGTACAATTGTTGTCGTACAAGGCTAAGGATCAGCCTTAAAAGTTTGGTACTGTTTGTATAATTGATAGATCGTATGATGGAATAGACTGTATGAGGAGTTGACCAAGATGAGGATAAGATTGTACGATAGGATTACATCGTATGACTGTTGTATTGTACGATGAGTTGAGTCGTACAATTGAAACCATACTGTCTCAAGTCTGGTTGAGCAATGGTGCTTACAAGCTCCCAACTGCAGCACCATTCAGTTCCTGAACTTGTCACCACCCCATTACTGGGAATACCGCCACTCGTGCTACATACATGCAGATAGTGTATCCTTTTCCAATCCAATTTACAAGCAGTTTTCAGCAGTCTAGAAGCTCAGAAAAGAATGGGGAAAAACTATTAACCGTGCAGTTTGAATTTTAAAACAGAATGAGTCATTGAAAGCCGGCAGCACATATTGCAAAAGCATAAAAAATCTTAGGTCAGAACCAGCTATAAGAATAGATCTATGTCCATAATGTTTGCTGCTAAGTAGAATAGATTATAATAGATGATAAACAACAGATGGATTCTAGCACATGAAAGGCAAAGCTCCAGAAAGGCAATTCCACGTTGAGATTCTAAATTTCTATGTTACCCTCTTATGTATAAATCAGTTTCAATAAAAATCAGATTACAAATTTGGTTGATTCCATATTTAGCCTAAATGAGTAATAGACTTTATTGTAAAAAGTTTTACAATAAACGATGTATTCAGTATCAATAACATTAAAAGTCCAGTGCAGAATAAAGGACACAAACCAATTTCTGAACTGAAATGGACACAAGAAAAATCCATTTCTTTCTCTCTGGAAACTATAGAGGCTAAGCATGTTGAAGTAGCCAGTATCTTGTATAAACAAAAGAAAGTGTTACACAGGAATGTAATTATGTCACAGAAAACTTACAGTACTTCCCCAGCGATCAGGAAAGTTGATATTAGCCTTGAACTCTATAAGGATCCTCACAATTTCAGCATGTCCTTCGCATGCAGCTAAATGCAAAGCTGTTCTGTTGTCATAGTCAGCTAAATTTGGAGATACACCTCTCTTCAGCTCTTGAATTAAACCACCCACATTTCCACGACTGGCATAGAATAGGAGTTGATATGCAGTGCCAATGTTGGCAGACATGTTTTGTAGATTCTGCATGCCACAAGACAATCCATTAGTTACAATATGCCAAGACAAACATTTAACTTTTCAGCTGAGATGCTCTAACTAGTAGATAGAATGAAAAACATTGGGTCATAAAGAGCATTTTAAAAGTGAAAATAAATGTATAATATCAAATCTTTGAAACAATAAAGCAATATTTTCTCATCTCTTAAATTTCTTGCAACAGTACAGTTTAGGTCCTGCGACAGAAGATCCATACCAACTATGTACAATGGGATATGTCAGAAAGATTCCATGGAAATAGTACCCATAAGTAAGTCAAGGGAAGTACAGATGCTGCATTTCAAAAAGGATCTTACATAACACGATGATTATGAAACTTACTAGAGACAGAATGTTACATTTAAAAATAAAACAAAATTGATGTAAACATTATTTTAGTTTTGTTATCATTATTAAGATGGTTGCATCATATAAAAGATGGATTTTCAAGAATACAGTTCATTTCCAATGAATAAAGGTGAGTCTAATCAAGAATAGTCAATTTTAGATTGAGTTTGAGCACGGGTTTGAAAAGACTTTTTTATTTTTTTAACCACTAATGAATCGCACTATTGCATGCCTTTGAACCAACAAATCGTAGTTAGGGTGGTTGATGATATTAATCTAAATTCGCTTAGTTATGATCACCAAACACGTCTTTTGAATGAATGAAGAAAAAAACTTTGAATGAAATTTGCAAACTAGAGTGGAATCAGTATGCTTCTCAATTCAAATATTGCAGCAATCGACACAAAAATGAGTTTTGGCATACATATTTAGTGAGAAGATGCAGTTTCTAAAACTCAGATAAAAATATGCAGCATTATTCCACTTGTAAATTTGGAGAATCGACAAGGTTTGACATAAAACCCACACCTTTGAAACAAAATACCATTGTGAAATTCCTTTTTAGGTCATCTATAATGTATTCCCATTCTTCCCCTGTTATTTTGTAGGTTGGAAAGTTTCTACTCTGTTTTTAGTACCCTGCAACTTGCAAAAATGACTTTTGTATGTCTAGTTTTTTTCAAGCTTCAAATCCAATGAGTTCCATTCAAATCCAGAATGTAACTGATCTTTTAGGAGTTCTTTTGAAGTTGGCTGATGAGGTGGAAACATTACGGCATTTCATGTTCATATTTGGATGCATAATATCGTAGTTACACCTAGCTTTTTGCTTGTCTTAACTTTCTAGAAGTGGTGGTGACACAACACATGTTCCCCATCAGTTGCGAGGTGACTCATTTGGTTCTTGGAGATCTACCCTACCAATTGGGAGGTCACTCTGCACATTGCTCAACGGCATATTTCCAGTTGCAATAACATGCCACTGGTTGTCTCTTGGAACCATTTTTGAGACTTTAGGCCTCAAAACTCACTAAGCAGGTCCCAAAAGGAACTGAGTTGCTGACACATTTTGCCAAAAACTCATGCTTTAGATTGACCAAATTCCATGAATTGAACTTGATTTTTCCTTCATAGGTCTTGAAATATCCAAATTGATTCAGAACGATGTTTATTGATAGCCTCTGGTGAATATTTCAACCTCACAACAGATGTGCCAAGGTGTACCTCAATACCAAATCACCACTGGACCTACAGAAGTGTTCCTCATCTTCTTCCAACCCACTAGTGGCTGTTGGCAATTTTGCCACATTAAATTTTTTGATAAACTTTGGCCTAAGTATGGAGCTTTAAAGCGGCAAAGAGCATGCGGAGGTGTTCGGGTTTTCGCGAGCCATAAACGGGGGCAATAAAATGGATGAAATAAGCTTTGGATATTTTATCATCGCAGATCTTTTCACTAGCTTTTCGACGATATATTATAATAGGCGATCGGGTCAGTGGACCAAAAGTTATGGCCCCGGGAAGCAGGACCAGGAAGCTCAATTTTGGGCCATAAAATTGACTAAGTGTCGGGCCCCGCCCGACTGCGCTCATCCTCCCGACTGCGCTCATCCTCCCAACTGCGCTCATACAAAGGCCCAAAATTTTCTAAGTGTTAGTGTTGCCGCAACCCGACTTCGCAACGAAAGTAGGGGTGCGCCCTTAAGTTCAAGCGCACTCAGGAATGTGAAGTGTGGAAGAGGACCGAAAAGGAGCAAAATTTGGCTAAGTACAGGAGCGCAACCCGACTTCGCAGCGAAGTCGGGCTGCGCCCTCTGACTTGTGCGCACTTGAGCAGAATCTTTCAAACAACCCAAAAAATGTCTAAGGCACGGAGGCCTCCCCAACTGTGTTGTTCCCCACTTGCGCTGTCTAGTTGCACTCTGATTCCGGGCGAAGTCGGACATGAAAGAGAGACTGCCTTTCAAGGCAGATGCGTCCCTCATCAGAATTTGACAAGTGTCCAGCCTCGGGATTCGAGCCGAAGATGTGACAGGAAAAGGACAAGCGTGGGCCAAATTATCTACCGCAGCTGCCCGCATTTAAGCTGACTCAAAGTTCCATCTACCGCAGCTACCCGCATTCAAGCTAACTCAAAGTTTCATCAACCGCACTGCCACGTAGCTGCCAGGTTTTAAAGTGGACCTTGCTGCAAGTACAGTCCCTGTCTGCAGGAGTCAACATCAGCAGCTCTTTTGCCGCTTTTGTTAGCTTTGTCAGCTATTGTTGGGTCTGGGATTTTGTGCCCAGAGTTGAAATCGGGGGGAAATTGCGCTATAAATAGCTGCACCACATCATTGTAAAAGGGTGGTGGGGGAACATATTGCTAGAGGACTCTGCTGTGACGGACCACCTTCTAATTAATTCAAAGCATCCTTGGCTCTGCTTCTTGTCTCTGTCTTTTATGCTGCCTTCTGCTAGTATTTCTGCTTCATGTCCATTTATATTTTTGTCTGTTTGAATTCTGAATCCTGGATTTGAGCATTGGTGATTATTTGGATTTGGAATACAAAACAGAAGGATACATAGGATAGAATCGCAGTTGCAATTTCTGTTACATGCTTTGTTTTAATTGTTGTTGGTTCGAATGCAAATTTGCGATCGTGCTGCTTGTTCTCCCCCACCCGAAACGCATGAAATTTACATCTCTTTCCTGTTCCCTTACCTTTTTCAATCTCTTTCCAGTTCCCTTTCCCCCCTTTTTTAATCTCTTTCCTGCACTCTTATCTAAAACCCCCCAAGTAGGTTAGGAAAGGAGCCGGCCTTCTCCGGAGATGGGCACGGGGGGCATCCCTTCCCCCCGGCCTTTCAATGTTGGTCTGCGGGTCTAGGGCGCATTGACACACCAAGTCCTTCCCATGTGGCAGATCCGTGGCCAACAGTGGCCAAATCCAGGTTTTCTCCTTGCCAACGATTGATTTGTGCATGTGTCAACCATTAGGATTCTAAAAGACTTCAAAATCACACCTCTCCAATATGAGGATTTTGATCCCTTGAAAAAATCAAATTTTTAAAAGATGAGGGTAAAGTTCCCCCACTTTGTCCTTATGGGGCCAGTTTGCTTTCCTGAATAGATGCCTCTTGAAACCTATCAAGTATGGGTTGTTGGTGGAATCTGATTAGGAACTTGTTAAATCGCAGAATATATTTGCTATGGAAAACAAAAAGATATTGAGAAAGAACAATGAAGGAACAACATACCAGTTACACATTGAGAGGAAAAATTAATTAAGAGCTAAAATGGAAATTTTATTCATATGGAAACTTCATAGAGTGGACTGCTGAAAAGAGACATACAATCAATGCAAACTATCTTTTCACATTCAAACAATCTAGTTTTATAGAACTGCGTACAATGAAAGATGAAGAGAAACTGTTGGAAGATGAAACGGTTCTTTTTCCAAAAGTTCCAAAAGGTTTGGATTCATACTCAAACCACTTTTGTTGAGTTGGTACTAACATAGTGATTTTGTTGGCAATTTAGAATCACAGTCAATGGGATTCAGGCCTTTTGGAATAGATTTTGGGGATCAAACGTTGCTAAATAAAGTTTAGCACCCTTTCAACATATTCTACACTTTTCTTTCTAATTATTTTTGAACTGCTTTTACTACTGATGATATGCCCTCCGCAAGTTGACCTCTCATAAACTATTGAATTCACAACTAAAGTGGGATCACTATGTTCCCCATGGCAAGTGGATAAAATGTGCTTCTATAGCAAAGCATCCTCTTTCTAAGTAGACTTGATTGTCAAGTGCAAGATCATTTATAGATAGAAGAACTTGCATTACCTATTCTCCATCAATCATTGAAGATTCAAACAACTTGAGATTTTCAACATTGGTCATGGAGTAAATTTGCATGTAAAGAGGGAGGTTAAGTTTGAATGCATCATTTCCAAATCGCTCTAAGAAGTGAGTCTATAATTGATTGGTTTAAGCTCTTTTTGTTCTCCCAAGAATACTTCGTTGCTAGCACATAGCCATACCATATCCTCAACTTGGAAAGCATGGTCTTAGCCATAGTTACAAAAATTGGCGAGTTTTTGAAAAACTCGCCAGCTCGGACAGGAACTTCTTGCACAGGCTTCAGTATGAACGTGCTAGAAGTGGTTCGAGACATTTCTAATTCTATTTTGAAATTCACTTAAGTGATTTTCTATTTTTAAGTTCACTTAAGTGATTTTCTATTTTTAAGTTCACTTAAGTGATTCTATTTTGTAATTCACTTAAGTGATTCTATTTTGATATTCACTTAAGTGATTTTCTATTTTTAACCTTACATCTCAATATGAGATGAGATCTAATCTTAGGGTTAGAAAGATTAGGGTTACCTTTTTCAAGGATAAAAGGAGAAGATCAAGAGTGTTTTAGACACACAAAAAAGAATGGGAGGAGAACAGATTGCTGAAGGAAAACTACAAGCTTAGGAGGAGAAGAACAGTGATTGCTGGCTAGAAAAGCAGCAAGAGAGCAGAAGTGTTCTGCTGTAGCTGTAGCCTCTTTTATTTGTAATATTTCAGGTTCAGAAATATATTTAACTTCTGCTGTTCACGCTGTTTATTTTTCCAGCCATCCGTGTGACTGTTGCATGTTTGAATAAATTATTCTCAGATCTGATTTATTTTAAAATAACATAGGACAACAGTTATCTAGGGCTGGAAAATTTACATGGTATCAGAGCTAGGTTCTGTGATTGAGATCCTCAAGGGTTTACAGCAGTAGATCACTGCTGGATATTAAAAAAAAAAAAAACAGCAGTTAGGGTTTCAAGCGAAAAAAAAAAACAGCAGTTAGGGTTTCATTTTTTTTTGGCTTGAAGGACTAAGCTTATTTGCAGGACTGTTTTTTTGAGTCATTAATATTTCAGCAGTTAGGGTTTCAAGCAAATAAAAAAAAAAAACAGCAGTTAGGGTTTCATATTTTTTTTTGGCTTGAAGGACTAAGCTTATTTGCAGGACTGTTTTTTTTTAGTCATTAATATTTCAGCAGATCTCAAAGATGGCAGCAGCTAGCCTCAGATTTGAGGATAGATTGGAAGGTGCCTCAAATTTTTTGCCCTGGAAAGTTAGGGTAATGTTCTTATTGGAAGAGAATGATCTTTGGGATATTGTCAAGGCTGATGTGACTTTGCCTACAGATCCGCGAGGAATTGGCAGCTCACAAAAGAAGGAAGTGAAGGCCAAGTGAATGATCCTAGATGCGGTGAAGGATCACTTGATTCCTCACATATCCGAGAAGACTAAGGCAAAGGAGATGTTCGATGCCCTGGTTAGCCTCTACCGGAGCGAGAACATAAACGAGGAAGATGATATTGCGGAACAAACTCAGATCTATTGAGATGACCAGATCTAACACCGTTACCAGTTACTTGATGAAGATCACGCAAATTCGTGATCAACCAGCAGTGGTAGATGAGAAGGTTGAAGACACAGAGTTGGTGAACGTGGCACTTAATGGTTTCTCGGCTTCATGGGAACCATTTGTCAAAGGCATTTGTGCTCGTGAGAACCTTCCCAAATTTGAGAAGCGTGGGATGATTTCATCCGGGAGGAGACTCGGATGGAGTCAAAGGCCGGCAAGAAAGGTGGTGACGATAACCTAGCTCTTTTTGGGCAAACCAAGAAGGGCAAAGGTAAAGGACCCAACAAGGGTAAGGTAAAGAATGAGGAGTCAACCTCACGGTCAGGGAAGAAGGACTTGAGCAAGATCAAGTGCTTCATTTGTCATAAGCACGGCCATTATGCATCACGGTGTCCGGACAAGAAGGGCAAAGGGAAGCAACAGCGGATGCGGGTAGCGGCCTCTGCGAAACTCGGATGAGTGAGTTTGCTGCCAAATTCGAGAAGGATTTCTCATTGGTCTCTTGCCTTTCTACCGGCACGGTTCCAAGGAATGCTTGGTATGTGGATAGTGGGGCATCTCGGCACATGACATCAGCCCGACAATGTTTTACCGGTCTACAAGAGCGAGGACTCAGGGGTTCAGGTTGAGCTTGGTGATGATACCAAATATCCGGTTGTAGGAATTGGTACCATTCCTTTTCGACTCCAGTCAAGGAAATATTTAGACTTTGATGATGTTTTGTTTGTTCCAGGTCTCAGGAAGAACTTGCTTTCAGTTTCGGTTATGGAGGATAAGGGTTATGCAGTGGAGTTCAAGAACCAGCATGTCCTTATTAGACCAAAAGAATCTAGCCCAAAAACAACACAAGTAATAGGGGTTAGAGAAGGCGGTCTATACAGGTTGCAGGGTGAACCTGTTCGAGCCCTAGTTCACAGCAGTAACAACTTGTGTGATTTGTGGCACAAGAGGATGGGGCACTTGCATCATAGAGCGTTGCCTATTCTAAGGGAGATAGTCACGGGTCTTCCAGAGTTCAGCATTGAGCAACAAGGAGTATGCGAGAGGGTGCACGCTTGGCAAGCATGCCAAGGCTGTTTTCCCAAACAACGAGCATAGGTCTAAGAAGATACTAGATCTAGTACATTCGGATGTTTGTGGACCGATGTCGGTAGCATCAATTTCGGGTAGCATGTACTATGTTTCCTTTATTGATGATTTCTCTCGCAAGACATGGATCTACTTTTTAAAGACCAAGGATGAAGTCTTTAGCAGGTTTCAGGAGTTCAAAGCTCTAGTTGAGAACCAGACGAGAGAAGAAGATCAAGGTCTTGAGATCGGACAATGGGGGTGAATATACCTCCAAGGAGTTCGATGGTTTACGCAAGCGAGGCGAGGAATCAAGAGGGAGTTGACTGTTCCATACAACCCACAGCGAGAATGGGGTTGCGGAGCGAAAGAATCGATCCATCATAGGGGCTGCTAGGGCCATGATTCATGACCGGGGCTTGCCGATGTTTCTTTGGGCGAGAAGCATGCAACACAACGGTCTACATCCAGAACAGGTGTCCTCACGGGATATTGCAGGACAAGACACCAGAGGAGGCATTCGTTGGTGTGAAGCCAGAGGTGAGTCATTTCCGCATCTTTGGATGTCCAGTTTATATCCATGTTCCGGTAGAGAAGAGGACCAAGTTGGAGCCCTCCGGTAGGAAGGGTTTATTTGTAGGATACGGTGAGACTTCAAAAGCTTACGGGGTTTATATTCCGAGAGAAGAGGAAGACGGTAGTGAGCAGGGATGTAGAGTTTAAGGAGGACGTTGCATCCGGGAAGTCCCATGAGCCTATTCCGGTGATAGAGAATGAGGAGCAAGAAGCTCCGAAGGTTGAGCCGAGGGTCACCAAAGACACCGGTGGTTTCCGATTCAGAACAACAACCTTCGGGTGAGGAGGTGGAGACATTAGCCCCTTCCGGTTCTATTAGGAGACCTCAATGGCTTACACAGACATTGAGGGATCTTGAGGAGTATGTTGAGGCTCCTAGCAACATGATTAGGGAGAGGAGACCTCCAAGGAAGTTTTCAAGCTACATGGCATTGATGAGTAACATCATAAATTCAGAGCCTACCGGTTTTCGGGAGGCAACAGACCAGCAGGTTTGGCGGGATGCCATGGTGGAGGAGTACACCTCCATCATGAAGAATGATGTTTGGGACATAGTGCCAAGACCGGAGGGGAAGTCGGTTGTGAGTTCCAAGTGGCTCTACAAAATTAAGCATGTTGCAGATGGCAGCATCGAGAAGTTCAAGGCAAGGTTTGTGGCAAGAGGGTTCTCCCAGAAAGAGGGAGTGGACTATGAGGAGACTTTTGCTCCAGTCGCCAGATACACTTCCATTAGAGCAGTTATGTCTTTAGCTTCATCTATGGGATGGCGGATTCATCAAATGGATGTGAAGACAACTTTCCTTAATGGGATCATTGAGGAAGAAGTGTACATAGAGCAGCCTCAGGGCTTTGAGGTAAGTGGGAAGGAGTCCCATGTTTGTAGGCTGAAGAAAGCCTTATATGGACTCAAACAAGGCACCGAGAGCATGGTATTCCGGGATAGATGGATACTTGCGAGTGTGGGCTTCGCCAAAAGTGATGCAGATCCTAATCTATATTACATATTTGTTGAGACTGATCTACTCATTTTGGTGCTATATGTAGATGACTTGTTTCTTACACGTGCGAGAGAAGCTCATTGCGAGGTGCAAAGCGAGATATGGCAGCTAAGTTTGAGATGAATGACATTGGCATGATGCATTACTTCTTGGGTTTGGAGGTTTGGCAGAGACCGGGGGAGATATTCCTTGGGTAAGGTAAGTATGCAGTTGAGATCCTAAAGAGGTTTCGGATGGAGGATTGCAAACCTATGGCCACACCCATGATCACTAATCTGAAGAAGGTGACAGCTTCAGATTCAGAATTGGTGGACCCTATGTTGTACAGGCAGCTGATAGGATCCTTGATGTATTTGGTCAACACTCGACCAGATATATGTTTTGTAGTGAACACCTTGAGTCGGTTCATGGTGAGCCAAGGCAAGAGCATTGGGTAGCAACAAAACATGTGCTCAGATACTTAAGGGGCACAGTGGAAGGTCTAAGATATCTTGGAGATGGTGGAGTGATGTTGCAGGGGTATATAGACTTAGATTGGGCAGGCAATGTAGCAGACAGGAAGAGCACCTCAGGGTGCTGCTTTAGCTTGGGATAAGGCATGAAGTGTTCTACTGTAGCTGTAGCCTCTTTTATTTGTAATATTTCAGGTTCAGAAATATATTTAACTTCTGCTGGTCACGCTATTTATTTTTCCAGCCATTTGTGTGATTGTTGCATGTTTGAATAAATTACTCTCAGATCTGATTTATTTTCAAATAACATAGGACAGCAGTTATCTAGGGCTGGAAAATTTACAATCTGCACCCAAGTCAGCCCTCCCAGGTTTTCTTGACTTGACTTGGCGAGTTTTTCTAGACTCATTGTGTCCGTGAAAAAAACTTGGCCATGGCGGCATATTGACAGGAAAACAACATAAATAGTTTATTTTTCCAAATTGAGAAAATTCATGTAGGCATAAACTGCTTCAAATACCACTTGGCGAGGATATCTGGCCATGATGTCAAGCCATGTCCAAAGGTGGAGCCTAAGGTTGTGAGGGAATGCAATGCCCTCCTAACAGATTATAGTGAGAAGAAAGAACTAAAACGAAAAACAAGTGATGCTATAGCTACTCCTTAGCCGCATACATAGGGTACCAGTAGCAACTTTAGCCGTTTTCAGCAACGTCGTAGTGGATTTATCCCATCTATGGAAAACCAAGGGAGTGGGACAGAGGAGTCATTTTTTGTGGAATGTTCCATGCCAGGTTCACAACCCACGTTTGAGAGTATGACTTCATGGAACGAGGAGAGGCACAAGGCTGCAAGGAAGGCTTGTGCAAGTTTTTGGTATTTTTTTGACATTCCCTTCAAGGTGATGAGGTCTCCATATTAGTGGGGAATGGTTGATGCCCTCATAGTTTGCGACCTAGGATTTAATCCGCCCACTTATGATGATTTGAGGGACCCTCTCCTTCAGGAATTCGTGGAGGATATCCAACTCCTGGTTGAAGAGCCACACATGTAGCATAGCAGTGAGGATTCCCAAGGATGAGGGAATGACAGGTTGAAACCAAGGGAATGTAGTCAATAGAAAGGTGATCAGTCCTAGACGGAAACATCCCAAATACAACAAAGCATTCTCGTACAGACTTCATATGGCAGGTCTAACTCAGACGACACACTTAGCTAGACGACACTCTTGCTAGTCGACACCTTGGCAGGACAACAAACTCTAGACGACAGTTCCAACTTGCAATCTTAGACGACACTCCTCATGATGGTGTGACAGCATCCTATGATGGCATGACGGCATGACACAGACGAAAATCCTAGACAACGATTGCTCAAACGGCAACTTCTCCACTCCACGATCATGTTCGATGGGTGGACCAATGGGAAGAATCGGACATTGATTAATTTCTTGGTTGCTTCGACAACAGGAATTATGTTCAAGTCAATAGGTGCATCAGCACAAGCTAAGAGTGCCGAAATGCTTGTTAGATTGTTAGCAAAGGTTGTGTTGGAAATAGAGGACGAAAATGTTATCCAAATTATCATGGACAATGCAGCAACGTATTTGGCGGCTGCAATGATTTTGGAGGAGAGATTCCCAAAGGTTTTTTGGACACCATGTGTAGCCCATTGTCTCAATTTGCTTCTTAAAGACATTGGGAAATTACCTTGGGTGTCCGAGGTTGTACATAAGGCCAAATGTATCACCAAATTCATCTACAACCATATGTGGGTCCTCTAGCTAATGAGGCAATTCACTAATGAGAGGGAGCTAGTGCAACATGGAGTTACACAATTTACCACAAACCTCATTACATTATAGAGTCTTTTTGATGCAAAGGGGGCATTGAAGAGGATGTTTATGAGCGATGTGTGGATTGGTGAAGACGTAGCTATATATCGACTCTCCTGTGAGGGCTAGAAGGTGTACAATTACGTGTTTGAGGAGTCCTTCTGGATAGCTATGGATAGGGCCAAAGAGGCAGTTGCCTCAATTTATAATTATTCCAAGGCCAAATACAATCCCATTTAGGAACTGATTGACTGACGATGGACTTCTCAGCTCCATAGCCCACTACATGCAACAAGGTACTACCTGTTGGCAATTTTGCCACATTAAATTTTTTGATAAACTTTGGCCTAAGTATGGAGCTTTAAAGCGGCGAAGAGCATGCGGAGGTGTTCAGGTTTTCACGGGCCATAAAACGGGGGAGATAAAAGGGATGAAATAAGCTGTGGATATTTTATCATCGCAGGTCTTCTCGCTAGCTTTCCGACGATATATTATAATAGGCGATCGGGTCAGCGGATCAAAAGTTATGGCCCCGGGAAGCAGGACCAGGAAGCTCAATTTCAGGCCAGAAAATTGACTAAGTTTCGGGCCCCGCCCGACTGCGCTCATCCTCCCGACTGCGCTCATACAAAGGCCCAAAAATTTTCTAAGTGTTGGGTGCGCAACCCGACTTCGCAACGAAGTCAGGGTGCGCCCTCAATTCTGAACGCAGTAGGGGATGCGAAGTGCGAAGGCAGAATGACAGAGAAAAATTTGACTAAGTGTCGGGCGCAACCCGACTTCGCAGCGAAGTCGGGGTGCGCCCTTCTTCCTGGGCGCACTTGGGAAGCAGTATGGCAGAAAATCAGCTAAGTGCTGGGGCGCAACCCGACTTCGCGAAGTCGGGGTGCGCCCCCCTTTTGGTGCGCAGTCCGAACGACGGTAAAGACAGCAAAGTGCCGGTGCGCAACCCGACTTCGCAGCGAAGTCGGGGTGCGCCCTCTGACCGGTGCGCAGTTGGGCAAGCAAGCCCAGAAATTGACTAAGGCACGGAGGCCTCCCCAACTGCGCTGTTTTTCACCTGCGCAACCCGACAGCGCTCTGATCCTGGGCGAAGTTGGATAAACTGCCTTTCAAGGCAGCCAAGTGTCATCTCATCGCATCCGACAAGTGTCCAACCTCGGGATTCGAGCCAAGACATGACCGGGAAAAGGACAAGCATGGACCGCACTATCTACGCCAACTGCCACCATTAAAGCTGATGTGAAGTGCCATCTGCCGCAACTACCCGCATATCCGCTGATTTGAAGTTCCACCCAACGCGCCGCCACGTAGTTGTATAGCTTTCAGGGAGACCATGCTGCAGGTACAGTCCTACCCGACAGAGGTCAGCATCGGCAGCTCTTCAGCCGCTTTTGTCAGCTCTGGGATTTCGTGCCCAGGATTGTAATCGGGGGGAACTATGCGCTATAAATAGCCGCACCACATCATTGTAAAAGGGGGGGAACATATTGCTAGAGGACTCTGCTGTGACGGACCACCTTCTAATTAATTCAAAGCATCCTTGGCTCTGCTTACTGTCATCATCTTGTATGCTGCCTCTCCTTGTCATTTCTGCCTCATGTTTCTTATTTCATTGCTTACTGTTGTACTGAACTCTGGACTCCGGTATTTGATGATTAAGTATTCTTGGAATGCATAGATAGAGGATACATAGGATGGAACCGCAGTCACCTTTTATGCTGCCTTCTGCTAGTATTTCTGCTTCATGTCCATTTATATTTCTGTCTGTCTGAATTCTGAATTCTGGATTTGGGCATTGGTGATTATTTGGATCTGGAATACTAAACAGAAGGATACATAGGGTAGAATAGCAGCTACAGTTTCGTTACATGCTTTGTTTTAATTGTTGTTGGTTCGGATGCAAATTTGCGATCGTGTTGCTTGTTCTCCCCCCACCCGAAACGCATGATATTTACATCTCTTTCTAGTTCCCTTTACCCCCTTTTTTAATCTCTTTCCTGCACCCTTATCTAAAACCCCCAAGTAGGTTAGGAAAGGAGCCGGCCTTCTCCGGAGATCGGCACGAGGGGCATCCCTTCCTCCCGGCCCTTCAATGTTGGTCTGCGGGTCTAGGGCGCATTGACACACCAAGTCCTTCCCAGGTGGCGGATCCGTGGCCAACAGTTTTTGGCACGCCCGGTGGGACATGGAAGTTTCCCACCCCAAAACAGAATCGAAGCACTGGTGTTCGCTTCATTGCTGTTAAAAATCAGAGCACCTGGCGACTCTGCACGTACCTGAATATTCTCTAAGTCCGTAAAGACCGGTCCGAACGCCTTCATGCAAACAAGAAGGTGGGGAGCAAGGAAAATCCGGAAATTTCAGCCAGCCCGACATCTCTCCCGGAGCGTTGAGCAATTTCGTAAAGAGGCTGGTTCGCCATTTCGAGCCGAGTTGGGTATGGATCTTGACCGCATTTTTTAAGAATGAACCCCGGAGGAAGCGAGGTTGGTGAGCAGCCTTGACCTCCAAGCTCGTAGAAACGAATGTCACCTAGGCTCCAATTAGGAAGCCCGAGTTGGTGAATCTCTGGCTTGCCTTCATCTGGCAAAATCACCTGGCGACTCTGATTGAGTCGAAGATCCAGATTTCTTGATCGCAGGCGCCCTTTTTTTAAGCTAATAGAAGACACCCCGGAGGAATCAAGGTTTGGTGAGCAGCCTTGACCTCACAAGCGGAGAAATGAATGTTCACCTACAGTCTCCATATTTTTAGGAAGCCCGAGTTTGGTGAATCTCTGGCTTGCCTTCATCTGGCAAAATCACCTGGCGACTCTGACTGAGCTGAAATATGGAAGCCCGAGTTGGTGAATCTCTGGCTTGCCTTCATCTGGCAAAATCACCATGGCAAATCCCTCATACTATGCAAAGCCCTAGAATGCAGCTGTGTGGAGCTCAAGAGGCAGATCTCGTCCAAAGTCACCAGTGGGAATATGCAAACACCGCCCAAATGATGAATAATATGGTTGCTTGCAGTTTCCATCGAGAGACGGGCCAAGAGGAGGAACAAAATCCAGTGGCAAATTCTGAACACAAAGAGGGCACATTTTTGCACCCTTTTTGTGTCCCAGGGCGTAGCACGCAAGCATTCAGCCAAAGCCCAATAAGCATGCCTCACCAGGAGGCTGATCCTGAGGAGACCCCGACAAAAGGCCTATCGTCGGAAAGCTCCTGCTATCGCATCAAGGAGTTGGAGGAACTCGTGCTCGAGAGCCCACAGGTGGTGGACTCTCTAGAGCGGTGGTATTGGCTCCAACCATCACCGCAACCGGTACCCGAAGAAGGCTTCCGTCTGACAAATCTCCTTGCCACATTGTTCATCAATTGTATGGGTACCGACATGAATGATAACCTGCCACGTTGCACCATGTTCGCAACCTGGCAAACTTTGGGAGGCCAGCCGGACTTCAAAGATCATCTGAAGTACAATCAGATCTGGTCCGGACACTGCAGGTTCACCGGATAGGCAACCAAAGCAAGATTTGTGTTGGCGGCATGCCAATCATGCCGCAAAATTTTGTGTAAATGATATAAATAAGTCGGCTAGTATGCAAAGTTTTAGTTGTTTTCTTAGTTTAGTTTGTGCAGTGTTTTTGTTTTAGTGTTCTAAGAGGGCCATGGGTGCCAAGGGTTTGAGAAAGAGGTTGCTGCCGGCAGTGAATATCAAGAGGACGGCGAGGGTGACTCTGTTGCCCAATGGATAAAGGCCTGGGTCCTCGCATTGAGGCGAGCTCAACGCCCTGCGAGCCGCCAGGAATGTTGCCACATTTTGCACATTAAATTTTTTGATAAAATTTGGCCTAAGTATGGAGCTTTAAAGCGGCGAAGAGCATGCGGAGGTGTTCAAGTTTTCGCGGGCCATAAAACGGGGGCGATAAAAGGGATGAAATAAGCTTTAGATATTTTATCATCGTAGGTCTTCTCGCTAGCTTTCCAACGATAAAAGTCATGGCCCCGGGAAGCAGGACCAGGAAGCTCAATTTCGGGGCCCGACTGCGCTCATACAAAGGCCCAAAATTTTCTAAGTGTTGGGTGCGCAACCCGACTTCGCAGCGCGGGTGCGCCGTAGTAGGGGATGCGAAGTGCGAAGCGAGACAAGAATGAGCGAAATTTGACTAAGTGTGGGGGCGCAACCCGACTTCGCAACGAAGTCGGGGTGCGCCCTTCTTCCTGGGCGCACTTGGGAAAGCAATGTGCAGAAAATCAGCTAAGTGTTGGGGCGCAACCCGACTTCGCAGCGAAGTCGGGGTGCGCCCCCCTTTTGGTGCGCAGTCCGAACGACGGTAAAGACAACAAAGTGCCGGTGCGCAACCCGACTTCGCAGCGAAGTCGGGGTGCGCCCTTTGACCGGTGCGCAATTGGGTAAGATTCACCAAGCAAGCCAGAAATTGACTAAGGCACGGAGGCCTCCCCAACTGCGTTGTTTCCCACCTGCGCTACCCGACAGCGCTCTGATCCCGGGCGAAGTTGGATAAACTGCCTTTCAAGGCAGCCAAGTGTCACTCATCAGCATCCGACAAGTGTCCAACCTCGGGATTCGAGCCAAGACATGACCGGGAAAAGGACAAGCATGGACCGCACTATCTACGCCAACTGCCACCATTAAAGCTGATGTGAAGTGCCATCTGCCGCAACTACCCGCATATCCGCTGATTTGAAGTTCCACCCAACGCGCCGCCACGTAGCTGTACAGCTTTCGGGAGACCATGCTGCAGGTACAGTCCTCGCCGACAAGAGTCAGCATCAGCAGCTCTTCAGCCGCTTGTGTCAGCTATTGTCTAGTCTGGGACTTTGTGCCTGCAATTGTAATCGGGGGGAACTATGGCTATAAATAGCAATACATTTCATTGTAAAAAATGGGGGAACATATTGCTAGAGGACTCTGCTGTGACGGACCACCTTCTAATTAATTCAAAGCATCCTTGGCTCTGCTTACTGTCATCATCTTGTATGCTGCCTCTCCTTGTCATTTCTGCCTCATGTTTCTTATTTCATTGCTTACTGTTGTACTGAACTCTGGACTCCGGTATTTGATGATTAAGTATTCCTGGAATGCATAGATAGAGGATACATAGGATAGAACCGCAGTCACCTTTTATGCTGCCTTCCGCTAGTATTTCTGCTTCATGTCCATTTATATTTCTGTCTGTCTGAATTCTGAATTCTGGATTTGGGCATTGGTGATTATTTGGATCTAGAATACTAAACGAAGGATACATAGGGTAGAATAGCAGCTGCAGTTTCGTTACATGCTTTGTTTTAATTGTTGTTGGTTCGGATGCAAATTTGCGATCGTGCTGCTTGTTCTCCCCCCACCCGAAATGCATGATATTTACATCTCTTTCCTGTTCCCTTATCTTTTTCAATCTCTTTCCAGTTCCCTTTACCCCCTTTTTTTAATCTCTTTCTAGCACCCTTATCTAAAACCCCCAAGTAGGTTAGGAAAGGAGCCGGCCTTCTCCGGAGATCGGCGTGGGGGGAATCCCTTCCTCTTGTTGGTCTGCGGGTCTAGGGCGCATTGACACACCAAGTCCTTCCTAGGTGGCGGATCCGTGGCCAACACTACCTCAACCCCAAATTCTTTTATGATGATTAATTCGAGGCCAACTATGAGATTATGTTGGGTTTTTAGCAATGCCTTACCCTGATAGTGCTAGATGAACACACCAACAATATGATACAGGATGAGTTGCAGGATTACTATAGAGTATAGACACTAGTTCTGGACAAAAACAAAAGTAACACTATGTGCAGAAGTTTTTGAGTGTAATACACATTAAGTTTTGGTCAAATTGTAATGTAAATAAATGATTAGTCAAATGTTATTGAAATGTAATTGAAATGAAAATGTCATGTAAAGGTCATCATACGTTAATACATTGCATATAATATAAAGTTGGCATATGTGTCTAATGTGTGTCGGAAGGGGGAAGTAGTTATGCACTTAGGTGTCCTGGAAGCCGTTGTTGGCAACGACCAGGACTGAGTTATAAAAGGGACCCCCCATTCATTGTTGCGTATCATACGCATACAATAGGCATAGACGAGAGACTATGTGCAAGTGCATACAAGAGAATATTTTGAGTTTTGTATACAAGTGTTGTAATTTGTAATTGTCATACAGGCAAATTATCAATACAATATATCCATTCTCTATCTATGTGTTGGATGTCTATGTGTTGACAATTGATACCAATATGCTAGATCATTAGACTTGTGCATTGTCAAGGTGTTATTGTTGCATGCTGGAAGACGCAGTCAGGTGTTGCATGTTGAAGGTTGCAGTCACGAGTTGCCAATAACAATTGTTGATGATAACCCTCATACCAAAATCATCTTCATGTTGAGTGCAATTGTCGTCTAAAGACTTGTCGTCCAAGAGAGCCTGTCATCTTGAAGACTTGTTGTCTAGAGGACATGGCATCATGCTAATGCCATCATGATTGAAGATAGGACTGCAGACTAAGATCAACCTGCCATCTCACATATTGTTGTATGAAGTATGAACTAATGATCAAGTTGACATTGTTCAAGTGTGTTGACTATAGACTTGTTGGCCTTTAAACCCTGTCATTCTATCTCCATTGTTGGGAATCTCACCACTTGTGCTACAATTACAAGAGATGTGAGGGCTACCTTTTCACAACCCCACAGTACATTTAAGGAAGGACAACTTTGAGGCCAAGTAATCCTTGTGGATTGAATTATTAATGATTTTATCTTTTGATTTTCTTTTCAAAAATAATCTTAATTTACAAATTTACATAAATTATTAAATTTCTTTTTTCTTGCATTTTCTAGATTTATGGTGGGAGGGCTTTGGTGTGTATACGCCCAATATTTAGCACGTCGTCGTGAAAGTTTTATGTCAACATGCAGTGCTTTAGGTTGTGAGCGCAATTGGAGTATGTTTGAGCACATTCACTCCAAGGAGTGTAATAGACTCACGTAGCAAAAGTTGAATGATCTTGTATTTCTTCATTACAATCTTCACCTCCACCACAAAAAAATTGTGGGATCAAATTATGAAGCCATTGATTTAGATGATATTGATCCATCATTTGAATGGATCACAGAGCCAAAGAAGCAGCAGCAAGAGCCTCTCTTTTCAATGGATGATTTTGAAAGTATAGCGAAGGAGTTAGCGGCAAAGGCAAAGGAAGAGGCATTGGTACGGGCACAAAGAGAGAGGACAAGAGCTTCAACTAGGGCAAAGGCATTGCAAGATGCTAAATAGTGGGCCTATTGAGGCATTCTAACACATTTTGTACCTTTTTATATCATAAGCAATACAAGAATATTTGAATTTTGGAAGCATTAAAATTTCTTTAATTGAAGTGTGTTTTGTCACTTTCAAGTGTAGTTTAAGGTTGTATCACTTACAACATTAATTTTGGATTTGTATAATGTTAATTAATTGTAATATTCATGAAAAAAACTTTTTCCCAATGAAAAATTGCATTTTCTTCATTTTTTTCATTTTTGCCAAGTCTGAGTCAAAATTTGGCCTTGCCAAGTCCACGCCGAGTCCATGTTTCTCTAATATGGTCTTAGAAATGGTAGTCATGAAAATATTTATATCTAGCTTAAGGATCCTTCAAGATTTCTTGAAGTTTTTGATGGAACAACTTGATTTTCCTCCTTGCTAACATCTTCTACATCCCCACAAGAAAACTCAAATGCCAGATCAAAAGGTGATTGTGGAAGATGGCCATAGCATGCCTTAAAGGGTGGTGACATGCTAGGAGTGATATGGATGGCAAGTTAATAGCCATGCTGAATGTATGCCAAGCTTTCACCTCAAGTCTTACGATTTCTTCTTTTGTAGCGTCTCAAATGGACGACAATACAATTCACAACCTCCATTTGACCATTCCTTCGAAGATGGAAGGCATTGAACCTCTTCAACCTTGTGCCTATCTTCCCCCATAGCGTTGTCCGAAATGAACCCCAAACTATTATGTCCTTATCCGACATAATGAATTTCGACAGCCCAAAATGAACCTAAATATGAGAGAACAATTTATGAGCAGGTTCTTGGCCTGAGCTATTCCTCTTCAAAGGGATCAATATGCCTGTTTCGCTAAACTAGTCAACTACAACAAAGAAGCAGTCACATCCATTCCTTGTCATAGGTAGCCCTCCAAGAAAATTCATGAAAACACTCCTCCATGGCCCTATAGGCACTAGTAAGGGTGCGTACAGGGTGGTTGTTTGGTTTGTTGGTTGAGCATAGCACACATGTCCTTACATGACCATCAACATCATCATGTATTCTTCCCAAAAATCATATCTTTCAAGATCTTCAATGTTTTTATTGACTACCAAATTGACCCGCAATCAAGGAAGTATATGCTTCTTTAACCTAATGCACTCTAAAAGAACCTTACGAAATGCAAAACTTACCCAAATTTGTAAAGCAGTCCATCCTTCAAATGGAAATCAGGATACTTTTCTTGTTCTTGAGCAGTTGGGGCAAGAAGGTGCTGACATGCTTCCGTGAAGTCTTCACCCTCTTCATATTTGCTATCAAACACTTCATGCCTAAAATATTATAGTCTTATGATAGTGCCATTGGCTGAAATTTTATTCAAGGGATATATTGACAAAAAATCGACAAACCTGTTGGTGACACCCTTCTACTTTATTAGATGATGGAATTGTTGGAGGAATCCTCTTGCTTCTTGAATTCCCCCAATAAAACTATTAACTTTTATTACATTGGTAAAAGTAGGCCATCATAAAGAGCTTCTGTTTTGGTTGATTCAACCTTTAGATCACCACCTCCAACTACAAACCCCAAATACCCCAAGATAATTTACACACTTTCAAATTCAACTTGACTAATTGTCCTTCAACACATTCAGAACTCGATGCAAGTGCTTAAGATGTCCATCTCATGTGTCACTATACATGCTTAAGATGTCCATCCCATGTGTCACTATACAAAAAATTATCATTAAGATGAACAATCACAAAATAATCAATGAGAGGACAAGAAACATCATTCATTACCCTAATGAATGTTGTCAGTCCATTTGTATATACCAATTAGAAGTGCAAACAATTCATACAAACATTAAGATGAACAATCACAAAAAAATTGATGACAAGATGAGAAACATCATTCATTACCCTAATGAAAGGTTGTTAGTGCATTTGCATAATCCAAAGAGGAGCACAAGCCATTCATACAACCCTTATTTTGTCTTGATTGTGGTGTTCCATATATCTTGCTACTCGACTCTTATTTGATAGTAACTCAACCTAATGTCCAACTAGTTGAAATATTTGGTTTTTTGAAGCTAGCTAAATAAATCTTCAATGCATGGAAGCCGATATTGATTCTTGATGGTTATCTTGTTGAGGACACCATAGTTTATGCACAATGACCATGTGACATCCTATTGTGGAACAATTATGATAGGTGACCTAGGTGGAGAGGTATTTTGTCTTCTCACCCTTTTATCCAAAAAGGCTCATTTATTCAAATACATCAAAATGATAGAGCATAACAAAACATCTTATGATATCTTAATCTGTGGACATGAGGACTCAAGACTCATGTCATCAATCTACATGACCACCTACAGTTTCAACCTTGTGATTGATGTGCCATGATGTACTTCTGTACCACAACATGCTCCAAACCTCTAGAAGTGTTTTGGCAACCACAAATGAAGTGTTCTCCTTTGCCAACAATTGGTTTTCCCCATGCAGATCATTCGACTTCCAAAAGACCTCAAACTCATCCCCATGGATAAAATATCCATGGTTGGTGGGTTACATTAAGCCAATCAATGCTGGTTAGGAGAGTAAATTTGCCCAAGATTAGTCATCAACTTGAGCCAACGATTTCCAAGTGAGGTGATTAAAGAACTAGCCATTTTTGCATATGTGAGTGTAAAAAATTTAAAAATATATGATAGATGCAAAGTTGCCAACAACATTAAAAAATAAGCATTATGATCAGATTTATTGATCTTGGATTCATCATCCATATAATCATTGCATAATCATTTAACATAAAAATTCATATTCATCAAAGGAAATTTTGATTAGTAAATGATTATTGCTTGGATCAAAAGCTCTCTTTCTAAAAGTATATGGCTTCTTGTATTTCTTTACTTCATGTTCAGAAATTATGCAAGAATCATTTCCCTAAGTACAATAAAGAGAAATAAAGACTGGAGCTTCAAAACAGAGGAATGGTACAAGAATGCAAACAAATATCAAAGTCAAGTCAAAATAAATGTCTAGTATGGCTGAAGATGACAACAGTCGCATAATACTATAGAGACTGATAATGTGCCAAAGGCCCCCTCAAAATCAACATCAGATAAGAAGATTGATCTCTCCAATTTGTAAGGAGCCAGAGCTTCCAAACAACTAGATTAAGATCATATAGCTGAAGAAGTTACTTCATTTCCAATGCATATGCAATGTGACAAAACAAATCCTAATGTAATGTGAGTCTTCCATGTAGAGCATGGCATTCATAGAAATCCTATTTCACCATTACACATGAAGATTTGAACTCCCTTTACAAAAGTTTCCTCTTTGACCACATCAAAATTACCTTACGATAATTCTTGCTTATCTCCAAGAATTCTAGTAGTAAAATGAAGTATTTAGCATGCAGGATGATTTGCTTTATGCAAATTTCAAATAATCCTGACTATATCCTCAATAAATTAAAAAATGTTTTATCTATTTCCAACACTCTTACTATGACACATATATAGATCAGTGTTGCACTAACATAATTTGAACATCATTTTGGAGAATGTTCTGTCCATCTAAGATCACACTTCTAGGCTACAAGAAGCAATAGCTTCTTGTACCATATAGCATTGCTTACTTAGATAAATGGAAATGTAGCTATAAAAATTGCTTGATCCTCAACACATATACAATGTGAAAAACAAATCTTAATGTGATATTAGTGTTCCATCTTAAAGCACAGCAATACTATAATTCCTATTTCAGCATTATGCCTGGAAATTGTGAACTACCTTGACAAAACTTTCCTCTTCCACAACATCAAAATTACCTTTGAAGAATCCTGCTTCTTTCCAGTATGTCTAGTAAATGACTGTTCCACTATTGCTGACTTCTAAAATTAATGCAGTTTATGTGCACACATCAGCACAGACTTGCTATTACAAATGATAAAAGAGCCCAAAATGAGCCTTCAATAAAAAACATTACAGTAAAATGGAGTATTCATATGCAAGGTAATTTGCTTTACAGATTTACAAACAATTGTGAATATATTCTCAATAAAAGGACATTCTTTAATCTATTTCAAACACTTCTACTATGACTTATATGTAGAGATAGCAGTGCTGCTCTACAACAATTTGAATGTCATTTTCAAGAATGTTGTGTCCATCGAAGATCACACTTCTAGGCTACAAAAAGCAATTGCTTCTTTTAGTATTACCATATAGCAATGTTTAGATAGATGGATATATCATAATTTTGTATTTTTTTTTTGGTTTTATTTTCCTTTGTTAATTTTTATGCAGGGCACTGAATGTGTTTCCTATGAAGGAAATGCATTCAAACACCCTGCCACAACGTTGGTGAGCTGCTTACTCCAAAAATGCACCCAATATTGGAAGTCAGTTTTTGGGCATGTTTCTTGCAGCAAGGATGCACTGAAAAAGTCAAATATTGAAACAGCTATAGGAAAGAGGTTAAAAAAGGGCAAATCCCCAAATACCTCACCTGAGGCAAAAATACTGCATGCACATGTGGCAAGTCCACTAACTTTGATTTTTATTGTGCTTCTATTCAGTTTTCTAAATTTCACACACATTTGGAAGTTCTGGTGCTTTAGTTTTGCTTTAAAAGTATTATCTTGTATCCTTAATTTTCAACCTACTCTTTAAGAACTCCCTCCACTTTCACCACATAAGGTCACATGCACATATAGGTGACCAAAGAAACTAAATAAAGCATTGCTTCAGAACCAGTTTTGCTTCTATTCTAAGATGGATCCCATTAGGCTGGTGACCAAACCACCTTCACCACTACAGCATATATAGATTTCAGATTCATCTATTGTGCTTAATAATCACGTCCATAGAGCCTTATAAGCACCTGGGGCCTTCTTCAAGTGATATCTTTGGCTCCTACCTTGCATCTCCAATTTACTGGCCCTTTATAGCCAACCAAGACTTCTACACAAAGATCTGGAGTAAGACACCATAAAATTGGAACATATGAACAAAAAATGCATTAGCTACTGTAGATTATTGCATCAAAATTAAATTTGAAATCATTTTTATGGGCCTGTGGTTGAGTGGTAAGTAGGAAATGCTTACTATGAGAAGACAGATTCCAATCTTGTGGACATGTTGCCCACTGAATCATCTCTTCTAATAGTAAACCCTGGTTAGTTAAGAAGGACTCCGATTGACACTTTGCCTGTTGAAATCCTGACAAAATCTAGCTAGTTAGGATAATTAATATGTAGTCGCGGCACTTGTAACCTCGTAGTGTGATATGTGTGGAGGCATAAGAAGTGACCAGTTCCAACATGACATGAACCAAAAAGAATGCAAGTCTTGCCAATGTGCTACGATGCTATAACCACTCAATTTGACCCACTACATAACCTTCCTAGCCAGATAGAAGGATTGACAAAGTTAAAAATAGAATAGAATGTTTTTGACATTTACAAGGCCAAAACAACCAATGGGACAACAAAGCTTTGTAACCAAACAATATGTTATCTTACTTGTTCCATTAAAAAAAGACAAGTTTATGTAAAAAATCAAAGTTGAGATATCATTTCCTTTTTGAAGAACTGATCTTTTGCTACCGATCTCTTTGATAAATTCTACTAGCTTCTCAATTCTTGTTTCTTGAAACAATTCAGACACAAAATCCCCTGCTAATGTGTCAGCATAACTATCCCAACTATTAGTATAAGCTTTGCATTTTAAACATAATCAGTTTCTCTGTTTAAGCTTTGCATTTTAAGATAATCAGTTTCTCTCTTTCCACTGCCCTGAAGTACAATAGGTGCATATTCTCTCTTCCCATTTCTCTTTAGCTCTCTTCCATCTACCTGTCTCCCATTTCTTTTAAGTGAAGAAACACAAAGGATCCCATAGACAAAATAAGTATGCTGAATAGGCCGGAACCTAAAAGTCCACCTTTATCTCTAAAACAAAACAACACCGTATTCTTGGGGTCAATTCATCCCATTTACACCAAACGACATGAAAACAGCCATCAGCACAATACATCAAGAATAGAACAGAATGTTTTAAAAAACAGTATAAATAACAAAATTTATTTTCATAAAATTCTTAACACATATAAACCCATGAAAAATGTTATTTATATATAGGAAGAGACACACAATTTGTTATCATAAATGTCTGTGTATGAACCAGTACCTCGGGAGCTCGAGATTCTGCGTTAAGTAAAGCCATGAAGTTCAAGCTTTGTGGGTATTTGCTAGTTATAGATTTAATGTGATGGAAGGTTTATAACATGAAAAATAACAGGTATACTGTTAAAGTAAGCTGATGGGTATGCCAAATTCCAATTAAATGAAGTGGCATTCTTGAGATTCAGATTCCATAGGAAGGCATTCATGGATATAGCAGGGCATTCTGAAATTTTTATTACTGAGCTTCTTAGAATAATCGCAGAAATCATAAGACAAATCCCACTGGGAAAATCGAGGCATTTTGTTTTATTCATTCTCTTGTCTTCGTGTTCGTCGCAGGAATTTGAAGTCCACCTTGGTTTTGGAATTAATGTGAGGAATAAAAAAGGGGAGACGTTTTTGGACGTAGAGAATCGTGGCGGACGGGAATGAATGCATCCAAATCTCGCCAAAGCCTGAAAACACCGCGGAGAACCTGTACAAGGACTCGACATTGTCAAACCACCTTGGAGTATGCTTTAATTGCGTTTTCAAGGTATCTATTGACCTCAGCTCAAATGTCTCCCAATACTGAGGCAAAGGCTAAAACTTATGTATCTAATGTTATATATTTTTGGTTTGTTGATAACTAAATTGTACTGATGTGTACGTCCATAGGAGTTTATTATGGTCAAATATGTGTCTGTACTCGCTAAGGTCTTATATTTGTTTGCTTATGATAAGGTTGTATGGATGTGTATCTCCATGAATGTGGAGGGACTGCATCCAGTGCGAGCATCTAGAATGAATGGCCAGCATATTGGATCTTTACATTTGGGGTGTTTTTAATGTGAAAATATGGCATACATAACGTATATGTTAAAAATTATTATTTAAAACACTAAATATTATTAATTTAATTAATTATTTTCTTCGGTTGTAAGAAGATATTTAAATTTAAATATTATTAGCAATTTCTTAATTGTTAAATGACTATAACATCGCTATATTATATAATATAATATGAATAAGATTGATAGGTTTTTTTGAGTGGTGTAAAAGGTTTAAAGTAATTGCAGTATGGTGGTTATAGGGGCGAACTGCGCAAGCACCCTATGATGACTTTCGGGTGGATAGCGCAGAATACTATGGTAGCCATAAAAAATGGATAGCAAGTTGGATCATTGTAATGGTTACCGATTCGACTATGTAAAAAAAAATTATTGGCTTTATCAAACTGATGACAACGATACGAACCTTGAGCAACCGATGGTCTTCATTTTGCATCAGGTTAACAACAACGAGACAATGTGGTTTGAACCCTGCGGTTACTAAAAATAATGGCTATAACCAATTCCCCTATGTATAAAAAAAAAAAATTGATAAGTTTTAAGTTCCACTTTATAATAAATTTTTGTGATACAAAATATGTAGGCATGCATTGAACATAAAACTATATATATATATATATATATATATAAGGTTGAGGTTAGTATAAAAAACCTCTTGACTGATGATTAGGACCCATCCAACTATGACCTCTAACAAGTAAATATAATTTTAAGTAAACATATTATTTTTCCTTCCATGATTGGAATTTCGTTCCACGCTAATACCTATCTATCTTGTTAGTGTAGTTTGTGTGTGTGTTTGTGAATAATCCCACATTAATTATGTTGTGGGACTTGAGTGGTTTATAAACCCCAACACTTGTCATACTCTTTGTCAATGGGGTAGTAGGCTTAAAGGTGCAAGTCCTTGGTCCCATTTTGTGGGATTCCTCACCCCTATTAACATCAAGTTTGGACATGTGTGTGGGGGGTTGGCCTTCTTGTTTTCTAACCGGTTAATGTGGTGATGCAAGTCTAGTGGCATATTCCATGATTTTGGAATTTCGTTCCACGTTAATACCTATCTATCTATCTTCTCGAACTAAACCAACAACTCTATCACATGGTTGTGAATAATCCCACATTAATTATGTTGTGGGACTTGAGTGGTTTATAAACCCCAACACTTGCCATACTCTTTGCCAATGGGGTAGTAGGTCTTGAACTTAATCTAGTTGTTAGGCAAAAATTAATAACCCTATCAAATGGTTTAAAGGTTCTTCACATTTGAACTTAAACTCATCGTTAGGTAAGTTTTCTTAATTTTTGTCACCAAATAAAATTAGTGGGAAAAAATTATGAGACCTATATAATTGAGTAGTTATAAATTTAAATAATAAAAGTGAAGTTTTTTTAAAATATATATATGTAAACAAATAAATGAAAGGGGAGAAATTTGAACCTAGGTCTCTTCAAATATAAAGTTAAAATATAATGTATAAATATTTGATGACCATTTATTATAATAGAGAATATGAGAGAGGAAATACAATTTCTCACCCAAAATACCCACATTCTATTGAATCTAAATTTGTCCAAAAATTTGTGGATGAATTTTTATGAAACTTTATTATATGCTTTGTTCATTTCTAAATTTAATATCATTCTTTTCTTACTGTGATTATTCCATCCATGTTTTGTCCTCCTTGGACATATCCTCTTATTGTTCTAATATTATATTTGGAAGATTTTTTTCCAACCTTAATGCTATCAACTTTGTGATGATTTTATATATCCGCAACATGTGAGGGGAGAGATTTGAACCTAGGCCTTTTGATTTCAATTGGAGAGTTTTAATTACCCACTTGCTCTCCAACTCCTCTACATGACCGGACAGGTGATTCACGCATTAATATATGTAATTTTGAGGAAAACAAAAGCTCCATAAAACATACAAGAGATAATTGTGAAAATTCATTACTATAGAGTTTGAGGAAATCAAATTTACACATATTAAAGGAAAGAAACAAATGTGTAGATAGGCTAGCCAATAGAGAGGTTTTAATTGAGGGAAAGAAACAAATGTGTAGATAGGCTAGCCAATAGAGAGGTTTTAATTGAAGATCATGAAGTTAAATTTTTCGTAATTAAAGGAAGTAGTAAGTTTACTTGAAATTGACAAAAAAAAAAAAAAATGTTGACCATCTAATTCGAATAATGATTAAGATTTACATTAATGTTTTCCATTTGTAATATTTGTTTTATTTTATAACATTAATGTGCTTTCATATAAACTATTTATTATAGGTAAGTTTTCTTAATTTTTGTCACCAAATAAAATTAGTGGGAAAAAATTATGAGACCTATATAATTGAGTAGTTATAAATTTAAATAATAAAAGTGAAGTTTTTTTAAAATATATATATGTAAACAAATAAATGAAAGGGGAGAAATTTGAACCTAGGTCTCTTCAAATATAAAGTTAAAATATAATGTATAAATATTTGATGACCATTTATTATAATAGAGAATATGAGAGAGGAAATACAATTTCTCACCCAAAATACCCACATTCTATTGAATCTAAATTTGTCCAAAAATTTGTGGATGAATTTTTATGAAACTTTATTATATGCTTTGTTCATTTCTAAATTTAATATCATTCTTTTCTTATTGTGATTATTCCATCCATGTTTTGTCCTCCTTGGACATATCCTCTTATTGTTCTAATATTATATTTGGAAGATTTTTTTCCAACCTTAATGCTATCAACTTTGTGATGATTTTATATATCCGCAACATGTGAGGGGAGAGATTTGAACCTAGGCCTTTTGATTTCAATTGGAGAGTTTTAATTACCCACTTGCTCTCCAACTCCTCTACATGACCGGACAGGTGATTCACGCATTAATATATGTAATTTTGAGGAAAACAAAAGCTCCATAAAACATACAAGAGATAATTGTGAAAATTCATTACTATAGAGTTTGAGGAAATCAAATTTACACATATTAAAGGAAAGAAACAAATGTGTAGATAGGCTAGCCAATAGAGAGGTTTTAATTGAGGGAAAGAAACAAATGTGTAGATAGGCTAGCCAATAGAGAGGTTTTAATTGAAGATCATGAAGTTAAATTTTTCGTAATTAAAGGAAGTAGTAAGTTTACTTGAAATTGACAAAAAAAAAAAAAATGTTGACCATCTAATTCGAATAATGATTAAGATTTACATTAATGTTTTCCATTTGTAATATTTGTTTTATTTTATAACATTAATGTGCTTTCATATAAACTATTTATTATAATTTTTATGTTTGCACTTGTACTTCAGTACAAAAACTAGCAATCCAGATCTGGTAAAATAGATTATGATAGTACAATGTTTTGGAAATATTACATTAATAAGATACAATGCATAGATAATAGAGGTCAAGTTTTGGTATTGTGAAAGTTGTAGGAAAATATGAGAATCTTAAGTTTTGGAATATTTGTATTTATAGAAACTCAATTGAGATGAGAATTAAATTTGTTTATAAACTCAAGCTCTAAAGAAGAGAGTTGTGATTGGGGTTGGGACCCAAGTACAACCCCTTGTTTTCTAGAAAAAACAAAATTAATTTTGAATTAAAATAAATAATGGTATCATCTAATAAAATATATATAAATAGAATTAAAATAGTTTCATTTGTATTATATAGTGTAAGAGTGCAATGTTATTATAATAACTTCATGATTATATATAAACTATTTTAGCAATATTTTAACCTAGTCTTCTATAAAAAGTTTAAGAATTTAATCAGTTGACTCCATATAACATTTGGTTTTAATAAAAATTATATTATATTATATATAATATTTTTTAAAGTTATTTATTTTATTGAAAAGACATGATAAATATTATATTAAAAAAATATATTTTTAATTATAATATAGTTTAATAGTTTTAAAGATAATTTTTAATTTTATTTTAGATTTGGTTAATGTGAGAAACCCTATTGAAAAGTTTAAAAATTTAAACAATTGACTCAATAACATTTGGTTTTGATGAAAATTATTACTTATATATAATATTTTTTAAGTTGAAGATATATGCTTTTAGATATTCTTAGATGGATTAAGAAAGTCTTTGTTGTAATATGAATTAAGATGGGGAAGAGAAGAGATGGGAAGGAGTTTGGAGGGCAAGTGTGTGTTGCATTAGTTAAAAAAGAATTATTCTGAGTTGACAGAATTTATAGGTAGACTCGTTTTAAATACTTTTTAGTTCTTTGGGTGATGTTGAGTAGCTTTTGGTGCATGTTATGTGTATATGTTTTAGTGGAAACAAAATATCACTTCACTTAAAGATAAAAATATACGGAATAGTATTCTTTGATATGCAAATATTTCCCGTTGAGGGCAGCGAAGGCGAGCATAGCAGTGCTAGGGCATCAAAGTAAAAATATTTTAATAGTGTCATAGAAGTGTTAGGGCAACGAAGGCAAGTGTAGCAGTGCGAGGACATCGAAGTAAAAATATTTTTACAATTTCACAGTAGTGCTAGGGCAGTGAAGTAAAAATATTTTAACAGTGTCGTAGCAGTGCTAGGCCAGTGAAGGCAAGTGCAGCAGTGCTAGGGCATTGAAGTAAAAATATTTTAATAGTGTTGCAGCAGTGCTAGGACAACAAAGGTGAGTGCAACAATGTTTAACACGTGGTTTAAAAGATGAGTATTGTGTGGCGATTTTTAGGTGGACAACGCAAAATACTATTACGACCATAAAAAATGGACAGCGTGCTTGGATCATTGTGACGATTACCAATTCCATTATGTAAAATAAATGATAGGCTTTACCAAACCGATGACGACAGTACGAACCCTGAGCAACCAGTGGTTTCCATCTCACATCGGGTTAACAACAACAAGACAATGTGGTTTGAACCCTGCACTTGCCAGTTACTAAAAATAGTGGCTATAATCAAGTCCCCTATGTAACAAAAAAAAAATGATATCCACTCTGAATCAATAGCACTTCACACAAAGAAAGTAATAGAAATTAAAATCAGATGTCTTATATGTGCAGTTTCCAAAATTATTCCAATATCCACCCTCTATCGGGAGCTAAATCCAAACATAGAATAATAGCCTACATACAAAGCAGAGAATTTGATAGAAATATAAGATAGAAAACATACACAGAGAGAAATCTAGAATTAGAGCCAACGTTTCTTTACATTCATAGCAGAATTCATGTGCAACAAGTCTCTAGCAAAACACCCATCATATTACATTAGAATTGCTAGCTTTTATAGAGGATTCTGCCTTTGAAACATAAATGCACACGCACAAAACATCGTGATGGTAGTAAATATAGGATTTCGGCACTCATTAAATAGTAATGAGGCATGGCTTGGATTCGATGACTCATGAAGAAGTGGTTGCATGGCTTTAATGCGACGATATGATTTGCCTGCTACACCACCTCCTCACTTGTTGGAACCACCTCAACGAAAGATTGGATTCTGAGATCTAGGAAAATCAAATCCGAAAGCTTCTTGGATCAACTATAATTAAATTGGTGAGGGTGCGCCTTCTTTCGCTGTTGGGAAGTATCTCAAAGGAATTTTAACTGAGGCAAGGGAGCTAGACTAAAATAGGTATGTTACGAATGTAGGCCCCACCTACGTTTCACTGTTTTCTGGCCCAAAATGGGTTTAGGCTCCAAAACTATGGCAAAACGACTTTGCTATCTTGAGAGTAGCACCGATGTGGAAAAGTCAAAGGTACTTTCTCTCTCACTAGGCATGAAATTGCCTTACACTGGAAAACAGGAGCGAAAACAACTTGCTGCTTTAGGAGGGGCGCCAGAGTGGAAAAGTCAAAGGCCATTTTACCCAAGCTTTCTACAAATTTGCTTTGCGTTGGAAAACTGGAGCGAAATGCCCGGTCCACACTTAAAATTTTTTCTATTTGATGGGTTGCACTTTGGAAAAGTCAGTCTATTTCTCTCCTTCTACCCCGAAAGGAATTGCGCTTGGAAACTTGAGCAAAATGCCTTGGGCCCCACCTACGTTTCTCCCAGCCTTTATCCTGAAATGGGCTTGTGCTCTTGATTTGGGCAAAAATACTTTGGACCCCACACTACCTTGGAAGTTTGAAACAAGTTTATGTTGACCTTGAGGGCTGGTCAAAGGCGCTTTCGCCCAAAAGAATCTCTAAACTGGGTTGCTCTCATGATTTGGGGTAAAACATAATTGGGTCCCACTTACAATTCTCTTTGAAACTGAATTTGCGTTGGCCATAGGAAAAGATAAAATAGGCCTTTTCGCCCCTCCTTGTCTCGAAATTGATTTGCGCTCTTACATAGGGGTGAAACAGAACTGGGCACCACACTATTTTGAAGCAGATTTACACCAAGTGTTAGGACAGAATGAAGGCATTTTCACCCAATTTAACCCAAAAAAGGCTTTGTGCTCTCCAGTTAGTGCGAAAAGACCTGGGCCCACTTAGTATTTTTCTTTTAAAATTGTAGTTGCGCTCAGTCAAGGCCCAAAATTACCTTGTGCTCTCCTACAGGGGTTAAACAGAATTGGCATTACTTATGTTTTCTTCTCCAAAGTTTGGTTTTGATGCTTTCTAGCCCGAAATGGGCATGTGTTTCACTCCTTGCTCGAAACCAATTTTTGCTTGAGGATCTGGTGCGAAACTACCCTTGCCTTCGAAAAGAGAAAGCCTCTGCATGATGAGTGAACAAGGAAAACTGCACACTCCCTTGGGCACAACCAAAAAATTTTGATAGAAAAAATAAGAAAGAGAAAATACATTTTGAACAAAGAACAAAGCTTCAGGGAAGAAGAAATTATAGAAAATAGCAAAATATTTACAAAGGAAATCAATGTGGCAGGGACGCCAACATCTCTAGCGGCTCGCAGGGGGATTGAGCTCACATCAATGTGAATATCCTAGGCCTTATATGTTGGGATCAGAGTCATCATCACTATCCTTTTCTAAATGCTCTCTCATGGTAATAGAATCTTCCTCTAACTTCTCCCTTGCTGTTTCTTCCTCTTCTTCTTGACGCTCATGGTCTTCTTCTTCTTGGTGCTCATGGTCCTCTTCTTATTTTTGGTCTTCTCCTTCCCTTTGGTCTACCTCTTGTGCTCGACCTCATTCCTGTGCTTGATCTTCGTGCTACTAAATAGGTTTTAATCGCGGGAGACGCTCCTGGATACACTTTTAAGTTACATGGACCAGGGCCTAGGCATCTTCTTTAATTATGCCATGATCTTGGAGCTCCCTAACCAGGTATTCAAAGGTCTCAAGTTGATCTATGTCAGCGTAGTTAGCTCTCTAGCTGAGGTCTACTAAACAAGATTCAATGCGTGCAAACCTGGCTATTAACTACATCACTTGATGCTCTAAAATAGGCTCCTCCCAACCATTAATCTTTGAGGTATCACTTTCGAAGGCGTCTCAAGTTGGCTTCAACTCTTCTTTTATCAAAACAGATTCTTCTTTGTTAATGAAGCCAGGGAAACTGAGCTATACGAGAGTTTTGAAATACATTAGAGAAACGTGCCTTTCCCGCTCAAATGTGTTCATCCGCCTTCTCGCCTCCTAGGTTGTTTCCAATTTTGTGAAGTAAGTCCACAATGTTACATTCGTATTTGCCCATGACCGAGCAAGCGAGCACATTGGAGTAAGCTCGAGGTCCATTTTTTCTAGGGTTTGCACCTTCATGGCCAACTCCAACCATTGATAAATATCCTTTTTAGCATCCTCCATGATAGATGCGCCATAAGTGACTGATTGCTTAGTCTTGCAAATGAACGATAGGACTACTATTGCTTTGTGTGCCCTTATTCGAAAGTTGGTCAGGAAGAAATGGTGAACCTCCTTAATACGATCTTTTAAAAAGACCTTGGTTTGCCCTACTTTTATTGTCAACTATGTTTGTAGTTCTTGAACCTGAGCATTCAGGGCTTGCAACTGGTCCTCTACTTCTACATGCGCTTTGAGGTGTTATTCATTTTCTTTCTTGTAATTTTTTACCTCTTGCTTTAAACTGATCACGCACTGCTGCAACTGTTCAGACCTAGACTACGCCTCTTCGAGATGCACCCTTGTGAGCACCAAGGTTTCCTCAAGCTCTACGTTCTTGGACTCAACCTCGTAGAAGTGAGCTTTGTAATGCTTCCCATGTAAATAGATGGATCCCATCTCAACCTGGATATTCCCCATATTCTCCATTACATTGATCGTTCTCATGTCTTCGACCATATGACAGTAGGAATAATCCGTTGGCGTCATCTCCTCTAATGGATTTTGGACCTTGGGCTCTTTCTCCATTTTGTGGAGTTGCATATTCTACGGGTCAAACATAGCTCTCTTTTTCACCTATGCTGGAGCCCGTGCATTTTTTATTTTCTGCCTCTTAAGCCAGGTCGAGGAATTCTATTGTGCCCAATGTAAACTCTCTGTAATTGGGCCCTCCTCTAGAACTTCCAACTACATTTCCATTGGTTCTTGCACTCCAAAGAGTGGCATGAAGGGGAACAAAGCTTGTTGTGGGTTAGCTTTGATAGCCAAATAAGGAGTAGTCGGGTTATCGATTGTAGTGACCTTAGGAGATGATGGGGTTTGAATGACTGTAACCGAGGTGCTAGGATCTAGGGTTGGAATATCAAGAGGCTTCACTGTTGCTACAACCGAGGAGGTGTGAGAGGGAAAAAATAAGTCTAGATTGAGGACAATGACATATGCAACAACTAGATTAACAAAAACTTGAGGAGGGGTAGGGACGAACGTTGTAGGAAACACAAACACATTAGAGACAGATGCAAAGGAGCTAAACATTTGAGAAACATGAGGGAGCATTGAGGGGATCTATGACTAGGATGCAGGGAAAGACGTGATAGACATAGGGACACTAAATGCGAGATGGATGGAAATGAGAGTTTTGGCATTGGGAGGAATAGTTGCTAGAGGCACAAAAGAGAGAGAAGAGGAAAGAGAAAATGTACCTGAGGGCTTGGATGCTGCTAGAGCTAAAATGGTGAATTATTGCATGATAGGGATTGCTTCTCCATCTTCCTTTTTTGATGCTTTTGCTTCCAGGTCAATAAACTCTATCTCCTATCGCACTTGTTGCGCTTGAACAAGAATTTTAGGAACAGTTGTGTCCATGGATTTCGATGTTGCAAGAGGGTTCATGCCAAAAGGTCAAACTAAACTAGACGAAGGCTTCTTCGCAACATGAGGGAGCAAATTTTCTACACCAGTGCTCCTCTTCTTTGGATTTATGTCTTCTTTGAAGAGCAGATGCTTGCCCTCTCCTTGACAAGTGGGTCTTGATCATTGTGGTGCCCTTGTAATTCCATCGCATCTTCTACTCTACTAGGTATTTGAGTACTTCTAAGCACAATGTTAGCAAGCAAGACGAGCTGGTAAGTGTCAAAATGCACATCATACGCATCAAATAAATTTTGGACCAATACAAGCAACTGATCGGATGCCTCCTTTCCATTGTGGACCCTCATGATCCACTAGTTTGCAATTTTTTCATCTGACCAGTCAGGAATTTTGCTCTTCTTCATCATCATGGGAATGTGTCGGGTTTTGTGTAGGGTCGTACTCAGCCTCTATCGTGTATAATTCATGCCACGGGGGAAGTGACATCATCCTCTCCACGTGCCATTCTAGGTTGCACCCTAAGGGATTGTTGTGTTGCACTTCGATATCTGGGCATGGACAACTATGGAAGATTTTTGCCTCGATATTTTACCTAAAAATATCTAATAGATTGTACTTCCATCAGTAGGGAAGGTCAATCAGACCAAGCTCGTACAATGTTATCGCTAAAAAAGTGTTTCGCCCATTGATCGATACCTTAATGTTGCCGAAGTGGAAGGGTTAAGCACATGTGTGTGGTTTCCTTTGCCCGTGGTCATACATGTCATCAGCGAAGTCACTCTGTCAGGTGACTTCGAGGACAAACAAGTACTTATTGGTGTAGTACGAAAATAGGAAGGGTTTACTGATAAACCCAAAAATTCTAACAACAAGACCCTGCATTAGTTGGAATACATCACCCAACTGCTCCTACACTGTATTATCTCATCTGCCTCGACACTCGCTCGTAAACACCATAAATGATTTCTAGAGCTAGACTGAGGAACATCTTGTTAAAATTGTAGTAAGACTCGCATTTTGATAGATTTCGAGTCCACTGATAAACTGGGAGCACTTTGCCTTCTTTGTTGGTGCGACTCTTGGCGATGAAGGCAAAACGATCGTGCATATGGTAGAAGAAATACCACGTAATGAAAGAGCAGATTCAGAATGACATGTCCATTTCGCTCTACACATCACTCAGTTGGATATACATCTATCGTGACACCTAGTATACCCAGTCAAAGAATATAGGTTATCTCTGGGTGGTAAGACCCCAAGGTCTTACTATAAAATTATTAATAAATTAATGTAAATGTAATCGCAGGCCACTCAAAGGGGGCTCCCTTGTAATCGCTTTGCCGCTATAGGGGGCTCCCTCCTTTAGAATCTATGATTCTTATTCTTATTCTTCTTATTTGATGATTTGATATGGATGGCCAACCTAATATATATATCTACCCTAAAGCTATGTTGGTGAAGAGACGTGATGGTTCACGTTATGAAGGGTTGTGATGGTTCACTTTATAAGTTAATAATATAATAATTAAATGATTAATAATACTAACTAATAATGTTAGGATTGAGGATCATAACATGCCACCCTCCTTAAAAAGAGCTTTATCCTCATATCTCAAAGTGAGAAGCTTTGTCCTTTTTTTTCCAAGAACGATTTGTGTAAGTTCTTGGACTCTTTTAATGGCATCCTTTCGTAGGCAGGGATATCGAGAAGGATGAAGCATTAGCGGGGGGTTGCCAAGAACAATAGTAGAATCTCCCTTCAAAAAATCATGATGACAATGGGAGGGCAACCCTTGGGGTTCCTCAAATACTTCAAAATGATGCATCAAAAGTGATGGTAATGATTTCATATCCTTTTTTTGTTCCTTGGTAGAGCCAACGGAGAAGGAGTGTGTAGTCACTCTGCGTTGGTTCCGAATAGGTTTAGTCATATGGCAAGAACTCACTATTGGTGAAGAAGGTATGTGTAGGTCTTGTAGAGTGCATGTTTGGCTAGCATTGATCACTTTGGGTATGTCTACCTCATCCTTGCTTGGTACATCAATCACTTCTTGCACATCGACCTCATTGTCTTCATTGCGGTACGTAGGTGCACTAATCGCTTCGGACACAACTACCTCATCTACTTGCTCTATGGAGAGATAGGGATCAACTTCCTTCAATAAATACAATGTTAGTGTAGCACATTTATGGTGGGGTCCAAATTGTTCATCACAATTATCATAGAGTCCTTTTGCTCGTTGTTCCTTCATCTCCTCAAAGCTAAGATGTTTAATTCGTAAAGTTCGGTTAGATTTGGGGGTTGTGTAAGTGCTTTGTGCCCTTCCATTATGCATAGGTTTGGGAGCGATGTAAGTGGTCGACAATTTTTCCATAAGTGGTTTCCCTAATCATTGTTGTGCATTGATTTTATCTTCAGCTAATTTTGCCAATCCATAGGTCTACATCATGGTATAGGGATTGAACCTTGTCACCTCCATTCTAATTTCCTCTTTTAATCCCCTAATGAAGCCATTTATGAGAATTGATTCATCCAATATTGTGTTATGTTTGGTGATATCCTCAAACCAATTTTGATACTCATGCATAAGTGATTTGATGAAGATCTTTGAGCAATTCCCACATGACTGGGTCCCACATGGCTCTGATACCAAATGGTAAGACCCCAAGGTCTTACTATAAAAATTATTAACAAATTAATGTAAATGTAATCACAGGCCACTCAAAGGGGGCTCCCTTGTAATCGCTTTGCCGTTATAGGGGGCTCCCTCCTTTAGAATCTATGATTCTTATTCTTATTCTTCTTATTTGATGATTTGATATGGATGGCCAACCTAATATATATATCTACCCTAAAGCTACGTTGGTGAAGAGACGTGATGGTTCACGTTATTAAGGGTTGTGATGGTTCACTTTATAAGTTAATAATATAATAATTAAATGATTAATAATACTAACTAATAATGTTAGGATCGAGGATCCTAACACTGGCTTCATGGCCGCGGGAGAATAGAACTCACCATGTGAAATACATTCAAAAAGTGAAACTTACCACTTATACACGAGGGCATTCGTGGAGATCCCCATAACCCATGCCAATATGGAATATATATCATGATTTTTAAACAATTTCAAGGGCTTGTTAGTGTAGTTTGTGTGTGTGTGTGTTTTTGAATAATCCCACGTTAATTATGTTGTGGGACTTGAGTGGTTTATAAACCCCAACACTTGTCATACTCTTTGTCAATGGGGTAGTAGGCTTAAAGGTGCAAGTCCTTGGTACCATTTTGTGGGATTCCTCACCCCTATTAACATCGAGTTTGGACATGTGTGTGGGGGGTTGGCCTTCTTGTTTTCTAACCGGTTAATGTGGTGATGCAAGTCTAGTGGCATATTCCATGATTTTGGAATTTCGTTCCACGTTAATACCTATCTATCTATCTTCTCGAACTAAACAAACAACTCTATCACATGGTTGTGAATAATCCCACATTAATTATGTTGTGGGACTTGAGTGGTTTATAAACCCCAACACTTGCCATACTCTTTGCCAATGGGGTAGTAGGTCTTGAACTTAACCTAGTTGTTAGGCAAAAATTAATAACCCTATCAAATGGTTTAAAGGTTCTTCACATTTGAACTTAAACTCATCTTTAGGTAAGTTTTCTTAATTTTTGTCACCAAATAAAATTAGTGGGAAAAAATTATGAGACCTATATAATTGAGTAGTTATTAATTTAAATAATAAAAGTGAAGTTTTTTTAAAATATATATATGTAAACAAATAAATGAAAGGGGAGAAATTTGAACCTAGGTCTCTTCAAATATAAAGTTAAAATATAATGTATAAATATTTGATGACCATTTATTATAATAGAGAATATGAGAGAGGAAATACAATTTCTCACCCAAAATACCCACATTCTATTGAATCTAAATTTGTCCAAAAATTTGTGGATGAATTTCTATGAAACTTTATTATATGCTTTGTTCGTTTCTAAATTTGATATCATTCTTTTCTTATTGTGATTATTCCATCCATGTTTTGTCCTCCTTGGACATATCCTCTTATTGTTCTAATATTATATTTGGAAGATTTTTTTCCAACCTTAATGCTATCAACTTTGTGATGATTTTATATATCCGCAACATGTGAGGGGAGAGATTTGAACCTAGGCCTCTTGATTTCAATTGGAGAGTTTTAATTACCCACTTGCTCTCCAACTCCTCTACATGACCGGACAGGTGATTCACACATTAATATATGTAATTTTGAGGAAAACAAAAGCTCAATAAAACATACAAGAGATAATTGTGAAAATTCATTACTATAGAGTTTGAGGAAATCAAATTTACACATATTAAAGGAAAGAAACAAATGTGTAGATAGGCTAGCCAATAGAGGGGTTTTAATTGAGGGAAAGAAACAAATGTGTAGATAGGCTAGCCAATAGAGAGGTTTTAATTGAAGATCATGAAGTTAAATTTCTCGTAATTAAAGGAAGTAGTAAGTTTACTTGAAATTGACAAAAAAAAAATGTTGACTATCTAATTCGAATAATGATTAATATTTACATTAATGTTTTCCATTTGTAATATTTGTTTTATTTTATAACATTAATGTGCTTTCATATAAATTATTTATTATAATTTTTATGTTTGCACTTGTACTTCAATACAAAAACTAGCAATCTAGATCTGGTAAAGCAGATTATGATAGTGCGATGTTTTGGAAATATTACATTAATAAGATACAATGCATAGATAATAGAGGTCAAGTTTTGGTATTGTGAAAGTTGTAGGAAAATATGAGAATCTTAAATTTTGGAATATTTGTATTTATAGAAACTCAATTGAGATGAGAATTAAATTTGTTTATAAACTCAAGCTCTAAAGAAGAGAGTTGTGATTGGGGTTGGGACCCAAGTACAACCCCTTGTTTTCTAGAAAAAACAAAATTAATTTTGAATTAAAATAAATAATGGTATCATCTAATAAAATATATATAAATAGAATTAAAATAGTTTCATTTGTATTATATAGCGTAAGAGTGCAATGTTATTATAATAACTTCATGATTATATATAGACTATTTTAGCAATATTTTAACCTAGTCTTCTATAAAAAGTTTAAGAATTTAATCAGTTGACTCCATATAACATTTGGTTTTAATAAAAATTATATTATATTATATTATATATAATATTTTTTAAAGTTATTTATTTTATTGAAAAGACATGATAAATATTATATTAAAAAAATATATTTTTAATTATAATATAGTTTAATAGTTTTAAAGATAATTTTTTATTTTTTTAGATTTGGTTAATGTGAGAAACCCTATTGAAAAGTTTAAAAATTTAAACAATTGACTCAATAACATTTGGTTTTGATAAAAATTATTATTTATATATAATATTTTTTAAGTTGAAGATATATGCTTTTAGATATTCTTAGATGGATTAAGAAAGTCTTTGTTGTAATATGAAATTAATATGGGGAAGAGAAGAGATGGGAAGGAGTTTGGAGGGCGAGTGTGTGTTGCATTAGTTAAAAAAGAATTATTTTGAGTTGACAAAATTTACAGGTAGACTTGTTTTAAATACCTTTTAGTTCTTTGGGTGATGTTGAGTAGCTTTTGGTGCATGTTATGTGTATATGTTTTAGTGGAAACAAAATATCACTTCACTTAAAGATAAAAATATACATAATAGTATTCTTTGATATGCAAATATTTCCTGTTGAGGGCAGCGAAGGCGAGCATAGCAGTGCTAGGGCATCAAAGTAAAAATATTTTAATAGTGTCATAGAAGTGTTAGGGCAACAAAGGGAAGTGTAGCAGTGCGAGGACATCGAAGTAAAAATATTTTTACAGTTTCACAGTAGTGCTAGGGCAGTGAAGTAAAAATATTTTAACAGTGTCGTAGCAGTGCTAGGCCAGCGAAGGCAAGTGCAGCAGTGAAGTAAAAATATTTTAATAGTGTTGCAGCAGTGCTAGGACAACAAAGGTGAGTGCAACAATGTTTAACACGTGGTTTAAAAGATGAGTATTGTGTGGCGACTTTCAGGTGGACAACGCAAAATACTATTACGACCATAAAAAATGAACAGCGTGCTTGGATCATTGTGACGATTACCAATTCCATTATGTAAAATAAATGATAGGCTTTACCAAATCGATGACGACAGTACGAACCCTGAGCAACCAGTGGTTTCCATCTCACATCGGGTTAACAACAACAAGACAATGTGGTTTGAACCCTACACTTGCCAGTTATTAAAAATAGTGGCTATAATCAAGTCCCCTATGTAACAAAAAAAAATGATATCCACTCTGAATCAATAGCACTTCACACAAAGAAAGTAATAGAAATTAAAATCAGATGTCTTATATGTGCAGTTTCCAAAATTATTCCAATATCCACCCTCTATCGGGAGCTAAATCCAAACGTAGAATAATAGCCTACAGACAAAACAGAGAATTTGATAGAAATATAAGATAGAAAACATACATAGAGAGAAATCTAGAATTAGAGCCAACGTTTCTTTACATTCATAGCAGAATTCATGTGCAACAAGTCTCTAGCAAAACGCCCATCATATTACATTAGAATTGCTAGCTTTTATAGAGGATTCTACCTTTGAAACATAAATGCACACGCACAAAACATCGTGATGGTAGTAAATATAGGATTTCGGCACTCATTAAATAGTAATGAGGCATGGCTTGGATTCGGTGACTCATGAAGAAGTGGTTGCATGGCTTTAATGCGACGATATGATTTGCCTGCTGCACCACCTCCTCACTTGTTGGAACCACCTCAACGAAAGATTGGATTCTGAGATCTAGGAAAATCAAATCCAAAAGCTTCTTGGATCAACTATAATTAAATTGGTGAGGGTGTGCCTTCTTTCACTTTTGGGAAGTATTTTTGAGGAATTTTGACTGAGGCAAGGGAGCTAGACTAAAATAGGTATGTTACGAATGTAGGCCCCACCTACGTTTCACTGTTTTCTGGCCCAAAATGGGTTTAGGCTCCAAAACTATGGCAAAACGACTTTGCTATCTTGAGAGTAGCACCGATGTGGAAAAGTCAAAGGTACTTTCTCTCTCACTAGGCACGAAATTGCCTTACACTGGAAAACAGGAGCGAAAGCACCTTGCTGCTTTAGGAGGGGCGCCAAAGTGGAAAAGTCAAAGGCCATTTTACCCAAGCTTTCTCCAAATTTGCTTTGCGTTGGAAAAATGGAGCGAAATTCCCGGTCCACGCTTAGAATTTTTTCTATTTGATGGGTTGCACTTTGGAAAAGTCAGTCTATTTTTCTCCTTCTACCCTGAAAGGAATTGCGCTTGGAAACTTGAGCAAAATGCCTTGGGCCCCACCTACGTTTCTCCCAGCCTTTAGCCTGAAATGGGCTTGTGCTCTTGATTTGGGCAAAAATACTTTGGGCCCCACACTACCTTGGAAGTTTGAAACAAGTTTACGTTGACCTTGAGGGCTGGTCAAAGGCGTTTTTGCCCAAAAGAATCTCTAAACTGGGTTGCTCTCATGATTTGGGATAAAACATAATTGGGTCCCACTTACAATTCTCTTTGAAACTGAATTTGCGTTGGCCATAGGAAAAGATAAAATAGGCCTTTTCGCCCCTCCTTGTCCCAAAATTGATTTGCGCTCTTACATAGGGGTGAAACAGAACTGGGCACCACACTGTGTTGAAGCAGATTTACACCAAGTGTTAGGACAAAATGAAGGCATTTTCACCCAGTTTAATCCAAAAAAGACTTTGTGCTCTCCAGTCGGTGCGAAAAGACCTGGGCCCACTTAGTATTTTTCTTTTAAAACTGTAGTTGTGCTCAGTCAAGGCCCAAAATTACCTTGTGCTCTCCTACAGGGGTTAAACAGAATTGGCATTACTTATGTTTTCTTCTCCAAAGTTTGGTTTTGATGCTTTCTATCCCGAAATGGGCATGTGTTTCACTCCTTCCTCAAAACCAATTTTTGCTTGAGGATCTGGTGCGAAACTACCCTTGCCTTCGAAAAGAGAAAGCCTCTACATGATGATTGAACAAGGAAAACTGCACACTCCCTTGGGCACAACCAACAAATTCTGATAGAAAAAATAAGAAAGAGAAAATACATTTTGAACAAAGAACAAAGCTTCAGGGAAGAAGAAATTATAGAAAATAGCAAAATATTTACAAAGGAAATCAATGTGGCAGGGATGCCAACATCTCTCGCGGCTTGCAGGGGGATTGAGCTCACATCAATGTGAATATCCTAGGCCTTATATGTTGGGATCAGAGTCATCATCACTATCCTTTTCTAAATGCTCGCTCATGGTAATAGAATCTTCCTCTAACTTCTCCCTTGTTGTTTCTTCCTCTTCTTCTTGACGCTCATGGTCTTCTTCTTCTTAGTGCTCATGGTCCTCTTCTTATTTTTGGTCTTCTCTTTCCCTTTGGTCTACCTCTTGTGCTCGACCTCATTCCTGTGCTTGATCTTCATGCTACTAAATAGGTTTTGATCACGGGAGATGCTCTTGGATAAACTTTTAAGTTACATGGACTAGGGCCCAGGCATCTTCTTTAATTGTGCCATGATCTTGGAGCTCCCTAACCAGGTATTCAAAGGTCTCAAGTTGATCTATGTCAACGTAGTTAGCTCTCTAGATGAGGTCTACCAAACAAGATTCAATGCATGCAAACCTGGTTATTAACTACATCACCTAATGCTCTAAAATAGGCTCCTCCCAACCGTTAATCTTCGAGGTATCACTTTCAAAGGTGTCTCAAGTTGGCTTCAACTCTTCTTTTATCAAAACAGATTCTTATTTGTTAATGAAGCCAGGGAAACTGAGCTATACGAGAGTTTTGAAATACATCAGAGAAACGTGCCTTTCCCGCTCAAATGTGTTCATCAGCCTTCTCGCCTCTTAGGTTGTTTCCAATTTTGTGAAGTAAGTCCACAATGTTACATTCGTATTTGCCCATGACCGAGCAAGCGGGCACATTGGAGTAAGCTCGAGGTCCATTTTTTCTAGGGTTTGCACCTTCATGGCCAACTCCAACCATTGATAAATATCCTTTTTAGCATCCTCCATGATAGATGCGCCATAAGTGACTGATTGCTTAGTCTTGCAAATGAACGATAGGACTACTATTGCTTTGTGTGCCCTTATTCGAAAGTTGGTCAGGAAGCAATGGTGAACCTCCTTAATACGATCTTTTAAAAAGACCTTGGTTTGCCCTACTTTTATTGTCAACTGGGTTTGTAGTTCTTGAACCTGAGCATTCAGGGCTTGCAACTGGTCCTCTACTTCTACATGCGCTTTGAGGTGTTATTCATTTTCTTTCTTGTAATTTTTTACCACTTGCTTTAAACTGATCATGCACTGCTGCAACTGTTCGGACCTAGACTATGCCTCTTCGAGATGCACCCTTGTAAGCACCAAGGTTTCCTCAAGCTCTACGTTCTTGGACTCAACCTCGTAGAAGTGAGCTTTGTAATGCTTCCCATGTAAATAGATGGATCCCATCTCAACCTGGATATTCCCCATATTATCCATTACATTGATTGTTCTCATGTCTTCGACCATATGACAGTAGGAATAATCCGTTGGCGTCATCTCCTCTAATGGATTTTGGACCTTGGGCTCTTTCTCCATTTTGTGGAGTTGCATATTCTACGGGTCAAACATAGCTCTCTTTTTCACCTGTGCTGGAGCCCGTGCATTTTTTATTTTCTGCCTCTTAAGCCAGGTCGAGGAATTCTATTGTGCCCAATGTAAACTCTTCGTAATTGGGCCCTCCTTTAGAACTTCCAACTACATTTCCATTGGTTCTTGCACTCCAAAGAGTGGCATGAAGGGGAACAAAGCTTGTTGTGGGTTAGCTTTGATAGCCAAATCAAGAGTAGTCGGGTTATCGATTGTAGTGACCTTAGGAGATGATGGGGTTCGAATGATCATGAATCGAGGTGCTAGGATCTAGGGTTGGAATATCAAGAGGCTTCACTGTTGCTACAACTGAGTCGGTGTGAGAGGGAAAAAATAAGTCTAGATTGAGGACAATGACATATGCAACAACTAGATTAACAAAAACTTGAGGAGGGGTAGGGACGAACGTTGTAGGAAACACAAACACATTAGAGACAGAAGCAAAGGAGCTAAACGTTTGAGAAACATGAGGGAGCATTGAGGGGATCTATGACTAGGATGCAGGGAAAGACGTGATAGACATAGGGACACTAAATGCGAGATGGATGGAAATGAGAGTTTTGGCATTGGGAGGAATAGTTTCCAGAGGCACAAAAGAGAGAGAAGAGGAAAGAGAAAATGTACCTGAGGGCTTGGGTGCTGCTAGAGCTAAAATGGTGAATTATTGCATGATGGGGATTTCTTCTCCATCTTCTTTTTTTGATGCTTTTGCTTCCAGGTCAATAAACTCTATCTCCTATCACGCTTGTTGCACTTGAACAAGAATTTTAGGAACAGTTGTGTCCATGGATTTCGATGTTGCAAGAGGGTTCATGCCAAAAGGTCAAACTAAACCAGACCAAGGCTTCTTCGCAACATGAGGGAGAAAATTTTCTACACCAGTGCTCCTCTTCTTTGGATTTATGTCTTCTTTAAAGAGCGGATGCTTGCCCTTCTCCTTGAAAAGTGGGTCTTGATCAGTGTGTTGCCCTTGTACTTCCATCGCATCTTCTACTCTACTAGGTATTTGAGTACTTCTAAGCACAATGTTAGCAAGCAAGATGAGCTGGTAAGTGTCAAAATGCACATCATACGCATCAAATAAATTTTGGTCCAATACAAGCAACTGATCGGATGCCTCCTTTCCATTGTGGACCCTCATGATCCACTAGTTTGCAATTTTTTCATCCGACCAGTCAAGAATTTTTCTCTTTATCACCTTAAACCCTTCATCATCATGGGAATGTGTCGGGTTTTGTGCAAGGTCGTACTCAGCCTCTATCGTGTATAATTCATGCCACGGGGGAAGTGACATCATCCTCTCCACGTGCCATTCTAGGTTGCACCCTAAGGGTGTATCGCTCCAAATTTTTCACACCCTTACCTTCAGGCTATAGGATCCGTGCCCGAAAGGGGGATGTGAAAAGGATGGCACGGTACCTCGGACTGAGAGGCCTTGCGAAGGTCCCGCCTCTCGAGGGAGGTGTATTATGGTGATTTTTCGATGGATGGTGGGTTCACCAGGAAACATTTAATGGCGCTTTCCACGCCTAGGTTGGGAATGTGTTTTATGTGTTCAGTTTTATCCTTAAACATTCAAGTCCTAGGTTTGGCCAAAATGCATCTAAGCTATTCTATATGAAATGCAGATTTAAATGAATACAGAGAACAAAATTAGGACAGAAAATAGAGAAATTAAGCAAGATTAAAAAGTCATACCTGATCCGGATGTCTGATGAAGATTCTGATTTTTGAAGCAGTCAGGATCGCCTCTGATTTGACAGGATCGTCTGCTATCAAACAAGATCATTTGAGATCTGACGAATTCATCAGACAAATTCGTCAGAGACCTGCAAACAGAGAAATAGGTGCAAAACACAGAAAATACAACAATGCTAACATAGGGAAACAATGTAAAATGACAATAACAATATCAAACTGAAAATTATAAACAGAAACATGAATGCATTATACCGATTTAATGACAATTATAACTTAATTATGCATTTGATCTAGATGGGTGAACTCCAAAATGCAAGATAGCAAAAAATAATAAATAAACTAGCTAATTGCAGAATAAAACAACAGATTGAAAAGAGGAAAAAATGCAAACTCTGGGCACTGATTGCCCCCAATGATGATTGCAGTCAAAATCATCTCGCATTGATACGAAATCGTCTCGAATTCGACAGGATCGCCTCCGATCTGAACAGGATCGTCTACGACGATGTAAGCTTGCTCCGGCTGAAAAATACTAAGGTACCTGCAACAAAATTTGGATAGAACTAATGCAAATAGCAATTTAGGATGTCTTAATGCGTGTGAAGTCAATTTACAGGAAATATCAGCCAGGGGGATGCTAAGGGGAGGGCTTAGGATTAAATAGGCTTAGGAGGGAGGTTAGGAGGTTGGAGATCATCCCTATTTGGGAGATCTCCAACGGGGAGGGTCTCTAACGACGCAGACACGCTTCTGCCCGGATTAGAGACGCCGTTGGAACAGAAGACTAATTGTGAAAAATCAGTTTTGGGACAAGATCGTCTGGACGTCCTAGCCCAGACGAAATCGTCCGATCTGAGGCGATATCGTCTGATCGACGACGATATCGTCAAACGGTCAAAACAAACTCTAAAAATGGCATGGGAAATGAGGAAACGGATTAAGCGACGGTTTGGGAGCGGTTTTGGAGGTTAAAATTTGAATTTGAATTATTTACTAGAGTAATTGTAATTATTAAGGTTTTACTGCGCCAATTTTAGGGTGCTACATTTTGCCCCCTCTTTAGCGAATTTTTTGAAGAAAATGCGTTAAAGATGAGTTCTTCTCGATCTACGAGAAAGCAAAAATTATTCCCATTTTTAGGCGACGATTCTTGGTCGAATCGTACGACAGATTACTATGGTGCCCCCTCCGTGTTTTTACCCAAATCGAACGTTTGAGGTAAAAACGCGAAAAAGCAAAATTTTAAAATGTTTTTAATTGTGTTTTGAATAAAATTAAGAAAAATAGGGTAAAACCCTAATTCATTTTTACTGTTCATTTTTCTGGTTTTTAGAGCTCTGCAAGCAAAAATGGTGGAGACAACGCACAAATCGACAGAGGTCCGACGCGGGCTACGGGTAAGAGTCTAAACTTAGCTTAGAATGGTTTAAGTTGAATTTACATGCTTTTTAGGTGAATTTTAAATAAATTTTGAGCATCGCGGCCATTTTTGGGCCGTCGACGTCATCAGGACGAAATCGTCTCGATTTTCGCTCGATTTCAAGAAATCGTCTCAAGTTCGCCGATTTCGTCTAAGGGCGAAATCGACGAAAGGGGGACGATTTCATCAAATAAGGGACGATTTCGGCTTACGAAATCGGAGATGATTGTGCTCAAATTTGGGACGATATCGTCCAATAGTGGACGATATCATCATTTGTATAAAATTGAACTGATTTTAACTTGCATTATTAATCACTTGAGTTTTTATTAATGATTTTTTTTTGTTTTGTTGTTTATGTTGCAGAGAGGTTTACTAAAGAGCAGAGAATGGAAATACGATGGGTTGAGAGATGACTTGGCCGCTCTATCATAGGCAGAGCGGGATCAACTAGCTCAAGCCGGCTTACAACATGTGGCAGAGATGCCACAAGTTTCTACAGACATGGGGCTACTGATAGCCTTGGCAGAGAGGTGGTATCCGGGTTCTTCCTATTTTTGGTTACCTATAGGGGAGATGACTCCCACATTGGAGGATGTATGGAGGATTCTGAGGATCCCCATACAAGGATGGTTGATCACTCCTACGGCCAATCAGGGCCATGCTATGATGCGGTTGTGTGGCGATCCGAGCTTCGCCCTGGAGAAGGGCGGAGTGAACATCGAGGCACTGCGTCAGATGCCTGGGGCATCCAGACTCACACAGGTTTTGGCCGAAGTGGTAGGTGGACTTCTGCTGTGCCACCAGAGCGGGTGCAGGGTACCATGGGTGCTAGCAGATGTGATCTACGACATGCGTGACCATGGTTACAGATTCTCTTGGGGCAGCTTTGTTCTATGCCGACTGTACAGGATCCTGCATGGGGTCGTGTACAAGGGCGACCGATGTCTGGTTATGACATCGCTACTACAGGTTTGGTGCTGGGAGCACATTGCAGTGCGAAGGCCGATAGGGCTTCCTTTGATAGGGATTGATGGGGAGAGGCCCCGAGTTTTCTACTGGTGGCTCCGAAGAGGGTCACAACGACGGATTGATCTGTCGATGTCCCGGAGACTACTGGATGACCTTGTCCCAGACCAGATCACCTGGAGGCCTTGGAGGGATCATCCAGGGTGGGCCGAGGATGGACAGGAGCTGGCTCACATCAGGCAAGTCTGCTGGCTGAGGATGGAGAGGGGAGAGGTGGAGCTCCACCGCTACGACCGAGTTTTGTGATAGTTCGATCTATAGTAAGGGATCCCATCTCTCAGGGATTACGAGTTTTCTCGGACTATCCGGGATAACACTACGGTCAATGAGGCTCTAGATATGCAGCGCTTCTAGAGTCAGGACATAGATGATGCCCCCATTCAGCCAGTGGATGGGGATGATGCAGGGGTAGCCGACGGCTATGATGCTTGGTACGTAGGCATCCGCCCTCCTCGGATGACGAGGGCTCAGGGTCCGATTCATGCAGTTGTGCATCGGATGGGGAGGCGGCGCCAGGCGGCTATTGAGGCGGCCCAGGGTCATGACGAGAGAGAGCAGAGGAGACCACAGGCTTAGGAGAGGCCACGGCAGTGGGAGAGGAGGGAGGAGAGACCCCCTTCTCCATAGAGAGAGAGGCCACCATCGCCCGATAAGGGCAAGGGTGTTGACACTAGGGAGAGCAACGAGACAACGACTCTCCGAGCGAAGACAGTCCATCTCCAGGCATAGGTGCAGACCTTGCAGGAGGAGGCTGCACGACACCGAGCTGAGGTGACACAGCTCAGAGATGAGATTGCACGCCTCAGAGCATGGGGCGGAGGGGCGAGCACTCGGGAGCTAGCACGGGCTATTGCCCAAATCACTTTTTACCAGACATTATACTACTAGATGGTGCCAGAGGAGGAGAGATTACCACTGTCGGCTAACATCGCGGATCCGATCAGGATTGGGTCATCGAGGACTTCATCCCGATCCATGACTAGGACTCGCAGTACCACTCATACTACGATGGGGCCACCCCGTCCACCTCAGGGCGGGGGAGGAGATGAGGCTGAGAGCTCGAGGGGTTCTCGAGGCTAGACTACTGCACTGCACTGTACAGATTGAGACATAGTTTTTATTATTTTTGATAGAGGATTGAGTATGCCGAGGTACAGATTGTGGCATACCGATCCAGTTTTGATATGATGTATATATATTTGTGATATATATAGATGAGATATTTTTTGATCATATGACTTGTGTCTTATGTATTTTTATGATGCTTTTATGTTTGATTGATTGATTTGATGATTGGATTGAGGATTCATGTAATTATGTCATTGGAAATATTATAATTGAAATGTCATGCTTGAAAAATTTAAATGAAATAATCTGATGGAACAAATTGGTTGTTTGTGATGTGATGTGATAAAAAATAAAAAGGGACTTCTAACAATAATTTCAAAGGACATTGTCGCTATTATAGACCATTTCATGGAGTCACCGCTCACTCGGTCGTCAAGCTAATCCCAGTATAGAAATATTGTTAAAAGTAAAAGAGTGCTTAAGAGACTGCCTTAAGACTTTGGTGCAATGGTGCAAATGATGATGATGATGGTTTGTTTTCAGATTTTCATAAAAATAGTATGCATGAAATAATGTTAAAATGATTTTTGCTAGGCATAAATTCCTAAGTGTGATAAATTTTTTGGATAATTCCCTAGGAATTATACCATCATTGCAAAATTGAAGGTTGACATAATGACATGAAATAGTGATAATGTGCATGCTTTTAAAAGCATAATTGTATAACAGAATGATTTAAGTCATATGGTTTTCATGATTTTTAAATAAATGGGGAATAAAAATTGGTACAATGGTTTGCGCTAGGCATAGAATATGTAGGTATAGACTTATACCATCATCGCGAAATCCAAAAAGAGATAGTTTTATTGCATGGTTGATTTTTAATAAATAGAAAATATGAAGATGAGGACTTGCGCTAGGCATAAAATTCCAATTTTGGTTTTGGAACTATACCATCGTCACGAAAGTCGACAATATATATATATATATTTTTTTTTTTTTTTTTTTTTTTTTTGTGTGTGTGTGTGTGTTTTGATTGTATGGTTTTGAAAGAAATTTTGATCTTTCTGATTATGCATGTAGTTGTCTTTATACTAAACAACTGTACTTTAAAGAAGAAAATGAATTTATTCCAAACAATTTGCAAAAAATATTTCAAAGTATCTTAAAGACAAAAGTTAGATTTATAAGGAATCCCATGTGCATATGTGAATTCATTTCCAATCTTGATTTATCATAATGATACACAAAATCTCTCAAATATAAAATGTGTGTGCAATTGCTATGTTCATTTACCAGCTTTGAGCAAGATAATATGATACAAGTGATTTGAATGAACCAAATAAGTGTTCATTAACCATGATGTAGATGCATATAACCATACTAGACTACTATGTAAGTCGGATTATCAAGAGCTAGCTAATCCATAAGCAGACATAGGTCTTATACAAAAGAAGGTCGCTAATGTGACAGACATATCGCCACGCTAGGAGTTACCCAAGGCCAAGCAGGTTGGGCACAAACCACCTGTTATGGGGCTTACCTCACAGTTTTCGAATAATTGAGAATTCCAGGGATTCAAGCTCATCAACCCTTCTTTTCTTTTCAAAGGGTAGGGAAAGGGATTTTATTGCTTTTTGCTTTTGCTTTCTTTTGTATTTTTGCTTGATTTTTGAGATAATGCTTGAAACATTGCTGTAATGATATAAAATAACATTTTTCTTTTTCTCTTTTTCTTGAACTTTGCTTTTTCTTTTTGTTCTATGCTAGGGATACTTGCTCGGATTAGCTGTAGAGCAAGGGATTTTTATTCTGGGTAGGGGTGAGCTTGTCCTTTTGCCAATTCTCAAAGATTCTAGACCATGTGCATGATAGGATAGCAGGGGAAACTTTTCGCTCAAGAAACCACTTCTACTATGTAGCAAAGCATGGAAATTACAAATATAATCATTTTATTGTGAAAAGATGTGCTTGGTTTAAGTAAATAACAAGATCAATTCTCTCGTGCTCAAACTTTATTTAATTGAATTTTGTGGACTTTGATATAAGAGAGATTAGTAATCATGCCGTATAAAATCAAGATATTTATTTTTGTGTTTGTGAAAGTGAGGGATTCCAAATAAATGCTAATTTATCCAAAATAATTTGAAACATATAACTGCAATATTTGTAAGAAGATATATATATAAATACTTTTTGAGAAGTTTTGAGAATGTTGACTCTCTCTTTCTTCTTTATGTTGTTTTGGTTTCGAAAGAGTCAAGAATATTGTTGTTTTGTTTTTTTTTTATTATTATTATTTTTTTGTTTTTGAAAGAATTAACAAGTGCCATAAATAAATACAACAAATAGTTTTGAAGATTTTGATGATTATGAATGTTTTTGGTGTTTTTGAATTTATAAATTGAAAGAAATACAAGATAGTGATTTTGAAATATTTTAAACAAATATATACAAGGATGAAATGACCAAATTTATACATAGTAACGTTTAAGATGCAAAATGTTCATGGGTTCTTTAAGTTCTTTACCATCTAAGGTAGATAATTTGTATGCTCCCGATTCAAATTTAGCAGTGATAATGTATGGTCCAAGCCAGTTGGGCTCAAATTTACCTTTAAGGTCCTTAGTTGCATTAGTATTTTTTTATTTTCTTTTAAAACAAGGTCACCGATCTCAAAGGATCGATGACGAACTTTTTTAGCATATGATCTTTTAAGCTTGTTTTGGTAGGCACGGAGATGCTCCAAAGCATTGATGCATTTTTCATCTAGGAGTTCCAGCTGACTGAGTCTGCTAGCTCGATATTCATCTCCTACTTCGGTATCTTGAAGTAGTAGAGCCAAAGAAGGAACTTCTAATTCAAAGGGAAAAACGGCTTCAACACCATAAACCAAAACAAAAGGTGAAGTTCCAGTGGGGGTTCGAACACTAGTTCGATAGGCCCACAAGGCTGGATATAACTGAATGTGCCGATCACGGCCGCTTTATTGACCAATATTTTGAGAATTTTGATTAAGGTTTTGTTAGATGCTTCTGCTTGACCATTACCCCGAGGATAATAGGGAGTGGACCAACGATGTTGAATCTTATATTTTTGGCATAATTTTTTAACATCTTTATTTTTGAAACAAGTTCCATTATCGGAGATGAGATTTGCAGGAATTTCGAACCTACAAATGATTTGATTAAAAATAAATTTAGAGACTTGTGTGCCAGTGCAGGAAGCTAAAGGCATAGCTTCAACCCACTTCGTGAAATACTCAATGGCGGTTATGATGAATTTGTGTCCATCAGATGACACAGGATTGATTTTGCCAATAATATCTAAACCCCATTTTGAAAAGGGCCAAGGAGATGAAATAGCCTGCAGTTCTTATGCAGTGCATGGACAAGGTCAGCATGTTTCTGCACTTGTCACAATGGCGCACATAATCATGTGCATCATTCTCCATGGTAGGCCAAAAGTATCCTATCCTAAGGAGCTTTTTAGCAATGACACTACCACCGAAGTGTCCTCCACAAGATCCATCGTGGGCTTCACTCAAGGCTGATTTGGATTCTTCTAAATTCAAACATCTTAATAGGATACCTTCAAAAGATCTCCTATATAAAGTATTGCCAATTATTACAAATCGACTTGCTCGTCTACGTAATAACCGACGCTGGTTTCTATTAGAATTGGCAGGGAAAGTCCCATTTTGGAGAAAATCAAATATATCCGTATACCAAGGTTCAGGAGTAGTTTCATTGATTAGAAACACATCCAAAGGTTCTAAGCATGACTTATTTGAAGCGGGTTCCTGGAGTCGACGAATAATGATAGTGGCATATTCGTCATCTAACTCCAAGGGCAGGAGAGATGCAGCTGCGGCCATAGCATCACCGCACGGTTGCAAGTTCGAGGAATAGCTTCCAAGGTAACTTGATCAAATAGAGACATTAATTGTAAAACATAGGCTTTATATGGGCGTAGTTTATCATCTCTGGTCTGATAAACTTCATTAATTTGGTTTATAACAAGTTGAGAATCACCAAAAACTAACAGATGTTTAATTTTTAGCGCTAAGGCAGCTCGTAATCCAAGGATTAGAGCTTCATATTCAGCAGTATTGTTGGTGCAAGCAAATGTTAATTTGAAGGACAGAGGAATAAGATGTTTTTGTGAGGATATTAAAATAATACCCGCACCAGCCCCACTCATGCATCGGGCTCCATCAAAGTATAAGGACCATTGTTCAATATGGTCTGCCTCTAATTGAAGGCATTCATCAGGAAACTCAATGATGAGGGGATGGGTAGACTCTAAGGGTGCAACAACTAATTGATCTCGCTATGATTTGACCCTTAACGGACTTCTGTCCTATGAATGTGAGGTCAAACTCGCTTAGAGCAAGAACCCACTTGGCTGTGCGACCCGATAAATAAGGTCGACTCATGAGATACCTCAAGGGATCATATTTAGCAATGACATAAGTTTTCTGACTAAGCATATAATGGCATAATTTTTGCATAGCAAACACGACTGCTAGACATAGTTTTTCTAATGTTGTGTAGCGGGTTTCATAACTGATGAAGGTTCGGCTAATATAATAATTAGCACGTTCTCTCTTCTCATCATCAAGCTGAGCTAACATAGCTCCTAAGGCAGAATCTAAAGCTGAAATATACAGGAGAAATGGGCGATCAGGTCTAGGCGGTGAAAGCACAGGTGGGTTAAGGAGGTATTGTTTGAGAAGTTCAAAAGCTTCTCTACATTCGTCGTCCCAATTAAAAGGGACATCCTTCTTAAGAAGTTTAAGAAAGGGACCGGTTTTGTCCGCCAACTTATCGATGAAGCGACGGATGGCTTGAAGCTTACCTTGTAAACTTCGTAACTCAGATATATTAGTAGGTGCGGGCATATCACTGATAGCCGCAATCTTGAGAGGGTCGATTTCGATACCACGTAAAGAAACTAAAACCCCTAATAGTTTACCGGACTTAACTCCGAATATGCATTTGGCTGGATTTAATCGAATAAGATATTCTCGTAATCGATTAAAAACTTTTCTCAAATCATCTAAATGATTATCTTCATTAATAGAGCGAGCTATAATATCATCTACATAATCATGTAGGATATCATGCATCATATCATGAAAAATATAAGTCATAGCTCGTTGATAGGTTGCACCTGCGTTCTTTAAGCCAAATGGCATCACTTTCCAACAAAAGGTACCCCAGGGGGTAATAAAGGTTGTTTTAGCCTGATCTTCAGGAGCTATCCGGATCTGATTATAACCGGAGAATCCATCCATTAAGGACATCATCCCACTCCCGAAAGTAAATTCAATGATTTGATCCATGTTTGGAAGAGGAAAATCATCTTTAGGGCATGCAACATTAATATCTCTAAAATCTGTGCAAACCCTAACTTTGGTGGCTTCTTTCTTGGTGACTGGAACTACATTTGAGATCCATTCAGCATAATCAATAGCTTGTATAAAAACAACATTCAGGAGTTTTTCTAACTCCCCTTTGACTAGCAGAGCCACTTTGGGATGCATTTTTCTAAGTTTTTGTTTAACAGGTTTAGCATCCGGATGGACCACTAGGTGATGCATGACTACATAAGGGTCTAGACCTGGCATATCTTCATATGTCCAAGCGAAGACATCTTCATATTCTTTAAGGAATGCAATGTATTGCTCTTGTTTTTCTTGACTTAATTCTGATCCAATATTGATTATGTGAGGACTATCCTCAGCTCCAATATTAATTTTAATGACGTTTTCTACCTCCATGTGTAGATCTCTTTCAAAATTAGGTGGGGCGGGTGAAACGCCCAATTCTTGTAATTCTTGTAAGGTTAATTTGGATAATTCATCTTGAGGATTAGTGGCCTCAAGTTGGGCTATAGTTGGTATAGAACCATCAAAATAAAATCCATTGTGTAACATCTCTTCAACGGAGACATCGTGGAAGATATCTCCTTCCAACTCCTCATCGGAGTCAACAATCATTTCAGGGTAAGCTATGGATAGCATGTTACATGTAAATGGCTGATTTTTTAGAGGCAAATCATCATGCCTATCCAAATAATCTTGATAACATATGAGTTGATCATCATCTTCAAAAGGAAAGGGTTGACCCTTACTAGGAAATAGGCCCACACCACAACGGGCAGGCCACGGTTCTACCTCGAAAGGTTCTTTCATGCCATTTTGGAAAGGTCCCAAGCCTTTCCCTTTATATCCCATTTTAAGCATTATGGGTTTAGCTTTAATATATTCATTGGTAAAATAACATCGAGCATATCCCTCATGATGAGTTTTGATATTTCGAGGGATTCTTCCCTGACTCATATCCTTTATAAATGAAGGCACAACTCCCGACTTGGTAAGTACTTCCCATAGGTTGTGGGAGGCCCAAAGTACGAGGAGATGGCGGCAAGTTATTTAAAAGAATTGAATCTTGCATGAAAGCATTTGTTTTTTCTGATATTAAGATTGTGGATAAATCTGGTAAAAGTTCATCATAAAGAGCATAAGATGTAGAAGGATCATTCCCTATATCTTTAGATGTGGAAGGTATGATAGATGTTGATAATGTGGAAGTGTTAAGAGATGGGTCTATAGGTTTTGAAATTATAGGGATAGAACATGAAGGATTGGTTGTAGATTGAAGATCTTTTTGAGGTTCTAGAGTGGTTTGTTTAGAAGATTGTTGATCTATATATGAGGATGAAATTAATGGAGGGGAAATAGGTGAAGCTATGGGTGTGTGTTTCACAGTTTTAGATGAAAAATAAGAATTAGGATGTGTGGATGACAGAGCAGGGCAAAATTGCACTCCAACAGGTTTCGCCAAAGCACACATATCAAAGGGTCTAGGGTCACCATGGATAGTGACCAACTGATTTTTAAATTCGAATTTAACACATTGGTGTAAAGTTGATGGGACAGCCCGCATTGCATTGATCCAAGGATGACCCAAGAGTATATTGTACGATGCGGGGCAATGTACAATAAACACGGTTGTATCTAGAGTTCGAGGACCAACTTGCAATGGGATGGTAATAACTCCACACGTTTCTTGTGTTTCGTCATTGAAAGCTTTGATAATCATGTCAGTTTTCTTCATTTCATCACTTCTAAAGCCAAATCGTTGGTAGAAGTCAAAAGTGCAAATGTTTAGAGATGAACCATTATCAATCGAGACTCGTTTAACAACTACATCTCCAATTAGAGCAGTAATATATAAGGGATTATCCTTATGTAAACCGTGTTGTGGGATATATTTATCCCGAAAGTCAATACAATCAACTTCTCGAGTGATGATAGTATTGGCCATGGCTTCAGGTTGAATGTTTTGAGGTACCATCATTTGGCTTAATGTAAGCATCAACTCATCCCTATGGGTAGGAGAAGATCTTAATAAATCCAAAAGGGAAATTCTGGCTGTAGTATTGGATAATTGCTCATTAATATTGTAAGGGGGTTTAGGTTGAACATTGGAAGCATGATTCCCTTTATTGGGATTTTTCAAAACAAATGGAGCTGATCCATCATTCTGGTTTGGTTCTTGTTGAGAATTTTGAGCCTGTTGTCGGGTAACGACTCCAATGGTACCTACAATGTTATATTGAAGACGTTGAACCGGTCTCGCTCGAGCATTTATGGCTTGTTCATTAGGGAGGAATTGATTAGAAGAAGGTCGAGTAGTAACTCTTCTAGGAAATGGTTCTTCTGGAACCATAGCATCTGTGATGGGTTGAATAGGATCTGATTCATTTTCAGAACTATTCGATTGGTTTGAAGTGATGTCTATTTCACTTTCAGTATCTGATTCTACATCACTAGAATCTGGAGTTTGAATATTATGTAGGGGCCTGGTCGTAACCATGGATAAGGTTGTGTCAAATATTTGAGGATCATGATTAAGTAATTGTCCACTAATAGTTCCTACATATCGGGTAGGAGGAGGAACATTATGATGTTCGATTTGATTGGCCACCTCTTTACCATGTCTTGGTAAAGGGTGTTGAAATATGTCTAATGATTGATTAGCATTTTGATTTTGATTTTGGGGAATGGTCTTTTGAGGATTATTAGGAGCATTTTGTTTAGGTTGGAAGGCTTGCACCTCCATTTCATTATTATCAATCAGATCCTGGTATTTTATGTTTCAACCTTTTACAAGCGTTGGTAGAGTGTCCAGGTCCTCTATGGAAATCACATAGTGTAAGTCACCTCTATATCCGGGTATAGTTGGATCAGGTTCCCGGATAGTTGGTAATTGGATCAAACCTCTTTCGAGTAATTGAGGTAAAATAGTTGATAATGGTTGATTCAATCTAGTAAATTCTCGAGGAGGCTTATCAAGCGGTTTCAATATAAATTTTTTTGTTGTTTTCGTTGCATTGATATTAGCAACATTTCTCTTGTCGATGACTCCGTCACCAACAACTTGTTTGTTTTTATATTGATTTCTGGATGTTTTCTCATCATCCTTCTTCCTAAGTTGGCCTCTCCTAATGAGGGCATCTTCTACTCTTCGAGCTAAATCTATAGCCTCGATCGAAGGTAGTTAAAGTAGCAGTTGATAGCTCATAAGATATTTGTTCTTGTAAATTATTAATAAAAATGTCCAACATTTCCCTATAAGGTAGCACAAAGTGCAGTTTTCCCGTCAACTGCCTCCATCTAGCTAAGAAATCGGCAAAACATTCATCCTTGTCTTGTTTTAAGTTGTATAAATCTTTAATGGTTACATGCCTCTCGATGTAGGCACTAAATTGATGGACAAAAGATTCAGTTGTTTCTTCAAAGTTTCTCAAAGAATGAGTGGGCAATTGATAGTACCACTCTAATGCCATTCCACCTAAACTTTTTGGGAACATTTTTAGTAATAGCAAGTCATCATGTGATATATCATGACATGCTATCCTAAACATGCGAAGATGCTCTATGGGATCTTCGGTTCCTTTATATATAGGCAGGATGGGCATGGGAAAATGCTTAGGGTATGGTTGTGCTACAACTATGGGATCCAAAGGTTGACTACATATCTCTCGATAATTGTACGAGGGACGATAAGGATCTATCTCGGTCCATACGCGAAGCTAACTGTTTCACCATGGCTTCCAGATTACTAGTTTGCCCACCATATTGGTTCGGTAGGGCATTGATATGGGATTTGTGAGCATATGATGGAGGGACATGAAGATTAGATGCTATGTTGCTATTGTGTAAATTGTTGGTAGGAAAGGTGTTATGAAGGAATTTTGAAGTTGTATTATGTTGTATTCCAGATTGTTGAAAATTGGTGTTTGGCTTCATTTTAGGTTTTTGTTTACTTGAAGCATATTGATCAATAGTTTGGCGAAGTAAAGCAGTGAAGGAAGTTTTCTTTTGTGTGGGAATGATTTTAGGCTCAATAACATGTTCCTTAGGAGGTTGGGTAACCTGTTGTTTTGGCATGTTTTGAATCATAGTGACCATATCTCTATTGGATGGTCCAACCTTATCACTTTCTTGATCAATGAAAGACAAGGGATTAGTGCGCACATCAAACATATGTTCCATGGCTGCTTGAGTGTCACTAATTTGCCCTTTATCAATACGAACTGCCATATTAAGAACACCAATGTTATTATGGAAAAATTTCCAGAAATGATCTACGTTGTCAAAAGCAATAGTTCCATTCGGAGCTACTCTAGGGGATGAGGATCCATCCTCTTTAACATTTTCTTCTTGTTCATTGTCTTCACCTAGGTCATCTTCTCGGTTGATCTAGAGTTTCTCCTTCCGAAATTGGATCTTCGTGAAGGACATTTGGGTCTCTAGTTTTATCTTCTAACCAATCTTCTTCTTCTCCTTCAGCTTTGTTTACCATTCCTAAGTTTAGGCATTGTGCTTAATTTAGATTTCAGCAAATATATATATATATATATATATATATATATATATATATATATATATATATATATATATATTATATATGCAACAAGCTTAAGAGGTATATATTAATTATATACCTACTACAATATTTAAAATGAAATGTTTTGGTTTTTGTTATGTTTTTTTAGTTTTTCTTTGTTTTTGTAATAATATTGTAAAGATAACAAACAACACAATAAATGCAAGAAATAATACTGAAAGTAATGATCTAGTTTTCTATAAACAATTTATAAATATCATTAATGGGCTCGAGTTCTTCAGGAGTCATGAAGTGTTCTTCTTCAAATTGAAAATTTTCTTTCAAAAATTTAATGAAAAGAGCTATAGTGATATTATCTCGTCTCGGATGTCTGGTTGATAGAAGTAAAGCTCGTGGCAATACTCTCGATATAACACAGCTCGAGGAACTCTATTCCATATTTCCCTATCCGTAAGAACAACCTCTTGGTCTTCTACATGACCTAGGAACTGGTGTATAATGGCTACGTTCTCGAGGTATTCCTCGAAGGTGAACAATTCTGAAGACACAAGAGCTCTCCTATAAGCTAACCATCTATGGCAGGCTCTCTGAAGTTCATGATAAAAGACGAGTTGATGAGGATCCAGGATTCTATCTAGGACAAGCCTCTTGATTTGTTTAAGTTTTGTTGACCTAGATGAAATGACACTAATTCTTCTATCAAGTTCATCCCACAAAAGTTGATTTCTATCTGCTTCAGGCACACTAAGCACATAATTGATTTCTATGGCTGCCAATTGGTTTTCAACATTTATAGTAACTGCTAATATTTTCTTAGGAGCTACCATCTAAACATGATATGCAACTTATTAATTTTAAATGATTTGAAATGCATCTATGTTTTGGTTGTTTTATTTTTTTTGTTTTTTTGTTTTCAAAAGGTTTAAAATGTATTCACGTCGGGTTCACCAAAATGTATCGCTCCAAATTTTTCACACCCTTACCTTCAGGCTATAGGATCCATGCCCGAAAGGGGGATGTGAAAAGGATGGCATGGTACCTCGGACTGAGAGGCCTTGCGAAGGTCCCGCCTCTCGAGGGAGGTGTATTATGGTGATTTTTCGATGGATGGTGGGTTCACCAGGAAACATTTAATGGCAGTTTCCACGCCTAGGTTGGGAATGTGTTTTATGTGTTCAGTTTTATCCTTAAACATTCAAGTCCTAGGTTTGGCCAAATGAATCTAAGTTACTCTATATGAAAATGCAGATTAAATGAATACAGAGAACAAAATTAGGACAGAAAATAGAGAAATTAAGCAAGATTAAAAAGTCATACCTGATCCGGATGTCTGATGAAGATTCTAATTCTTGAAGCAGTCAGGATCGCCTCTGATTTGACAGGATCGTCTGCTATCAGACAAGATCGTCTGAGATCTGACGAATTCATCAGACGAATTCGTCAGAGACCTGCAAACAGAGAAATAGGTGCAAAACACAGAAAATACAACAATGCTAACATAGGGAAACAATGTAAAATGACAATAACAATATCAAGCTAAAAATTATAAACAGAAACATGAATGCATTATACCGATTTAATGACAATTATAACTTAATTATGCATTTGATCTAGATGGGTGAACTCCAAAATGCAAGATAGCATAAAATAATAAATAAACTAGCTAATTGCAGAATAAAATAGCAAAAAAAAGATGAAGAAATGCAAACTCTGGGCACTGATTGCCCCCAATGATGATTGCAGTCGAAATCGTCTCGCATTGATACGAAATCATCTCGAATTCGACAGGATCACCTCCGATCTGAACAGGATCGTCTGCGACGATGTAAGCTTGCTCCGACTAAAAAATACTAAGGTACCTGCAACAAAATTTGGATAGAACTAATGCAAATAGCAATTTAGGATGTCTTAATGCGTGTGAAGTCAATTTACAGGAAATATCAGCCAGGGGGATGCTAAGGGGAGGGCTTAGGATTAAATAGGCTTAGGAGGGAGGTTAGGAGGTTGGAGATCATCCCTATTTGGGAGATCTCCAATGGGGAGGGTCTCTAACGACGCAGACACGCTTCTGCCCGGATTAGAGACGCCGTTGGAACAGAGACTAATTATGAAAAATCAGTTTTGGGACAAGATCGTCTGGACGTCCTAGCCCAGACGAAATCGTCCGATCTGAGGCGATATCGTCTGATCGGCGACGATATCGTCAAACGGTCAAAACAAACTCTAAAAATGGCATGAGAAATGAGGAAACGGATTAAGCGACGGTTTGGGAGCGGTTTTGGAGGTTAAAATTTGAATTTGAATTATTTACTAGAGTAATTGTAATTATTAAGGTTTTACTGCACCAATTTTAGGGTGCTACAAAGGGATTATTGTGTTGCACTTCGATATTTGGGCATGGACAACTATGGAAGATTTTTGCCTCGATATTTTACCTAAAAATATCTAATAGATCGTACTTCCATCACTAGGGAAGGTCAATCAGACCAAGCTCGTACAATGTTACCGCTAGAAAAGTGTTTTGCCCGTTGATCGATACCTTAATGTTGCCGAAGTGGAAGGGTTAAGCACATGTGTGTGGTTTCCTTCACCCGTGGTGATACGTGTCATCAGCGAAGTCACTCTGTCGGGTGAATTCGAGGGCAAATAGGTACTTAGTGGTGTAGTACAAAAATAGGAAGGGTTTATCGATAAACCCAAAAATTCTAACAACAAGACCTTGCATTAGTTGGAATACGTCACCCAACTGCTCCTACACTATGTATTCTCTCATCCGCCTCGACACTCGCTTGTAAACACCATAAATGATTTCTAGAGCTAGATTGAGGAACATCTTGTTAAAATTGTAGTAAGACTCGCATTTTGATAGATTTCGAGTCCACTAATAAACTGGGAGCACTTTGCCTTCTTTGTTGGTGCAACTCTTGGCGATGAAGGCAAAATGATCGTGCATATGGTAGAAGAAATACCACGTAAGAAAAGAGCAGATTCAGAATGACATGTCCCTTTCTCTCTATACATCACTCAGTTGGATATACATCTATCGTGACACCTAGTATACCCAGTCGAAGAATACAGGTTATCTCTGGCTGGTAAGACCCCAAGGTCTTACTATAAAATTATTAACAAATTAATGTAAATGTAATCACAGGCCACTCAAAGGGGTTTCCCTTGTAATCGCTTTGCCGCTATAGGGGGTTCCCTCCTTTAGAATCTATGATTCTTATTCTTATTCTTCTTATTTGATGATTTGATATGGATGGCCAACCTAATATGTATATCTACCCTAAAGCTATGTTGGTGAAGAGACGTGATGGTTCACGTTATGAAGGGTTGTGATGGTTCACTTTATAAGTTAATAATATAATAATTAAATGATTAATAACACTAACTAATAATGTTAGGATTGAGGATCCTAACATGCCACCCTCCTTAAAAAGATCTTTGTCCTCAAATCTCAAAGTGATAAGTTTTGTCCTTTTTTTTCCAAGAAGGATTTGTGTAAGTTCTTGGACTCTTTTAATGGCATCCTTTCGTAGGCAGGGATATCAAGAAGGATGAAGCATTAGCGGGGGGTTTCCAAGAACAATAGTAGAATCTCCCTTCGAAAAATCATGATGACGATGGGAGGGCAACCCTTGGGGTTCCTCATATACTTTAGAATGATGCATCAAAAGTGATGGTAATGATTTCATATCCTTTTTTGGTTCCTTGGTAGAGCCAACGGAGAAGGAGTGTGTAGTCACTTTGCGTTGGTTCCGAATAGGTTTAGTCATATGGCAAGAACTCACTATTGGTGAAGAAGGTATGTGTAGGTATTGTAGAGTGCATGTTTGTCTAGCATTGATCACTTTGGGTATGTCTACCTCATCCTTGCTTGGTACATCAATCACTTCTTGCACATCGACCTCATTGTCTTCATTGCGGTAAGTAGGTGCACTAATCACTTCGGACACAACTACCTCATCTACTTGCTCTATGGAGAGACAGGGATCAACTTCATTCAATAAATACAATGTTAGTGTAGCACATTTATGGTGGGGTCCAAATTGTTCATCACAATTATCACAGAGTCCTTTTGCTCGTCGTTCCTTCATCTCCTCAAAGCTAAGATGTTTAATTCGTAAAGTTCGATTAGATTTGGGGGTTGTGTAAGTGCTTTGTGCCCTTCCATTATGCATAGGTTTGGGAGCGATGTAAGTGGTCGACAATTTTTCCATAAGTGGTTTCCCTAATCATTGTTGTGCATTGATTTTATCTTCAGCTAATTTTGCCAATCCATAGGTCTACATCATGGTATAGGGATTGAACCTTGTCACCTCCATTCCAATTTCCTCTTTTAATCCCCTAATGAAGCCATTTATGAGAATTGATTCATCCAATATTGTGTTATGTTTGGTGATATCCTCAAACCAATTTTGATACTCATGCATAAGTGATTTGATGAAGATCTTTGAGCAATTCCCACATGACTAGGTCCCACATGGCTCTGATACCAAATGGTAAGACCCTAAGGTCTTACTATAAAATTATTAACAAATTAATGTAAATGTAATTGCAGGCCACTCAAAGGGGGCTCCCTTGTAATGGCTTTGCCGTTATAGGGGGCTCCCTCCTTTAGAATCTATGATTCTTATTCTTATTCTTCTTATTTGATGATTTGATATGGATGGCCAACCTAATATATATATCTACCCTAAAGCTACGTTGGTGAAGAGACGTGATGGTTCACGTTATGAAGGGTTGTGATGGTTCACTTTATAAGTTAATAATATAATAATTAAATGATTAATAATACTAACTAATAATGTTAGGATCGAGGATCCTAACACTGGCTTCATGGCAGCGGGAGAATAGAACTCACAATGTGAAATACATTCGACAAGTGAAACCTGCCACTTATACACAAGGGCATTTGTGGAGATCCCCATAACCCATGTCAATATGGAGTATATATCATGATTTTTAAACAATTTCAAGGGCTTGGAGAGGTCTGTCAATATCCCAGGCGTCAACTTATCCAGCAGTTGCATCTCCATGAAATGGTGCATCTGCGTCGTGTTGACGTGTCTTTCATTATGTTCGGTGTTGTTGATTTTTTTGGTTATATAGTTTGTTGAGGGTTTTTCTCCATAGGGAAAAGCATCTCAAACATCTTGGGCAGAGATAGAGAATAACTTGTTCCCTTTGGCATCTTGGACTATCCTGGTCCATGGGTTGTAGTATTTAGCAGTTGTGCATATTAGCTTTGGGTAATGATGCACATGTGTGCATAGGTACTAGTACAGGTGGGAGTGATACGCGACTGTCCAATTACTTTCGGTAGAAACCTTGGTAATCATAAGGTCAACAATCTAGCGTAACTTCTCCACATTCATCTTGGTAAGCACACATTCACGAATTCTACTTAACCTGTCCTCAGGTGGTGGCAATGGCACCTTCTTCGGTTTCTTCTCACCTTCCACCTTTTTTGGGGCCTTCTCCTTCTTGGGCTCGGTGCTCTTATTTCCCATTCTGACTAGGTATCTACCCAAGTGCTTGCTCTGAAAAGGACAACGTCCCACTGTTGCTCAATGAACTATGTTTTATTGGCAACTCTTTCTCTCTAACTTGGCAAGGCAAAAGTGCTACTGTGAAAACCCTCTGTAATTTCTTAGAGTTCATTTGGGATGCTTCGATGGCCTTTTTATAGCACAACTATTTACCCATCGTATTAATGATGTTGGGGCTAATTAAATGCCTAGAGGGATTATGGGCAAGGCAGAAGATCTTCCACGGGCTAACCGATTACGGAGCGCACCTCCCGATGTTGGCCAACTGTGTGGGTCATAATCCTTCTTGAAATATGAGACACGTTGCCTTCTTTAAATTTATTTCATGCTTCAACAACCTTCTCCGGGGAGTGTGCTGGGTAGGTTTTATCTTGGATTGTGTACCCGTGGTATTGGAGAAAGCAAAACCCTTTTGCTCTAACAACGCTTCATCATTTCCAAGAGTCGAAAATGGTTTTCACTCAAAAAGTTAAGTGAAAGGCCCGTTTGCTCATTTAAGGCCCGAAATAGGAGAAAGCATCGTGATTTTGAATTTCACCCACAAAGGAGGGCGTAAGGGCCTTTTGCCCAACTAAGTCCTGAAATGGAGTTGTGCTATTAAACTAGGGTGAATCGGCTTTGGGTCCCACCTAGCCTTTTCTCCTCTTGGATTGGGTTGCGCCTCCGTTGAAAATTCAAAGGCGCTTTTGCCTCATCTACTTGTTGTGGCCTCTTCCACAACTATCCCCAAAACTTGGGGACCCACCTTTTAGTTTGATTTATTTTGGGTTTTCAGGTCTTCTTTGAGTGTTAGTTTGATAGCCAACTCCTGTATGTTTGCAAAATGCTCTCCAAGGTTCATTTTGGATGGTTTGTTTGGATCTCCAAGGTTCATTTTGGATGGTTTGTTTGTTTCTTCATCTGGTGCTTTAAACTCAATTGCTTGTTTGATTGTTCAATGTTAGATTTAGTGACTTCTTTAATTTCGATTTAGAATAGGTCAACTTTTCATAGGTTGATTGATTTATTTTTCTTTTTGTTTAAAAAAATAAAAATAAAAATAAAAATAAAAATAAAAAATAAAAAAAATATATATATATAAAATAATAATAATATAAATAAATATATATTTATATGTATAATATATATTTATATGGAAATATAGCCTGACTATATTTCATTTTATCATGATTTTGGTTTTAGAGAGTTTAAGTTTAAGTTTAATTATTCCTTTTGGCAGTTAGGAGGTTTAATTATTTTAGTGAGTTTAGAGTTGATTCTTTTTATCATTTTTAGCTTTGATTTTAGTTTCAGATTTCTTTATTTCAAAAGGTGCTAATTTGGCTAATTTTGTTGGTGGCAGCTAAGACGAAGCAGAGGATGTGGATCCACCTACCAACATGGAGGTTTCTATTCTCACCTTCAACACGACGGAATCAAACGATGAGACCACTCAGCTCAGATACATGTACGACAATAGAGGATAGTTACATAAGTCGTGTTGGTATTATGACTCGAACACCAATCATCGACATGGTGGACGTAAGACAGTAAACACAGACGTACAGGACAAGGTTATGTGGTAGTAAAACATATGCAAGAAAATGGATAGGTCCACGACGATAGCGAAATATGGGTTTTAACCTACAAACTTGGACGTGTATGGGCGAATAACATTCACTAACCGTAAAGCAGATGCAGATGACTACAATGTTGTGGACGTTGAGGTGGATCCCCAAAGTAATAGTGGACATCCATGTAGCAACATTTTATTAAGCTGAATTTACTCGTTACAATGATGGAGAGCATCGTGCAATGTCTTCATTGTCCGTTAGCTACCCAACGTTGTTGTCAGAATGGCATAGTGGAGATAATTTGACGAAGTGCATAGTAATAAAAATAAATAAAGGGTGCTAAAATCCATACAATATAGTGGTGCTTTGATTAAAAGTAATCTCACAAGCAATCATCACATGGATATGTTCTGTGTCATTATGGTGGCAATGACTGTTAATACAGACGGGAAGGATTCATGGACCATGTGGGCAGATGATGCATCGACTTGGAAGGAGAAAGCTCTGTGAATATCAAGTAATAGTCATAGCAAAAGTGATGAGCTCATAGGTGATTGGTACCCTACCATGGACGTTACACAGTTTGAATCTATATCTTATAGTCGAACAATTTTTAGAAATTTCAGAGACGTGTGGAGGTGTTGATTGAAACAGACCTAAAAACAACAACTAATTTAGGTAAGGATATTCTCCTACATTGCATGGTCATAGCAAGGGCCTCGTTGAATGTCAAACAGGTTGCATCTTTATTCTTATCCATCGGGCGTTATAGATGTGTCACCGAGAGATATCTAATGTTTATCATTGCATTGATAATGCAAAGGCGAAGATACTATGCCTAATATGAAAAGGGGTAGGTCACCATCTTGAAGGAAAAGGATAAGATGTTTTGTTTTGTTTTTATTATGCAAGAAGCTCTGAAGGTTATGAAAAGCAAGCCTTATCATTTGAGCGTTATAAGAATGGGAACACTTAGCTGAAAAACGGTTACCTAAGGGAAAATGGAAGCGTTACGAATGCTAACAAAGGAAAATGAGCCAGAACGTAAATCTCTGGGGAGAAAGAGAGGAAAAAAGGGGAATTTTTAGAAGATCTTAAATAGACGTTCGAAGAGAGAAAAAAGGGTTGGAAAATTTTGGGGAGATGAGGAAATTTTAGAAGGGAGATAAGGGAAGAATAGTGCAGAAGTAAGACTGTATTTATTTTAGTTTTAAGAATTCTTCTATGTGAGTCAAATTTGAATATCACAGAAATAGTTATTGCTATATTTTTTGGTTTTTGATATACTAAATTTATCCTGTTTGATGTTCATGCATGAATATGGTTGCATCAAGTTTTAGTTTTTCAGTATATGTGTTAAACCCTTTGATTCTCGCCATAACCAATGCTTAGATTGTGTTGTTCCAGGTCTAACCTATTTATGTTCCTTTTTAATATCTGATATTCTATCATGCAGGACGTACTGGAGTATTACATAATTTTATTGCTGTAATTCTATTTTCAATATTTTTGTCCTATTTCCAAATTTTATAGAAGGGTTTTGGTCCATTCCAGAGGCTGTTAATTTTTTGTCCTTTTCCAAAAACTTTAAATTTTTGGTCCATGTTCCAAAACTGATAACTTTTGGTCTTTTACAGATCTGCTAACTCCTATTTCCATTTAAAAATTGTTTCAAACATCTAGTCCTTCTTTCCAGATTCTGTTGTTAATTTTTGGTCATTTTCCAGATTTTGGTTTTAAGTTAATTTCGTTCAACCCTATCTTTTCTCATTTTTTTTAATTATCAAAGTGTGTTTTTTTTCCAAAGCATTTCCTTTTATCATTTAAATTCAAGATAAAATGAATTTGTAAGTCAGGGAGGGAGTTATTTATTTGCAAGTGTCACATTAAAGCACAGATAAAATGAAGTGGGTTTCCCACAACACTTGCTAACTCTACACCTAAATTTGAAGTAAAAAGAATGGACTAACTCCAAATGCTAACTCTGACTTCATTTCTAAACTAAAGATAAAAGGAAGTGGTTATTCCACAACACTAGCTAGCAGAACACTCTTAAGCAAAAGATAAAAGGAAGCTGCTAACAGGGTTGTGGGTAAATCTTACAATAAAATCAGAAGTAAAAAGTACTAGGATTTATTTTCAAGTATTTCAGCTTTTGATTTTTGCATATAAGGGAACTCAAGCCCTTTCATTTACTTAAAGCATAAAAATCAAATTAACCAGTAGGCCCCTTGTTAATGGTCATTTGCAGATTATTGAGATATTCTTAATTCCATCTCGTAGACCAAATTTTAAAAGAACCTTGGAGAAATTTGATGTTTCTTTGCAAGAGAGGGTTTTTGCTAACATAAATCCTAATTGTGAGTGTGGTTTTGCAATAGGGTAAAATTACCACTCAACATTTTGGCGCTAGAAGGAGGGCCTATTGAATGATTTTTGTGCTAACTTGTTTGTGAAAGGTGGTTTTGAACATATGGTTTTGGACTAATGTTATTTTGTCACAGGGTGTGATTATTGTTTGAGATCATATTTTCATAATGCATTGAGACTAACCATTTGTTTTGAAAATATTTATCCATGCTATGGTTTGATGCATTATTGATAGATATTTTTAGTTATTAAGGTTAAAATGGAGCCAAAACATATCATTACTAGATCCAAAGCTACAGAAAATACTATTTTCCAAAGCTTATCACCCACTTACAGACCAAAGAGAACTCAGACTCAAGTAGTGGTTATCCCATCTAGTGGAGTTTTGATTGGTTCCCCTAGTGTTCCTGCTTTACCCATTGTTCCTTTAGTTACCCCTCAGCCTAATCCGATGGTAGCAAATGCAGTAGCTAATGCTGCTTGGTATGGGGTGCACAATAATCCTTTACTATTGGTAGGAAACGCTCATGATATACCTAAGGGTATAGACAAAAGTTTTCCTAGGTATAAACACGATGGTATTAGATTGGTTGAAGAACATATTCATGCTTATAAGGATACTTTGATCAGATTGCAGGTTGAGCATGAAGATGTAGCTTGTAGGTTATTTCCTTTGACCTTAGATGAGCTAGCATATGATTGGTATATCAGTTTACCTATAGGTTCTATTACGTCATGGGCCCAATTAGAAATAACTTTCGTAAATCAATTCAGGTTACCTTTAGATCTTGCTGTGATTTACAATCAATTTGTGACCTGTAAGAGAGGACCTAATGAACCCATAAGGATGTTTAACACCAGGTTTCAAAAGCTTTACACCAGGTTAACGGGTCATTTTGTTGTGATAGTAGATGTGGCTCTCCAAATTTATTTTGGGGCCTTAGATCCTTTGATGACCATGTTTTCTAGAAGGAATCCTTTGGTTACTTCTCTAGCCTTAGCTTATACAGAAGCCATGACCATTGAGCAACAGTTAATGCCTCAGGGTTATGGGATAGGACAACTGCCTATGGTAGGACAACTTGGAGCATACAATCAGATTCCCATGATAAATCAAGCCTTGTTGAATCAAACTCCCATGTTGAATGCTATACCTTACAATCAGGGCTACCCAAACATGCTCACTAATCCCACCTCAATCGCTTATCCGAATACACCCATTCAAGCGACAACTCCTCTTCTATTAGAGAACCATTTGGCCTCTCAAAGGACCACAATGACAAATCCTCAGGTTTTACCTGCACCAAATCAAAACATTCCAGAGTTCTAGAATGCAACCAAACCCAATACTACAAATGGTCAACCCACTGAGCTCGAATCAAAAGTTAAAGATCTAAAGAGATTGGTTCAAAAGCTAAGCAATGATATGGTTCAATTGTCACAAAATAGGCATCTCAAAATAGGAACTTCAGTTTTCAAAGGAAACAATGGAATACCAAGCCCAACAATGGAGGAGTGCCTAGTCCTGTTACTAATCAGAGTGATACTAGCCAACCTCAAGCAATTGTCAATCTTTCAGATTTTTCTAGGAGTAACTGGTGTAGAATACACTCTACAAATGAGCACAATGAGAATGAATGTTTGGTACTTCAATAGGCTAGAGGTATTTTACAACAAGATATTGATGAATTAGAAATTGTGCCTACTAATGATTGTTCTCATGAAGCTAGTTCTAGTAAAGGCAAAAGCCATGCGTTGGTGGTTGAAATAAGTGCTCCCAAAAATGATGAAATAGAGGAGGAAGAAGAGCTTTTAGAAGAAGTCCAAGCTTTTGGACATGCCCAAAAGGGGAATCACAATTATCATTTGAGAAGTAGGAATAAGACCCCGAATACATCTTCTACTCCACCTAATAGCTCTATCATTCCACTGGACACTAGGGCCAATAATAATCCTGCACCTCCTACTAGGATAAATTCATCTAAACCACCTCAAAAGGAACAAAGGGGTGATAAAATAGCTTATGATATTGTCGAGGATTTGAAAAATATGAAAGCTAATATCACATTGTTTGAGGTGGCACAAATGACAGATCAACAAGATTTATTGATTAAGGCCTTGGGTAATTCGGGTAGAAGCGATGCAAAGAAACACACAGAAGTTCATTTTACCTCACGAAAGGATAAAGGAGAAGTTCCCCATTTTATTTTTACAGTTCGAATCGTAGGAAAGAATTTACATAACTGTTTGGTAGATTCGGGTGCTTTAGGAAACGTCATGCCTTATGTTATCTGTAAGAGATTAGGCTTGAAACCTAACCCCTCGAATAGAATAGTAATCCAATTAGATAGGACTGAGGTGAATGTGGTTGGGATGCTTCATAACATCTTTATTCAAGTGTCATCTGAACCTAGGATTCAATAATATATAGATATTCATGTTGTTGATATTTCGGATAAATATGGTATGTTGTTGGCTAGGGATTGGAGCAAAAATCTAAATGGTTATCTTGCCATGGATTGTTCACACATGTGGTTACCCTAGAAAGGGGTAGCTAACCAAATCTAGGTGGAAAGGGAGCCTAGACTAAAAGAGATGATCACAGACTACAATAAACCAAATGAGATTCTTTACAATGAGTCAAAATTGGGTGTTTTCACGTTGGATACTAGTTTGGTCACAAAGGAGTCTAATGTTGAAATATTATCTTGTGACTCTTCTACTGATGATAATCTTGTGTGGATACTAAATTTTGATGGTTCTAGATCTAAACAAGGTAGTGGAGTTGGAGTAGAGCTCATAAGCCCTAAAGGGAAGTCTTCTCTCGTAGCATATAGGTTGCAGTTCCCATGCACTTGTAATGTGGTTGAGTACAAAGCTCTGATTTATGGCTTACGATTAGCGTTGAATAAGAACATAAAATGCTTGAAAGTATTGGGAGATTCTGCATTGGTTGTTAAGTAGGTGAAAGGAGAATATACATGTCATGATGAAATATTATCCTATTACAAAACTAGAGTTAGAGATTTGATTGATGAGTTTGATGCTTTTAATATTTCTCTAATCTCTAGAAAGGGTAATCGGGTGGCTGATTCTTTGGCAGTTGCGATAAGCACTCTAAAGCCCATTGATAAGAGGAAATTGAAGAAATTTTTGATAGAGTTGGTTCCTTGTCCATCCATACCTGACAATGTTAAAAACCTACAAGTTTTTGAAAGTGATAGACACCTTTTTGATTTTGTGACTAATTCAGGTGTCTTTGAGAACCAGGTTATTGATGAAGATCAAAGGTTGCAAGAGGATGAAGAAGAAGAAGAGAAAATAGTGAAGAAAGCTAACTCCATCCCAAAGGGTATTGTATCTCTTGAGAAGTTGTTTGATATTGACTATCAGGGTAAGAAATCGATCAAAATCTCACCAAAGGATGATGCCTATGATAGTATCAATATTGGAAGTAATGATGAATCTCATAATGTACTCATTGGGAAGGCTTGTACACCTCAGGAAAGGGAGGGAATAGCACATTTTCTTAGAGAATATATTGATTGTATTGCTTGGACATATGATGATTTGAAAACCTACAATCAAAATGTTATTATGCACACTATTCCTCTGAATCCTGATTCTAAACCTTTTAGGCAGAAACAACGTACAATCAACCCTTTGTTGGAACCCCTTATTGAAAAGGAAATAAAGAAATTGTTAGATGCTAGAATTATATTTCCTGTTCGTCATTCCACTTGGGTTGCTAACATAGTGCCTGTTAGGAAGAAAAATGGTGAAATTAGATTATGCATCGATTTCAAAAATCTTAACAAAGCTTCACAAAAGGACAATTATCCCCTTCCTTCTATTGATAACATCTTACAAATGGTCAACGGGTCTGAAATGATGTCATTTTTGGATGGGTATTCTGGTTACAATCAGATTCTCATTGACCCTAGGGACAGAATGAAGACTGCTTTTACCACAAAATGGGGTACGTTTGCGTATAGAAGAATACCTTTTGGTTTGCTCAATGCAGGTGCAACATTTTAGCGAGCCATGGATTATGCATTTAGAGACCTTATTGGTAAGTGCATAGTTGTTTACGTAGATGACATACCTATGTTTTCAAAGAAAATAAAGGATCATATTGGGGATTTGAGAAAAGTCCTTCAGAGATGTAGAGAACATGGAATATCGCTTAACCCAAAAAAATGCATCTTTGGAGTGACGAAAGGGAAGTTGTTAGGGCACGTGATATCGAAAGAGGGTATCTCTATAGATCCCGAGTGAATAGAAGCCATCCAAAATATACCTTTCCCGGGTAGTAAAAAGGAGCTTAGGTCTTTCTTTGGAAAAATCAATTTTGTCAGGAAATTTATTTTCGGATTTGCTGAGATAGTCAAACCTCTAAATGACATGCTGAAAAAGGATGTGAATATCAAGTGGACACATGAGGCAAGGATTGCTTTTCAGGGTGTAAAAGATGCTATTTCTAATGCACCTATGTTAGTAAGTCCTGATTATACGAAGCCATTCTTTATCTACACTTTTGCATCTGATCATTCGTATGCTAGTGTGTTAACACAAAAGAGCGAAGGTAACTCTAAAAACCCTATCGTATTTTTGAGTTCACCATTAAAATATGCACAAGTAAGATATACCATTCTGGACAAGCAAGCATATGCTCTATTTAAAACTGTTAAGAAAGTTAGACATTATATTTTGCATAGTAGAGTCTTTGCTATTGTACCTGACCTGTATAAAATATGTTAATGCAGAATGAGTTGGGTGAAAGAAGAGGGAAATGGATGTCCACTCTTCAAGAATTCAATCTTGAAATTCACCCAATGAAGCTAGTTCGAGGTCAAGGATTGACCAAAACCTTGGTAGAAATAGATCCTCAAATTTCTTGTCAACATTACAATGTAGAGGACATCACACAAGATGAATGGTATGTAGATATTGTCTACTTATTGTTGAATGGTAAGTGTCCTCCAAACTTGAATTCCATGCAAATAAGGGCTTTACATTTAAAATCCTCAAATTTTATGATTAATGCTGGTGTTTTATATAGAAATAATCATGAAGGAATATTTTTGCATTGTCTAAATAAAGAAGAATCTACACATGTTTTGTAAGAATTCCATGGTAAATATGGGATGGGACATGGTTCAACCAATGCTACTACTCACCAGATTCTAAGATCTGGTTATTATTGGCCCCATATATTCAAAGATGCCCATTCCCATGTGAGGTCTTGCCATACTTGTCAAGTTGTTGCCAATAGGGAGAGACAAGCACCAATGCCATTACAGCTCGTAATAGAAATGAGACCCTTTGCCCAATGGGGGTTAGATTTTGTAGGGGTTATAAGTCCTAATTCGTCAGCTCTCCATAAGTATATCCTCATTGCCTTTGATTATTGCACTAGATGGACCGAAGCCATCCCTACCAAAAATTGTACAACAGAGGTCGTCATTCAATTTCTGGAAGACTATATTGTGACCAGGTTTGGAATACCTCATTCTATTGTTTGTGATAATGGGTCTGCATTTATTTCATCATGTTTCGTAGAGTGGGCGTATGATAACAAGGTGAGCATTAAGCATTCATCTAATTACTATCCTCAAGGTAACGGACTAGCTGAATCTTCAAATAAAAACTTGTTATCTGTTATTAAAAAGTTGCTTGAACACAACCCTAGAGATTGGCATAATAAATTAAAGTTTGCATTGTGGGCTGATAGGATAAGAACTAAGGAATCTATTGGAACTTCACCATACCATTTGGTATATGGTCAAGATCCAATTTTTCCTACTAATCTTAAATTGCAGACTTTACAGTTTATGAAGGAATATCTTGATACTGATGATAAGATCGAGGCACACCTCACTCATTTAATGCATTTGGATGAAAAATGAGAGGAGGTATTGCTTCACTTTAGTAAACATCAAGATGTGGTCAAAATATGGTTTGACAAAAGGGCAAAAATTAAGGATTTTAGAATCTCTGATCTGGTTTTGCTTTGGGATAAGGCACATGAAAAGAAGGGTGATCATGAAAAGTTTGATTGTCTTTGGCTTGGTCCTTACCAAATTTTTGAAATTCTTGGTGAAAATACTTTTCGTTTGAAAACCCTAAGTGGAGAAGATGTTCATTTGCCCGTGAATGGGTAATTTTTGAAACATTACTTTCACCCATGAGATTGTCCAAGTCTTATTTCATCTTGTATATTATTGTATATAAGTTTTGGTTTTCATATTTTTGCTTTGGTTTGTTGTTTGGCTTTATTTCTAGTTTGGGTTTGGTGAGATTTGTGTTTGTTTTTTGGTTAGTTTGTTTTGGATTTAGTTTTGGGTCTGGTTTCCAAGTTTTGGTTTGTAAGTTTGAGTTTTGGGTGTATTCCCTCGATTTGTGGTTATGTTTTGGGATAGCTACTAATTTATGGCCTCTTGAAGGATGAATTGCATATCATGTGGGATAGAATTATTCAGTAATTGCTCCTAGATTTTGGGGACTAAGATAGTGTATTTTGGGAACCATGAACCATTTTGCTAAGGCTACACATGAACACATCATATTAAGGTGCATTCTTGGAATCTTGAAAGAGGAAGTTACTTGGTTTGCATATTAAGGCGAAATTTTTTTATATACTCAATATTTAACCTTACTTGAGCTCTAACCCAGGTGGCAGGGGAAGTTTGCAAAGCAATACAATGATACAAAAAAAGGAAAGAAGTCAAATCAATCAAAAGGCTTAGGACATCTCCACCGGGGCTATAAATGCTTGACTGGCTGTGGAGCAATGCAAAGGCACATCTCTTATGAGTAATATTTATAGCCTAATGCAAAGTAGGTGATGGAATCTGGATGGTTTTCAAGAATGTTAAAATGAAAACACTTTCACACACTTAGCTAAAGCAATGGTTCATGTGTTTTCGATTGAAATTGTTCATCCCCATCATCTTTGGATGTTGTTGAATAATTTTATTTCTAACCTTTGGTTTGTTTGGTTTCGAAACTGGAGATTCTGGGTTTTTCATCCGGAATGCTCAGGAGCATCCCCCAGTAGAGTCACCATTTGTTGTGGCCTCTTCCACAACTAGCCCCAAAACTTGGGGACCCACCTTTTATTTTGATTTATTTTGGGTTTTCAGGTCTTCTTTGAGTGTTAGTTTGATAGCCACCTCCTTTATGTTTGCAAATTGCTCTCCAAGGTTCATTCTGGATGGTTTGTTTGTTTTTTCATCTGGTGCTTTAAACTCAATTGTTTGTTTGATTTTTCAATGTTAGATTTAGTGATTTCTTTAATTTCGATTTAGAATAGGTCAAATTTTCATACGTTGATTGATTTATTTTTCTTTTTTGTTTAAAATAATAAATAAATATAAACATATATAAAATAATATAATATAAATATATATATTCATATATATTTTTATATGTATAATATATATGTATATATTTATATGGAAATATAGCTTGACTATATTTCATTTTATCATGATTTTGGTTATAGAGAGTTTAAGTTTAATTGTTCCTTTTGGCAGTTAGGTTTCGAGGTTTAATAATTTAAGTGAGTTTAGAGTTGTTTCTTTTTATCATTTTTAGCTTTGATTTTAGTTTCATATTTTTTTATTTCAAAAGGTGCTAATTTGGCTTATGTTGTTGGTGGTAGCTAAGACGAAGCAGAGAACGTGGATCCACCTGGCAACATGGAGGTTTATATTCTCATCTTTAGCACGACAAAATCAAATTATGGGACCACTCATATCGGATACGTGTACGACAATAGGGGATAGTTACATAAGCCACATTGGGATTATGACTTGGACATCAATCATCGACATGATGGACATAAGACAGGAAACGCAAATGTACAAGACAAGGCTATGTGGCAGTAAAATGTATGCAAGGAAATAGATAGGTCCACGACGACAGCACAATATGAGTTTTAACCTATGGACCTGGAAGTGTATGGATGAATGGCATTCATTAGATGTAAAGTAGATGCAGATGGGTACCGGTGGATCCCCGAAGCAGAAGATGTGGTTATAACGAGAATTACATTGAAGATCAGTAGAGGACACCAACGATATGACAAGCGCAAAGAATGAATATTTCAGCGATCTCACAAATAGTTTGAACACAATATAAGTTAATGGTGGATAACACCGCTAACGTGGTATTGCATTTTATCATGAGGGTCACATAGGATGGAACAGAGGCATTCCCATCCAACTAAGATGACACGGATGAAATATTTTTAACAAGCCAAGACAGTGCCTTGACGACACCATTAACGACGTAGACAAGGGGTACATAGCAAGGAGGTCGGATTATGATCTGATGTGGAATCCACGATGGACCTCAAGGACAATCATGGTATCCAGAGTGATCGAGCGGATGAGAAAACTAGAGGTACCAAGAGTGATGAGCTCATAGGTTATTGGTACCCTACCGCGGACGTTACACAATTCGAATTGATATCTTACAATTGAATGGTTTTCAAAAATTTTAGAGACGTGTGGAGGTGTCGATTGAAATAGACCTAAAAATGAAAACCTAATTTAGATAAGGATATTCTCCTACACCACATGGTCACAACAAGGGTCTCTTGAATGTCAAACATATTGCATCTTTATTCTCATCAGTCGGGCATTATAGATGCATCACAGAGAGATCTCCAATGTTTATCATTACGTTGATAATACAAAGGCGAAGGATACTATGCCTAATACAAAAAGGGGTAGGTTACCATCTTGAAGGAAAAGGATAAGATGTTTCATTTTATTTTTATTATGCAAGAAGCTTCAAAGGTTATGAAAAGCAAGCCTTATCATTTGAGTGTTATAAGAATGGGAACACTTGAGCTAAAAAACGATTACCTAAGGGAAAATGGAAGCATTACGAAGCCAACAAAGGAAAATGAGCCAGAACTTAAATCTCTAGGGAGAAAGAGAGGAAAAGGGGAGCATTTTCTGAAGATCTTAAATAGATGCTTGAAGAGAGAAAAAAGGGTTGGAAAATTTTGGGGAGACGAAGAAAATTTAGAAGGGAGATAAGAGAAGAATAGTGTAGAAGTAAGACTATTTATTTTAGTTTTGAGAATTCTTGTATGTGAGTCAGATTTGAATATCACAAAAATAGTTATTGCTATATTTTACAGTTTTTGATATACTGAATTTGTCTCATTTGATGTTTATGCATGAATATGGTTGCATCAAGTTTTAGTTTTTCAATGTATGTGTTAAACACTTTGACTCTCGCCATAACCAATGCTTAGATTGTGTTGTTGCAGGTCTAACCTGTTTATGTTCCTTTTCAATATCTGATGTTCTATCATGCAAGAAGTACTGGAGTATTTCACAATTTTATTGTTGTAATTATGTTTTCAATCTTTTGGTCCTTTTTCAGAGTGTATAGAAAAGTTCTTGTCCAAAGGCTGTTAATTTCTGGTCTGTGTTCCAGAACTGATAACTTCTGGTATTTTCCAGATCTACTAACTCCTATTTTTGTTTCGAAATTGTTTAAAACATATGGTCCTTCTTTCCAAATTCTGTTGTTAATTTCTGGTCATTTTCCAGATTTTGGTTTTCAGTTAATTTTGTTCAACCCTATCTTTTCTTATTTTTTTTAATTTTCAAAGTGTGTTTTTTCTTCCAAAGCATTTCCTTTTATCATTTAAATTCAAGATAAATAAATTTGCAAGTCAGGTGGGAGTTATTTATTTGTAAGTGTTACATTAAAATATAGATAACAATGAAGTGAGTTTCCCACAACACTTGCTAATTCCACACCTAAACTCGAAGTAAAAAGAACGGACTAACTCCAAATGCTAACTCTAACCTCATTTCTAAATGAAAGATAAAAGGAAGTGGTTATTCCACAACACTAGCTAACAAAACACTCTTAAGCAAAAGATAAAAGGAGTTCCTAACAGGGTTGTGGGTAAATATTACAATAAAATCAGAGGCAAAAAGTGCTAGGATTTGTTTTCAAGTATTTTAGCTTTTGATTTTGGCATATAAGGGAACTCAAGCCCTTTTCATTTACTTAAAGCATAAAAATCAAATTAACTAGCAGACTCCTTGTTGATGGTTATCTTACAGATCATTGAGATATTCTTAATTCCATCTCGTAGACTGAATTTTAAAAAGAACCTTGGAGAAAATTTGATGTTTCTTTGCAAGAGAGGGTTTTCACTAACATAAATCCTAACTGTGAGTGTGGTTTTGCAATAGGTAAAATTACCACTCAACACTACTCCCGAAAAGGTATTGCGCTGGGAAGTTGGGGCAAAAAATACTGGACCCCATCTGCCTGCTTTAAAGCAGAAATGAAATTGATTCCTAGGACAAAAACTAAAGCACTTTCACCCGCTTTAACCTTGAAAAGGTCTTGCACTATCCAACTAGGGGCGAAAATGATTTTGACTTTGATTGGGCCCCACCTACGTTTTGCCCAGCCTTTAGCCCAAAATGGGCTTGCGCTCTTGATTTGGGCAAAAATACTTTGGGTCCCACACTGACTTAGGAGTTTGAAAAAAATTTACGCTGACCTTGAGGGCTGGTCAAAGGTGCTTTTTCCCAAAAGAAGCTCGACACTGGGATGCACTCATGATTTGGGGTGAAACAAAATTGGGTCCCACTTGCAATTCTCTTCCAAATTGAATTTGCGTTGGCCATAGAAAAAGACAAAACAGGCCTTTTCGTCCCTCCTTGTCCTAAAATTGCTTTGTGCTCTTACATAGGGGTGAAACAGAACTGGGTCTCACACCTTGTTGAAGCAGATTTACACTAAGTTTTAGGATAGAATGAAGGCATTTTCACCCATTTTAGCACCGAAAAGGCTTTGTGCTCTCCAACTGGGGTGAAAATACATGGGACCACTTAGTATTTTTATTTTAAAACTATAGCTACGCTCATTCAAGGCTCAAAACTACCTTATGCTCTCCTACAAGGGCGAAATAGTATTGACATTACTTACGTTTTCTTCTCCAAAGCTGAGTTTTGATGCTTTTTGGTCCGAAATGGGCTTGGGCTTCACTCCTTTCTTAAAACTAATTTGTGCTTGAGGACCTGGTGCAAAACTACATTGCCTTCGAAAAGAGCAAGCCTCTGCATGATGAGTGAACAAGGAAAACTGCACACTCCCTTGGGCACAACCAACAAATTTTGATAGAAAAAACAAGAAATATAAAATACATTTTGAACAAAGAAAAAAGCTTCAGGGAAGGAGAAATTATAGAAAATAGCAAAATGTTTACAGAGGAAAGCAATGTGGTAGGGATGCCAACAATAGACTAGCCAATAGAGGGGTTTTAATTGAGGATCGTAAAATTAAATTATCTTTCCCATGGTTAGAGGAGGAAGTAGTAAGTTTAGTTGAAGTTGACAAAAAAATGTTGACTATCTAACTCAAATAATGATTAAGATTTACTTTAACATTTTCCATTGGTAATATTTGTTTTATTTTGTAACATTAATGTGCTTTCATATAAACTATTAGTATAATTTTTGTGTTTGCACTTGTACTTCAGTAAGAAAACTAACAATCCAAATCTGGTAAAACAGATTATGATAGTACAATGTTTTGAAAATATTACTATAATAAGATACAATGCATAGATAATAGAGATCAAGTTTTGGTATTGTGAAAGTTGTAGGAAAATGTGAGGATGTTAAGTTTTGGAATATTTGTATTCATACAAGAACTTGAAAAATATTATAAAAATTAAGAATTCAAATGCAAAATGATGCAGGTTTCTAGCTATATAAACTCAATTGAGATGAGAATTGAATTTATTTGTAAACTCAAGCTCTAAAGAAAATATTTGTGATTAGGGTTGAGACCCGTACAACCCTTTGTTTTCTAAAAAATAAAAATAATTTTAAATTAAAATAAATGATGGTATCATCTAATAAAATATATATAAATATAATTAAAATAGTTTCATTTGTATTATATGGTAAGAGTGCAATGTTATTATAATAACTTGATGATTATATATAGACTATTTAGCAAGATTTTAACCTAGTCTTCTATGAACATTTTAAGAATTTAATCAGATAACTATATAACATTTGGTTTAAATATAAATTATATTTTATTCATATTTTTTTAAGTTACTTATTTTATTGGAAAGACATGATAAATATTATATTAAAAAAATATTTTTTAAAACTATAATATAGTTTACTAGTTTTACAGATAATTTTTAAATTTTATTTTTTATATTTTTAGATTTAGTTAATGTGAGAAACCCCTATGACTCACGCTCAGGTCTATGAAAATTTTAAGAATATAAACAGTTGACTCCATAACATTTGGTTCTAATAAAATTATTATTCACATATATAATATTTTTTTTTAGTTCAAGATATATTCTTTTAGATATTCTTAGATGGATTAAGAAAGTCTTTGTTGTAATATGAAATTAAGATGAGGGAAGAGAGAAGAGAATGGGAAGGAGTTTAGATAGCGAACGTGTGTTGCATTAGTTGAAAAAGAATTATTTTGAGTTGATAGAATTTACAGGTAGACTCGTTTTGATACCTTTTAGTTCTTTGGTAATGTTGAGTAGCTTCTGGTGCATGTTATGTGTATATGTTTTAGTGGAAACAAAATATCACTTCTCTTAAAGAGAAAAATACACGGAATGGTATTCTTTGATATGAAAATATTCCTCGTTGAGGGCAGCGAAGGCGAGCGCAGTAGTCCTATGAAAGTAAAGTAAAAATATTTTAATAGTGCCAGTGTTAGGGCAGTGAAGGTGAGCACAGCAGTGCTAGGACATCGAAGTAAAAATATTTTTACAATGTCACAGCAGTGCTAGGGCAGCGAAGTAAAAATATTTTAACACAGTGCTAGGGCAACGAATGTGAGTGCGGTAATGCTAGGGCAGTGAAGTAAAAGTATTTTAACAATGTTGTAGCAGTGCTAGGGCAACAAAGGCGAGTGCATCAATGTTAGGGCAGTAAAGTAAAAAAAATTAACAGTGTCACAACAGTGTTAGGGCAACGAAGGCAAGTGTAGCAGTGTTAGGGCAACAAAGTAAAAATATTTTAATAGTGTCATAGTAGTACTAGGGCAATGAAGGCGAGTGCAATAGTGCTAGGGCAACGAAGTAAAAATATTTTAATAGTGTTGCAGTAGTGCTAGGGGAATCACAAGCACAAGAACAACAAAAACACAAGAACAACAACAAAAAAACAAAACAACAAAAACACAAGAATAACAAAAAACAACACAAAAAAAAAAAGAACACACACACATGAAAAGAAAATAAAAATGAAAAAATAGAACACAACAATGACCTTTCTAGACCAAAATACTTTTAAAGCAAGAATCAACAGAGGAAACAAGAGAAATAATAGATTGGACTAGAGAACTAAAATATCCTTACCGAACCAAAGAGAAGCAAGAAGAAGAGAGGGGAGGGCTCTGGTCCCTCCCCTGCTCCCCCTCCCATGGCTCTTGGTTCCTGCCCAGTTCCTGGCTCAACCCAGGTCATCCATCCCGGGGAGTGGTTGTTTGCAGATGATCTCCTGGGGGGAGATCCTTCTCCATTATCTGTGCTCCTCCCGGTCGGCTAGGGTTTCCTTGGTTATTTTTTCGGACTGGTGCTTCCCAGGGATCCTTGTTTGGTTGGGGATCCCTTCCCTTTTTCCCTCAGGCTTCCCCCTGGGGTTTTTTGCAGGTTATTCGCGTGGATCTGGTCCCCTGCGTTTCTCGGTGCGGTGGAGGTGACGGTTTAGGGTTTGGACAACTTCCCCATTTTTCTTGTGAATCCTCGACGGGCTCTATGCTTGGACGGGATTCTTGGTCCCTGCTGCTGGGATCCTCTTTTGTTTTCTCGGGGCGGGTTCCTTGTGGTGCAACTCTCTGGTCACTTCCTGATGGGCTGGATCCTCTCTGTGCTGGTTGTCGGCTTCCTGTAGGATGGCTCTCGCTGAACGGAATGTTTTCCCGATGGGTGGGATGGTTTCTCCACAGGGCGGGATCCGCCAAATCCGCCAGTTTTCCCGCGAGGCGGGATCCTTTCTTTCTCGTTGGTTTCCCGGATGGCGGGATTTCCTTGTTGCTTCCCGCTAGGCGGGACTATTTGTGGTGGTTTTGATCGCTTCTCGCGAGGCGAGATTTTATTGTATCGGTTTTTCTTTGCTTCTCGTCGGGCGGGATCTTCTCGATGGTGGTTTTTGGCTACTCCCCGTCAGGCGGGATCTCCAAAACTACTTTCCTTCTTATTTGTTTGTTTCCCGCTGAGAGGGATTGTTTCATGTTCTACTGTTACCACTGGGCGGGATTTCTGTTTTGGTGTTCAGTTTCAAGGGATTGATGCCCTAGGCCCATTGCTTATGTAATCAAGTTTTTTTTAGGGGTTACGATTTCTGTAATAGGCTTATACATAAAGCCAGGAGGCATGATGCAAGGCTGATTTTGTACATAAGGTTTTGGGATCCTCTATAAAAACCCTTTTTTAATTTACTATAATAATTACCAAAAAAAGAGAAGCAAGAAGAAACTAGGTACCTCCAAAACTAGAGCCATCTAAAGAAATAATATAAATAAGAGCTTCTATTATTTGTGAAGCCCACCATCTAGGAGGGTGGCCATAGCAAGTAAGATCACCTTTGTCCAAAGCCCAATTAGCTAAAGCATCAACACTCTTGTTCTGATATCTGACCACATGATTGTAATCAACTTTCAAAAATCCCATATGGATTAACTAAATCTTCTCAATAATTATTTTTATTCTCCAATCAACCTTATGGTTCTTAGAAGGAGTCTTCAAAATATTAATCATGAGTTGAGATTAAAACTCAACTAGCATCTTATCCCATCTAACCTTAGCAGCCTCTTGAAGGCCTCTAAGGATACCATACCCCTCAACAAGGTTATTGGATTGAATACCCAAATTATCAATAAAAGTAAAAACCAGGGAGCCATTTGAAAGTCTACCAATTTCTCCCGCACTAAATTTTCCAGGGTTCCCTCTAGAGACTCCATCAGTATTGACTTTTCCAAAATCCTTAGGAGGAGGTTGCCAATTCCTTGTTCTATCCATCTTGCGATTACTCACATTCCCTTTAAGATGGTTTCTCTTAGAAGAATTAATCTTCAATCTTTGCATCACTTGATGCCATCTTTGGTAGGATTTTTGGGGGTGATTAAGGAGTTGATGGACTATTTTAACTAAGTTGGTAATTGTCTTATTCCAAATATAGTGAATACCCTTACTTTATTGATTAAAAATTCAGTTGTTCCTTTCATTATAGATATTCCAAAGAAGAGTGGTAGAACTCATCCAAACTAACTGCCTAATAAAATTATCAACACCCTCTTGATTAGGCTAATCCGTCCGAAGTTATTTAAAAGTGAAAAATTGGACCACTATAAGCCAAGTAAAGTGGCCATTCTCCTCCATAGCTCAGATGCTAAAGTACACTCAATAAAAATATGGCTGAGAGTTTCCACATTCTCTCCACACATTTCACATCTAAAAGGGCCATGAAAACCATGCTTCATAAGATGCTCCCAAGTAAGCACCCTGCGATGCAATAAAAGCCAAGTAAAGAACCTCAACTTAGGCCAGAGCTTTTGAGCCCACAACTAAGAAAATATGCTAGATGATTGGTTGGGATTATTATGGCATAAGGTCAAATAACCTTGAGCAACTGAATACTCACCCTTAGTAGTGTTGTTCCATCCAAAACAATCTTTATCATGGGACCAAGAGAGATATCTCATATGAAAGATGCATTGGATATCTTGTCTTTGTCTTTCTGGGATTTGAATAGGCCAGTCCTTAATAAGGATCCAATATCTACCAACCTTTGAATTACCAGTATGGTACTGACAGTAATTAGCCACCTTTTTCCAGTTAACTCGGTGAATCTCCTCCATCCAAGGCCTCCTATCAGAAAATTGAGTTATCAAAGGCTTGTGACCATCCCAAGAATATGTCCAAAAATTTACCTATTGACCATTATGAATGATCCAAAATAATTTTTTCTTTATCAAATCCTCACCAGTCTCAAGAACTGCTAAAATGGGAGAACCTTTGGAAGGCAATTGATAGCGAACAAGGTCTTCAAGAATTTCGTTCTCAACATATTTACCACGAAGATTTTTAGCCCAAAGAGCATTGAGGTTATGTAAAATCCTCCAATATAATTTAGTAGCTAAAGCTTTGTTGTGATTAATAGCATAGATCTAAGGAAACATAAGGACGGGGGCAAATTTTTTAAACATTGGCTCAATTCACAGTTACATAATCCTCTAATGGAAAGCGAGCTCCCTAAACCCTAATTAAAATTGCAAATTTCAAGTACTCTAAAATGTTCTCCATGCTTGCCATAATATTTGGCTTACTAACCAATAAAGAGGTATATGATTATCAAATTTCCCTAGCATATGCCATATCTAATCCCCACTATTATGACCAGTCTCACTCAAACTAATTCAATTATCCTCTTTTCTTTGACTAGGCCGAGTAATTGTGCAAAAAGATACATGAACAACTCATGCAACTTCAGATTTTATCGTATGGCACATTTTGGTACTATTCGCATCTAGCATGGTATTTTATTTAATACTATTGATGGCATACCAAGGATAGACATAAACATAATATCTATTGATCGCATTGGCTAAAGTTAGCCAACATAATATCTCTAAATAATTGACATATTGTTACAACAAGATTAATGATATGCCTATACGTTAGAGATATTTAATATTCCAAATAATAGGAATATTTATTCTAACACCCCCTCTTATTCCATTATTTGGGACAATGTCATAGACTCTTGTTCTTTTGCTCGTTTGCCTCTAGGTCATCCTTTGGGTCTAAGCAAAAATAAGTACTACTTAAGTACTTAAGCAAATTAGTATTTCCCTCACTTTGCCTTAACAACTAAGAGTGTCCTTATTGTGACCACCTCATCCTACCTAAATGCATGGGTAACCAATCGCTACATTCGTCAGGTGTGATAGAGTATATCACTACATACGAGGTTCACTTTGTTGTTAGGTTTGTTCCCCCCTCAAGGTGAAACTCATCTCATGTATGCAGGTGTTAGTCTACGTCGAAATGACACATTTACAAGACTACTTGAGCCATTAAGTGTGTTTATGAGGAACACTTATATTGTTTAGAAGTGTTGAACTCTGTCGAAAATGCACTCCATACAACGATATTAAGAAAAATGAGCCATTCGAATCCCAAAATGGAGGATGGGAAAGAAGAAGAAGCTTTTGAAGTGTCTTCATCTATAGTCTTCAAAAGTTGATGAGCGATCAATTGTTCCTTCATGCAGAATTAAATGTATCCTTCACAAGGGAATTTTCCATAAATTGATTGTCCTCCTTGGGGAATATTCCAAACATTGTGTTTTTTTTTTAATAATAATGATTTAAAAATCATTTAAATGAAGTGTCCTCCATCCCTTCCAAGTACATTTACACATTATAGGAAAATATTATAATGATTTAAAAATCATTTTAAATGGAGCCTCCATATTTTACATTAACTTAAAAGTGAATTTACGAGCTATGTGGACTCATCCACTTGCAACACGGGATAATGCATGTAAACGAAGATGGATCTAATGCATTCTAGGGTTTTTTATTTAGAAGAATGGTGTTAGGAAGAGTCCCAAATTGATACAATAAGGATTTCATGTCTGATTGCAGCATCACCACCATTCGTTCTCTCTCCAGATCTGCACCACCATGTACTCTTTCTCCATATTTGTACGTCAATCAACGTGTGCAATAGGTCATTCAGGAGCAAAATAGAGGTGATCTCTCACCATTCTTTGCTTGCACATACTTTAAGGCTATCGATCTTGTACTCCAAAACCAATGTCCATGGTATTGATCTTTGTCGGCATGTGGCCTCACTTTTCTATGATCGAAGATTAATCTCCATGTGCTACATTATCTTCCTTCGCTTGGCTTCGTTTGGCTATCCCACAAGCTGATAAGACTTTATATTCTATCTATGGTGTAGCTCCATGATTTCAATGATCTCCTTTAGTGAAATCTGCACACTTTTGATGTCTTGCTAGGGGACGTCAATGAAGTTTTTGTTCTTTTCTATGGAGGGGCAAATCTATCCAGAACATAAGTGTTTTATGGTAAATCTAGCTCTAACGAGGCTACGGTGTTGTGTCATGATGCGTATGTGTGTTGTGCTCCATTGTAGACAATAGATCTCGGTGAACAGTATGAGCACAAGTTGGATGCCACCATGGACAAATGCCAAATGAGGTTATTTCATTGCTTTTGTGCTCTACGAGGAGCCTTGACACCATATGGACCTCCCACTCCAAGATGTAAGGTGGATCACATCGTTGAGACCATAGTAGCAATTTCTCCATTGCAAACTATAGAATCTATGGCCAACATTTTTAGTTTGGTCGTGTAGACCCACATTATTTTTTCTCTACACGCAGGCAAGATCCACTCTAGCCGTTGACTCTGTCTGGCTCATCACCTGCATATTTATTCTGCTTCATCGAATGCACTCAGAATGCCTTACTAAAGATCTGAAGATATGATTTTCATGCTTTGGTATCTCTTCTAATCTGGTATCTCATTGATCCTGCTCTTTGTAAGATCCGCTTCGATAGGGCATAGTTAGGACCAAAAAACTCGATCTACTCTGCCAGGGGGTGTAGGCTGCACCTGCATGTTGTCTACACTTTTTTACTAGTTTTGAGATTTCATTCACCGCTCATATCAGGAATTGTAGTAAACCTTTGTGGGCTACATCTCCTCTTGACTATCCTTCATGCGGTATTGTGCACTTTTTGCATTGTGTGCAGTGGTGGTGCTAGCTAGAATTGTGGAGTGGTGGCACCATGAGGGCACTACACAGTGGTGGTGTCGTGTGATGTGTGCATGAATTGATGCAGATGATCCCCTCAGTACCAAGGCTCCTAAATCTTTTGAAAACACGCAGTCATAGAAAAAATTTGTTTCAAATTTTGATGCACAAAGTGTGCCCTTGAAATGGGCTTATCCATATTCGTAAGGGCACTACACAGTGGTGGTGTCGTGTGATGTGTGCATGAATTGATGCAGATGATCCCCTCAGTACCAAGGCTCCTAGATCTTTTGAAAACATGCACTCATAGAAAAAATCTATTCGGTAGCAACAGTGAAGATCATTCCCGTCGCTTAGGCTAGACGTTGTGATTACGAACTTCATAATAGCAGGGCATTTTTTTCAACTAGCCATTGTAGATGCACAACCCTACCAAACGATCACCACCATGGGGAGGGAAGAATTTCCAAAGAGGCAATTCCCCCCTCAAGCTTCAGGTAGAAAGGAGTCCTACTCTGATACCAATGTAAGTATTCACAATTAACTAATATTTCATTAGATGCTATTGTATAAATAATACATCACATTGGATAAAGTTATCCAACATAACATCTCTAAGTAATTGGCATATTATAACAAGATTAACGATATGCCTATACGTTAGAGATATTTAATATTTCAAATAATAGGAATATTTATTTTAACAAATCAAAAGGGATAAATGGATCCAACAAGGATGGGATATGATAAATAGGCTACAGGTCAAGGTAGACATGATAATGGATCTAATGAGATAAGCCAAAGACCTAGGATTCTAGGCTTATGGGATGAAGAGATTGAATCAACAACTAATAATGAAATAGAAATATACCAGTGGTAGGAACCCATAGAAGAAGTTCAAGTGCTAAAGTTATTGAATAAAATGGCTATGATGCAATTTGAGGTGAAAGAGATAGCCAAAATATATCAATGTCCTTCTTATGAAAATTTTTATCAATTGAGAAGGATACATGAAAGAGTCTTAGAACTCAAAACTCCTCCACAAAATATATGGATGACAATCTACCTAATCCTTTAGAAAGTAGAAGAGCCTCTAACCAATAAAGAAATTCAAGAATATGATAAAGAAGAAGAGACCCCTAAAGTAGAGATTCATCTAGAAGAACCTATTGGAGCATAGGGCAATCAAGGAACACCTGGTGCACAAGAAGCGATACCAGACCAACCAATAACTATCAATGTGATACCTTTGGGACCATAAGGATAAAAACAAATATAAGGTGCCTGTTGGTCACCAAATTTGCAAAGGAAAGGACTTTCGGTGGGTTTGCGCGCCCTGGACCTGCGACCAACATTGAAAGGTCGGGGGGAAGAGATGCCCCTCGTGCCAATATCTGGAGAAAGGCTGGCTCCTATACTAATCTACTTTTTGGGGTTGAGACAAGAGTGCAGGAAAGAAATAAACAAAGTAAGGGTTAGAGAAAGAAATAAAAAGAGTAAGGGTTAGGAGATGATGATTTAAGGTGGGAGAGAACAGGAAGCACGATTACTCGCTAACAACTCAAATAGCAACAATAAATACCAAGAATAACATGAAAGAAATGAAATTCCAAACTTCCTATGTATCCTTTAGACGGGTTCGTAGGGTTCTCCTTTCTCTCTCGCTGGAATTCATGGTTCAAAGTAACAGCGATTGAGATAAGGGAATAACAGAAACCTCGATCCACCGAGCGACATAAAGGAAAGCGACAAGACGTTTTTCCTCTCCTATGTATCCTTCAGGGCGAATTTCAGGGGTTCAGTCCCTGATCGTGCATCGAATTCAGGATTCAGAGTCTCAGTACGCAAACGAGAAAAGATAAAAGAATTAAGCACAGAAGGCAGCATAAAAGAGAGAAATAGAGCACAAAAGTCTTTAGTATTAAACACAGGACATCAAGTTACAGTAGATTTCTAGCAGAAAGTTCCCCCCTCTTTTACATTGCAAAGCCTGGGTTTTTATAGAGGACCCGACCCTCTAAATCATTATTACAAAAATGGCGGAGTACACCCTCGAGCCCTGAGAAATCGGATCCTCGCTGCTGCTGCGGATGATCTTTCAAATCGGTTGCCAAAACTGGCAACTGTGACTGGGTCAACCATGGAAATATTCATTTAATGCGTCGCCCGAGTGTCCTTGGCTTCTGGATGCTGTGCTTGAGTGATCGTTACGCCCACCATGTTTTACTTCGAGGACTGTTACGTCCCTTTTATTTGCCAAAATTGGTCAGCAGGTTTATCGGGCAAGAAAGGAGGTATTTATAAGGGGCCTTCGATCACCTTGGGAAACTGCTCATCTTGGAACGTGGGCCCAAAAAGTGCTTCGCTACATCTCCGCCTCGCCGAAGCCTTGGGCGAAAGTAAATCTTCCTTGATTTGTTCTTCTCAAAATAATGCTTCGCAGAAACTACTTCGGGGATGTCGAGTGTTGAGCGGGCTCCATCTTTGAAATGGGGTTCTTTGTCCTTTGCTGGCGAAACTGCTTTGGATGGAAAATGTTTCGGCCCGACTCTTTCTCAAAACTATGGTTCAGGGAATATCCTCCTGAAGCACTTTTCTGTTTTTGACACATCGTCATTTTGCTTCGAGCACCACTGCTTCGGGTGAAAACTAGCCGAAGTAGGTGTCGAAAATACTTCGGGCCCAAAGTAGTTTCCTTACCTTAGCCGATTCAAATCATGCTCTCGTCCTTTTGCAAAGTCGTTTGGATGCTGCTTTGCAAAACTTCCACCTGAAGCGACTGCTGAAAATGCTTCGGGTGCGAAGCGTTATCCTTGTATTTCCTTTGGCGATATTACTTCGCAAGGTTTTTGCCCAAAGTGGTGATTTGAAGTGCTTCTGACCCAAAGCTCTTTTCACATTCTCCTCCTTTTCTTTTGGCGAAGCAATTTTCCTTGGCCTGTTTGGTAGCGAAGCTCTTTCCTCTTCATTTTATAAAAGGAAGCGATAGGGAGAGTCAAAATTGCTGTAACTTAAAATAAAAGAAAACTTTCAACAAGGAAATATTATACAAAATTCTATTATTCTTCTACCCCTTGTATAATGTGACAAAAAGTGTCAACATTCTTGGTGGCTCGCAGGGTGACGATCTCACCTTGGCAAAAGAACCCTTTAGCCCTAATCCATTGGGCTGCTGAGTCATTGATTTTCCCCAGACCCTACTTCTGTGATCTATCCCTCTTCTTGTTCCTCTTCTCCTTCTTCTTCTGGTGCGGCTTCTTGCTGAAGTGATGGCTCGAGGTGATCACGGATGTGCTTCATCGTTCTTTGGACATGAGCCCAGGCACCCTTTTGGAGTGGTTCTTGATCTTGCAGCGCTTTGACCAAGGCACAAAATTGATTGATTTGCCCGATGTCAGCATTCTTGGTCTTGGTGAATAGGTCATCGAGGCAAGCCGCAATCTTACAGTATTTCCAGATGAAATCTGTCACTTGCCCTTCTATGGTTGGTTCTTCCCAGCCATCGATCTTCGAGACATCATTCTCGAATTGAAGCCAGACTGGTTTGAGGTCGTCCTTGCTTAGAAGGTTCTCGTCATCATCTGTGAAGCTCGGGAAACCTAGGGAAGAAAGGTCCTAAAAGTGGCACATTGATGCACGTTGCTCATTATCAAACATATCCTGGAGATTCCTTGCCTTTTGTGCTTTTCTCACCTTGGAAAAGAATGTGCAAACAGTAGCCTGTGCCGTTGACCAATCTCTAAATGTCCGAGACATTGCGGTGATCTACAAGTCTTGATATCTAGTATTTTGGAAATCAAACGCTAGCTTGAGTCGGCTCCTGGATTTATGTGTGACCTCGTCGATGACTGATTCTCCCTCGACAATAGCCTGCTGTGCCTCAACGACATACATCAAAATTGAAAAAGCACTAGCGCACCGAGACTGAAATTTTTTTAGCAGGTGCGTGCAAATCTCCTTAATTCTGTCCCTGTCAAACAGTGTTGGACCCTATTTTGCATACAGTGGAGCTTGCATCTGCATGATTTTATCCTCCAGCTCTTTGGCCTTTAGATCACTCTCGGCCTGCTTCTGCGCTTGATTCCCGGCTATAGACTAGAGCTGTTGAACTTGATGTTTTAGGTTGAGCGTCTCCTCCTTCATCGATTTGCATTGCTTCTCAGCCTCTGCTAATTTGGAGTGGACCTTGGCCAGGTCTTCTTCACATTTAACCTTAGCGCATTCGGCTTCAACCCTAGGCTGGTTTGCAATGGTTGCATGTGCCTGAAACATCTCGATTCGAACATGCATAGAGGCCGATTCACCATCAACATTCAGATGTTCCAGGTCCTTAGGTGTCTCTTGATAATCATAGTCTGCTGGAGTCATTTCATCCAGTGGCTTTTGTACCTTGGGGACCTTCTTGATTTTATGCACCTTTTCGGCCCCTAAATAAAAAACGGTGCATTTTTCAATTGATGCCGTCAAGCGACCTCTTTTCCTTGCCTCCCTTAGTATTTGTTCAGTGTTTTGCCATGCTTGGAACAACTTCTCGGCAAGGGGGTGGTCCTTAATTAAGGACATATCTATTTTGGAAAAGGCTAGATCTCCAATCGAGGGAGTAAACAAATATAAATAATGCACGGGGGATGCCTCACCAGAAGGCTCGATGACAGGTGTGGTGGGAATTTCGGTAACCTGGGCTACCTCACATGACACAAGGGGTTGGAGGGTGGGACTCGGCATTGAAGTGCGACCCTACCTCTACTAATGACCAGGGGGATGGTAGTGTGGAAGGGCGAAGTAGGGTCAATGGTCTTACCCCCGTCATAATCATGGGATGAGGTCGGACCAGCAATAGGTGACGTGTGAGGGGGTGATGGGCTATGCGGGGGAGACTGGTGAGAACCCTCAGCTGGGGTTGTGGAAAAAATGTGTGAGACTAGGGCAAGGGGTGGAGAATGTGTACCTACATGCCCTCTTGGATTTGTGGCAGTGGTGACTTCTGGTGCAGCCACATCTTGTTTTTTCTCAGTTTCGACACTTGGCAGGGCTGTGACCTCGACATTTGCTTTGGATGGGTCTGATATCGATCGCCCAGTGGAGGGGCCTACAAGTCCTGTGCGAGGTTACTTTGGGTGTTTTGGGGGCACCAGGTTCTGTTCTTGCTTTTTCCTTTTCCTCCTCACCAGTGGCTGTTTTGACCCTTCAGTGCTTGAGTCGTGGCCACCTATAGGCCCCTGAGGTGATCTTGGAGGTGTAACTTGGGCCGTTTCCTTTCTCAAAGCAGTATCATATCTTTTTGGGCTTTCGCCCGAGCCTGGGATAGCTGGAGGGATGAGGGTGGCGAAGGACGAAGGCTTCCACTTTCCAGCGTTGGCTTCATAGATTTTCGTGAAGTCCCTATCCGTTGCCAAGAATCCATAAGAGTTTGTTTTCTGTCGATGGACCCTCATTATCCACCATTCTCTCAGTTGAGCCGCATCCCAATCCTTTACTCCATCCTTCAAGTCATCTTTCACTTTCTTCTAGAAGGTGGAGTTGGGGCTCGGGAGTGAATGTCGATCTGGGTCATATGCGACCTCCATTGGGTAGAATTCGTGTCAGGGAGGCAAGGATTCCATCCTCTCTAGATGCCACTCTAGATCCTTTCCCCGAGGATTATTTCTTTGTTTCACAATTTTGGGATAGGGGCAAACATGGAAGCTCTTGACCCGTATGTGGTCCCTCATCACTCCCAAAGGATCATAGAGCCATTGTTGGGGAATTTGGAGTAGACCAAACTTGGCAAGCTTTTCTTCCAAGAAGACGTTCTGATTTAGGGCGAACACTTCGATAACTCCTATCCTAAGAGGGAAGTCACAAGTGTGGGCCCATTTTCGACCCTTGCCGTAGATGGCATTAGTTGCATCGCTCTGTCTCGTGACTTCCAACATGAATTGATACTCAAAGGGGTAAACTGGCAGTAAGAAGGGCTTCCCTATGAAGCCGAAGATGCAAATCACCAGCCCCTGTGTTAGTTGGAAAACGTCTCCCCTCTTCTCTCGGACCACTTTGTTTCTCAAGCCAAGGGGAACTCTCGGGGAGGACCCTGTTAACATACGCATGGTGGATCCCAAGAATTGCTTATTAAAGTGATAGTAGGACTCCGATGTCAACAGTAGGGGAGTCCACTGATATACTGGCAAAGGACTTCCATCCTCGCCGCTTGTCGTAATGGCAATATGAGGAAAATTATTGTGAACATAAAATAAAAATAACCAAACAAGAAAGGAGCAGGGCCCGAAGCGATGGCTGGTCCCAACATTCTTCATGCTGGTGAGTTGCGCGTGTAAGCCACTGGCCACCCATTCTGCCAAGTAGACAAAGACTGGGTCGATGCTGGGCTTCAAAGTATCAGGGGCATTGAACTCCCATTTGGAAATGCACTCGACTAGGGACACCTGCCATGGATATACCGAAGCGTCGGTAGATAGGCCTGCCACCCATGCAATGATGGAAAAGAGGTCGACATTTTTAAAGGCCTCCAAGGGAAGGGGCATTTGGGGCAATTTGCCCGAAGGGAGCCTACTTTTGAGGCTTTGCTACAAAAATTTGATCATGTAGCCAGCAGACCTGAACCTCTCCGTTTGTTTGCTCAAAACAATGTTGCGAACCATACATCCCTCGGGTGGACCCTGCTGTGGCACAAAAGTTGCCTATACATCTTCTTTCAAAATTGAATATAGCTTTTGACCAGATGTGTCTAACACCTTTCTGGTGGCGGGCTGGTAATTCTACGCGATGGCATTGATCAGCTCAGGGCAATGGTGAGTGGGGGGCATCAGATACCAGTATATCTAGGAATAGTAAGTTGCAGCTTGTATGCTCTCCGTCGGGAGCCTGCTTATCATGAGCTCAATGGTGCTTCTAAGCTCAACTACGCTCTTCGACAGCTCTGTATCCCTGATTCTTTCCCACCTTTCGAATGGTGGTTCTAGGGGCTGCTCATCCTTCGAATCCCCCTTTTCTTCCATGACATGCTTATCTGGGTGAAGGCCCGAATCAATGGGCCTTGGCTTCAGCCTTTTTACATGGCCTTTTACCTTTGGTTTCTCGGGAGCTACTACTTCTAGCCCTTTTCCCTTCTCCTTGGAACTTTCCATTGTTGATGCTTAGAACTACAAAATTTGCAAAATGGAGAAAATTGGCATTGAAACTTTAGAGTGCGAAGTCGAAAAGTTTGCAGGTTGGAAGTAGGGTCTGTATGAGTCGTTGAGCATGTAATCCTTTGGCTACTTGGAGTCTGTGTTATATAACCGCCAAAGACAACTACCCACATTTATCGCATGTGCCATAATTAATCTTGCACTTCTCACCTGAGAGATCATCGGTTCATCGAATTGGCCATACGATGGTGTAGTACACAGGGCCATGTACTGTGATGATTACGACTACTTTGGGAACGCAGCCGTCCACCACCTGGTACCTGGGGGCAGATTTTTTTTCTCAATCGAATCCCCTGAGGATGTACCCAATGCCTTTTCATTTAACTCACCTGTTTCGAATGCTTTTGAAGGCGAATGTCGACACGCTCTTCTAGGCGAGCAATAAATGATTTTTCCTTATGCATCTTTGGGTCAGCGAAGCCAAAATCAGAGCTGACATACTTTGCGGTGAACCTTTTGCGCCAGTTAATCTTTTATGCTTTGGGCCCGAAGTGATTCCTCCCACGCGACGCTGCTCACAAAGCTTGTTTTCCCCTTTTAAAAGCATTTCACTCGAACTCTTCTTAGACGAACATCTTTCATACCTTAGTCGAAACCTTGCTCGGCCAATTGTACTTCGTTGCGAACCACTTTGCATCCACTACTTCGCAAGCCAAGTTCCCAAAGGAGTTTTTTTTTTTAGTTGTATATAGCTGTCGAGGTAAAACTCAACCTGAGTTTCTGAGCAGCACTTTATTTAATAGCGAAACTTTTTAAAATATTCACACGGGCTTGTGGCATAATAAGCATGCCGCCACCACAAACTCAAATTCAGATATTTATCCGGTGAATCTGCAATGCCCAAACTAGATCAGATTGAACTTCAATTAATTCTTGAAGTCTGGATGGCTCCTCCTCGAAGTTCTCCATGCTACAAATAGAAAGTAATACAATAGTTTGTCGCTCCTACCAGTACCCGCGCTGCTGATGTAGGATGTGGCAAAACAATTCACCACGTGAGGACCTTCTTGGGGTAATGGTTGTAGTGATGGCTAGAACCAAAATACCAAAGAGTTCAGTAACTGTGGACTGGGTACAAGTTCTTCCATCTCCTTGATGCTGTAATAGGGCTCTTCTGGCAAAGACCAAACTTCTATGATCTCCTCAGGTTCAGCCTCTTGAGGTAAGCCTAATGGATTTTGGCTGAACACCTGTGTGCCATGCTCTGGGATACAAAAAGGGTGCAAAAATTTCCCCTCTTCATTCTCAGGCACTACCACTTGAGATTTTTTCTCTTCTTGGCCTGTCCTCTGATGGAGATTGCAAGCACCCATATCGTTCATCATCGTGGCAAAGCTCGCAAATTGCCATGGTTGGACTTGGATGGGATCTGCCTCTTGAACTCCACATGACTGCATCTCAGGCTTCTGCTCAGTATGAGGAGTCTTCCATGAAGAATACTGCGTTGGGCAGACAAGAGAAGCGATTATCAGAGAAAGTGATGGGGCTTCTCCCCACTGCCACTTTCTCGATAGAAATTGCTCTGCTTGTACTGCTTCCTCAAAAATCTGAGGGAATCTTTGTTCGCCTGATCGCAGCAAGAGGAGGCCTATGTCCGGGTGAAAAGCTCGAACATAGTAGAGGTGGGCTTGGGCAGGCGTTGGTTGAATCTCCCTTGGAAATTTCTTCCAAGTTCTGCAAAATCAAAAATTGAAGTCCATGATGCTCTCCAAGGGTGTTTTCTTGATGGTGAAGTACGTCAAAATTTGGAAGGGATCTTGAGAGCCATCAAATGTTTTGAATAGTGCTCTCACCAAGTCATCCCATGAACAGATGCTTTTAGACCCGAGCAGTCTATACCACCATAGCGCCCTCCCTTCCAGGGATGCAGCTAGAAGTTGAACCATGACATCTTCATGGATTATGTTGTAGAGGAATGCTAAAGCAGCAACAGCTTCAAGGTGCTCTCGGGCCATTCCCGTGGTGCCATCATAAATTGTCAATGCCTTCAAGGTGATCTTAGGAATCTTGTGGTATATTTGAATATTCAAGGGGCCTCGGTCATCCCAGCTGGGAAAAATTACCCCTGCCATTATAGCAACGGTCTACAGAGATCACGGTTATCATCGCTAAGTCAGAGTCGCCAAATGAACATTCTTTCTCCGCTTGTGAGGTCAGGGCTGCTCATCGAACCTTGATTCCTCCGGGATATCTTCTTTTAGATTTGAAAGGCGCCTACGATCAAGAAATCTAGATATTCAGCTCAACAGAGTTTCCAGGTGATTTTGCCAGATAAAGACAAGCTAGAGATTCACCAAACTCGGACCTTCTCAAAACATGGGGGCTCCTAGTTACGAAAACCAGGTTTAGGTACTGGTCTCCACAACTTTAGAGATTCTCAGTTAAAACAGAGTCGCCAGATGCTAAGAGTATTTTGGTAATGAGGGCATTGATTCTCACTACTACTCAGAAGATGAGACTGACCGAATCTCACCGGGAACTTGTTAGAACTACTGGCTCCGATGAAGACGGGCTAGAAATTTTCTCAAATATGGGACCTTAGGTCCCATCGGGCGTGCCAAAAATTGTTGGTCACCAAATCTGCACAGGAAAGGACTTGCAGTGGGTTTGCACGCCCTAGACCTGTGACCAACATTGAAAGGTCGAGGGGAAGATATGCCCCTCATGCCAATCTCCGGAGAAAGGTCGGCTCCTATACTAATCTACTTTTTGGGGTTGAGACAAGAGTGCAAGAAAGAAATAAATAGAGTAAGGGTTAGAGAAAGAAATAAAAAGAGTAAGGGTTAGAAGATGATGATTTAAGGTGGGAGAGAACAGGAAGCACGATTACTCGCTAACAACTCGAATAGCAGCAAGAAATACCAAGAATAACATGAAAGAAACAAAATGTTGAACTTCCTATGTATCCTCTAGACGGGTTCGTAGGGTTCTCCTTTCTCTCTCGCTGGAATTCATGGTTCAAAGTAATAGCGATTGAGATAAGGGAATAACAGAAACCTCGATCCACCAGGCAGCATAAAGGAAAGCGACAAGACGTTTTTCCTCTCCTATGTATCCTTCGAACGAATTTTAGGGGTTCGATCCCCAATCGCGCATCGGATTCAAGATTCAGAGTCTCAGTACACAAACAAGAAAAGACAAAAGAATTAAGCACAGAAGGCAGCATAAAAGAGATAAATAGAGCACAAAAGTCTTTAGTATTAAACGCAGGACATCAAGTTACAGCAACTTTCTAGCAGAAAGTTCCCCCCTCTTTTACATTGCAAAGCCTGGGTTTTTATAGAGGACCTGACCCTCTGAATCATTATTACAAAAACGGCGGAATACACCCTCGGGCCCCGAGAAATCGGCTCCTCGGCTGCCGCTGCGGATGATCTTTCAAATCGGTTGCCAAAGCGGCAACCGTGGATCGGGTCAACCATGGAAATATTCATTTAATGCATCGCCCGAGTGTCCCTGGCTTCTGGATGTTGTGCTTGAGTGATCGTTACACCCACCGAGTTTTACTTCGAGGACTGTTACATCCCTTTCATTTGCCAAAATTGGTCAACGGGTTTATCGGGCAAGAAAGGAGATATTTATAAGGGGCCTTCGATCACCTTGGGAAACTACCCACCTTGGAACATGGGCCCGAAAAGTGCTTCGCTACATCTCTGCCTCGTCAAAGCCTTGGGCCGAAGTAGATCTTCCTTGTTTTGTTCTTTGCAAAATAATGCTTCACAGAAACTACTTTGGGGATGTCGAGTGTTGAGCGGGCTCCATATTTGAAATGGGGTTCTTTGTCCTTTGCTGGCAAAACTGCTTCGGATGGAAAATGTTTCGGCCCGACTCTTTCTCAAAACTGTGGTTCGGGGAATATCCTCTCGAAGCACTTTTTTGTTTTCGACACATCGTCATTTTGCTTCAGGCACCACTGCTTTGGGTGAAAACTGGCCGAAGTAGGTGTCGAAAATACTTCGAGCCCGAAGTAGTTTCCTTACCTTAGCTGATTTGGATCATGCTCTCCTCCTTTGGCAAAGTCGTTTGGATGCTGCTTCGTAAAACTTCTGCCCGAAGCGGCTGCTAAAAATGCTTCGGGTGCGAAGCGTTATCCTTGTATTTCCTTTGGCGATATTACTTCGCAAGGTTTTAGCCCGAAGTGGTGATTTGAAGTGCTTCGGGCCCAAAGATCTTTTCACATTCTCCTCCTTTTCTTTCGGTGAAGCAATTTTCCTTGGCCTGTTTGGTAGCGAAGCTCTTTCCTCTTCATTTTATAAAAGGGAGTGATAGGGAGAGTCAAAATTGTTGTAACTTAAAATAAAAGAAAACTTTCAACAAGGAAATATTATACACAAATCTATTATTCTTCTACCCCTTGTATAATGTGACAAAAAGTGTCAACAGTGCCAAAAGGAGAATAAGCCACCTGAAAGGTCTAAAAACTTAAACCCACTTTACTTCCATTACAATGTTTATTTCCATCCCACCAACCATTTCATTATATATTACAAATTATTTATATTTTTTTCTCTTCTCCACATAAATCACCCACTTATCACATCTCATTTTTCAAAAGTTATTTTTTATTATAATAAGCTCCACTTATATTCTATTTCATCATCACTTTGACTTCGTACCCAATGGAACTAGGCCTTCTAAGTTCTCGATTATCGTAAGTGAAAAAATCCTTGGGAGGCACCAAGAATGTAGGTCAATTCTATGATCTCATTTGTAGATCAATAGAAGTCTTTTCTCTAAAAAAATGACTAAGTGTGTTGAAGGCTGGTAGGTTTACATAAAATTAAGATGTTCAGAATCAGGATTATGTTAGCAGCAATGTCAACACAATATTCCTCCCATACGAGAATGAGCAATACCAAAGCTTAAAGCTGTAATACTCAAAATTAGGCTTACCTTAGTTGTGATGTCAGAACTCCAAAACCAAATCTTGGGATCATGCAAAGGAAAGGTGAATAATCTTGGGATGCAAAAAATTGGGTCAGCCAAACATATGACATTAATAAAAGAGAAAAGGGGCCTAAAATCTTGCAAGTCGAACAACCAAGACTAAATACATAAAGCCATGATGAACAAAATTGGTCCTCCCTTGGTAATGATGTAAGCATTCTTACATTGAAGTCCAAAATCATGCAAAAAGGACTAAGATGCACATAATTAGGATGGCTTTTGCACAAATTTGGTATATAGATAGTCAAAGTGATTCAAAGTGCACAAAGTCTTGTTGCTCAAGTAGATGTTATCATCATCTTCAAATTAGAACCCATGATTGTGCAAAAGAGGAATCAACATAAAAAATTAAAATGAACAGAGTCAAAACACATCCTAGGATGATGTCATCACAATAACTGCAAATCATGGTTTTATTCCAAAAGGCTCTACAAATAAAATAACAACCCAAATTCATAGCAAGCTTTCATGAAATATCACTTTTAGACCTGCAACTTCCATGGTGCCTTCGAGTTGTTCGTAGTTGATGGTAAAAAGGTATAAAAGTGATATCTCTGGTAAAACAATTACAATAATTCATCTACTTTCAAAATATGGTTGTAGATCGATGGAGCAAACTCAATGGGAACTCAATTTCAAACGTAATATAAATTCTAGAGCAGCCACCTTAGCATTCTGATTTTCTTGCCATGTTGTTTTCTTAACAGTATTACAACTATAAAATTCCTACTATAAATTTCATATGTAGCCTATAAATAATCCAAGACACCTCAATACAAGGGTTAGCTTTGTAGTCCGTACGTGGTATTTCTATGTAACATTGCTATCGACTAGTAAAAATATAGTTGTTTGACCTTCATTACTATTCAATCATAGGTTTTAATGTATATATTCTTTGCTTTAAGTCATTTCAATTACACTTAAATGCTTAGTCTATTCTGTTAAAGTGAATTTTGCTTTTTAGATTGCTAATTGTTTAAGTCCTTGGAATGACTAAAGCAAATTCTTTAAGATGAATAAATCTGTGATTACAATTGATAATGGTTGGTCTGTTAAGTATCATGTAAATTAGTTGTGTTAGCATGTTACTTAGTGAAATCCAATGTTGTTACACTATATCCCATCCATTTTTATTAAATCTCTCTAACCCTTACTCTTCCTTAACCCTTTTCCTACTAAATATATAATCATCTCAAAGAGTTGGCCTTCTTTAGAGGTTGAAATCGAGAGAAATCTCATTTTATCCAATACTAAATGTTGGCTAGTTTCTAAGGTGCATTACCTATCCATAGATATGGCAGATTTTGGTCCAACACTTAGATAATTTGATTTTCAATCAAATCTATGCGAGTTTTGATTTGTCTAGAAAATTTCTCCCAACTGAGTGAATCATGTCAACTCAACCTAGAGAATTTGCATGAGTGCTAAGAAGCAATTCACTTCTCTAAGGTTGATAAATTATACTCAAAATACAAGTTTTCTAAGTCTTCTTTATTGAGCAATTTGCTTTGTCTACTCAAGTGAGTCACTCTATCTACTTAAGTGATTTGTTCCTCCAATCTGATCAAATTACTCCTAAATTCAATACTTGGCAAAAAAATTCCAATTTCTTCAAAAAAATTCAAAAAGCCTCAACTTTATAATGGAAATTAGTGCCACTATAGCAAGTAGTTGTTATAGGTTCTTGAAACCTATCTTGTGTATGCAATGCAATAATTGGAATTTTAATGCTTAACATATGCAAAAGAATGATTGAATCATTGTTTTTAAATTAATCACTATTGCACTAGTAAGGAGATCCTTCCAATGGATTAAATAATTATATTATTTATACTTTTATGGATGCTTTCTTACAAAATAGCTATTCCTATTTTATATCTATCTAGGGTTGTTGTGAAATGACACAATGGTCCAATTGGAAATAAACACGAACGATTAAATAATTAATTAAGTGATTAGGGGTTAGGATATTGAATCCTAACATGCCACACTCCTTAAAAGGATTTTTGTCCTCAAAGTTGAGATTAAGGAAATTGTTTTTGAATTGATGAGGTGCTTTCCAAGTAGTATTTACACAAGTTTAATATTACTTTTTTAAAGGCGGGGATATCTTGAAGGTCGAAGCATTAGTGGGGGGTTGCCAGGAAGAATAGGAGGATTATGATGACGATGGGGGGCAACCTATGGGGTTCCTAAACAACTTTAGAATGATGTATCAAAAGTGGTGGTAACACTTCTACATCTTCCTGGTGTTCCCTAGGATAGTCAACGAAAAATGAGTGTGTAGTCACCTTTCTGCCTTGTTTTCGGATAGGTTTTACCATATGGTGAGAACTCACTATTTGTGAGGAACTTGTGGGTAGTATTTTAGAGTGTACATCTAGCCTTCATTGGTCACTTCTTGTATGTCTACCTTATCTTTTCCTAGGGCATCAATCACTTCTTGTACATCGACCTTATTGCCTTTATTGTTGTGATCAAGTGCTTTGGTCACTTCTTGCTCATCTTCCTCATCTTCACCCTTTATGGATTGACAAGGATCAACTACCTTTAATAAATATAATATTTGTGTAGCACATTTATGGTGGGGTCCAAATTGCTCATCACAAGTATCATAGAGATCTTTCACTCGTCGTTCCTTCATCTCCTCAAATTTGAGATATTTAATTGGTAAAGTTTCGTTAGGTCTGGGGGTGGTGTAAGTGGTTTGTTATTTCCCCATAGGTGGTTTTCCTAATTGACATTGAACATTGAGTTTGTCCTCAGCTAATAAAGCTAATCCAAATATTTGCATCAGAGCGTGGGGATTGAATATTTCCACCTCCTTCCTAATCTCGTCCTTTGATCCACTGATGAAGCAACTTATGAGATGATTCATCTAACCTAGAGATGTAATTGACAAGATCCTTCATGCACGAAAGTGTTTTGATGAAGGGTGGTAATATTAATCGATGAAAGAATATTGGGATCATGAGATCTTCCTTCATCGTCCAAGTTGAGAATCTAAAAGTTATGAAATTGTCAACAATAAGCATTCTTAGACTCAATGGAATAGAATATTTGTCAAAGATGCAAAATATTGCAAAACAAATGCAAAAACTTGTTACAAAAAATTTACAACTTTTGAAATCAATTTTATTCCAAAAATTTAATTTTAAGCAACTTGATATTGGCACAACAAGGACAACAGTGAAAAGGAACTACAAAGTACGAAGTGTAACACGTTAGGCGGTGGGACAGCAACGACAAGGAACTATGAAGTACGAGGTAAAAGACTTGAATGATAGGTGAGGGTAGTCAATAGTGGTGAGCATGAGGTGATGGTGTCAGTGGGTAAGGGAATGCGTGCACGAGGTACAATAGGGACAAGAAAACAACAACAAAAAGCACAAGGTAATGGCATCAGTAGCAATGGAATTGCGAGCAAGAGAATGATGGATGTCGAGTGAGGCACGAGAGGGGGTGCATGACCTAAGTCATGACCTCTTCTACATGTCTTTGCATATATAAACTCTTTAGTCCTCCTTTACCTCCCCAATGTGGGACTAATGGATTTTAGATAAAATAAAAAAAATTTCTCTCACGCAAAGTTTCGATGATGAAAATTTAATACGGTGGTTAAAAATAATTTTAACCTTTATGTTTTATTTAGTTTTTGTCATCGGTACATTTTCGTCTGACGAAAACGTCGCAACATAGAGAAATTTAGTGTTTAGATTATTTTTGACTTGAATTTTTTTATTTGATGACAAATCTAGGCACGATGTGATGATCCTAGAATGTTTCTATTCATCCCACTGATATGAAATTTTGTTAGATACCTTGTGATGTTCTATCTTTCATAGAGACGTTCCAGTTGTCTTTCGCAGAGATGCGTTGGCTGGCTCTGGAAGTAATTTGTTGCAGGAGATGATGTTGAACAGGGATGTGTTTGGAAAAAAAATGTTCTAATGATGCTTGGATGATGGTTTTGAGAGGTTATGAGGTGAGTGATAACCAGATAATATGTTGTTGTAATATGACGTCGTCATAGGAGAATGATATGCAATGGGAGTAATATGTTGCAGTGTATGAATGAAAGTGAATGGTGAATGATAAGGACATGATAAAGCTCAAGGATTTAACCGGTCTGATACCAGATGATAGGTTCCTAAAACCTATATTGTGTATACAATGATATTAGTAGAATTTTAATGCTTAAAATATGCAAAAGAAGGATTGAAACACTGTTTTTAAATGGATCATTTATTGCACTGGTAAGGAGACCCTTCCAATGGATTAAATAATTATATTCTTTATACTTTAATGGATGCTTTCTTACAAAATAGCTATTCCTATTTTATATCTGTCTAGGGTTATTGTAAAAAGAACACAATGGTCTAATTGAAAATAAACATGAATGATTAGTTAATTAATTAAGTAATTAGGGTTAGGATATTGAATTCTAACAGGTCTAATGACCAAGGCTAATCTAATAACCCCTTTAGCTATCGCTACTACCATGCCTACTAATGCAACAACTAAAATGATACAAGTTCAACCATCAATTTCATAGGAAAGTATCTCAAAGGGGAAGGGTAAAAATAAAAATCTCCTCCTCCACCTAATATGCCTAAAGATATGTTAGATTATCCCTACTAAAAGGTAGCATATGAGAAATAAAAGAACTCCTCAACTGGGGTCAAAAAAGAGGTACAAAGGCATTATTGTTGGATTTTAGATTTTGTACCTATTTTCAAAAATAAATATAAGCAATTCATCCACTCAAATATTATTTTTAAAAAAATGATAAAGAAAGAAAGATATAGTGGCCACTCATAGGCATCATAAATAATCATTATATCATATATATAATAATCACAACACTTTAATACAATGGATGGAGTGATGGGGGGTATTTATACCAATACTAAATCCCCAATTACATGAATGCGTTTAACCTAAGCTAAAATAACAAGAGGGCTTTAAGGTTAACAACAAGTTATAAGATGAATTTAACCATAAAAAATCTAACCATGACCTATAGGGCTTACATGATAAAATAATACAATAAAGTAAATACAATTGTATAATGATTTACCTTAGGCCTATACAAGATTACATTATGAAATATTGACCTTGGCCATAAGTCATAATACACTTTCGAGACCCTTTCATAATCTGAATTGAGAAGCCAAGGAGATAAGATATAAATGATAATAATATCTTCCCCTTATAATGGATGCTTTAATGAGCCTCCATAGTTGATGAAGATCCTTTTGAACCCCTTCATCATCTGGAAGGTATCCATCTTTAGGATTTACGCTTTAGGATTTTAGTAAGTAATTTTTGGTTGGGTGTCCTTTATTCTTGTAGTTTTTATAAATGGTCTTCAACTTCTTTGAAGACTTAGCCTGGTATTTGGGTCCCTGATTCATAGCCTCATTAGGTTTGAATTCCTTTGCATGAGCCTATAATTATGAAGTATACAATAATTCCTCATTGCTACCTAAACATAAACTAGGAGAGAAAAATTTGATCAAGAGTGAGAGTTTTTTGTGTTTCCAAGAACATAGTAATCACATGAACCATGAGGCTCAACATCTAAAAAGAGTGGGAGATATTTGAAACTACAATTTTTATGCATTCTACATAATGTTTCTTTTTGCCTTTGGAAGATGTAACATCTACTCTTAATGGCTTGAATCTTGCAATATAGTCCTCAATGTTAGAAAATTTGGCCATATAAGAAAGGAAAGCTCTAATTCCAAACGATTTGCTTTAGTTGTATTTACATCCCCAAATATATAATTTTGACCATACCTTGATAAGTTCATTCTCTTCTTTGATAAGGAAAAGCAATTCTTGTTCAATCAACAAGGAGAATAGACCAAGAGCTTCTTCTTCCTTATGCTAGCAAGTATTTTCATAAATGGTTGTTGCTTTCTCCTCTTGAAAGATATGTCATAGCTTCTTATTGCATGATAAATCATTCATTTGAGTTGACCATATGTTATAATTCAATCCATTAAGGTGAGTGATATAGGCTTGAATATTCATATTATAGAATACGAGCCTCTCAAATTGTAGAAAATCCTTGAATTGATGCCACAAATGCATAGAACTCAAATAATATGCAATTTGAGAAAAGGCTCAAAATGCTTTCATATGCAAAAAATTTCCTCCAAATTTTTTCCCTAATGGACCTCAAAAATACAAAAATTAAAACCCCAAACCTTAGAGATGTATAAATCCATCACTTACAATCAATTAGTGTTCTCGGATTCATTGGTATCCACTAATTATTTTGCCACCATAACACTCCTAAAGTCCTTCAACTATGAAACTTGTCTCAACTAGATTGGTCCATGCAATATATAGTACAAAAAAGAGTTATGTGGCACACAAGAGTACCATATCAATTACCATGTTGTCCAAGAACTCATCTCTTTTATTTACAAAATTTGAAATGAAGATTTGAACCTAGGTTGACCAGAAGCTAAGTCTTTCATACTAAGCAAGAATCCAATTCTTCTTTGAGGTGTGAAATACATCTCTTCCTTCTTAACACCACTTCATGTTTGGGTTGTAAAAAATGAACCAAAAGCTTTAATTATTGGGAATTAAACATGCAATATCACATTCCAAGCATGGTTTGACTAGTTAGTAGAGCAATATAAAAGTTTGGATTTTGGATGTTGAAACCTCCTTGAAGAATTCCATCCATCCTAGCAAAAGAAATTGATTTTTACAAAAATTCATGGGTATGGGTTTCAAACCATGCACCTTCTTCTACACATGCACCAAAAAATTATGCCTTTACCAAGTTGCCACACTTTTTGCACAGTCTAAAGTAAAACCAAGCCATTGAAAATGCATATTCTCCATTCTAAGAGGACAAAAAATATTGTGCCCTATCTTGAACACATAACCTCCTTTCTACGCCCTTTCATGCACCATGCTAGTTGAGCTAAAACCTTCTACAAATGAGATCATCCATGCCCAATATTTTTTATTCTCCCTATAGAATGACATAAAAAATACAAGAACATAACAGATGCAAGAATGATCAAACAACAACAAAATATTGGATTAGACGTTTTTCGCAGGACTGCCCAAACTGTCAAAATTGTTTTGACCATATCTCACTCATACAGAATCGAATTAAGATGAAATTTTGAGGGTAGATGCTTGAAAAAACCTAGAACGTCTCCACAAATTTTCATATCATTTGGAGAAACACAAATACTAGCACATCCCTATGTGTGAACGAGATATTTGGTAAGTGACTATGCAAGGGTTTCATTTGGGTTGAGTGCAAGCAGCTCCAGAGGTTGGTTTTTAGGGCCTTCGAGCCCTAGTGGCCAATATTTTTATGGTTTATGCTTAATTTTTTAGAAGGAAATGTTGCAAGGGATCCAATATGGGTTAGAAATTTGTCTTTCAACAGATCATACTATGAACTTGAGTGACAATGGCTTCCAATTTGCTGCACAAAAGAAAAGTGAAAACCATACCTTTCCACAACGTCTAGGGCAAGGATTAAAGAGATCATAAAATAATTTTCAAGCAGTTGATCAAAAATGGCTCATATCTCAAGTGAATCTGGTGCTAAGGTGCACCCACAAAATAATTCTACTATGAAAACCCCTGTCAAGGGTAATAATTTCAAAGACTCGATCCCAAAAATGAATTTTAGGGATGCCCTTCATGGTGGACAGCCTCAAACCAATACTAATATCAATCTTATGGCTTCCTATAAACCTCTAAGAATGCCTAATATTGATCCCAAGAAAATGAATTCAAGATGTCTTAAAGCAGCCGATGGAACTCCTATTGTTAAGCTTGATATGGGTAACATTCAAACTGGCATTGAAGATTTGGAAAACAGAGGACTAATTTGTCGATTCATGGGTTTTCGTCCGAGTCTATTTGTTTTCAAAGTCTGGGCTGCAAAAATCTGGAAAACTAAAGGTGAGTTACAAATCTCTATTTATCCAAATGGTTATTTTCTTGTTTTATTTGCTAATAATGAAGATAGAGAGAAAACTTTTCAAGGCGGTCCTTGGTTTTTTAGAAGGGCAAGGCTTTTCATGAAGCCCTGGCATCCTAAATTTAAAGCCAAAGAAGAGATGCCTTCTATAGCTCCCGTGTGGGTTAGACTCTTTGGCCTCCCTATTGAATTTTGGAATCCTACTATTTTTTCTTCAATTGGAAACTCTTTAGGAACTTTTATGATGACTGTTGATTGTACTCAAAATTTTGAACATATTATTTATGCTCAGATTTGTGTTTTAATGGATTTTGACAAACCCCTACCTAAAAATATCACATTACAATTTGGGGAAGACACTTGGGAGCAAGTAGTGGACTATGAGAACATTCCTTTGCATTGTAGAATTTGCCATGAGTATGGTCATTTGGCCAGTGCTTGCCCAAATAAAATTCTTAATCAAAAGAAAGAAGATATAAACTCAACAGGTTTCCAAATACCTAAGAAGAAGAACACTCAGAAAAAAACTAGTTATGAAGGATCAATCAAAGTCATCTGCTAATATGTTTGAAATCCTTTCCACAAATGATGTCCCAAGTGAGGAAGAGGAAATAATGGAAAATGAAATCTTAGAAACACAATTTAAATATGAATGGAAGAACTCATAGACAAACCAACAAATCAAAGGTTTTCAATAGAAAAAAGGAGAAAATTTACACAAGAAAAACAATCTTTCAAATGTCAAAACATCAAATAATGCAGGTCCCAATATAGACTCCGTTGAACCATCTAGTAAAATTTTGGCAGTGTACGAGCATTCTTCAAGGTTAGAAGCCATCTCAGATTCAATTGGAATAAGTCAATAAATAGGGAAGAAAAAATTGAAGATGGATTCTTATCAAAAAGTAGGTCGCAAGACCAATCAATATCATATGGTAAAATAAGGTGAAAAGCTTGTAGAGAAAGGTAAGATTAATGCCCTTCCCAAATTTTTTAGCCCTGGTATTAATGAAGATCATCACTTGGAATATTAGAGGACTCAAAGAGAGTCTTTCAAAACAAAATGAAATTAGAAGAATGAGGATATAGACTCAATTGCTTTCCTTCAAGAAAAGTGGGCAATTGAGGATAGAAGATCATCCACATCTTGTTTTCCTTCAAGAAACAAAGATGTCAATGGAGGATATAGACTCAATTGCCAGTAAAATTTGGCCAACTAGAAAAGTGGTTTCCCTCAGTTCCTAGGGGACTTCTGGTGGCATTGCTTGTCTTTGAAACCCAAAAGAGGTAGTTAGTCACCATATGGTTGGTAGTTGGGGTTTGTTGGCTATAGCTATTCAAAGTAGACATTCTAACCAAATTATGCTCTACATTATTGTTTATGCTCCGATTGATTTGGAGGAAAAAATAAGACAATGGAAGGATATAACTCATATTATCTCTCATTTTCTTGAAGCTTGGATCTTGATCGGAGGATATTTCAATACCATCCTCTCTCTGGATGAGAAAAGGGGGGTAAATAGAAATTTGGACAAAAGCACTGACCTCATGAGCAAATATATTGCAAACCTCCATCTTGTGGATATCCAACTGAATAATGGCCTTATGACTTGGTCTAACAGAAGACAAGGCTTAGCTTGTATAATGGAGAGATTGGATAGGTTTTTGCTCTCCGAAAATTTCTTAATCCATGGTCACATTCCTAAAGTGAAGACTCTTAATAATGTTGGTTCGGATCATTGGCCAGTCATGGTGGAAATGTGGAAAACCAATGTGAGTTTATCTCTTTTTCGTTTTCAATTAATCTGGCTTAGAAACATTTCCTTCAGACCTCGTGTGCAACAATGGTGTAAGTAAGGTAAACCTAGGCATGGGACTAAGATGTTCTGTTTTGCCAAAATACTGCAATACATTAATCCAAAATCAAGACTTGGAACTGGAAAGAGTTTGGGGATGTTCATAAAAAAAAACATGAAGTTATTGCTCATCTTGAAAATTTGAATAAGAAAATCCGTTTAGATGGCCTCACAGAGAAGAGAAGTGTAGATGAAATTAAACTCACAACTCAGTTAGAGGAATGGGAAGAAAGAGAAGAAATCTTATGGAAGCAAAAATCTAGAATTCAATGGCTCAAAAAAGGAGATCGAAACACAAATTTCTTCCACAAATCTCTTCTAGCTCGAAGATCACACAACTTTATTTCTTCCTTAAAATTAGATTCTAGATATGTTATTTATACTTGGGATGGCATGAACTCTATTGTTGTTGATTACTTTTCCAATATTTTTGGATGCTACTCCTCTTGACTCAGCTTCACAACAAAATGTAATTCAAGTAATCCCTTCTCTTATCACTTCTGAGGAGAACTCTATTTTGACTGCTCCTGTTACTATCAATGAGATTCAACAAGTAGTTTTTAAAATGCAAAAAGAGAAAACCCCAGGTCCTTATGGTTTTTCCATTGAGTTCTATCAATATTTCTGGGATATTCTTCATGTTGATTTATTAGAGGTGGTGGAAGTGTTGTGGCTGATCCACAACACACCCCAAAATTGGGGACCCACCTTTTTTGCATGCTTTCAAAGAAAACTGCAGTAGCCTAGATGCTAAAAAATCAAGGAAAAAGCAAAAATTTCACAAAAGAGAAAAAGTGTCGCGATATCGCGACATGTCGCTCTGTCACGGCCAAAAATGAAAAGTTGTCGCGATATCGTGACATGTCGCTCCGTCACGGCCAGAAATGAAAAGTTGTCATGATATCGCGACATGTCGCTCCGTCACGGCCAAAAATGAAAAGTTGTCGCGATATCGCGACATGTCGCTCCGTCGCGGCCAGAAATGAAAAGTTGTCGCGATATCGCGACACGTTGTTGCTCAAAAAAAGAAAGTGGTCGCGATATCACGACGTGTTGCTGCAGTGGAACGAAAAAGTGTCGCGATATCGCGACATGTCGCATTTTCATGGCTGAGACAAGCAAAGTGGTACGGAATGAAAAAGTGTCACGATTTCACGACAGATTGCATCTGCACAGCCCGAAATAGAAAAGCGTCGTGATTTCACGATAGAAAGTAGCCAAAGTGTGCAGAATGAAAAGTTGTCACGATATTGCGACATGAAAGCAGCAAGATGGTGCAAAATAGAAAAGCGTCACAATTTCACAACAGAAAGCAGTGAGACAGCCTGAACGAAAAAGTGTCGTTATTTCGCGACAGAAAGTAGCCAATGTGTACAGAATGAAAGGGTGTCATGATTTCACGACAGGAAACAACGAGATGTTACGGAATGAAAAGGTGTCACGATTTCACAACATGTCACGTTTTTGCAGCCAGGTAGAGCAAAACATAGCAAAATGAAAAGGCATCGTGATTTCATGACAGGTTGCATCCTCGCGGCCTGAAGAAGAAAAACGTTGCGATTTCATGAAGGTTGCACCCTTGCGGCCCAAAAGAGAAAAACATCGTGATTTCGTGACAAGTTGCAGCGAGATATCCTGAAATAGAAAAGCGTCGCGATTTCATTACAGGTTGCATTTGCACGACCCGTTGACAGAAAATTGTCGCGATTTCGCGACATGTCTTATTTTCACGATACAGGTAGAAGAGCAAAGCTGCATGTAGAAAAACATCACGATATCACGACATGCTATTTTTGGTCATGATTTACAGGGGGCAGTTACGGAACATGCAGAAAAGCACAAAACACGTGGCATAAAAGTGTAAGGGCTACAGAAGCGTTACAGTTCACAGAGAAGATCAAGCGTTAGACATCGAATAGGAAGTCAAAGACAACGATGAGACGGGGAATACGAAATGATGCAAACCAAGAAATGAAATGAAGCACCACAGGGTGAAGCAGAGAGCATTACCAGAAAGTATAAAAGCAGAGGCACAGATTAGCAGGGTTGCAGAGCTGAGGGCGATGAGCCATTTTGGGCCTGCTTTGGAGTGCTTTTCTTCCACTTTTTTTGGTTTTGGAAAACCAGATATCTGTTATTGTAAAAAGACAAATATTTAATGTAGATAACATTTCAAAAATTTGCATCTTATGGGCAAGAAAGAAGGAGTCATTTTCTGCATGCAAGATTAAATGTCTATTTTCCCTTTTCAGATTTTAGGCTTGTAAATATAGTTGATACAAGTTTTCTTGGTTGCTGCATGTGAATGCTTAAATCTGAAAACCTCATTCAAATCCCTAGAAGCTAGAACTTAGCTTATCAGGATTGTGCATGTTTTGCAGGTCCAATAGGTTAGGTTGCATGCATGGAAACCTCATATCTTCGGTTTTGTTGGAATAGGAAAGCATCAGACTGAATGTGTTCTATTTTTAATTTTTTGCATTTCTTTCTCATTTTTTATTTTTTCAGAAGGTTTAATTTATTTAAAATAAACATTTAAAAATTACAAAATCTAAAAAAAAAAACAATGAACAATCACTAGAGCTTCATGATGAAATAAGCCAACATTGCCCCTTGTTTACGGTTACTTGCAATCACTAAGGTGTTCCAAGTATTTAAATTGATTATCTTCATTTGAGATTACTAATACACAGTTGCAAATGCTAATATAGTGGAGACCTTGGAGAAGTTGTTTGTTTGACTTCTTTGCAAGAGGGGATTTGGGACCCAAATCCTAAAGGAGAGTTGTACTTTCATAGCTGGGTGAAAATACCACTCAACAGGAAGAAGCTAGGAAAGCCAAAGAAATTTTGAATTTTATCAATAAAACTTATATTACTCTTGTTCCAAAAGCTCAATAGGTTGATGATATCTCAACTTTTAGACCTATTGCTTTATGTAATGTTCTTCTCAAAATCATTACTAAAATCATGGTAGAAAGGTTGAAGCCTCTTTTGCATAAGATTATTTTCCCAGAGCAAGGGGGTTATGTGGAAGGATGTCAAATAGTAGATGAGATAGTTCTTGCTCAGGAAGCCATCCATTCCATGGATATGCAAAATTCTTCTTCCATGTTAATTCGGTTAGACTTATCCAAAGCTTATGACAGAGTGGATTGGCACTTCCTTATCAAAGTTTTGAGGAAATTTGGTTTCTCTAAGGATTGTATGGATTGGATTATGGGATGTATCTATTTAGTTTCCTACTTATTTCTTATCAATGGCAAGCCTTCTTAGTCATTCCTAGCTTCCAGAGGTATTAGGCAAGGTGACCCGCTATCCCCTTATTTATTCATCATTCTTGTTGAATGCTTGGGTAGGACTATAACCAAAAAGAGGGAAAACAAAAACCTTGAGGGAGTTACCATTGCTCATGGAGCTAGACATATCTCTCATCTTCAATTTTTGGATGACTCTACTCTTTTAGGTAAAGCTATAGTTAAGGAAGCTTCTAATATTAAGCAAATCATTAGCTGTTTTTGTAAGGCTACTAGGCATTTGATCAATGAATATAAATCTAAAGTTATTTTCTTTCACTACTCTACTAGACAGGAATCCATGGTCTTGGATAAATTAAGATATAAGAAGACCTCTCTTCCAATCACTTATTTAGGTATTCCCATAAATATTCATAGGCAAAAAAATAAATATTGGAATTGGTTGTTGGAGAAAGTCAAGAAGAAAATTGGAAAGTGGACCAACAAGTGGTTTTCTTATGAGGGTAGAATCACCTTGGTAAAATCAGTCCTTCAAGCTATTCCTATTTATGTTTCTTCCATTTTGAATATCTCAAAGGTTGTTCTTCGAGAATTGGATCAAATCAGTCATCGTTTTATTTGGAGTGGTACTAAGGAGAAAAGAAAATGGGACTTGGTGAAATGGGATACTTTATGTCTTCCTAAGAGTGAAGGGGGGTTAGGATTTCGGTCTTCTATTAATAAAAACAAAGCTTTAGCTGCTAAATTATATTGGAGGATGTTGCATAACCCCAATTCTCTTTGGGCCAATAATCTCCGTGCTAAATATGCTAAGAACAAAAGTCCTGAAGACCTTGTTTGCTATCAACTTCCTACCAAAGGTTCTCCCATTTTAGCAGTTTTTAAGACTGGTGATAATTTGATAAAGAAAAATTTATTTTGGATCATTCATAATGGTCAATAGGTAAATTTTTGGACATATTTTTGGGATGGTCACAAGCCTTTGATAACTTAGTTTCCCAATTGGAGGCCTTGGATGGAGGAGATTCACCGAGCTAATTGGATAAAGGTGGCTAACTATTGTCGATACCATACTGGTAATTCAAAGGTTGGTAGATATTGGATCCCTATTGAGGACTGGCCTATTCAAATCCCAAAAAGGCAAAGACAAGATATCCAAGGCATCCTTCATATGAGATCCCTCTCTTGGTCTCATGAAAAATATTGTTTTGGATGGAACAACACTACTAAGGATGAGTATTCAGTTGCTCAAGGTTATTTGACCTTATGCCATAATAATCCCAACCATTCTTCTAACATCTTTTCTTGATTGTGGGCTCAAAAGCTCTCGCCTAATGTGAGGTTCTTTAGTTGGCTTTTATTGCATCGTAGGGTGCTTACTGGTGAGAAAATTATGAAGCATGGTTTTCATGGCCCTTTTAGATGTGAAACGTGTGAAGAGAATGTAGAAAATCTCAACCATATTTTTATTGAGTGTACTTTATCCTCTGAGCTATGGAGGAGAATGGCCACTTTACTTGGCTTACAATGGTCCAATTTTTTTACTTTTGAATTGCTTTGGAGGGATTGGCCTAATCAAGAGGGTGTTGATCATTTTATTAGGCAGTTAGTTTGGATGGGTTCTACCATTCTTCTTTGTAATATTTGGAATGAAAGGAACAACCAAATTTTGAATCAAGATAGGAAGGATATTCACTGTTGGTCATCAAATATGCCCAGGAAAGGATTTGGGTAAATGTATGCACCCTAGACCTAGACCAACATTGAAAGGCCGAAGGGAAGAGATGCCCCTCGTGCCAATCTCCGGAGAAAGGCCGACTCCTATACTAAACTACTTTGATGTTTAAGATAAGGGTGCAGGAAAGAGATAAACATAGTGAGGGTGCAGGAGGAAAGAAATAAAAGAGTAAGGGAAGAAATTTTAGTAGTTTAATGGTGGGAAAGAACTAGAAGCACGATTACTAGCCAATAACTTGAAATAGCAGCAAAGAACACCAAGAATAAACAAAATGGACACAGTATTTTCCCACCTATGTATCCTTTGGACGAGTTCTAGGATTCTCCTTTCCCTTTCACCGAAATTCAGAGTTCAGAGTAACAACGATTAAGAAAAGTGAATATAACAGAAACACTATCCACAAGCAACATAAAAGAAAGCCAACACAACATTTTCCTCTCCTATGTATCCTTCGGGAAAATCTCAGGGTTCCACTCCAATCACACACCTAAATCCAGAGTTCATAATTACAGTATGCAAATGAAGAAAAGATAAAAGAAATAATCATAGAAGGCAACATAAAAGAGAGAAATAGAGTCCAAAGCTCTTTAGTATTAATCGCAAGAATCTAAGTTACAGCAGCTTTCTAGCAGAAAGTTCCCCCCCTTTTACATTACAATGCCTGGGTTTTTATAGAGCACCCGACCCTTTGAGCCATTACTGCACAAAATGGAGGAGTACACCCTCGAAACCTGAGAAGTCGGCTCTTCGCAGCCCTCATGACTGAGCTCTCAAATCTGTTACCAAAACTGGAAACTACGACCGGGTCAATTGTGGAAACATGCATTAATGAGTTTTTTGATCGTCCTTGGCTTCTAGGTGCAGTGCTCGAGTGGCCGCCATGCTCTCCGAGCTCTTCTTCAGAGACTAATACTTCATTTCCAATTGCTAAAAATGAGCAGCGAGCTTATTGGGCATGTAAAAATGCATTTATGAGGCACTTGATCGCCTCGAGAAAATACCCGACTTGGAGCGCATGCCCTTGAAGTGCTTCGCTAGATTTTCATTCACAACTTCACTTCGCAATGGATTTGAGCCGAAGCAGATCCTCCTTCTTGATTCGTACTTTGCATGGTGGAGCTTCGCAAAACTACTTCGGGGATGGTGGGTGCCGAAGCATATTTCCTCCTCAAGGTGAGGCCCTTCATTATTGCTTCACTGGAAGATGTGCCAAAACTACTTTGCTGATGTATCATCAAAATGCTTCGCTGCGATCTTCTTTCAAAATTGTGGTTCGGGAGGATTTTGGCCGAAGCACATTCTTGCCTTTAAAAATGCTTTGACTGCTTCTACTTCGGATGAAAGTACTTCGCACGAAGGTTTTCCGAAGCAGATGCTTCACAATGACTTTCGGTGAAGTAGAAATGGTTTACTGGTGAAAAGTCCTGAAGTGGGTGCTTCGATGATTTTTTGGCGAAGTATTTTCAACGTTGCGCTCCTTCAAATCCCGCTTCGCAATTTTCTTGCCCGAAGTAGCCTTTTGAAGTGCTTCGGGCCCGAAGTAGTTTTATTCTTCTTCCCTTATATTTTTTCTTTGGCAACACTGCTTTGCAAAATTCTCGCCCAAAGTAGCTGTTGGGAATGCTTCGGGTGCGAAGCAGACTTTCCTTCTTCGGCAAAGCTGTCCTCTTGAAATGCCGCTTCGCAAAACTTTCGCCCGAAGTGGCTACTGGAAATGCTTCGGGTGCGAAGCTCTTCTTTTATGCCTTCTTTGTATTTTTTCTTCGGCAACACCGCTTCACAAAATTCTTGCCCGAAGTAGCTGTTTGAAGGACTTCGGGCCCGAAGTAGTTTTCATCCTTCATTTCTTCCTTTGGGCAAAACTATCTTCCTTAGCTTGTTCGGCAGCGAAGATTTTTTCCTTATTTCGCTTAGTAGCGAAGCTCTTTCATTTTTATTTTATGTACAAGGGGGATGGCAGGGAAAGCCAAAATTGCTACAACTTACAAATATTCTCAAAATCAATCAAAGAAATACTTTACAAAAGAAACACTGTACAAAATTTTGAATTTTCTACCCCATTGTGCAATGTGACAAAATTGTCAACATTCTTGGTGGCTCGCGGGGCAACAAGCTCGTCTCGGTGGGAGAACCCTCAGCCTTGATCCGTTGGGCCAAAGTTACCTCTAGACCCTTCTCCCTTTTCTATCTCCGGGGTGCTTCCATAGCTTGTTCTTCTTCTTCTTCTTCTTCTTCCTCTAGCACGGCTTCCTATGGTGGCGATGGGGCAAGGTGATTGCAGATGTGCGTCATGGTTCTGTGGACATGATCCCAGGCACCCTTCGATAAAGGCTCTTGATATTGCAATTCCCTAACAAAAATGCGAAATCGATCAATCTGCCCAATATCAGCATGTTTGGCTCTGGTGTATAGATTGTTCAGGCAGGCTATAATTTTGTAGTGTCTCAGAATGAAATCTATGACCTACCTCTCTGTTATCGACTCTGCCCACTTGTCTACCTCCAAGACGTCACTTTCAAAATGAAGCCATGCTGGCTTAAGCTCTTCCTTGGTCAGAAGGTTCCCATCATCATCCGTGAAGCTCAAGAAACCTAAGGAAGAGAGATCCTGGAAATAGCCTGGCGATGCGCACTACTCATTCTCAAACACATCCAGGAGGTCCTTCGTCTTCTGAGATTTCCTCACCTTGGAGAAGAAGGCATGAACTGTGGCTTGGGCCATAGACCAATCCTTAGCCATTCAACTCATTGCAGCAACCTGCAAGTCCTGATATTTCGTACTTTGGACATCAAAGGCTAATTTGAGTCGGCCTCTAGCTTTCTGAGTGACCTCATCTATGATTTGCCCTCCTTCAGTAGTGGCACGTTGTGCTTCGATGATGTAGGTCAAAATTGATAGGGCACTGGAGGCCCGAGACCTAAAATTCTTGAGCAAGTGTGAGCGAATGTCTTTGATTCTGCCTCTGTCAAACAACTCTAGGCTTTATTTTTGGTGCAACTGCTGCTGCAACTGCAAGATATTGCTTTCAAACTCTTTGGCCCTTAGCTTAGCTTCGGCATGTATTTATTCCTAACTTTTAGTTGCATTCTGCAGTTGTCTTACTTGTTGTCTCAAGGCGATTACTTCTTTTTTCCTTTGCTCACACTGCTTCTCTGAATCTTCCAGCTTGGAGCGGATTCTAGCTAGCTCTTCTTCCAACTTGATGTTGGCATTCTCTGCTTCAAATCTACGCTGACTGGCGATGTTTGCATGCACATGAAAAGTTTCCATCCTGACATGCATAGATGCAGATTCATTATCTACATTTAAATGCTCTAGGTCCTTGGATTTATCTTGGTAATCATAGTCCACTGGAGTCATTTCATCCAGGGGCTTCTGGACCTTGGGGATTTTTTTACCTTATGCAATTTCTCAGCCTTCAAATCGAAGACAACGCATTTTTCAACTTGGGCCAGAGAGCGCCCTCTCTTCTTCCTTGCCTCCTTCAGCATTTTTCTGTGTTTTTTTGGGCTTGGAGTAGCTTTTCAGCTAGAGGGTGTTCCTTAATTAAGGATAGCTTAGATTCAAATGAGGCTGGATCTCCAGTCGAAGGGGTAAACAAGTATAAAGAATGAATGGGGGATGCCTCACCAGTAGGTTCGACGATAGGTGTACTAGGAGTTCCAACAAGTGAAACAATGCCATGTGAGATAGGGGAATGAGGAACATGGTTCGATGTTGGGGTACTATCTTCGCCCTAGCTAAGGACCAAAGGAATGGTTGTGTGGGGAGACAAAGTAGCATCAATAGATTTATCCTGACTGAATGACTCGAGTGGAGTGGGGCTAGCAGGAACACGAGGCAGAGTTGGAATAGTAATGGTTAATACACGAGGAGGTGATTGACCTTGCGTGGGTGAGAAAGACTGATGAGAACCTTCATCCAGGACCACAACAAACATGTGAGATACCAAGGTAAAGGGTTGAGAGTGCGTACCTGTGTGCCGTCCTGGCAGAGCAGCCGTGGTGACTTCTTGTGTAATCGGCTCCTGCTCCTTCTAGACTTCGGCACTTCCAACCTCCATGACTTCTACTTTGGGGTCTCCCTCTTATTAGAGGATTTCCTCCACATCAATGATGTCTATATCTGGGACTGCCTCAGTACTTTGTGCCACCGCACCTTCAATGTTTGCTTTGGCCAGGCTTGATGTAGGTTGTTCGATAGGAGCACTTGGAAGCTTCGTGCGGGGCCTCTTCGGGTGGCTCGAAGGCACTTGAACTTGCTCTTGCCTCTTCCTTTTCTTCTCTACTTGTGTCGATCCCCCAACACTTGTGTCGTGGCCCTTCGACGGCCTCTATGGTAGCGCCTCTAGGGTAGCTTTGGCTTCTTCCTCCTCTTCTTGTTCTGAGGCATCGTCAGCTCCTCTTGGGCTTTCGCCCGATCCTGGGGTAGCTGGAGGAACAAAATCAATGAAGGATATGGGATTCCAAGTCCCAACGTTGGCTTCTTAAACAATTGCGAAGTCTTTATCCGTTGTCAAGATTTCGTAGGAATTCATCTTTTGGCGATGGAATCTCATTATCCACCACTCCCTTAGTTGTTCCTCACCCCAATTCTTCAATTCCTCCTTCAAATCATCTTTCGTCTTTCTCTAAAACATGGAGTCTGGAGTTGGGAAGGGATGCTGGTCAGAGTCAAACTCGACCTTCATAGGGTAAAATTCATGCCAGGGAGGCAATGTCCTCATCCTTTCTAGATGCCACTCCAGATCCTTCCCATTGGGATTATTTCTTTGCTCCATAATTTCAGGGTGGGGGTAGATATGAAAATTCTTGAATTTTAGGTGATCCCTCATCACTCCCAAGGGATCATAGAGCCATTGTTGAGGAATCTGGAGAAAACCAAAATTGGCAAGCTTTTCCTCCAATAAAATAGTTTGCTTTAGGGTAAACACTTCAATTACCCCTATTTTTAAGGGGAATCCACAAGTGTGCACCCATTTCTAACCGTGGCCATACACAGTGTTTGTTACGTCACTCTGTCGAGCGACCTCCAATGCGAATTGGTACTCGAAGGGGTAGACTGGTAGCAAGAAGGGCTTCCCTATGAAGTTGAATAGGTGAATCACAAGCCCTTGAGTGAGTTGAAACACATCTCCCTTCTTCTCCTGCACCACTCTGTCTCTTAAACTGAGGGGTACCCGAGGGCATGACCCTATCAACAAATGCATAGCGGGTCCCAAAAATTGTTGATTAAAATATTAATAAGACTCATTCCTTAATAGGAGGGGAGTCCAGTGGTACACAGGCAGAGGATTTCCATCCTTGCTACTTGGTGAAATGGCGATGTGAGGTGTACATGGTAGAAGAATAGCCAAACAAGGAAAGAGCAGGGCCCAAAGTACCGGCTCGTTCCAGTGTTCTTCATGCTGGTAAGCCATGTGTGCAAGGTTTGGGCTACCCATTCTACCCAGTCTAAGAAGACTGGTTTGGTGTTCGGCCTCGCAGCATCAGGAGCATAAAACTCCCCTCTAGAAATACACTCAGTCAAAGACACCTGCCAAGGATGCACAGAAGCATCGGTTGACAGGCCTGTCACCCATGCAATGATAGAGAAAATATCAGTGTTCTTGAAGGTTGCCAAGGGTAGGGGCATTTGAGGTAGCTTGCCTAAATGGAGCCCACTCTTGAGGTTCTCATGCAAAAATTTCAACATGTAGTTGCTGGAGGTGAACCTCTCCATCTGTTCGCTCAGAATGACATTGCGAACCGTATACCCCTTAGGTGGCCCCTGCTGCGGCGCAAAGGCTGCTTGCACATCCTCTTTCAAAATTGAGAACAATTTGTGACCAGTAACATCTAACACTTGTCTGGAGGCGGGCTGGTAGTTCTGTGTGATGGCATTAATCAACTTAGGACAATGATGCACAGGCGGGGTCAGATACCAATATATCTGAGAGTAGTATGCAGCGGCCCTCTTGTTTTTTGCTGAGAGCCTACTCCTCATGAACTCAATGGTATATCTAAGTTCGGCCACGCTCTATGAAATTTCGGTGTCCCTGATTTTCTCCCACCCATAAATTGGTGGTTCTTCAAGCTGTTCATCTTCAGAATCTTCCCTCTCTTCCATTGGCTGCTTTTTTGGGCGGGGATTGAGATTGATCTTCTTAGGTCTGTGTTTTTGCTCCTCTTTACCCTTCTTTGTTTTTTTGAGGGCTGTGACTTTTGGTTCCTTCCCTTTCTCCTTAGAGTTCTTCTTTCCCATTGTGGAGATTGGCGGCGACAGGGTCCTTGATGTAGAGAGCTTTGAAGTGAAGGATTTTGACGCAAAGGGTGTAAGACTTGCAAAGTAACAGCAAAGGCTCTTAATATTGCATGAACTGATGGATGAATAACCTTCTCCCTACTAGGACCTTGAGTTTTATAGCCCTAAAAGGAAACTACCTGAATTTATGGCACCTGCCATAATTAAATTTTCAACTCGAATGAGGAAGGTTGCCATGCCCTCTGATTGGTTTCGTGACAACGTAGTACGCAGGTCCATGCACTTTTATGATTATGTTTTGCATTGGGAACATGACCTGCTGCCACCTTGTACCTCAGAGTGGGCTTTTTCTTAACCGAATCATCTTGGGATGCACTCTACCACCTTTGCATTAAATTCATCCGCTTTGAACTCCTTTTAATGCTGTTATCGACACGTTCTCCGAGACACATTTTAAATGCCCCTGCCTTGCGCGTCGTTGGATTGGCAAAGTAGGAATAGACGCTAAAAATGCTTCACGATGAACCTTTGGTGTGGGCTATTTTTCAACACTTCGGGCCCAAAGTAGTTCTTCCTCGCTGTGCTGCCGCCTTGTTTCGCGAAGGCTGCCTATCGAAGCTCATTCTTCTTTGAAAAATGACTTGCTGGATCCGCTTCAGAAACTGCTTCACCTATGCTTCCTTTTGCGAAGCATTTTTCATGCCTTGGTTTCAAATTTTGTTTGGCCTTTTGAGGGTAAAGTGCTTCGCTGCGAACCTCTTTGCATCGGTTACTTCGCATCAAAAGTTCTCGAAGTAGATTTTGGTTATGCTTTGGCGAAGCTAGAGTTTATCATTGTGGCGATGTGGTACTTAACTCCTCTGTCATTTTGGAACATGGTATATATACAAGAATGAAAAATTATATACAAGGTAGAACTTGAACACACACATACACATTTTTTATTTTTTATTTATTTTTATTTTTTTTAGAGTTGTTTCTCCTCAGCGATGGAAAGTCTTCAGATGAAGACCATTGATAGAAATTGACAAAACCTGGCCATATGCATCCTTGAGAATGAAAGAGTTGGCCAAGTTCACTTTCATGATTTTGAAAGGCCCATCCCAGAAAGCATCCAGCTTGTCGTTATTCCCAGGCTTGGCCTTCCAGGAGTCCCACTTCCACACCAGATCTCCCACTTTGAATGTGTGATCGGATGATTTTTTCTTGAACCAATCTCGAGTGACCTGAGCATGCTTAGCGAAGCTCTGGTAGGCTTTCTCGTGATCTTCTTTTAGCTGTAACAGTTGAGCAAATCTATTCTCCATAGGATTGACTCCATTTTTTACGTCTAACAACTACAATGCAAGGATCTCTACGTGGGTAGGTAAGATGGCCTCCTTGCCGTAGACCAGGGCATAAGGTGAAATCTTGATTGACTTCTTGACAGAAATTCAATCAGCCCACAAGGCACAATCTAGAAGGAGATGCCAAGTCCTTTTGTTCTTCTATATGAGCTTTCTTAGCACCCTTAACAAGGTCTTATTGGTGGATTCTGCCAATCCGTTGCCCTATGAATAGTAATTGGAGGATACTTTATGATATATCCCATATCTATAGAGGAATTCATTGATTTTGGTGCCTTTGAAGCCAGGACCATTGTCCGTGATGATTTCTTTTGGAATGCCGAACCGTGTGATCAATCCCTCTAGGAAAGTGATGACAATCTCCTGATCTGCATTCTTCGTGGGTGTTGCTTCGGCCCATCTGGTGAAGTAGTCAGTTGTGGTTAGGATGAAATTATGCCCAGTGGAGGAGTTCGGCGATATGACCCCTATGAAATCCAATCCCCATTGTTGAAAGGGCATTTCTACTTGTATCGGTTGGAGAGGCATTGAAACATTTTTACTTCGATTGGTGAACTTCTGACACTGCTCACACTTGCGACAAACTGCAAAGGCATCGACAAAGAGTGTGGGCCAATAGTAACCCGCCTTGATGATCTTTAATGTTGTCTTTCTTCCCGTGAAGTGACCTCCAGATGATCTTTATTGTTTGAGATTTTCTTTTCATAATGCATTGAGACTAACCATTTGTTTTGAAAATATTTATCCTTGCTATGGTTTGATGCATTATTGATAGATATTTTTAGTTATTAAGGTTAAACTGGAGCTGAAACATATCATTACTCGATCCAAAGCTATAGAGAATACTATTTTTCAAAGCTTATCGTCCACTTACAGACCAAAGAAAACTCAGACTCAAGTAGTGGTCATCCCATCTAGTGGAGTCTCGATTGGTTCCTCTAGTGTTCCTGTTTTACCCATTGTTCCTCTAGTTACCCCTTAGCCTAATCCGATGGTAGCAAATATAGCAGCTAATGCTAATGCTTGGTATGGGGTGCATAGTAATCCTTTATTGTTGGCAGAAAACGATCACGATATACTTAAGGGTATAGACAATTTTTTTCTTAGGTATAAACACAATGTTATTAGTTTGGTTGAAGAACACATTCATGCCTATAAGGATACTTTGATCAGATTGCAGGTTGAGCACGAAGATGTAGCTTGTATGTTATTTCCTTTAACCTTAGATGAGCTAGCATATGATTGGTATATCAGTTTACCTACAGGGTATATTATGTCTTGGGCCCAATTAGAAATAAATTTTGTTAATCAATTTAGGTTACCTTTAGATCTTGCTATGATTTACAATCAATTTGTGACCTGTAAGAGAGGACCTAATGAACCCATAAGAATTTTTAACACCAGGTCTCAAAAGCTTTACACCAGGTTAACGGTTCATTTTGTTGTAATAGCAGATGTGGCTCTCCAAATTTATTTTGAGGTCTTATATCCTTTGAGACCATGTTTTCTAGAAGGAATAATTTGGTTACTTCTCTAGCCTTAGCTTATACAGAAGCCATGACCATTGAGCGACAGTTAATACCTCAGGGTTACAGGATAGGACAGTTGCCTACGGTAGGAAAGCTTGGAGCATACAATCAGATTCCCATGATAAATCAAGCCTTTTTGAATCAAACTCCCATGTTGAATGCTATACCTTACAATTAGGGCTACCCAAACATGCTCACTAATCCCACCTCAGTCGCTTATTCGAATACACCCATTCAAATGATAACTCTTCTATTAGAGAACCATTTGGCCTCTCAAAGGACCACAGTGACAAATCCTCAGGTTTTATCTACACCAAACCAGAACATTCCAGAGTTCTAGAATGGAGCTAAACCTAATGCTACAAATGGTCAACCGACTAAGCTCGAATCATAAGTTAAAGATCTAAAGAGATTGGTTCAAAAGCTAAGAAGTGATATGGTTCAATCGTAAAAACAGGCATCCCAAAATAGGAACTTTAGTTTTCAAAGGAAACAATGGAGGAGTGCCAAGTTCAGTTACTAATCAGAGTGATACTAGCCAACCTCAAGCAATTGTCAATATTTCAAATTTTGCTAGGAGTAATTGGTGTAGAATACACTCTACAAATGAGCACAATGAAAATGAATGTTTGGTGCTTCAACAGGCTAGAGGTGTTTTTACAACAAGATATTGATGAATTGGAAATTGTGCCTACTAATGATTGTTCTCATGAAGCTAGTTCCAGTAAAGGCAAAAGCCATGCGTTTGTGGTCGAAATAAGTGCTCCTGAATATGATGAAATAGAGGAGGAAGAAGAACTTTTAGAAGAAGTCCAAGATTTTGGACATGCCCAAAAAGGGAATCACAATTATCATTTGAGAAGTAGGAATAAGTCCCCGAATACATCATCTACTCCACCTAATAGCTCTATCATTCCACCGGACACTAGGGCCCATAATAATCCTACACCTCCTACTAGGATAAATTCATCTAAACCACCTCAAAAGGAATAAAAGGGTAATAAAATAGCTTATGATATTGTCGAGGATTTGAAAAAGATGAAATCTAACATCACATTGTTTGAGATGGCACAAATGACAGATCAACAAGATTTATTGATTAAGGCCTTGGGTAATTCGGGTAGAAGCGATGCAAAGAAACACACAGAAGTTCATTTTACCTCACGAAAGGATAAAGGAGAAGTTCCCCATTTTATTTTTACAGTTCGAATCGTAGGAAAGAATTTACATAACTGTTTGGTAGATTCGGGTGCTTTAGGAAACGTCATGCCTTATGTTATCTGTAAGAGATTAGGCTTGAAACCTAACCCCTCGAATATAATAGTAACCCAATTGGACAAATCTGAGGTGAATGTGGTTGGGATGCTTCATAACATCTTTATGCAAGTATCGTATGAACCTAGGATTCAACAATATATAGATATTCATGTTGATGACATTTCAGATAAATATGGTATGTTGTTGGCTAGGGACTAGAGTAGAAATCTAAATGGTTATCTTGCCATGGATTGTTCACATATGTGGTTACCTTGGAAAGGGGTATCTAACCAAATCGAGGTGGAAAGGGAGCCAAGACTAAAAGAGATGATCATAAACTACAATAAACCAAATGATATTCTTTACAATGAGTCAGAATTGGGTGTTTTCACATTGGATACTAGTTTGGTCACAAATGAATCTAATGTTGAAATCTTACCTTGTGACCCTTCTACTGATGATAATATTGTGTGGACACTAAATTTTAATTGTTCTAGATATAAACAAGGTAATGGAGGGGGAGTAGATCTCATAAGCCCTAAAGGGAAGTCTTCTCTCACAACATATAGGTTGCAGTTCTCATGCACTTGTAATGTGGTCGAGTTCAAAGCTCTAATTTATGGCTTACGATTAGCACTGAAAAAAACATAAATTGCTTGAAAGTATTGGGAGATTCTACATTAGTTTCTAAGTAGGTGAAAGGAGAATACACGTGTCGTGATGAAATATTATCCTATTACAAAACTAGATTTAGATATTTGATTGGCAAGTTTGATGCCTTTAATATTTCCCTAATATCTAGAAAGGGTAATCGGGTGGCTGATTCTTTGGCATTTACAGCAAGCACTCTAAAGCCCATTGATAATAGAAAATTGAAGAAATTCTCAATAGAGTTGGTTCCTTGTCCATCCATACCCGACAACGTTAAAAACCTACACATTTTTTAAAGTGATAGACACTTTTTTGATTTTGTGACTAATTCAGGTGTTTTTGAGAACTAGGTTATTGATGAGGATGAAAGGTTGCAAGAGGATGATGAATAAGAAGAGAAAATAGCGAACAAAGCTAATTCCATCCCAAAGAGTATTGTATCCCTTGAGAAGTTGTTTGACATTGAATATCGAGGTAGGAAATCGATCAAAATTTCACCAAAGGATTATGCCTACGATAGTATCAATATTGGAAGTCAGAATGAATCTCATAATGTACTTATTGAGAAAGCTTGTACAGCTCAATAAAGGGAGGGAATATCATACTTTCTTAGAGAATATATTGATTGTATTGCTTGGACATATGATGATTTAAAAACCTACAATCAAAATGTTATTATGCACACTATTCCTCTGAATCATGATTCTAAACCTTTTAGGCAGAAACAACGTACAATTAACCCTTTGTTGGAGCCTCTTATTGAAAAGAAAATAAAGAAATTGCTTTATGCTAGAATTATATTTCCTGTTCGCCATTCCACTTGGGTTGCTAACATAGTGCCTGTTAGGAAGAAAAGTGGTGAAATTAGACTATGCATCGATTTCAAAAATCTTAAGAAAGCTTCCCAAAAGGATAATTATCCCCTTCCTTCTATCGATAACATCTTACAAATGGTCAACGGGTCTGAAATGATGTTATTTTTGGATGGGTATTATGGTTACAATAATATTCTAATTGACCCTAGGTACAAAATGAAAACTGCTTTTACCACAAAATGGGGTACGTTTGCATATAGAAGAATACCTTTCGGTTTACTCAATGCAGGTGCAACATTTTAGCGAGCCATGGATTATGCATTTAGAGACCTTATTGGTAAGTGCATAGTGGTTTACATAGATGAAATACCTATGTTTTCAAAGAAAATAAAGGATCACATTGGATATTTGAGAAAAGTCCTTCAAAGATGTAGAGAACATGGAATACCGCTTAACCCAAAAAAATGTATCTTTGAAGTGACGAAAGGAAAATTGTTAGGGCACGTGATATCGAAAGAAGGTATCTCTATAGATCCTGAGCGAATAGAGGCTATCCAAAATATACCTTTCCCAGGTATTAAAATGGAGCTCAGGTCCTTCTTTGGAAAGATCAATTTCATCAAGAAATTTATCTTCGGATTTGCAAAGATAGTTAAACCTTTAAACGACATGCTGAAAAATGATGTGAATATCAAGTGGACACATGAGGCAAGGATTGCTTTTCAGGGTGTAAAGGATGTTATTTCCAATGCACCTATGTTAGTAAGTCTTGATTATACGAAACCTTTCTTTATATATACTTTTGCATCTGATTATTCATACGCTAGTGTGTTAACACAAAAGAGCAAAGGTAATTCTGAAAACCCGATTGTATTTTTTAGTGCACCATTAAAATATGTGCAAGTAAGATATACCATTTTGGACAAGCATATGCTTTGTTTAAAACTGTTAAAAAGGTTAGACATTATATTTTGCATAGTAGAATATTTGCTATTGTACTTGACCTGGCTGTAAAAAATATGTTAATGCAGAATGAGTTGGGCAAAAGAAGAGGGAAATGGATGTCCACTCTTCAAGAATTCGATCTTGAAATACCCAATGAAGCTAGTTAGAGGTCAAGGACTGACCAAAACCTTGGTAGAAATATATCCTCAAATTTCCTGTCAACATTACAATGTAGAAAACATCACACAAGATGAATGGTATGTAGATATTGTCTACTTATTGTTGAATGGTAAGTGTCCTCCAAACTTGAATTCCATGCAAAGAAGGGCTTTACGTTTAAAATCCTCAAATTTTATGATTAATGCTGGTGTTTTATACATAAAAAATCATAAAGGAATATTTCTACGTTGTCTAAATAAAGAAGAATCTACACAGGTTTTGCAAGAATTTCACGGTAAACACGGGACAGGACATGGTTCAGCCAATGCTACTACTCACCAGATTCTAATATCGGATTATTATTGGTCTCATATATTCAAATATGCCCATTACCATGTGAGGCCTTGTCATACTTGTCAAGTTGATGCTAGTAGGGAGAGACAAGCACCAATGCCATTACAGTTCGTAATAGAAATGAGACCCTTTGCCCAATGGGGGTTATATTTTGTAGGGGTTATCAACCCTAATTTGTCTGCCCTCCATAAGTGGATCCTCACTACCTTTGATTATTGAACCAAATGGACTGAAGCCATCCCTACTAAAAATTGTACAACAAAGGTCATCATTCAATTCCTAGAAGACTATATTGTGACCAGGTTTGGAATACCTCACTCTATTGTTTGTGATAATGGGTCTGTGTTTATTTCATCATGTTTTGTAGAGTGGGCATATGATAACAAGGTAAGATTTAAGCATTCGTATAATTACTATCCTTAAGGTAACGGACTAGCTGAATTATTAAAAAGTTGCTTGAACACAACACTAGAGATTGGCATAATAAACTAAAGTTTGCATTATGGTCTGATAGGATAAGAACTAAAGAATCTATTGGAACTTCACCATACCATTTGGTATACGGTCAAGATCTGATTTTTCCTACTAATATTAAATTGCAGGCTCTACAGTTTATGAAGGAATATCTTGATATTGATGATAAGATCGAGGAATGCCTCACTCATTTAATACATTTGGATGAAAAACGAGAAGAGGCATTGCTTCACTTTAGTAAACATCAAGAGGTGGTCAAAAGATGGTTTGACAAAAGGGCAAAAATTAAGGATTTTAGAATTTCTGATATGGTTTTGCTTTGGGATAAAGCACACAAAAAGAAGGGTGATCATGAAAAGTTTGATTGTCTTTGGCTTGGTCCTTACCAGATTTCTAAAATTCTTGGTGAAAATACTTTTCACTTGAAAACCTTAAGTGGAGAAGATGTTCATTTTCCCGTAAATAGGTAATTTTGGAAACATTACTTTCACCCATGAGATTGTCCAAGTCTTGTTTCATCTCGTATATTATTGTATATCAGTTATGGTTTTCATATTTTTGCTTTGGTTTATTGTTTGGCTTTATGTCATTTTGGGTGTGGTGAGCTTTGTGTTTGTTTTCTCGTTAGTTTATTTTGGATTTGGTTTTGGGTCTGGTTTCCAGGTTTTGGTTTGTAAGTTTGAGTTTTGGGCGTATTCCCTCAATTTGTGGTGATTTTTTGGGGTAGCTACTAATTTTTGGCCTTTTGAAGGATGAATGGTGTATCATGTGGGATAGAATTATTCACTTATTGCTCCTAGATTTTGGGAACTAAGATAGTCTATATTAAGAACCATGAACCATTTTTTGAAGGCTACACATTAACACATCAAATTAAGGTGTATTCTTGGAATATTGAAAGATGAAGTTACTTGGTTTGCATATTAAGGTAATTTTTTTTTTATATACTCAATCTTTGACCTTACTTGAGCTCTAACCCAGGTGGCAGGGGAAGTTTTCCAAGCAATACAATGATACAAAAAAAGGAAAGAAACCAAATTAACCAAAAGGCTTAGGACATCGGGGCTATAGACGTCTGGCTGGCAGTGGAGCAATGTTTACAAACAAATAAGCACAAATTTAATCTAACATTTGGGTGAGTAAGACACCTCCATTGGGGCTATAAACACTTGACTAGCTGTGGAGCAATGCAAAGGCACATCTCTTACGAGTAATATTTATAGCCTAATGCAAAGTAGGTGATGGAATCCGGATGGTTTTCAAGAATGTTAAAATAAAAACACTTTCACACACTTAGCTAAAGCAATGGTTCATATGTTTTCGATTGAAATTGTTCACCCCCATCATTTTTGGATGTTTCTGAATAATTTTGTTTCTAACATTTAGTTTGTTTGGTTTCAGAACTGGAGATTTTGGATTTTTCATCCGAAATGCTTAGGAGCATCCCTCAGTAGAGTCATCATTTGTTGTGGTCTCTTCCACAACTATCCCCAAAACTTGGGGATCCACCTTTTATTTTGATTTATTTTGGGTTTTTAGGTCTTCTTTGAGTGTTAGTTTGATAGCCACCTCCTTTATGTTTGCAAATTGCTCTCCAAGGTTCATTTTGGATGGTTTGTTTGTTTCTTCATCTGGTGCTTTAAAATCAATTGTTTGTTTGATTTTTCAATGTTAGATTTAGTGATTTCTTTAATTTCGATTTAGAATAGGTCAAATTTTCATAGGTTGATTGATTTATTTATTTATTTTTTAAATAATAAATAAATAAATATAAACATATATATAATAATATAATATAAATATATATATTCATATATATTTTTATATGTAATATATATATATATATATATATATATATATATATATATATATATATATATATATGGAAATATAGCTTGACTATATTTCATTTTATCGTGATTTTGGTTTTAGAGAGTTTAAGTTTAAGTTTAATTATTCCTTTTGGCAGTTAGGTTTCGAGGTTTAATAATTTAAGTGAGTTTAGAGTTGTTTCTTTTTATCATTTTAGCTTTGATTTTAGTTTCAGATTTTTTTATTTCAAAAGGTGCTAATTTGGCTTATGTTGTTGGTGGCAGCTACGACGAAGCAGAGGACGTGGATCCACCTGCCAACATGGAGGTTTATATTCTCACCTTTAGCACGACAAAATCAAACGATGGGAACACTCATATCGGATACGTGTACGAAAATAGGGGATAGTTACATAAGCCACATTGGGATTATGACTCGGACATCAATCATCGACACGGTGGACATAAGACAGTAAACGCAGATGTACAAAACAAGGCTATGTGGCAGTAAAACGTATGCAAGAAAAATATAGGTCCACGAAGAAAGCGCAATATGGGTTTTAACCTGTGGACCTGGACATGTATGGATGAATGGCATTCATTGGACGTAAAGCAGATGCGGACGGGTACAGTGTTGTGGATGCTGAGGTGGATCCTCGAAGTAGAAGATGTGGTTATAACGAGAATTACATTGAAGATCAGCAGAGGACACCAACGATATGACAAGGGCAAAGAATGAAGATTTCAGCGATCTCACAAATAGTTTGAACACAATATAAGTTAATGGTGGATAGCACCACTAACGTGGTGTTGCATTTTATCACAAGGGTCACATAGGGTGGAATAGAGGCATTCGCATCCAACTAAGATGACACGGATGAAATATTTTTAATAAGCCAAGACAGTGCCTTGACGACACCATTAACGACGTAGACGAGGGGTACGTAGCAAGGAGGTCAGATTATGATCTGATGTGGAATCCACGATGGACCTCATGGACAATCATGGTATCCAGAGTGATCGAGCGGATGAGAAAACTAGAGGTACCAAAAGTGATGAGCTCATAGGTTATTGGCACCCTATCGCGGACGTTACACAATTCGAATTGATATCTTACAATTGAACGGTTTTCAAAAAATTTAGAGACGTGTGGAGGTGCCGATTGAAATAGACCTAAAAATGAAAACCTAATTTAGATAAGGATATTCTCCTACACCACATGGTCACAACAAGGGTCTGGTTGAATGTCAAACATATTGCATCTTTATTCTCATCCGTCGGGCATTATAGATGCGTCACGGAGAGATCTCCAATGTTTATCATTACGTTGATAATGCAAAGGCGAAGGATACTATGCCTAATACAAAAAGGGGTAGGTTACCATCTTGAAGGAAAAGGATAAGATGTTTCATTTTATTTTTATTATGCAAGAAGCTCCGAAGGTTATGAACACTTGAGCTGAAAACGGTTACCTAAGGGAAAATGGAAGCGTTGCGAATGCCAACGAAGGAAAATGAGCCAAAACTTAAATCTCTGGGGAGAAAGAGAGGAAAAGTGGGGCATTTTCTGAAGATCTTAAATAGACGCTTGAAGAGGGTTGGAAAATTTTGGGGAGACGAGGAAAATTCAGAAGGGAGATAAGAGAAGAATAGTGCAGAAGTAAGACTGTATTTATTTTAGTTTTGAGAATTCTTGTATGTGAGTCAGATTTGAATATCACAAAAACAGTTATTGCTATGTTTTACAGTTTTTGATATACTGAATTTGTCTCATTTGATGTTTATGCATGAATATGGTTGCATCGAGTTTTAGTTTTTCAATGTATGTGTTAAACACTTTGACTCTCGCCATAACCAATGCTTAGATTGTGTTGTTGTAGGTCTAACCTGTTTATGTTCTTTTTCAATATCTGATGTTCTATCCTGCAGGACGTACTGGAGTATTTCACAATTTTAGTGCTGTAATTATATTTTCAATCTTTTGGTCCTTTTTTCAAAGTGTATAGAAAAGTTCTTGTCCATTTTCCAGAGGCTGTTAATTTCTGGTCTGTGTTCCAGAACTGATAACTTCTGGTCTTTTCCAGATCTACTAACTCCTATTTTTGTTTCGAAATTGTTTAAAACATATGGTCCTTCTTTCCAAATTCTGTTGTTAATTTTTGGTCATTTTCCAGATTTTGGTTTTCAGTTAATTTCTTTCAACCCTATCTTTTCTTTTCTTTTTTAATTTTCAAAGTGTGTTTTTTCTTCCAAAGCATTTCCTTTTATCATTTAAATTCAAGATAAATAAATTTGCAAGTCAAGTGGGAGTTATTTATTTGTAAGTGTTACATTAAAATATAGATAACAATGAAGTGGGTTTCCCACAACACTTGCTAATTCCACACCTAAACTTGAAGTAAAAAGAACGGACTAACTCCAAATGCTCTAACCTCATTTCTAAATGAAAGATAAAAGGAAGTGGTTATTCCACAACACTAGCTAACAAAACACTCTTAAGCAAAAGATAAAAGGAGTTCCTAACAGGGTTGTGGGTAAATCTTACAATAAAATCAGAGGCAAAAAGTGCTAGGATTTGTTTTCAAGTATTTTAGCTTTTGATTTTGGCATATAAGGGAACTCAAGCCCTTTTCATTTACTTAAAGCATAAAAATCAAATTAACTAGCAGACTCCTTGTTAATGGTTATCTTGCAGATCACTGAGATATTCTTAATTCCATCTCGTAGATCGAATTTTAAAAAGAACCTTGGAGAAAATTTGATGTTTCTTTGCAAGAGAGGGTTTTCACTAACATAAATCCTAACTGTGAGTGTGGTTTTGCAACAGGGAAAATTACCACTCAACACTACTCCCGAAAAGGTATTGCACTGGGAAGTTGGGGCGAAAAATACTGGACCCCATCTGCCTACTTTAAAGCAAAAATGAAACTGATTCCTAGGACAAAAACTAAAGCACTTTCACCCGCTTTAACCTTAAAAGGTCTTGCACTATCCAACTAGGGGCGAAAATGATTTTGACTTTGATTGGGCCCCACCTACGTTTTGCCTAGCCTTTAGCCCAAAATGGGCTTGCGCTCTTGATTTGGGCAAAAGGACTTTGGGTCCCACACTGCCTCGAGAGTTTGAAAAAAGTTTATGCTGACCTTGAGGGTTGGTCAAAGTACTTTTTCCCAAAAGAAGCTCGATACTAGGATGCGCTCATGATTTGGGGCGAAACAAAATTGGGTCCCACTTGCAATTCTCTCCAAAATTGAATTTGCATTGGTCATAGAAAAAGACAAAACAAGCCTTTTCATCCCTCCTTGTCCTAAAATTGCTTTGGACTCTTACATAGGGGTGAAACAGAACTGGGTCTCACATCGTGTTGAAGCAGATTTACACTAAGTTTTAGGATAGAATGAAGGCATTTTCACCTATTTTAGCACCGAAAAGGCTTTGTGCTCTCCAACTGGGGTGAAAATACCTGGGCCCACTTAGTATTTTTATTTTAAAACTATAGCTATGCTCAGTCAAGGCTCAAAACTACCTTATGATCTCCTAAAAGGGCAAAATAGTATTGACATTACTTACGTTTTCTTCTCCAAAGCTGAGTTTTGATGCTTTTTGGTCCGAAATGGGCTTGGGCTTCACTCCTTTCTTAAAACTAATTTGTGCTTGAGGACATAGTGCGAAACTACCCTTGCCTTCAAAAAGAGAAAGCCTCTGCATGATGAGTGAACAAGGAAAACCGCACACTCCCTTGGGCACAACCAACAAATTTTGATAGAAAAAACAAGAAAGATAAAATACATTTTGAACAAATAACAAAGTTTCAGGGAAGGAGAAATTATAGAAAATAGCAAAATGTTTACAGAGGAAAGCAATGTGGTAGGGATGCCAACAATAAGCTAGCCAATAGAGGGGTTTTAATTGAGGATCGTAAAATTAAATTATCTTTCCCATGGTTAGAGGAGGAAGTAGTAAGTTTAGTTGAAGTTGACAAAAAAATGTTGACTATCTAACTCAAATAAGATTAAGATTTACTTTAACATTTTCCATTGGTAATATTTGTTTTATTTTGTAACATTAATGTGCTTTCATATAAACTATTTAGTATAATTTTTGTGTTTGCACTTGTACTTCAGTAAGAAAACTAACAATCCAAATCTGGTAAAGCAGATTATGATAGTACGATGTTTTGAAAATATTACTATAATAAGATACAATGCATAGATAATAGAGATCAAGTTTTGGTATTATGAAAGTTGTAGGAAATTGTGAGGATGTTAAGTTTTGGAATATTTGTATTCATACAAAAACTTGAAAAATATTATAAAAATTAAGAATTCAAATGCAAAATGATGCAGGTTTCTAGCTATAGAAACTCAATTGAGATGAGAATTGAATTTATTTGTAAACTCAAGCTCTAAAGAAGAGATTTGTGATTAGAGTTGAGACCCGTACAACCCTTTGTTTTCTAAAAAATAAAAATAATTTTAAATTAAAATAAATGATGGTATCATCTAATAAAATATATATAAATAGAATTAAAATAGTTTCATTTGTATTATATGGTAAGAGTGCAATGTTATTATAATAACTTGATGATTATATATAGACTATTTAGCAAGATTTTAACCTAGTCTTCTATGAACATTTTAAAAAATTAATCAGATAACTACATAACATTTGGTTTAAATATAAATTATATTTTATTCACATATATAATATTTTTTTAAGTTACTTATTTTATTGGAAAGACATGATAAATATTATATTAAAAAAATATTTTTTAAAACTATAATATAGTTTAATAGTTTTAAAGATAATTTTTAAATTTTATTTTTTATATTTTTAGATTTAGTTAATGTGAGAAACCCCTATGACTCACGCTCAGGTCTATGAAAATTTTAAGAATTTAAACAATTGACTCCATAACATTTGGTTCTAATAAAATTATTATTCACATATATAATATTTTTTTTTAGTTGAAGATATATGTTTTTAGATATTCTTAGATGGATTAAGAAAGTCTTTGTTGTAATATGAAATTAAGATGAGGGAAGAGATAAGAGAATGGGAAGGAGTTTAGAGAGCGAACATGTGTTACATTAGTTGAAAAAGAATTATTCTGAGTTGATAGAATTTACAGGTAGACTCGTTTTGATATCTTTTAGTTCTTTGGTAATGTTGAGTAGCTTCTGGTGCATGTTATGTGTATATGTTTTAGTGGAAACAAAATATCATTTCACTTAAAGAGAAAAATACACGGAATAGTATTCTTTGATATGAAAAGATTCCTCGTTGAGGGCAGCGAAGGCGAGCGCAGTAGTCCTATGAAAGTAAAGTAAAAATATTTTAATAGTGCCAGTGTTAGGGCAGCGAAGGTGAGCACAACAGTGCTAGGACATCAAAGTAAAAATATTTTTACAATGTCACAGCAGTGCTAGGGAAGCGAAGTAAAAATATTTTAACAATGTCGTAGCAGTGCTAGGGCAACGAATGCGAGTGCGGTAGTGCTAGGGCAGTGAAGTAAAAATATTTTAACAATGTTGTAGCAGTGCTAGGGCAACAAAGGCGAGTGCATCAATGTTAGGGCAATAAAGTAAAAAAAATTAATAGTGTCACAACAGTGCTAGGGCAGCGAAGGCAAGTGTAGCAGTGTTAGGGCAACAAAGTAAAAATATTTTAATAGTGTCATAGTAGTACTAGGGCAACGAAGGTGAGTGCAACAGTGTTAGGGCAATGAAGTAAAAATATTTTAACAGTGTTGCAGTAGTGCTAGGGCAGCGAAGTAAAAATATTTTTTATTTGGTATTTAAAAAAATTGGTAGTATAATTTGGGAAATTGGTTTCTTGTTTTTGATGGAGAATGAAGAAGAACGTTTGGACTTCTTAAAGGACCCCTTTGAGGGACAACACATCTTTTCAACTCCAAGGGCCAAGGATCCCATTTTTTAACAAGATTTAGAAGTTGAGAACTGAGGGTCCTTGGGTTTTTTAAGTGACCAGAATAATACTACAGGTTATCAGAATTTAGTGGACAAAGGAGAGTCTATGTCAAAAGGTTCAGATCAAGTTAGTTGTCCTATTGACTACTCACTCTTAGGTGTCTCAAAACACTTTATTCAAGTGATGGGTCTAATGAATGAGCAAGCATTTCATTTTAGGGAAGAAAAACTTGAGTAGGCTCCAAACAATCCAAACTCACTTTGTCTGATAGATTTTCCTTTGTTTGTTTTTGGTTTTATTGGTAAAAGCCTTTATTTAGAGGCCCTAAGTGGAGTGGTTCCAAACTTAAAATCAATATAGTCTACAATTCTGGCTACTAAAGTGCGTAAGGCACATAAAGTGGTTAAAAAAAGAAGGTCGAAGATCAAAATGGTAGTTAGGGAAGACTTGAGGATGGAACAAGTTTTGGAGTTTTTTGGAAAGGCCCTTATTGAAAACTTTCATGGACGTCAAATAGTTGATAATACACTAAATGAGTAGTTACAGAAGTTATAGGTCCTAATCTTAGGATATGGGTCAATTTTTCACTTTTTTTATGTATGGAAAACATCCCAGAAGGGATGCCCCTTTCAGGTAATACCCAAGGAGGCAGGGGTATCTCTTCCACCAAAATTTCCCAAGGCTCGCACCTAGTCTACCACCTTTGACATACTCAAGGAGAAAACCTGAAATAACAAAAAAACAAGAACACACAAACACAAACACTTAAAATGATTAAAAAATAAAATAAAAAAAATCATGCTCCTTGAGTGTGTCAAAAAGATAAAGCACAACCAAACACACACATAATAAGATAAAAAAAAAAACACAACATGAACCACATAGAAAAAACACAAGAACAACATAACACAACACAAACATAACAAAAAATAACGAAACGCTACAAAGACACAACAAAATAAAACATGAAAAATAAAAACAACCAAAACCTAAAATATAAAATAAAATAAAAACAACCAACAATAGACAACTAAGAAAAAAACACAGAAAACACTCACACACCAAAACAAAAAAATACCAATTAACATAAACATACATAAACACAAGCACAAGAACAATAAAAACACAAGAACAACAACAAAAAAACAAAACAACAAAAACACAAGAATAACAAAAAACAACACAAAAACAAAAAAAGAACACACACACGTGAAAAGAAAAGAAAAATGAAAAAATAGAACACAACAATGACCTTTCTAGACCAAAATAATTTTAAAGCAAGAATCAACAGAGGGAACAAGAGAAATATTATATTGAACTAGAGAACTAAAATGCCCTTACCGAACCAAAGAGAAGCAAAAATAAAGCAAGAAGAAACTAGGTACCTCCAAAACTAGAGTCATCTAAAGAAATGATATAAATAAGAGCTTTTATTATTTGTGAAGCCCACCATCTAGGAGGGTGGCCATAGCAAGTAAGATCACCTTTGTCCAAAGCCCAATTAGCTAAAGCATCAGCACTCTTGTTCTGATATCTGACCACATGATTGTAATCAACTTTCAAAAATCCCATATGGATTAACTAAATCTTCTCAATAATTCTTTTTATTCTCCAATCAACCTTATGGTTCTTAGAAAGAGTCTTCCAAATATTAATCATGAGTTGTTATTAAAACTCAACTAGCACCTTATCCCATCCGACCTTCGTAGCCTCTTGAAGGCCTCTAAGGATACCATACCCCTCAACAAGGTTATTGGATTGAATACCCAAATTCTCAATAAAAGTAAAAACCAGGGAGCCATTTGAAAGTCTACCAATTTCTCCCGCACTAGCTTTTCCAGGGTTCCCTCTAGAGACTCCATCAGTATTGAATTTTCCAAAATCCTTAGGAGGAGGTCGCCAATTCCTTGTTCTATCCATCTTGCAGTTACTCACATTCCCTTTAAGCTGGTTGCTCTTAGAAGAATTAATCTTCAATATTTGCATCACTTGATGCCATCTTTGGTGGGAGTTTTGGGGGTGATTAAGGAGTTGATGGACTATTTTAACTAAGTTGGCAATTGTATTATTCCAAATATAGTGAATATCCTTACTTTATTGATTAAAAATTTGGTTGTTCCTTTCATTATATATATTCCAAAGAAGAGTGGTAGAACTCATCCAAACTAACTGCCTAATAAAATGATCAACACCCTCTTGATTAGGCTAATCCCTCCGAAGTTGTTTAAAAGTGAAAAATTGGACCACTATAAGCCAAGTAAAGTGGCCATTCTCCTCCATAGCTCAGATGTTAAAGTACACTCAATAAAAATATGGCTGAGAGTTTCCACATTCTCTCCACACATTTCACATCTAAAAGGGCCATGAAAACCATGCTTCATAAGATGCTTCCCAGTAAGCACCCTGCGATGCAATAAAAGACAAGTAAAGAACCTCAACTTAGGCCAGAGCTTTTGAGCCCACAACTAAGAAAATATGCTAGATGATTGGCTGGGATTATTATGGCATAAGGTCAAATAACCTTGAGCAATGAAATACTCACCCTTAGTAGTGTTGTTCCATCCAAAACAATCTTTATCATGGGACCAAGAGAGAGATCTCATATGAAAGATGCATTGGATATCTTGTCTTTGCCTTTCTGGGATTTGAATAGGCCAGTACTTAATAAGGATCCAATATCTACCAACCTTTGAATTACCAGTATGGTACTGACAGTAATTAGCCACCTTTTTCCAGTTAACTCGGTGAAGCTCCTCCATCCAAGGCCTCCTATCAGAAAATTGAGTTATCAAAGTCTTGTGACCATCCCAAGAATATGTCCAAAAATTTACCTATTTACCATTATGAATGATCCAAAATAATTTTTTCTTTATCAAATCCTCACCAGTCTCAAGAACTGCTAAAATGGGATAACCTTTGGAAGGCAATTGATAGCGAACAAGGTCTTCAGGAATTTTGTTCTCAACATATTTATCACAAAGATTTTTAGCCCAAAGAGCATTGAGGTTATGTAAAATCCTCCAATATAATTTAGTAGCTAAATCTTTGTTGTGATTAATAGCATAGATCTAAGGAAACATAAGGAAGGGGGCAAATTTTTTAAACATTGGCTCAATTCACAGTTACATAATCCTCTAATGGAAAACGAGCTCCTTAAAACCCTAATTAAAATTGCAAAGTTCAAGTACTCGATAATGTTCTCCATGCTTGCCATAATATTTGGCTTACTAACCAATAAAAAGGTATATGATTATCAAATTTCCCTAGCATATGCCATATCTAATCCCCACTATTATGACCAGTCTCACTCAAACTAATTCAATTATCCTCTTTTCTTTGACTAGGCCGAGTACTTGTGCAAAAAGATACAAGAACAACTCATGCAACTTCAGATTTTATCGTATGGCACATTTTGGTACTATTCACATCTAGCATGGTATTTTTGTTTAATACTATTGATGGCATACCAAGGATAGGCATAAACATAATATCTATTGATCGCATTGGCTAAAGTTAGCCAACATAATATCTCTAAATAATTGACATATTGTTACAACAAGATTAATGATATGCCTATACGTTAGAGATATTTAATATTCCAAATAATAGGAATATTTATTCTAACACCCCCTCTTATTCCATTATTTGGGACAATGTCATAGACTCTTGCTATTTTGCTCGTTTGCCTCTAGGTCATCCTTTGGGTCTAAGCAAAAATAAGTACTACTTGAGTACTTAAGCAAAAGTGGGATTTCCCTCACTTTGCTTTAACAACTAAGAGTGTCCTTATTGTGACCACCTCATCCTACCTAAATGCATGGGTAACCAATCGCTACATTCGTCAGGTGTGATAGAGTATATCACTACATACGAGGTTCACTTTGTTGTTAGGTTTGTTCCCCCCTCAAGGTGAAACTCGTCTCATGTATGCAAGTGTCAGTCTACATCGAAATTGCACCTTTACAAGACTATTTGAGCCATTAAGTGTGTTTATGAGGCACACTTATAGTGTTGAGAAGTGTTGAACTCTATCGAAAATGCACTCCATACAATGATATTGAGAAAAATTGAGCCATTAGAATCCCAAAATGGAGGATGGGAAAGAAGAAGAAGATTTTGAAGTGTCTTCATCTATAGTCTTCGAAAGTTTATGAGCGATCAATTGTTCCTTCATGCAGAATTAAATGTATCCCTCACAAGGGAATTTTCCATAAATTGATTGTCCTCCTTGGGGAATATTCCAAACATTGTGTTTTTTTGGAATAATAATGATTTAAAAATCATTTAAATGAAGTGTCCTCCATCCCTTCCAAGTGCATTTACACATTATAGGAAAATATTATAATGATTTAAAAATCATTTTTCATGGAGCATCCATATTTTACATTCACTTAAAAGTGAATTTACGAGCTATGTGGACTCATCCACTTGCAACATGGGATAATGCATGTAAACGAAGATGGATCTGATGCCTACTAGGGTTTTCTATTTAGAAGAATGGTGTTAGGAAGAGTCCCAAATTGATACAATAAGGATTTCATGTCTGATTGCAGCATCACCACCATTCGTTCTCTCTCCAGATCTGCACCACCATGCACTCTTTCTCTAGATTTGTACGTCAATCGATGTGTGCAATAGGTCATTCAAGAGCAAAACAATGGTGATCTCTCACCATTCTTTGCTTGCACATACTGTGAGGCTATCGATATTGTACTCCAAAACCAATGTCCATGGTATTGATCTTTGTCGGCATGTGGCTCACTTTTCTATGATCGAAGATTAATCTCCATGTGCTACATTATCTTCCTCCGCTTGGCTTTGTTCAACTATTCCACAAGCTGATAAGACTTTATATTCTATCTATGGTGTAGCTCCATGATTTCAATGACCTCCTTTAGTGAAATTTGCACAATTTTGATGTCTTGCTAGGGGACGTCGATGAAGTTTTCGTTCTTTTCTATGGAGGGGCGAATCTATCCAGAACATAAGTGTTTTCTAGTAAATCTAGCTCTAACGAGGCCATGGTGCTGTGTCGTGATGTGTATGTGTGTTGTGCTCCATTGTAGACAATAGATCTCGGTGAACAGTACGAGCACAAGTTGGATGCCACCATGGAGAAATTCCAAATGAGGTTATTTCATTGCTTTTGTGCTCTACGAGGAGCCTTGACACCATATGGACCTCCCACTCCAAGATGTTTGGTGGATCGCATCGTTGACCATAGTAGCAATTTCTCCATTGCAAACTATAGAATCTATGGCCAAAATTTTTATTTTGGTCATGTAGACCCACATTATTTCTTCTCTACATGCAGGCAAGATCCACTCTAGCCGTTGACTCTGTCTGGCTCATCACCTGCATATTTATTTTGCTTCATCGAATGCACTCAGAATGCCTTGCTAAAGATCTAAAGATCTGATTTTCATGCTTTGGTATCTCTTCTAATCTGGTATCTCATTGATCCTACTATTTGTAAGATCTGCTTCGGTAGGGCATAGTTAGGACCAAAAAACTCGATCTACTCTGCCAGGGGGTGTAGGCTACACCTGCATGGTGTCTACACTCTTTTGCTAGTTTTGAGATTTCATTCACCGCTCATATCAGGCATTGTAGTAAACCATTGTGGGCTACATCTGCTCTTGACTACCCTCCATGCGGTATTGTGCACTTTTTGCATCGCGTGCATTGGTGGTGCTAGCTGGAACTATGGAGTGGTGGCATCGTAAGGGCACTACACAGTGGTGGTGTCGTGTGATGTGTGCATGAATTGATGCAGATGATCCCCTCAGTACCAAGGCTCCTAGATCTTTTGAAAACATGCACTCATAGAAAAAATCTATTCGGTAGCAACAGTGAAGATCATTCCCATCGCTCAGGCTAGACGTTGTGATTACGAACTTCATAATAGCAGGGCATTTTTTTCAACTAGCCATTGTAGATGCACAACCCTACCAAACGATCACCACCATGGGGAGGGAAGAATTTCCAAAGAGGCAATTCCCCCCTCAACCTTCAGGTAGAAAGGAGTCCTACTCTGATACCAATGTAGGTATTCATAATCAACTAATATTTCATTAGATGCTATTGTATAAATAATACATCGCATTGGCTAAAGTTAGCCAACATAATATCTCTAAATAATTGGCATATTATTATAACAAGATTAACGATAAAAACAAATATAAGGTGCCAAAAGGAGAATAAGCCACTTGAAAGGTATAAAAACGTAGACTCACTTTACTTCCATTACAATGTTTATTTCCATCCCACCAACCATTTTATTATATATTACAAATTATTTATATATTTTTCTCTTCTCCACATAAATCACCCACTTATCACATCTCATTTTTCAAAAGTTATTTTTTATTATAATAAGCTCCACTTATATTCCATTTCATCATCACTTTGACTTCGTACCCAATGGAACTAGGCCTTATAAGCTCTTGATTATCATAAGTGAAAAAATCCTTGGGAGGCACCAAGAATGTAGGTCAATTCTATGATCTCATTTGTAGATCAATAGGAGAAGTCTTTTTTCTAAAAAAATGACTAAGTGTGTTGAAGGCTGGTAGGTTTACATAAAATTGAGATGTTCAAAATCAGGATTATGTTAGCAGCAATGTCAACACAGTATTCCTCCCATACGAGAATGCGCAAGACCAAAGCTTAAAGCTGTAATACTCAAAATTAGGCTTACCTCAGTTGTGATGTCAAAACTCCCAGACCAAATGTTGGGATCATGCAAAGGAAAGGTGAATAATCTTGGGATGCAAAAAATTGGGTCAGCCAAACATATGACATTAATAAAAGAGAAAAGGGGCCCAAAATATTGCAAGTCGAACAACCAAAACTAAATACATAAATCCATGATGAACAAAATTGGTCCTCCATTGGTAATGATGTAAGCATTCTTACATTGAAGTCCAAAATCATGCAAAAAGGACTAAGATGCACATAATTAGGATGGCTTTTGCACAAAGTTGGTATATAGATAGTCAAAGTGATTCAAAGTGCACAAAGTCTAGTTGCTCAAGTAGATGTTATCATCATCTTCAAATTAAAACCCATGATTGTGCAAAAGAGGAATCAACATAAAAAATTAAAATGAACAGAGTCAAAACACATCCTAGGATGATGTCATCACAACAACTGCAAATCATGGTTTTATTCCAAAAGGCTCTACAAATAAAATAACAACCCAAATTCATAGCAAGCTTTCATGAAATATTGCTTTTAGACCTGCAACTTCCATGGTGCCTTCGAGTTGTTCCTAGTTGATGGTAATAAGGTATAAAAGTGATAGCTCTAGTAAAACAATTACAATAATTCATATACTTTCAAAATATGGTTGTAGATCTATGGAGCAAACTCAATGGGAACTCAATTTCAAACGTAATATAAATTCTAGAGCAGCCACCTTAACATTCTGATTTTCTTGCCAGGTTGTTTTCTTAACAGTATTACAACTATAAAATTCCTACTATAAATTTCATATGTAGCCTATAAATAATCCAAGACACCTCAATACAAGGGTTAGCTTTGTAGTCCATATGTGGTATTTCTATGTAACATTGCTATCGACTAATAAAAATATAGTCGTTTGACCTTCATTACTATTCAATCCTAGGTTTTAATGTATATATTCTTTGCTTTAAGTCATTTCAATTACACTTAAATGCTTAGTCTATTCTGTTAAAGTGAATTTTGCTTTTTAGATTGCTAATTGTTTAAGTCCTTGGAATGACTAAAGCAAATTCTTTAAGTTGAATAAATCTGTGATTACAATTGATAATGGTTGGTCTGTTAAGTATCATGTAAATTAGTTGTGTTAGCATGTTACTTAGTGAAATCCAATGTTGTTACACTATATCCCATCCATTTTTATTAAATATTTCTAACCCTTACTCTTCCTTAACCCTTTTCCTACTAAGTATATAATCATCTCAAGGAGTTGGCCTTCTTTAGAGGTTGAAATCAAGAGAAATCTCATTTTATCCAATACTAAATGTTGGCTAGATTCTAAGGTGCATTACCTATCCATAGATATGGCAGATTTTGGTCCAACACTTAGATGATTTGATTTTCATGCGAGTTTTGATTTGTCTAGAAAATTTCTCCCAACTGAGTGAATCATGTCAACTCAACCAAGAGAATTTGCATGAGTGCTAAGAAGCAATTCACTTCTCTAAGGTTGATAAATTATTCTCAAAATACAAGTTTTCTAAGTCTTCTTTATTGAGCAATTTGCTTTGTCTACTCAAGTGATTCACTCTATCTACTTATGATTTGTTCCTCCAATCTAAGCAAATTACTCCTAAATTCAATACTTGGCAAAAAAATTCCAATTTCTTCAAAAAAAATCAAAAAGCCTCAAATTTATAATGGAAATTAGTGCCACTATAGTAAGTAGTTGTGATAGGTTCTTGAAACCTATCTTGTGTATGCAATGAAATAATTGGATTTTAATGCTTAAAATATGCAAAAGAAAGATTGAATCACTTTTTAAATGAATCACTGTTGCACTAGTAAGGAGACCCTTCCAATGGATTAAATAAATTATATTATTTATACTTTGATGGATGCTTTCTTACAAAATAGCTATTCCTATTTTATATCTATCTAGGGTTATTGTGAAAGGACACAATGGTCCAATTGGAAATAAACATGAATGATTAATTAATTAATTAAGTGATTAGGGGTTAGGATATTGAATCCTAACATGCCACCCTCCTTAAAAGGAGCTTTGTCCTCAAAGTTGGGATTAAGGAAATTGTTGTTGAAATTGATGAGGTGCTTTCCAAGTACTATTTACACAAGTTTAATATTACTTTTTTAAAGGCGGGGTTATATTGAAGGTCGAAGCATTAGTGGGGGGTTGCCAGGAAGAATAGGAGGATTATGATGACGATGGGGGCCAACCTATGGGCTTCCTCAATGAATTTAGAATGATGTATCAAAAGTGGTGTAACACTTCTACATCTTCCTAGTGTTCCCTAGGAGAGTCAACGAAAAATGAGTGTGTAGTCACCTTTCTACCTTGTTTTCGGATAAGTTTTACCATATGGTGAGAACTCACTATTTGTGAGGAATTTTTGGGTAGTCTTTTAGAGTGTACATCTAGCATTCATTGGTCACTTCTTGTATGAATACCTTATCTTTTCCTAGGGCATTAATCACTTTTTTTACATCGACCTTATTGCCTTTATTGTTGTGATCAAGTTCTTGGGTCACTTTTGGCTCATCTTTCTCATCTTCACCCTTTATGGATTGATAAAGATCAACTACCTTTAGTAAATATAATATTTGATTAGCACATTTATGGTGGGGTCTATATTGCTCATCACAAGTATCGTAGAGATATTTTGCTCGTTGTTCTTTCATCTCCTAAAATTTGAGATATTTAATTGGTAAAGTTTAGTTAGGTCTGGGGGTGGTGTAAGTGGTTTGTTATTTCCACATAGGTGGTTTTCCTAATTGACGTTGAACATTGAGTTTGTCTTCAGCTAATAAAGCTAATGCAAAGGTCTGCATCAGGGCGTGGGGATTGAATATTTCCACCTCCTTCCTAATCTCGTCCTTTGATCCACTGATGAAGCAACTTATGAGAAATTATTCATCTAACATAGAGATGTGATTGACAATATACTTCATGCACAAAAGTGTTTTGATGAAGGGTGGTAATATTAATCAGCGAAAGCATATTGGGATCATGAGATCTTCCTTCATCGTCCAAGTTGAGAATCTAAAAGTTGTGAAATTGTCAACAATAAGCATTCTTAGACTCAATGGAATAGAATATTTTTCAAAGATGCAAAATATTGTAAAACAAATGCAAAAACTTGTTACAAAAAATTTACAACTTTTGAAATCAATTTTATTCCAAAAATTTAGTTTTAAGCAACTTGATATTGGCACGACAAGGACAACAGTGACAAGGAACTACAAAGTACGAAGTGTAACACATTAGGCGGTGGGACAACAACGATAAGGAACTATGAAGTACGAGGTAAAAGACTTCAATGATAGGTGAGGGTAGTCAATAGTGGCGAGCATGAGGCGATGGTGTCAGTGGGTAAGGGAATGTGTGCACGAGGTGCAATAGGGACAAGACAACAACAATAAGAAGCACAAGGTAATGGCATCAATAGCAATGGAATTATGAGCAATGGAATTATGGATGTCGAGCAAGGCACGAGAGGGGGTGCATGACCTAAGTCATGACCTCTTCTACACGTCTTTGCATATATAAACTCTTTAGTCCTCCTTTACCTCCCCAATGTGGGACTAATGGATTTTAGATAAAATAAAAAACTTTTCTCTCGCACAAAGTTTTGATGATGAAAATTTAATACAGTGGTTAAAAATAATTTTAACCTTTATGTTTTATTTAATTTTTGTCATCGGTACATTTTTGTCTGATGAAAACATCGCAGCATAGGGAAATTTAGTGTTTAGATTATTTTTGACTTGATTTTTTTTATTTGATGACAAATCTAGGCACGATGTGATGATCCTAGAATGTTTCTATTCATCCCACTGATATGAAATTTTGTTAGATACCTTGTGATGTTCTATCTTTCATAGAGACGTGCTAGTTGTCTTCCGCAGAGATGCGTTGGCTAGCTCTGGAAGTAATTTGTTGCAGGAGATGATGCTAAATAGGGATGTGTTTGGAAAAAAAATGTTCTAATGATGGTTTTGAGAGGTTATGAGGTAGTGATAACCAGATAATATGTTGTTGTAATAGGACGTCGTCATAGGATAATGATATGCAATGGGAGTAATATGTTGCAGTGTATGAATGAAATTGAATGGTGAATGATAAGGACATGATAAAGCTCAAGGATTTAACCGATCTGATACCAGATGATAGGTTCCTGAAACCTATATTGTGTATACAATTATATTAGTAGAATTTTAATGCTTAAAATACGCAAAAGAAGGATTGAATCACTATTTTTAAATGGATTATTTGTTGCATTGGTAAGGAGACCCTTCCAATGGATTAAATAATTATATTCTTTATACTTTGATGAAATATTTCTTACAAAATAGCTATTCCTATTTTATATCTATCTAGGGTTATTGTAAAAAGAACACAATGGTCTAATTGAAAATAAACATGAATGATTAATTAATTAATTAAGTAATTAGGGTTAGGATATTGAATTCTAACAGGTCTAATGACCAAGGCTAATCTAATAACCCCTTTAGCTATCGCTACTACCATGCCTACTAATGCAACAACTAAAATGATACAAGTTCAACCATCAATTTCATAGGAAAGTATCTCAAAGGGGAAGGGTAAAAATAAAACTCTCCTCCTCCACCTAATATGCCTAAAGATATGTTGGATTATCCCTACTAAAAGGTAGCATATAATAAATAAAAGAACTCCTCAACTGGGGTCAAAAAAGAGGTACAAAGGTATTATTGTTGGATTTTAGTTTTTGTACCTATTTTCAAAAATAAATATAAGCAATTCATCCACTCAAATATTATTTAAAAAAAAAATTATAAAGAGAGAAAGATATGGTGGCCACTCATAGGCATCATAAATAATCATTATATCATCTATATATAATAATCACAACACTTTGATACAATGGATGGAGTGATGGGGGGTATTTATACCAATACTAAATCCCCAATTATATGAATGCGTTTAACCTAAGCTAACATAACAAGAGGGCTTTAAGGTTAACAACAAGTTATAAGATGAATTTAACCATAACAAATCTAACCATGACCTATAGGGCTTACATGATAAAATAATACAATAAAGTAAATACAATTGTATAATTATTTCCCTTAGGCCTATACAAGATTACATCATGAAATATTGACCTTGGCCATAAGTCATAATACACTTTCGAGACCCTTTCATAATATGAATTGAGAAGCCAAGGAGATAAGATATCAATGATAATAATATCTTCCCCTTATAATGGATGCTTTAGTGAGCCTCCATAGTTGATGAAGATCCTTTTGAACCCCTTCATCATCTGGAAGGTATCCATATTTAGGATTTAGGCTTTAACCCTTTTCAATTTTAGTAAGTAATTTTTGGTTGGGTGTCCTTTATTCTTGTAGTTTTTGTAAATGGTCTTCAACTTCTTTGAAGACAGCCTGGTCTTTGGGTCCCTGATTCATAGCCTCCTTAGGTTTTAATTCCTTTGCATGAGCCTATAATTATGAAGTATACAATAATTCCTCATTGCTACCTAAACATAAACTAGGAGAGAAAAAAATTGATCAAGAGTGAGAGTTTTTTGTGTTTCCAAGAACATAGTAATCACATGAACCATGAGGCTCAACATCTAAAAAGAGCGGGAGATATTTGAAACTACAATTTTTATGCATTCTACATAATGTTTCTTTTTGCCTTTGGAAGATGTAACATCTACTCTTAATGGCTCGAATATTGCAATATAGTCCTCAATGTTAGAAAATTTGGCCATATAAAAAAGGAAAGCTCTAATTCCAAATGATTTGCTTTAGTTGTATTTACATCCCCAAATATATAATTTTGACCATACCTTGATAAGTTCATTCTCTCCTTTGATAAGGAAAAGCAATTCTTGTTCAATCAACAAGAAGAATAGACCAAGAGCTTCTTCTTCCTTATGCTTGCAAGTATTTTCATAAATGGTTGTTGCTTTCTCCTCTTGAAAGATATGTCATAGCTTCTTATTGCATGATAAATCATTCATTTGAGTTGACCATATGTTATAATTCAATCCATTAAGGTGAGTTATATAGGCTTGAGGATTCATATTATAGAATATGAGCCTCTCAAATTGTAGAAACTCCTTGAATTGATGCCACAAATGCATAGAACTCAAATAATATGCAATTTTAGAAAAGGCTCAAAATGCTTTCATATGCAAAACTTTTCCTCCAATTTTTTTTCCCTAATGGACCTCAAAAATACAAAAATTAAAACCCCACACCTTAGAGAAGTATAAATCCATCACTTACAATCACTTAGTGTTCTCGGATTCATTGGTATCCACTAATTATTTTGCCACCATAAGACTACTAAAGTCCTTCAACTATGACACTTGTCTCAACTAGATTGGTCCATGCAATATATAGTACAAAAAAGAGTTATGTGGCACACAAGAGTACCGTATCAATTACCATGTTGTCCAAGAACTCATCTCTTTTATTTACAAAATTTGAAATGAATATTTGAACCTAGGTTGACCAGAAGCTAAGTCTTTCATACTAACCAAGAATCCAATTCTTCTTTGAGGTGTGAAATACATCTCTTCCTTCTTAACACCACTTCATGTTTGGAATGTAAAAAATGAACCAAAACCTTTAATTATTGGGAATTAAACATGCAATATCACATTCCAAGCATGGTTTGACTAGTTAGTAGAGCAATATAAAAGTTTGTATTTTGGATGTTGAAACCTCCTTGAAGAATTCCATCCATCCTAGCAAAAGAAATTGATTTTTACAAAAATTCATGGGTATGGGTTTCAAACCATGCACCTTCTTCTACACATGCACCAAAAAATTATGCCTTTACCAAGTTTCCACACTTTTTGCATAGTCTAAAGTAAAACCAAGCCATTGAAAATGCATATTCTCCATTCTAAGAGGACAAAAAGTATTGTGCCCTATCTTGAACACATAACCTCCTTTCTACACCCTTTCATGCACCATGCTAGTTGAGCGAAAACCTTTTACAAATGAGATCATGCATGCCCAATATTTTGTATCCTCCCTATAGAATGACATAAAAAACATAAGAACATAACAGATGCAAGAATGATCGAACAACAACAAAATATTGGATTAGATGTTTTTCGCAGGATTGCCCAAACTGCCAAAATTATTTTGGCCATATCTCACTCATACAGAATAGGATTGAGCTGAAATTTTGAGGGTAGATGCCTAAAAAAACCTAGAACGTCTCCACCAATTTTAATATCATTTGGAGAAACACAGATCCTATCACATCCCTATGTGTGAACGAGATATTTGGTAAGCGACTATGCAAGGGTTTCATTTGGGTTGAGTGCAAGCAGCTCCAGAGGTTGGTTTTTAGGGACTTCGGGCCCTAGCGGCCAATATTTTTGTGGTTTATGCTTAATATTTTAGAAGGAAATGTTGCAGGAGATCCAATATGGGTTAGAAATTTGTCTTTCAAGAGATCATACTGTGAACTTGAGTGACAACGACTTCCAATTTTTTGCACAAAAGAAAAGTGAAAACCATACCTTTCCACGACGTCTAGGGAAAGGATGAAAGAGATCATAAAATAAGTTTCAATTAGTTGATCAAAAAATGGCTCATATCTCAAGTGAATCTGGTGGTAAGGTGCACCCAAAAAATAATTCTACTGTGAAAACCCTTTTCAAGGGTAATAATTTCAAAGACTCAGTCCCAAAAATGAATTCTAGGGATGCCCTTCGTGGTGGAAAGCCTCAGAACAATACTAATATCAATCTTAGGGCTTCCCATAAACCTCTAAGAATGCCTAAGATTGATCCCAGGAAAACGGATTCAGGATGTCTTAAAGCAGCTGATGGAACTCCTATTGTTAAGCTTGATATGGGTAACATTCAAATTGGCATTGAAGATTTGGAAAAAAGAGGACTAATTTGTCGGTTCATGGGTTTTCGTCCGAGTCTATCTGCTTTCAAATTCTAGGCTGCAAAAAGCTAGAAAACTAAAGGTGAGTTACAAATCTCTATTTATCCAAATGGTTATTTTCTTGTTTTATTTGCTAATAATGAAGATAGAGAGAAAACTTTTCAAAGCGGTCCTTGGTTTTTTGGAAGGGCGGGGCTTTTCATGAAGCCCTGGCATACTAAATTTAAATCCAAAGAAGAGATGCCTTCTATAGCTCCCGTGTGGGTTAGACTCTTTGGCCTCCCTATTGAATTTTGGAATCCTACTATTTTTTCTTCAATTGGAAACTCTTTAGGAACTTTTATGATGATCTCTGATTGTACTCAAAATTTTGAACATATTATTTATGCTCGGATTTGTGTTTTAATGGATTTTGACAAACCCCTACCTAAAAATATCACATTACAATTTGGGGAAGACACTTGGGAGCAAGTAGTGGACTATGAGAACATTCATTTTCGTTGTAGAATTTGCCATGAATATGGTCATTTGGCCAGTGCTTGCCCAAATAAAATTCCTGATCAAAAGAAAGAAGATATAAACTCAGCGGGTTTCCAAATAACTAAGAAGAAGAACACTAAAAAAAACCAGTTATGAAGGATCAATCAAAGTCATCTGCTAATATGTTTGAAATCCTTTCCACAAATGATGTCCTAAGTGAGGAAGAGGAAATAATGGAAACTAAAATCTTAGAAAGACAATTTAAATATGAAGGGAAGAACTCAGAGACAAACCAACAAATCAAAGGTTTTCAACAACAAAAAAAGGAGAAAATTTACACAAGAAAAACAATATTTCAAATGTCAAAACATCAAATAATGCAGGTCCCAATATAGACTCTGTTGAACCATCTAGTAAAATTTTGGCTATGTATGAGCATTCTTCAAGGTTAGAAGCCATCTCATATTCAATTGGAATAAGTCAAGAAATAGGGAAGAAAAAATTGAAGATGAATTCTTATCAAAAAGTAGGTGCAAGACCAATCAATATGATATGGTAAAAGAAGGTGAAAAGCTTGTAGGGAAAGGTAAGATTAATGCCCTTCCCAAATTTTTTAGCCTTGGTATTAATGAAGATCATCACTTGGAATATTAGAGGACTCAAATGGAGTCTTTCAAAACAAAATGAAATTAGAAGAATGATTCAGATAAATCATCCACATCTTGTTTTCCTTCAAGAAACAAAGATGTCAATGGAGGATATAGACTCAATTGCCAGTAAAATTTGGCCAGCTGGAAAAGTGGTTTCCCTCAGTTCCTAGGGGACTTTTGGTGGCATTGCTTGTATTTGAAACCCAAAAGAGGTAGTTAATCACCATATGGTTTGCAGTTGGGGTCTCTTGGCTATAGCTATTCAAAGTAGACATTCCAACCAAATTATGGAGACAAAATTCATTCCATAAACATGATATCCATTGATTTAACCGCCCCCATCCACAATCCAACCGATCTAACATGACCATTGTATCTAGACCTAGATGCCATAGGCTGGGATCACGATAACTCACCACCATCCCCATCAGAGTACTGGCCTTGCGATGAGATGTTTCATTTCACCCTAGGACAGACTCAGGATATCTTCCATGCTGAAGAGGAACCTGGCATTCCCAACGTAGATCTAAATTCAACAAATGATATCCACCTGATCCCAACTCCACACCAGTTGGAGGACGGATCCCACATGTCAATCGAAGAAACGATTGACGTAGACATCGGTTCTGATCCAATGAATCTGTAAATCATCAAGTTGGGGGTAAGTTTATCCCTCGAAGAGCAAGCCGATTACATTGCCCTTCTCAAAGAGAAGAAGGAGGTTTTTGCATGGTCCTACAAAGACATGTCGGGGCTAGACCCGCAGATAGTCATGCATAATCTAACACTTGATCCGATAGTCAAGCCAGTCAAGCAAAAGCTATGTAAGATGCACCCAACAGTGGCCTTAATGGTCAAAGACGAGCTACAAAAGCTATTGGATGCACAATTTGTCATCTGCGTAGATTACCCACCATGGCTATCCAACATGGTACCCATCAAAAAGCCTGATGGGAGGATTCGCATATGCACCGATTTTCAAGATTTAAACAAAGCGAGTCCCAGGGATGATTTCCCCTTGCCTAGCATCGATGCATTGGTAGACGCTACAACAGGCCATGAAATGCTTTCCCGTATGGATGGTTTCTTGGGATACAACCAGATTTGTATCAATCTCGATGATCATCTAAAAATGGTGTTCACGATGCCTTGGGGGACATTTTGTTATAAGGTCATGCCCTTTGGCCTTAAAAACATTGGTGCCACCTACCAACCCTCTATGACATACATCTTCTACGATCACATGCATAAAAATTTGGAAGATTATTTGGATGATTTGTTGGTCAAATCCCTTTTGCACCAAAATCATCTTGATGACTTACGCAAGATCCTTGATCGCCTCATCGAACACAAGGTTAGGCTAAACCCCAAGAAGTGCGTATTTGGTGTCACATCTGGAAAACTCTTGGGTTTCATAGTCTCAAAATGAGGCATCGAGGTAGATCCAAATAAAGTCAAGGCAATCCTTGAAATGCTTCCCCTAACCACCATCAGGCAACTCAGAAGCTTGCAGGGTAAGGTCACGTCGATCAAGCACTTTATAGTGCAACTATCTGACAAGTGTCAACCCATGAATAAATTATTAAACAAGGGGGTAGCATTTCATTGGGATGACGAGTGTCAGTCAGCCTTCGATGACATCAAACAATACTTGGCTTTGTCGCCAGTATTGGCACCACCTAGACTAGGAGTGTCGTTCTATTTATACATCTCAGCTACTAAGGTGGCACTGGGTGCCATGCTAGCCCAAAAAAATGAATTACATAAAGAACAGGCTAATTATTATCTTAGTCGCACCCTGGTCAGTTATGAACTTAACTATGCATACATTGAGAAGCTATGCTTGGCGATGGTATTTGCCACCAAAAAGCTATGCCATTACATGTTGAGCAATACGACGTATGTTGTGTCTAAGGAGAATCCATTACGATACATGACGAGTCATACTTCTCACAGTAGTTGCACGACAAAATAGATCATGTTGTTGTCAGAGTTTGACATCGAATTCATTGGACAAAAGTCCATCAAAGGTCAAGTCATCGTCGATCAACTAGTAGAGACTCCTCTCAAAGACGATCAGCCTCTAATAATAGAGCTGCCTGATGATGGGGTCTTCCATGTCTCAGAATCGCCATATTCTGATGAGCCTGAGTCACAGGCCAACATAACCTTATTTTTTGATGGTTCTAAATGTGAGCAAGGGGGTGGCATGGGAATCGTGTTTTTCACACTCGCAAGGGGCTCCAATGCCTTTATCATTTAAACTTGATTTCACGTGCATCAATAACAATGATGAATACAAAGCCTTGCTCATAGGTCTTCAGACAGCCATCACCATGAACATCAAACGCTTGAATATCTTTGGTGATTCGCTATTAATTGTCAACCAAGTGAAAGGGGTATTCTAATGCAAATGCCTAGTTCTATAGACCTACAAAGCCCTTGTGGATAAATTCTTGGCAAAGCTTGAATGGTATGACATCGAGACACTCCCTCGATCATCGAATCGTTTTGCGGACACTATGGTCTCCTTGGGGTCACTAATCCCACAAGACATTTCTGGTGAGATGACAACCATTCAAGTCAAAACGTTATCGCAATCCATGATGGAACATGGAAGCTCTGACATAACACCAGGAATCCACCTAATCCAGATTGAACCATCTCAGGATAGGTTCTCTCAAATCCATGATAGTCTGAATCATGCCAACTGGGGGTCTTTGTTCTCTCCAACCCCTCTTAATAGCAACACAACGTTATTTTTACAAGTTCTTTCTCGCTCAGCTTTTTCTAGGGATGAACTTCAAGAGGGATGATCATTCATACCATCGAGGTTTTTGATCAGCAGTATTGGTACACACCCATAAGAGACTATCTCAAGTTAGGTAGCCTCCCACTTGGATTATCGCACGTCGTGAAAAGATCATTCAAACAGAAAGCGGCAACACATGTCTTGCTAGGAGACATTTTATACCGTCGAAGCTACGAAGGAATCCTCCTTCATTGCTTTGACCAACAGGAGTCCACTTGGGTGATCACCCAAGCGCACGATGGTACATGTGATAGCCACTTCAGTGGTATGGCCATCGCAAAGTTCATTCTTTGCATGGGCTATTATTGGCCATCTTTAGAGCGAGATTATTGCACATATGTGCGGAAGTGCGTGAAGTGTCAACACCATGCTAACTTGACACACATACCTTCTCAGGCCTTGCAGCTGATCCAATCGACTTGGCCATTTTTGTAGTAGGGCTTATATCTCATCGAAAATATCTCCCCTGCATCGTCAGGTCATCACACGTTTATCATAACGGTCACATAGTACTTCACTAAGTGGGTGGAAGCAATTCTGCTTACCTCTACGATTGGGACTCGTATTGCAAAGTTCATTTTACATAACATCATATGTCATTTTGGTATTCCATCCAAGATCATCTCGGATAATGAGACATCATTTAAGAATAAATATGTGCGTGCTTTGACAAAAAAGTACAAAATTCAGCATAGTTTTTCGACACCTTATTATCTGCAGGCAAATGGGCAAGCAGAGGCATCAAACAAAATGCTAGTTGCCATCCTTAAAAATATGGTCGTAGATAGTCATAAGGATTGGCACATCCAAATACCACTTGCCCTATGGGCTTATCGTACTAGCATTCAAATGCCCACAGGGGCAACCCCATTTTTTCTAGTGTATGGATCCGAGGCAGTCATGCCTCTCGAGTTGGAAATACCCTCCCTACGCATATCAATGCAAGAGTTCATTGATGATGACACTGCATGGCAGGCCGGTTAGACCAGCTTACGTTACTCGACAAACGATACATCCATGCTCTCGAGCATTTACATATCTATCAAGAGCAACGTAAGAAAGCATACAACATGAAAGTTCACTTGAGGGACTTTCAGGTTGGTGACTGTTGGTCATCAAATCTGCCCAGGAAAGGATTTGGGTAAATGAATGCGCCCTAGACCTGGACCAACATTGAAAGGCCGAAGAGAAGAGATGCTCCTCGTGCCAATCTCCGGAGAAGGCCGGCTCCTATACTACACTACTTCGATGTTTAAGATAAGGGTGCAGGAAAGAGATAAACAGAGTAAGGGTGCAGAAAAGAAATAAAAGAGTAAGGGAAGAAATTTTAGTAGTTTAGTGGTGGGAAAGAACCAGAAGCACGATTACTAGCCAATAACTTGGAACAACAGCAAAGAAAACCAAGAATAAATGAAATGAACACAGTATTAGCCCTCCTATGTATCCTCTGGACGAGTTCTAGGATTCTCCTTTCCCTTTCGCCGAAATTCAGGGTTCAGAGTAACGACGATTAAGAAAAGTGAATATAGCAAAAACACTATTCATAGGCAGCATAAAAGAAGGCCAACACGACGTCTTCCTCTCCTATGTATCCTTCGGGAAAATTTTAGGGTTCAGTCCCCAATCACACACCTAAATCCAGAGTTCAGAATTACAGTATGCAAATGAAGAAAGATGAAAGAAATAAACGCAGAAGGCAACATACAAGAGAGAAATAGAGTCCAAAGCTCTTTAGTATTAATCGCAGGAATACAAGTTACAGCAACTTTCTAGCAAAAATTTCCCCCCCTTTTTACATTACAATGCCTGGGTTTTTATAGAGGACCCGACCCTCTGAGCCATAATTGCACAAAATGGAGGAGTACACCCTCGAAACTTGAGAAGTCGGCTCCTCGCGGCTCTCGTGGCTGAGCTCTCAAATCTGTTACCAAAACTGGAAACTGTGACCGGGTCAACCATGGAAACATGCATTAATGAGCCGTCTGAGCGTCCTTGGCTTCTGGGCGCAATACTCGAGTGGCCGCCATGCTCGTCGGGCTCTTCATCATGGACTGATACTTCATTTCCAATTGCTAAAAATGAACAGTGGGCTTATCGGGCACGAAAAAATGCATTTATGAGGCACTTGATCACCTCGGGAAAATACCCGGCTTGGAGCGCGTGCCTTTTGAAGTGCTTCGCTAAATTTTCATTCGCACTTCGCTTCGCAATGGATTCGAGCCAAAGCAGATCCTCCTTGATTTGCACTTCGCATGGAGGAGCTTCGCAAAATAGCTTCGGGGGTGGCGAGCACCGAAGTAGATTTCCTTTGCAAGATGGGCTCTTCACTTCTCGTTGCTTCACTGGAGAGATGTGTCAAAACTGCTTTGGCGAGGCCCTTCGCCCGAAGTAGATACTTCATTGGTGAGCTTAAAAATGCTTCACCGCGAACCTTCTTCAAAACTACGGTTCGGGGGTATTTCGGCCGAAGCGCATTCCTGCCTTCGAAAGATGTTGCATTCTTTATGGCCGCTACCGCTTCGGGTGAAAGTACTTCGCATGAAATATGGCCGAAGCAGATGCTTCGCAATGACTTTCGGTGAAGTAGAAATGGTTCGCTGGTGCGGGGGCCCGAAGTGGGTGCTTCGGCGGCTTTTCGGTGAAGTATTTTCAATGTTGCGCTCCTTCAAATCCCGCTTCGCAAGTTTCTTGCCCGAAGTAGTCTTTTGAAGTGCTTCGGGCCCGAAGTATTTTTCATTCTTCTTCCTTTGCATTTTGCTTCGGCAACACCACTTCGTAAAATTTTTGCCGAAGTAACTGTTTGAGGGACTTCGGGCCCAAAGTAGTTCTTTCTTGCCTTAGCCAATTCGGACCACGATTTTCCTTCGGTGAAGCTGTTCTTTTGAAATGCCGCTTGAATTCCGCTTCGCAAAACTTTTGCCCGAAGTAGCTGCTGGAAATACTTCGGGTGCGAAGCTCTTTTTTATGCCTTGCTAGAATTTCTTCTTCGGCAACGCTGCTTCGCAAGGTTTTCACCCGAAGTAGTTGTTTGAGGGACTTCGGGCCCGAAGTAGTTTTTATCCTTAACGATTTCTTTCGGTGAAGCTGTCTTCCTTAGCTTGTTCGGCAGTGAAGCTCTTTCTTCTTCATTTTATGTACAAGGGGGTGGAGGAAAGCCAAAATTGCTGCAATGCTTGAAAATGTTGTTTCTAAAAAAAACAAGGGAACAAATTCATGAAATTAAAAGAAATACTTTACAAAAATTCAATTTTTCTACCCCATTGTGCAATGTGACAAAATTGTCAACATTCTTGGCGGCTCACGGGGCAACGAGCTCGTCTCGGTGGGAGAACCCTTAGCCTTGATCCGTTGGGCCAGAGTTACCTCCAGACCCTTCTCCCTTTTCTTCTTCTTCTATGGGCTGCTCCCCGACTTGTTCTTGTTCTTCTTCTTCTTCTTCTTCTGCTTCCTCTAGCGTGGCTTCTTGCGATGGTGATGGGGCAAGGCGATCATGGATCTTTTTCATGGTTCGACGGACATGAGCCCAAGCACCCTTCGAGAAAGACTCTTGATCTTGCAATGCTTTCACCAAAATATGGAACCGATCAATCTGCCCGATATCAGCATGTTTGGCTCTGGTGTACAGATCATTCAGGCAGGCTACAATCTTGCAGTATCTCAGAATGAAATCTGTGATCTGCCTTTCTGTTATCGGCTCTGCCCATTCATCTATCTCCGAGACGTCACCTTCAAAATGAAGCCATGTCGGCTTAAGCTCTTCCTTGGTCAGAAGATTCCCATCATCATCCGTGAAGCTCGGGAAACCTAAGGAAGAGAGATCCTGGAAGTAGCCTAGCGATGTGCGTTGTTCATTCTCAAACATGTCCAGGAGGTCCTTCGCCTTTTGTGCCTTCCTCACCTTGGAAAAGAAGGCATGAACTGTGGCTTGGGCCGTGGACCAATCTCTAGCCGTCCGACTCATTGCAGCAACCTGCAAGTCTTGATATTTCGTGCTTTGGACATCAAAGGCTAGTTTGAGTCGGCCTCTAGCTTTCTGAGTGACCTCATCTATGATTGGCCCTCCTTCGCCAGTGGCACGCTGTGCTTCAGTAATATAGGTCAAAATTGATAGGGCACTGGAGGCTCGGGATCTAAAATTTTTAAGCAAGTGTGAGCGGATTTCTTTGATCCTGCCTCTATCAAACAGCTCCAAGCTTTCTTTTTCGTGCAACTGCTGCTGCAATTGCAAGATCTTGCTTTCAACTTCCTTGGCCTTCAGATCATTCTCGGCTTGTCTTTGTGCTTGGTTCTGAGCTGTACACTGCAGTTGTAGTATTTGTTGTTTCAGGGCGTGTGTTTCCTTTTTCATCAGCTTACACTGCTCCTCTGAATCCTCTAGCTTGGAGCGGATTCTAGCTAGCTCTTCCTCCAACTTGATGTTGGCATTTTCTGCTTCAAATCTATGTTGATTAGCGATGTTTGCATGCGCTCGAAAGGTTTCGATCCTGACGTGCATGGATTCAGATTCATTATCAACATTCAAATGCTCCAGGTCCTTGGATTTGTCTTGGTAGTCATAGTCCGCTTGAGTCATTTCATCCAGGGGCTTCTGGACCTTGGGGATCTTTTTTACTTTATGCAACTTCCCAACCTTCAAATCGAAGACAACGCATTTTTCAACTTAGGCCAGAGAGCGCCCTCTCTTCTTCCTCGCCTCCTTCAACATTTTTTTTGTATTTTTCCGAGCTAGGAGTAGCTTCTCGGCTAGAGGGCATTCCTTCATCATGGACAATTCAGATTCAAATAAGGTTGGATCTCCAGCCGAAGGGGTAAATAAATATAAAGAATGAATGGGGGATGCCTCACCAGAAGGTTCGACGATAGGTGTACTAGGAGTCCCAGCGAGTGCAACAATGCCATGTGAGGCAGGGGAATGAAGAACGGGGTTCGACGTTGGGGTACTGCCTTCGCCCTGGCTAAGGTCCAAAGGATTGGTGGCATGGGAAGGTGAAGTGGTAGCAATAGACTTGTCTCGACCTGATGACTCGAGTGGAGTGGGGCTAACGGGATCGGTGGCAAGAGGCAACGTGTGAGGAGGTGATTGACTTTGTGAGGGAGGGAGAGACTGATGGGGAGACTCGATCGAGACCATGGTAGACATGTGAGAGACCAAGGCAAAGGGTGGAGAATGCGTACCTACGTGCCCTTCTGGCAGAGCGGCCATGGTGACTTCTTGTGTAATAGGCTCCTGCTCTTTTTGGACTTCGGTACTCCCGACTTCCACAACTTCTACTTTGGGGTCTCCCTCTTGTTGGAGGAGTTCCTCCACATCAATGATGTCTATGTCTGGGACCGTCTCGGCACTTGGTGGCCCCGCATCTTCAACATTTGCTTCGGTCGGGCCTGATGCAGGTTGTCCAGCAGGAGCACTTGGGAGCTTTGTGCGGGGTCGCTTTGGGTGGCTCGGAGGCACTTGAATTTGCTGCCTCTTTCTTTTCTTTCTCTCCAATGGTTGCTCCGACTCTTCGACACTTGTGTCATGGATTTTCGATGGTCCCTATGGTAGTGCCTCTGGTGTAGCTTCGGCTTCTTCCTCTTCTTCTTGTTTTGAGGCATCTTCAGCTCCTTTTGGGCTTTCGCCCGATCCTGGGGTAGTTGGAGGAACAAAGTCGGCAAAGGATATGGACTTCCAAGTCTCAACATTGGCTTCATAGACAATCGTGAAGTCTTTATCCGATGTCAAGAGTCCATAAGAATTCATCTTTTGGCGATGGACTCTCATTATCCACCACTCCCTTAATTTTTCCTCGCTCCAATTCTTCAATTCTTCCTTTAAATCATCCTTTGCCTTTCTCCAAAATGTGGAGCTTGGAGTTGGGAGGGGGTGCTGGTCAGGGTCAAACTCGACCTCCATAGGGTAGAATTCATGCCAGGGAGGCAATGTCCTCATCCTCTCCAAATGCCACTCCAGATCCTTCCCATTGGGATTATTTCTTTGTTCCACAATTTCAGGGTGGGGGCAGATGTGGAAATTCTTGAATTTTAAGTGATCCCTCATCACTCCCAAGGGATCATAGAGCCATTGCTGAGGAATCTGGAGTAGGCCAAAATTGGCAAGCTTTTCCTCTAGGAAAATGTTCTATTTTAAGGCAAATACTTCAATTACCCCCATCCTGAAGGGGAAGTCATAGGTATGTGCCCATTTTTGACCGTGGCCGTAGACGGCGTTTGTTGCGTCGCTCTGTCGAGCGACCTCCAATGCAAACTGATACTCGAAGGGGTAGACTGGTAGCAGGAAGGGCTTCCCAATGAAGTTGAACATACGAATTACGAGCCCCTATGTCAGTTGAAACACGTCTCCCCTCTTCTCCTGCACCACTCTGTCTCTCAAACTGAGGGGCACCCGAGGGCAAGAACCCTTCAACAAATGCATAGCGGGTCCCAAAAATTATTGATTAAAAGAATAATAGGACTCTGTCCTCAATAGGAGGGGAGTCCATTGGTACATAGATAGAGGATTTCCATCCTCGCCGCTTGGAGAAATGGCGATATGGGGGAATCGCTTATGTACTTGGTAGAAAAACAACCAGACAAGGAAAGAACAGGGTGCGAAGTACTGGCCCATTGCCAAATTCTTCATACTGGTGAGCCACGTATGCAAGGTTCGGGCCACCCATTCTGCCCAATCAAAGAAAATTAGGTTTGTGTTTGGTCTTGAAGCATCAGGGGCATAGAATTCCCCTCTCGAAATACATTCGGCCAAAGACACCTGCCAGGGTTGCACCGAAGCATCTGTCGACAGGCCCGCCACCCATGCAATGATGGAGAAAATATCGATGTTCTTGAAGGCCGCCAAGGGTAAGGGCATCTGGGGCAGCTTGCTTGAAGGGAGCCCACTTTTGAGGTTCTCGCGCAGGAATTTCAATATGTAGTTGTTGGAGGTGAACCTCTCCATTTGTTCGCTCAGAATGACGTTGCGAACGGAATAGCCCTTGGGTGGACCTTGTTGTGGCGCGAAGGCTGCTTGCACATCTTCCTTCAAAATTGAAAACAACTTATGGCCTACAGCATCCAACACTTGCCTGGAGGCAGGCTGGTAATTTTGCGCGATAGCATAGATCAATTCGGGACAGTGGTGAGCAGGCGGGGTCAAATACCAGTAAATTTGAGAGTAATATGCAGCAACTCTCTTATTCTCTGGGGTGAGTCTGCTCGTCATAAACTCAATGGTGCGTCGGAGGTCGGACACACCCTTAGAGAGCTCTGTGTCTCTAATTTTCTCCCACCCATCAATTGGTGGTTCTTCAAGTTGTTCCTCCTCAGAGTCTTCTCCTTCTTCTATCGGCTGCTTTTCAGGGCGAGGGGTGAGATTGATCTTCTTTGGTGTATGCTTTTTCTCTTCCTTGCCCTTCTTTATTTTTTTGGGGCCTGCTACTTCGGGCTCCTTCCCATTTTCCTTAGAGCTTTTCTTTCCCATTGTGAAAATGAGCGGCGGCTGAGTCCTTGATACGGAGGGCTTTGACGTAAAGGGCTTCGATGCACAGGGCGGGAGGATTGCAGAATAACCGAAGGCTCTTAGTCTTGCATGAACTGATGGATGAATAACCTTCTCCCTGCTAGGGCCTCACGTTTTATAGCCTTAAAAGGCAACTACCTGAATTTATGGCACCTACCATAATTAAACTTACGCTTCGGACGGAGGAGATTGCCGTGCTCTTTGATTGGCTCTGCAGCGGCGTAGTACGCGGGGCCACATGTTTTGATGATTATGCCTTGCATTGGAGATGCAACCCGCTGCCACCTCGTACCTGGGCGTGAGCTTTTCTCTTAACCGAATCGCCTCGGGATGTGCTCCACCACCTTTGCCTTAAATTCATCCACTTCGAACTCTTTTCATGGTTGCTGTCTGCACGTTCTCCGAGACACATTTTAAATGCTTCCACTTCGATGAAGTTGAAATCGTCATTGAAAATGCTTCACGGTGAACCTTTGGTGCGGGCTATTTTTCGATGCTTCAGCCCCGAAGTACTTCTCCTTCGTCATGCTGCCGCTTTGCTTCGCGAAGACCGCCTATCGAAGCTTGCCTTCTTGGAAACTGCTTCACCAAATTTTGCTTTGAAACTGCTTCGCAAGGGCTCTTTTAAAATCTACTTCGCAAAACTTCTGCCCGAAGTCACCTCTTAAAATGCTTTGGGTGCGAAGCTCTTTTCATGCCTTTGTTTGAATTTTGGTTTGGCCCTTTTGAGGGTAAAGTGCTTCGCTGTGAACCTCCTTGCAACTGCTACTTCGCATCAAAAGTCCCCGAAGGAGATTTTGGAGTGTAATACTTAGCTTTTGCAATCTCGAAACAGGATGTATATACACAAATGAAAATTATATACAAAAGTACATATTTTTTTTTTTAGAGTTTCGCCTCAGTGATGAAAAGTCTTCAGATGAAGACCATTAATGAGAAATTGGTAATACCTGGCCATCTGCATCTTTGAGGATGAAAGAGTTGGCCGAGTTCACCTTCATGATTTCGAATGGTCCGTCCCAGAAAGCATCCAACTTGTCATGATTTCCAGGCTTGGCCTTCCAGGAGTCCCACTTCCATACTAGATCTCCCACCTTGAATGTGCGATCGGATGATTTTTTCTTGAACCAATCTCGGGTGACCTGAGCATGTTTAGCGAAGCTTTGGTAAGCCTTCTCGCGATCTTCCTCCAGTTGTAGCAGCTGAGCCAGTCTATTTTCCAAAGGGTTGACTCCTTCTAACAGCTGCAACGCGGGGATCTCTATATGGGTAGGTAAGATGGCCTCCTTGCCGTAGACCAGGGCATAAGGTGAAGTCTTGATTGACTTCTTGACAGAAATTCGATCGGCCCACAAGGCACGATCTAGAAGGAGATGCCAAGTCCTTTTGTTCGTCTCTATGAGCTTTCTTAGCACCCTCAACAAGGTCTTGTTGGTTGATTCCGCCAAGCCGTTGCCCTATGGATAGTAATTGGAGGATACTTTATGATATATCCCATATCTGTAGAGGAATTCATTGATTTTGGTGCCTACGAAGCCAGGACCATTGTCTGTTATGATTGCTTCGGGAATGCCGAACCGGGTGATCAATCCTTCAAGGAAGGCTATGACAGTCTCTTGATCAGCATGCTTCGTGGGAACTGCTTCGGCCCATCTGGTGAAGTAATCAGTTGCGGTCAGGATGAACTTATGCCCAGCGGAGGAGTTCGGCGATATGACCCCTATGAAATCCAACCCCCATTGTTGAAAGGGAGTTTCTACTTGTATCGGTTGGAGAGGCATCGAAGCATTTCTGCTTCGGTCGATGAACTTCTGACACTGCTCGCATTTGCGACAAACCGCGAAGGCATCAGCGAAGAGTGTGGGCCAATAGTAACCCGCCTTGATGATCTTCAGCGCCGTTGTTCTCCCTACGAAGTGGCCTCCAGATAATCCTGAATGAAATTCTCCCAGGACTCTCCTTTTATCATCATCTTTTATGCACCTGAGAAGGACGCCATCAATGTTTCTAAAAAATAGGCCTTCGGGGCGTAAGGTATATCGGGAGGACCTCATCCTGAAATGCCTTCGCTGTGAAGCATTTAGGTGTGAAGGACATCTGCCTGTGTCGAAGTATTCGATTATTTCACTGACCCAGTCCTTCTCGTCCTCTTCCTTGTTTGCGAAGCATTCTTCTACTGGCGAGTCATCCCACTGAGATTCTGTAGCTTCGGCCGCTACGCTCTTCGCCAGTTCTTGACACAATGCGCGACCGCGAACCAGTTTTGTGGGTTTGATCTCGATGTCGAATTCTTGTATCTTGCTGACCCATCCGGCTCTTTTACTACCCAATTCTCCTTGGATGATGAAATTGCGCACATCGGGGTGGATGACGAAGACTGTAACCCGACTTTGGGAGATGAATTGCTTGAACTTCCTAAGAGACTTCATTATTGCATGCACCTGCCTTTCTATGAAATTATATTTTTCTTCATGAGGATTTATCACTTGGCTTAGAAACGCGATGGGGCGCTCTTCGCCATCTTCCCCCTTTTGTGTCAGGACCGCAGCATAGCTCTCAGGTTCTCCTATAGCATATAGGATGAAGTCCCGATTGTAGTCAGGGTTGGTCAGGACCGGTGCTTGAGCAATTCGGGCTTTTATTTCTTCGAATGCTTCTTTTCTTTCCTTCGTCCAGATGAATTCTGCACCCTTCTTCAAAAGTTTGGACATCGGCTTGATGACCTGGGCAAAATCTAGGACAAACTTCCTCACGAAGTTAATCTGGCCGAAGAAGGATTGAAGTCCTTTCTTGTCTACTGGGAGTGGGAGCTTCATTAGAGCCTCAGCTCTTGTCAGGATCTACAGCGAGACCCTTCTCTGATATCGCATGTCCCAACAACTTCCCTTCGTTGACTACGAATATGGACTTCTTCGGATTGATTGAAATGCCAAATTCTCGGCATTTTTCGAAAATCTGTTGTAAGTGTAAGGGGTGATCCTCCCTTCTTCGGGAGAAGACGGTCATGTCATCTAGATAGATAACGATAACCTTATTCAAGAGCTCACCAAAAGCTAAATCCATTGCCCTCTGAAAAGTGGCTCCCGCATTCGAAAGGCCGAAGGGCATTCGTTGGTAAGCAAATGTGCCCCACTTGGTAGTGAATGCGGTTTTATGTTGGTCTTCATCCCTGACCCAGATTTGATTGTATCCAGAGAAACCATCGAGTAGGGAGAAGCGTTGAGCCCCAGCCATCGAATGCAAGATCTGATCGATCTGCGGGAGAGGGTAGTGATCTCTGAGAGAAGCTTGGTTCAGGTTGCGAAAGTCCACGCACAATCGTATATCTCCATTCTTCTTTCTGACTGGGACTAGATTCGCTACCCAAGAAGAATGTTTGATGGGATAAATTATCTTTGCCTCGAGCATTTTTAGGAGTTCGGCCTTCATCAAGACTTCGATCTTCGGATTGATAGGCCTTTGCTTCTATCGAAAAGGTTTGATCCCTTCCTGCAACTCAATTGTATGTTGGATCAGTTGCCGATCGTATCCCCTTAAGTCTTGATAAGACCAAGCCACTGTGTCGGGATACTTTCTGCACAGAGATCGGATCTGCTCTAGCTCTTCCGAAGTGCAATCTGTTCCAACTTTTATTGCTTTTCCAGGCTCAAGCTCTAAATCTTGATACTGCTTTGCATTAACTTTGATCCTATGAGAAACTGCTCGATCATTCTGATCAAAGAGGCTTTCAAGAGTAATTAACCCTTTGGGAACATGGTTATTCTTCAATTGAACTAGCCCTTCATATTCTTCTTCATCAGGGCTTCTACTCTCAACTGTGGCTACTTCTTGAATCATGAAATTCACAATCTGCTCATCACTATCAAAAACCTGCCAATGCAGATCTCTGTCTGGGACAGAGGGCCTGTAAATCATCCTCATAGCTTTGGGCTTATGCACCATGTCTTCTATTGGAGAATACTTGGCTGCGATGGATGCTAGAACATCGACATGTCGGTTCTTTTCTCTTGGAATAGACTGTAGATTGAGAGATTCGAACTGGTCGAGCAAGTCCCATACCCTATTTCGGTATGACTTGAGATAATGCTTCTTTGAAGTGCACTTGTTTGTGACTTGATTGCATACCAATTCGGAATCTCCAAAGATTTGGAGATGCTTTATGCCCAACTTTTTTGCTTTTTTGAGTCCTAGGCATAATGCTTCATATTCTGCTGCATTGTTGGTGCAACTCCACACCAATTGGTAACAATATTCCTTCTGCTCTCCAGAAGGTGATACTAGAAGAATCCCCACCTCGACACCATTTTTGCATCGGGCGCCATCGAAGAATAATTTCCATAGTCCTTCGATGAAGACCTTATCTTCTGACTTGATGTGTTTCTCAGGCTTGGCGATGGCATAACATCCCATCTCGGTTTCTATCATGGCATTAAAGTCTGCCAATGAAAACTCATCTTCATAACTTAACTGTGCGAGAGACTCCTCGACCAGGTCCACCTGCTCTATCCCTTCCACTATCGCATGCACAGGATCGTTGCTTTCTCCTTCGGACATCTTTTCTACAAGGAAGGTAGAAGGCTTCTCGTTGTAAATCTTAATCTTCTTCCCTTTGAATGGAATCTCCAAGTGCGAGTAATCCATAGATAGATATCCTCCCAGCTTCATCGTAAATTCTCTCGACAAGCACATACTGAAGTAGGGCTCGAGGTCAACGACTACCACCTCTTGTATAACTATGATTTGAGGCATCTTGTGTAGCCGAATAGGAATGTCCTTGATCACTCCTACAGTCTTCATGGGGGTACCATCCAACTGGAGTACACCATGACTGCTTCGCGTATATTCCATCCCTATCTCTTCGCACACTGCCTTCGGCATGACTGTCATCGCGGCCCCAGAGTCAATCATACAGTTGTGTACAACATACCCTTCCATCTGTAGAGACATGTAGAACGGTGGTGGCCTATTCTTCCCCGTAATGGATGTGGACAGGGTCTGCACTAGGGCAAGCGGTGCTGCCTTTCTTGCTTTGGTTATCTTCAATGATTCTTGCAATAGGTCCACTTGTCCGGGTAGTTGCAGTGCATCGTACAGACTGATTTTGGCTGGAATCCTCTTCAGCTCATCTACAATGTTGTATGCCAGGGAACTGGGCACCTCGGGTTCCTTTCTCGGCTCATATCTGGTGTGATACTATTTCGTAGCTTCGACCCTTTGTCGCTTAGTCAGCGAAGGAAGCTTGAGCTTCTCTCTAGCTTGCTCCTTTGTTTCCCCCTGCGGTGGATTTGCAGGGGCCTGTTGGGCCTTCTCTTTGACTGGTGTAGGTTGTCGAGCTTCGTTCGGGGTCAGAGGAGGTTGTTGTCCTTTCTCATGATGAGCATGCACCTTTAAGGGAGCCATTTGAGTAGCATCCACCTCTATCGACCTCTTTCCTCCTCTGGTAAGGACTGCAACTGGCTCTTCTTCACCAATTACCAAGTTGTGATTCATTTGTCTGATGACATTGACTTGACCGCCATGACTACTGCTCGCCAGTGTTTGTACATAGTGTTGGTGCAGCATGCAGGTATTCTCTTCGTGAGGATCATTACACGTGGAGCACCAATGTATATAATCGAAAGTGCTCGGTGCTTCATCTATTGCAGCATTTCTTGCCGAAGCTCTTCCTTGCTGGGCCGCTTGATCTTTAGTAAGCGTAGGTGTAGGATAAGATCTTCTCGGTAGAAACTCTTGTTGCACTTGCTTCTTCTTCATAATGGTCATGTCGTTAGATAGGGTCTGCACTGTGGAGTTCAGGGACTGAACTTCTTGCAGTATTTTGGCTTGCATGTCATCGGCTTTGGGAATCGGTGGCAATGGAGCCATTGTTGGTATTGGAGGTAGGGCAGGGTGTTGAAGTGGTGTTGGCAGTAGAGGGAATGCCGAAGTGACCATGGGCTACGGAGTCAAAAAAGTGGGAAAATGAATTTGTGGAGCAGTGATTTGAGATACGATGGGATTCGGGTTCCAAGATGAGATCGAGAGTGCAGGGGTTGCAGAGATCTATGAAGCGGCTGCGCTTGCATACTGGGATTGATAGAAATCAGGAAGTATGGGCATCGACATCCTTTGGGGAAGCTTACCCATAACTATTAGATCCATTTCTGCCTTTTGGGCTAACTCATATAACTCTGGGAAGGTATTGATATTCGAATACCTCACCATCACACTGATATCAGGATTGAAAGCCCGAAGGAAATAGTACATTGTGGCTTCATCGGTTGGTCGAAGTCCAACTGGTATTCTTTGCCAGGTTCGAGCGAACCTAACATTGAAGTCTACAATCTCCTCTTGTGGATGTCTCTGGATCATTGTGAACTGCTGTAGGAGAGAGGTCGGATCGACGGACTCATTGAAGCTTCGCATCAACTGTCCGGCTAATTGGTCCCATCTCGTAATGGTACCGGGTGGTAAAGATCTATACCAGTAGAGGAGTTTTCCTCTAAGAGATAGAACCAGAAGCTTTACCATAACCCGCTCTTCTATGATGTCATGGATCACCGCTAGAGAAACTATATCCTGGATGTGCTCTAGGGCAGTCTTCCCAGTTCCATCGAACGTTGGGATCTTCTTTATAGCAGCAGGCGGCACTTGCCCTTGTCCCGCTAGATTTAGCGGTCCCAAAGAATTCCATGCTGGGAATAATCTGGGTGGTGGTTGTTGCTGCATTTGTTGTTGTTGTTGTTGTTGTTGTTGTTGTGCCATATTTACTCTTGGATTTTGAGAAACAGGAATCCTCGAAGCTCCTCCTTGGTTGCTAACAGGATGACCAGTAGGAATGGAGGCACTAGGATGCTTCGGTGAGTTGGGAGGATTAGGAGGAAAGCTAGCCGTTGTGCTATCAGAAGTTAGGCCTTGTTCGTCAATAGCGGCCTCTTGCGAGGATGTTCCACGTAACAAAGACTCAGGGGTGACCAACCTAGATCGCTCCCCAAAGGCATCAATATCTAGCTCAAAGAACTCAGTTTCCTCTCCTCTATTCCTAACTCTCCATCTTGTTTGCATGAAGACACAGACTTAGGTACCGGTCTTTACGACTTAAATATTCTCGGGTAAACAGAGTCGCCAGATGCTAAGAGTCTTTCGGTAATGAGAGCATCGGTTCTCACTACCACTCAGAAGGTGAGACTGACCGGGTCCCACCGGGCGTGCCAAAAACTGTTGGTCATCAAATCTGCCCAGGAAAGGATTTGGGTAAATGAATGCGCCCTAGACCTGGACCAACATTGAAAGGCCGAAGAGAAGAGATGCTCCTCATGCCAATATCCGGAGAAGGCCGGCTCCTATACTACACTACTTCGATGTTTAAGATAAGGGTGCAGGAAAGAGATAAACAGAGTAAGGGTGCAGAAAAGAAATAAAAGAGTAAGGGAAGAAATTTTAGTAGTTTAGTGGTGGGAAAGAACCAGAAGCACGATTACTAGCCAATAACTTGGAACAGCAGCAAAGAAAACCAAGAATAAATGAAATGAACACAGTATTAGCCCTCCTATGTATCCTCTGGACGAGTTCCAGGATTCTCCTTTCCCTTTCACCGAAATTCAGGGTTCAGAGTAACGACGATTAAGAAAAGTGAATATAGCAAAAACACTATTCATAGGCAGCATAAAAGAAGGCCAACACGGCGTCTTCCTCTCCTATGTATCCTTCGGGAAAATTTTAGGGTTCAGTCCCCAATCACACACCTAAATCCAAGTTCAGAATTACAGTATGCAAATGAAGAAAGATGAAAGAAATAAACGCAGAAGGCAGCATACAAGAGAGAAATAGAGTCCAAAGCTCTTTAGTATTAATCGTAGGAATACAAGTTACAACAACTTTCTAGCAGAAAGTTCCCCCCCTTTTTACATTACAATGCCTGGGTTTTTATAGAGGACCCGACCCTCTGAGCCATAATTGCACAAAATGGAGGAGTACACCCTCGAAACTTGAGAAGTCGGCTCCTCGCGGCTCTCGTGACTGAGCTCTCAAATCTGTTACCAAAACTGGCAACTATGACCAGGTCAACCATGGAAACATGCATTAATGAGCCGTCTGAGCGTCCTTGGCTTCTGGGCGCAATACTCGAGTGGCCGCCATGCTCGTCGGGCTCTTCATCATGGACTGATACTTCATTTCCAATTGCTAAAAATGAACAGCGGGCTTATCGGGCACGAAAAAATGCATTTATGAGGCACTTGATCGCCTCGGGAAAATACCCGGCTTGGAGCGCGTGCCTTTTGAAGCGCTTCGCTAAATTTTCATTCGCACTTCGCTTCGCAATGGATTCGAGCCGAAGCAGATCCTCCTTGATTTGCACTTCGCATGGAGGAGCTTCGCAAAATAGCTTCGGGGGTGGCGAGCACCGAAGTAGATTTCCTTTGCAAGATGGGCTCTTCACTTCTCGCTGCTTCGCTGGAGAGATGTGTCAAAACTGCTTTGGCGAGGCCCTTCGCCCGAAGTAGATACTTCGCTGGTGAGCTTAAAAATGCTTCGCCGTGAACCTTCTTCAAAACTACGGTTCAGGGGTATTTCGGCCGAAGCGCATTCCTGCCTTCGAAAGATGTTGCATTCTTTATGGCCGCTACCGCTTCGGGTGAAAGTACTTCGCATGAAAGATGGCCGAAGCAGATGCTTCGCAATGACTTTCGATGAAGTAGAAATGGTTCGTTGTTGCGGGGGCCCGAAGTGGGTGCTTCGACGGCTTTTCGACGAAGTATTTTCAATGTTGCGCTCCTTCAAATCCCGCTTCGCAAAACTTTCAGGCCCGAAGTATTTTTCATTCTTCTTCCTTTGCATTTTGCTTCGGCAACACCGCTTCGCAAAACTTTCGCCCGAAGTAACTGTTTGAGGGACTTCGGGCCCGAAGTAGTTCTTTCTTGCCTTAGCCAATTCGGACCGCGATTTTCCTTCGACGAAGCTGTTCTTTTGAAATGCCGCTTGAATTCCGCTTCGCAAAACTTTTGCCCAAAGTAGCTGCTGGAAATACTTCGGGTGCGAAGCTCTTTTTCCCCTTGCTAGAATTTCTTCTTCGGCAATGCTGCTTCGCAAGGTTTTCGCCCGAAGTAGTTGTTTGAGGGACTTCGGGCCCGAAGTAGTTTTTATCCTTAACGATTTCTTTCGACGAAGCTGTCTTCCTTAGCTTGTTCGGCAGCGAAGCTCTTTCTTCTTCATTTTATGTACAAGGGGGTGGCAGGGAAAGCCAAAATTGCTGCAATGCTTGAAAATGTTGTTTCTAAAAAAAACAAGGGAACAAATTCATGAAATTAAAAGAAATACTTTACAAAAATTTAATTTTTCTACCCCATTGTGCAATGTGACAAAATTGTCAACAGTGACCTGGTCTTAAAAGAGAACCAACAAAATTCTAACTTGTCACCCCATTTAAGGGACAAGTTCATGGTAAATTGGTTAGGTCCTTATGTAATCGATAGTAAAATAGGACCTGAAACATACCGACTTGCCTCTCTTGAAGGAATCAAGGAACTAGAACCCTTGAACATCAATCATTTGAGGCCATTCAACATTTAGAGAGCCATGGCCCACTCCAAAAGCCCCAAGGGTTCCTGCAATCGCTTGGTCAACCTAAAATGCCCCAAAGGTATCTATAATCCCTTTGGTCAAACCAAAAGCCCCAAGGGTTCTCACCACCACTTGGTCACCCAAAACACCCCAAAGGTATCAATAATCTCTTTGGTCAAACCAAAAGCTCCAAGGATTCCCGCAATCGCTTGGTCAACCTAAAATGCCCCAAAGGTATCTATAATATCTTTGGTCAAACCAAAAGCCCCAAGGGTTCTCGCCAACGCTTGGTCACCCAAAATGCCCCAAAGGTATCCATAATCCATTGGTCAAACCAAAAGCCCCAAGGGTTCTCACCACCGCTTGGTCACCCAAAATGCCCCAAAGGTATCCATAATCCCTTTGGTCAAACCAAAAGCTCCAAGGGTTCCCACAATCACTTGGTCAACCAAAATGACCCCAAAGGTATCTATAATCCCTTTGGTCAAACCAAAAGCCCCAAGGGTTCTCGCCATCGCTTGGTCACCCAAAACGCCCCAAAGGTATCCATAATCCCTTTGGTCAAACCAAAAGCTCCAAGGATTCCCGTAATCGCTTGGTCAACCTAAAACCCCCCAAAGGTATCTATAATCCCTTTGGTCAAACAAAAAGCTCCAAGGGTTCCCACAATCGCTTGGTCAACCAAAAATACCCCAAAGGTATCTATAATCCCTTTGGTCAAACCAAAAGCCCCAAGGGTTCTTGCCATCGCTTGGTCACCCAAAATGCCCCAAAGGTATCTATAATCCCTTTGGTCAAACCAAAATCCCCAAGGGTTCTCGCCATCGCTTGGTCACCCAAAATGCCCCAAAGGTATCCATAATCCCTTTGGTCAAACCAAAAGCTCCAAGGATTCCCGTAATCGCTTGGTCAACCTAAAACCCCCCAAAGGTATCTATAATCCCTTTGGTCAAACCAAACGCTCCAAGGGTTCCCACAATCGCTTGGTCAACCAAAAACACCCCAAAGGTATCTATAATCCCTTTGGTCAAACCAAAAGCCCCAAGGGTTCTCGCCACCGCTTGGTCACCCAAAACTCCCCAAAGGTATCCATAATCCCTTTGGTCAAACCAAAAGCTCCAAGGGTTCCCATAATCGCTTGGTCAACCAAATGCCCCAAAGGTATCAATAATCTCTTTGGTCAAACCAAAAGCTCCAAGGATTCCTGCAATCGCTTGGTCAACCTAAAACTCCCAAAGGTATCTATAATCCCTTTGGTCAAACCAAAAACCCCAAGGGTTCTCACCACCGCTTGGTCACCCAAAATGCCCCAAAGGTATCCATAATCCCTTTGGTCAAACCAAAAGCTCCAAGGGTTTCCATAATCGCTTGGTCAACCTAAAATGCCCCAAAGATATCTATAATCCCTTTGGTCAAACCAAAAGCCCCAAGGGTTCTCACCATCGCTTGGTCACCCAAAATGCCCCAAAGGTATCCATAATCCCTTTGGTCAAACCAAAAGCCCCAAGGGTTCTCACCATCGCTTGGTCACCCAAAATGCCCCAAAGGTATCCATAATCCCTTTGGTCAAACCAAAAGCTCCAAGGGTTCCCACAATCACTTGGTCAACAAAAAACACCCCAAAGGTATCTATAATCCCTTTGGTCAAACCAAAAGCCCCAAGGGTTCTCGCCATCGCTTGGTCACCCAAAACGCCCCAAGGTATCCATAATCCCTTTGGTCAAACCAAAAGCTCCAAGGGTTCTCGTAATCGCTTGGTCAACCTAAAACCCCTCAAAGGTATCTATAATTCCTTTGGTCAAACCAAACACTCCAAGGGTTCCCACAATCGCTTGGTCAACAAAAAACACCCCAAAGGTATCTATAATCCCTTTGGTCAAACCAAAATCCCCAAGGGTTCTTGCCATCACTTGATCACCCAAAATGCCCCAAAGGTATCCATAATCCCTTTGGTCAAAGAAAAATCTCCAAGGGTTCCCACAATCGCTTGGTCAACCAAAAATGCCCCAAAGGTATCAATAATCCCTTTGGTCAAACCAAAAGCTCCAAGGATTCTCGCCACCGCTTGGTCACCCAAAACGCCCCAAAGGTATCTATAATCCCTTTGGTCAAAACCTCCAAGGATCCATAAGAATCACTTGGTCCACACCCATTCGGGTTAAACCACCATAACAAATATTTAAAAACAATAGATAATCAAAAATAACAAAAAAATTGCATCTCACTTTCATGCATAATCTTAAAAATCAAAACAAAAAAAAAAAACTGCATTAGGCATCGCATACATACATTGCATATTTGCTGGTCATACATGTCAAATGCACCATAGACTGTAATTACCCAGTAATTCCATCATTTTCCACATTCAATCCATTTTGTAAATGATCCATCAAGAATAATGCCATTCACATTTTTGCCATATCATAGTCAGTTTTCTTCTAATGTCTTTAGGGTTTTCGTCATTCGTCTGTCTTTAGATTTCTAGTCAAATGTTGTCCAAAGTCAGACCGATTTTTACAAGGTAGAGTTTTACTTGGATCACGCCTTGTTACATAGCATCCCAACACAAGCTTAAAACACATAAAAATTCCCAAGTTGTGTGAACGAAAGACGAAACCTACATAGCGGTCTAGGATGCCATAAGTGAAACGTTATCTCGCTCATCCCCCTATGTGAATGACCCTAAGAATGCTAAGAATTGGCAAAAGGACAAGAAAACTTCCTTCAATTCCCAAAAATAAATAGTGGTTTTCACCACTACAAAGAATTCAAACTCCAAACATCAATCTCAAAAGTGCACAAATCAAAAAGCACAAGAACACAGTGATTCTAATCACTGATAAAAATCCCAAGCTCAAACAAAATAAACAGTGATTATCATCACTACTGAGCAAATATCCCACTAAAAGAGAGGGAGTAACTATTGAATCCCTGGAATTCTCAGCATTCGAAAGGTCATGAGGTGATCCTTAGTCCTAGTTTGGTGGATAGCCTGCTGGTCACTGGTGGCAAACCTCCCGCATGATGATATAGCTGTCGCATTAGCTGTTGGGCATATGTACATATCAATGTTTGCATGTGGATGAGCTAGCTTATGGTACCCTAGATTGTGTCGTAGATTAATCCTACTAAATGCAACAAAAGGAGTTAGTGGAGCTAATTAGGTGATCCTCAGTACAGGTTTGGTGGACAGCCTACACGCACTGACGGTATCCTTACGAATACTACGTAAACGAACTCAATCACACACACATGGATGTGAAATAACTTGGTCAAACTCAAGTCTAATTTGTACCTTATTTGAAAGTCTTGTAAGATAATGTACAGTCTTGACTAGTTAGTTAAAGCATCTGAGTCTCAAAAAAACCTTAACTACATTCTAAAACAATGGTTGTACATTTCATTACTTACATCACCATCAGAAAATACAAATCAAAAATTACAAATGCAAAGTTATTCCATAAAGCAATCACATAGTACAGAAAGCCAATAAATCCTGTACAGTCTATGGTGCCACCACTTGTACACCAAACGAATCATTCCATCCATTCCATATACATACATCTATATCATATAGTTAAACTCATCCGTAGTAATAATAACATATGCATACATCAACATAAATAAATGTGCATAAAGAACAATAAACCATGACAAGTAGGAGGCAACAAGTTGTGACGGATGGAGCAGCAAGGAGGAGGAGCGAGATGTCTAGGGGCATCAAACCCTAGGTGTGGGACTTCAGAGGGCAGATCAGCAGACGCGACAGGTGGGGGCTCTGGCGAGATAGCGAGGCCCCCGAGGCGGAGGATGTGGACAAGGAAGTTCTATTGGAACCGGTCCAAGGGCGTTGGGCGGATGCGATTGAAGATTTCTACGAGGGGGACCGGGACTCTATGCGTCGGGATCAAAGGAAGACCCAAGAAGGAGACAAAGAGAAACCCAGCAACTGGAGACCTTCATATCTTAATGCTCTTCACGGTAAGCAAAAATTATCCGACTCTTGTTTTAATCTAAAATCTGTCAATGGTAGGTTGCACGTCCCGGATTCCTTAGCTCAGCATGTGGCTATGGAGGGCAGAACATCTCTGGTGGCTAAATTTATGGGGGTGAGGCCAGACATGGAAGTCATAAGGAGATGGGCCATCCAAAAATGGCGGCCAAGGGCCGGTATGATGATTAAGGCTTTACCCAAGAGTTTTCTTTTGGTGACATTTCAATGTGAACAAGACATGGAAAGGACTCTCCAAGGAGGTCCTTGGTTTTTTGGGAAAAGGGGCTTGTATCTGAAGCGTTGGTCCCCCGATTTCAACCCCCAGACTCAAGTCTTTGGATTTGGCTCCTATTTGGGTTAAGATGCCAGGATTACCTCTGCTTTTCTGGAACGAACAAATCTTGGCTGGGATAGCTACAGAGATTGGAGAACTAATAGCTATTGATCCTGCAACCTTGAGCAAAAAAAGACTCTTGTATGCTCGCATGTGTGTGTTGGTGGACCTGAGTAAAGAGCTCCCTAAATCCATTATTTTGTCGTCTATGTTTGGCCTTCATACTCAGGTCTTTGAATATGAAAATATGTCTTTTAAGTGTAGTGTTTGTGGGAAGGTAGGGCACCAGGGTATCCACTGCATTTCCAAGAACCAGCCCCCACTCCAAAATATTGATCCTCAAACCCAGAATAATATCCCTCCCCCAGAGATCTCCATTCCTACCCAATCTGGGCCTCAAGGACGTGGAGCTCGAAATCCGAATATCGGAGACCCCTGTTCGCCCTATTGTAAGCAAGAGGCAACGTTTTAACCCTCCTCCCAAAAATTCCTATGCCCCAAAACCCTCTCACGGGGGAGCTGGTCCCTTTGATGGGAACCCTCAAGCTCAACTCTGCTCCTAAGATGATACGACAAGCCTCGAGCCAAATCACAAAGGAAAGAACCCCATAGATCAATGCCCTGGGGCAAGTAAGTTTGATTGGGTGATACGGGAGGCCTATTGAGGCTCGGTGGAAGTGGTACCATGTCTTCGAGAGGAATTTATGGGAAGAAATTCCAAGGAGATCAACATCCCAGTGGAGAACGGTTTTGATGCATTAAATCATTTGAAGGGAGATCGGATGGACAGACCAAGAAGTGGAATCGAGGTAGAGTAGACTCAAGAGAAGGATTTAGAGGAGAAAAATCGAGAGGAAGGAGCGAGGAAACTAATAATACGAGGCAAGGATACTCGGGGAGGAAGAGGTGAACCACCAAGATCAGTGTAACCCCAAAGCGAGGAAAAAAGAATCTACTAATCAAGAAGCTAAGAGCATGGAATCATCTCCACTGTCAAAAAGACCAGTTAACCTGGAAATCCAGATTGTTACCCCAAAGACCAAGACTGACCTACCCAAGATGGTTACTAGAAGCCAAGTGAATCCCAAGGAACTTCAACCTAGAGCGGATGTATGGGGATATGGTTCGGTAGGAAGAGGGAAACCTAGCAATGCTGCCTTAAGGCAGAAAGAAGCGAGAGCGAGGAGTGGTGATGGCACTCAAGCAGTATTTCTCTTTGGGGCGAAGGCTTGAGGATCCAAAGCCCATAAATGAAGATTCTTTCATGGAATATTTGTGGGAGTAATCCTGCAAAAATAAGAGCTTTGTATGCTCTTAGACAAGAACACAAACCGGATATGATTTTACTGCAAGAAACTAAAATGGAGGAGAGTAGAGTTATTCCTTTTAAGAATAGGACTTGGCGAGAAGCTGAAGTAGTAGGCCAAGAGGCCACCTGGAACAACGAGGAGGGTTCTTGGTTATGTGGAACAAAAATGTGATTGATAGTAGAGTGATTCCGATGTCTAGTTGGTTTATTTGTCTCTTATGTGTGGATAAAACCACGCAGGAAGAGTGGATCTTAACGAATGTATATGCTCCGGTTAGACGAGGGAGCGAGAAGGGTTCTTTGGAGTCGACTAGGCTGAATTGAGGGAGACGATCCCCAACTACCCTTGGATTGTGGCGGGGGATTTCAATTGCTACCTTAATCCTGTAGATAAATTGGGGGGCTCTCAAAGAATAACTGCTGATATCTATGAGTTTAGAGATTTTGTTGAGCAACATGAGTTGATGGATGTGGACCTGCGTAGATTCTCCTATACATGGTCTAACAAAATATTGAAGGAAAACCAAATTTAGATAATATTAGATAGGTTTCTTCTTTCTCAAGAATTCCTGGAGAGGTTTGGGGACTCTTCATTAATGACACTCCCAAGAATCGGGTCTGATCACAACCCAATTCTGTGGGAAACAGGGGAGGACTCTAAGAAAAGATACATTAGACCCTTTCGATTCGAACTTATGTGGTTCCAACATCAGGATCTCAAGGATCTGGTTGCCCAATGGTGGGACAAAAAGTATAATGGTTTGAAACTGGCCCAAGTGGCATGTAAACTAAGGAATGTGAAGGCTAACATTAGAGAGTGGAACAAAACTTCCTTTGGCAATATTTTTGTTAAAAATGCAGAACTAAAAGACAAGATCAATGAACTACAGGGAGAAGGTGAAGTCGGAGCGACTTACGAGAGGATCCGAGAAACCGGGAGAGGGAGTCCATTAGCCGAATACCACATGATGCTAGGATTTGAAGAAACCTTTTGGAGGCAGAAATCTAGACTGCGTTGGTTAAATGAGGGTGACAGAAATACAAAGTTCTTCCATGTCTCTACTCTTCGCCATAGGAGTACTAACAAAATTAAGGAGATCAAGATGGCCAATGGGTCTAACACCAAAGATATGGAAGACATAAGGAGGGAAGCGGTTGAGTACTTTAAATCGTTGCTAGAAGATGTAAATCCGACTATTGAAGAAGAGGACTCTCTGTTGGCAGCCATTCCACCCCTCGTAACTGATAATCTTAATGGATTCTTACTTAGTCCTTTCACAAAGGAGGAAATCAAGAAGGTTGTTTTTGACATGGATGGTAACAGCTCCCCAAGACCGGATGGCTTCCCTGCAGCTTTCTTCCAAAAGTTTTGGAATATCCTAGGCAATGATGTAGTGGAAGCTATAATTGAGGCTCAAAAGGACATGGAAATCCCAGAAGGAGTTAATGCTACTTTTTTAGTGCTCATCCCTAAACTAGTGGGAGCAATGGAATTTTCCAGTTTTCGCCCTATTAGTTTATGTAACACTCTGATGAAGATTCTCACAAAAACAATCGCCAATAGGCTGAAGGTTATCCTTCCTTTCATCATTGATATGAACCAAGGTGGCTTTTTGAAGGGGCGACAAATATTGGATGGTATCATCACAATTCATGAGGTTATTCATTCAATGGTGACTAGTAAGGAAGCAGGTATGTTACTAAAGCTTGATATGAATAAATCCTACGACCGGGTCTCATGGCGGTTCCTCACCAAGATTTTGGGTAAGTTTGGTTTCTGTCCCCAGTGGATTAAGTTGATTTTTAGTTCTATCTCTACTACAAGATTTTTTGTCATGGTGAATGGGTCACCCTCCGGTTACTTTAAGAGTGAAAGGGGGTTGCGACAAGGAGATCCTTTGTCTCCATACTTGTTTATTATTTTAGCGGAAGCATTGGGTAGGAAGATTTCAGCGACGGTGGCGAGATGGTCAATTGGAAGGTTTTAAACCAGCCTCAACAGCGAGCCGGTGTCTCACCAACAGTTTGTGGATGATACAATCATTGTGTCCAAAGCCTCGGTGCCTCAAGCTAGGAAGTTGAAGAGAATTCTAACCAAGTATGAGACAGAAGCAGGACAGTACATAAACTATAAGAAGAGTAGCATCTATTTCTTTAACACGCCTAGTGGGAGGGAGGAAATAATAGCTAACCTCTTCGGTTGTGGAAAGGAGCTTCTACCAGCAACTTATCTAGGCATGCCTATGTTCGAAGGAAGAATGAAGGCTACTTTGTGGAACTCAGTCATTGACAGGATCTCCAAAAAGTTAGCAGGGTGGAAGGGCAGCCTTCTCAGCTCCGCAGGAAAAGCCTTATTAGTTCAAACTACTTTACAGAGCATTCCAATTTACTGCATGTCTCTATTTAGAATGCCTGCAAAGGTCCGAGCTACATTGGAGCTAATTCAACGCAACTTCTTGTGGTCAGGTTCAGAGGAGAGAAAGAGAATTTCGTTGGTAGCATGGAATCGGTGTGTGCAAGAAAGGATCGGGGGGCACAGGGGTTAAAGAGAATGAAAGAAATGAATCAAGCTCTGATTGGCAAACAGGTATGGAGATTTATCAATAATGATCAATTGGGATGGGTAAAACTTCTTAAGGCAAAATATATCAGAAATAATCAGGACTTCTTGAAAGTTGATAATCTTCCTAGAGGATCCTATTTTTGGAATTGTTTGCTCGAATGTCGGGAGGTAGTCAGGAAAGGCATCAGATGGAGAATTGGTAATGGAATACAAGTGGACTTTTGGAAAGACCCGTGGTTGGAAGAGGCCCCTCTGAAAGATAACTTAGACCTTCAGGTCCTCCAACATAAACTTTCGAAGGAAATGGGAGGAAAAGTAGGGGATTTTATTGCTGTAGCACAGGAAACTTCTTCTTGGAAGAAAATCACAGTTCATAATATGTCAGAGCAAGAGAAGGTGGCCCTAACCAAACTCAATGATGCTTTAAGGGTGTTCCCGATCATTCCTCGGGGAGGAAGAGACAAGGCGATTTGGGGCAAAACTACAAGTGGGATCTATTCGGTAAAAGCGCCTATAAGTTAATCCACTCGGGATTCAATGGTCGGACTCCGACTTACGTTATTTGGTTAAATAATTTAACCCCAAAAATAGCTTTCTTCTTTTGGTTGGCGAGTTCAAAATAAGATCCCGACAACGAGATAATCTGCAAAGGAGAGGTTTCCAATTCATCAATCGATGTATCTTGTGTGAGAAAGCAATAGAATCTGCAAGTCATATATTTCTAACTTGTGATTTTTCTTGTACGAGTCTTCCAAATGATCTCGTCCAAATTTCATATAGATTGGGTCTGTCCAAATAGCATGTCCGACTTCGCATACGGTGGGCTTCCCCCTTCGGGCAAAGCTTTTGACTTGGCTCTGGAAGCTCGACTTACCCCATTTTTTATGGGGGATATGGAATGAGAGAAATAAGAGAGTATTTAAAGGATGTAAGAAAGATCCCGAGGTTATGTGGTAATAAAATAATCGGAGCTTTGAAAGAAAAGCTGGAAAACTTTCTTCTTCAAAAATGAGACCATGTCTCTAAGGGAAAGGAGGATTTTGCGGAGCCGGGAGAGGAACTTCCAAACCTAGACATTACAACCAACCCACGGGATGGTTTCAAGTGGATACCCCCACACAAAAGTGGGTTAAGTTTAATTTTGACGGGGCGACTAAAGGAAATCCGGGGCTGCAGGGAGCGAGGAGGAGTTTTGAGAAATGAGGAAGGAAAAGTGGTCCTTGCCTTTGCAGAGCCTTTGGGAACTCAAACAAATCATTTTGCAGAAGCCCGAGCCTGCATGCAGGCAATGATAATTGCCAGACTTGAGGGTTATAAGGAAGTTATCTTTGAATGGGATTCACTTAATATAATCAAGGCAATTAAGGAGGATAAATACCCCAACTGGACCATATTGGAGCTTATCCTAGAAGTAAAGATTCATAAATCTCATTTGGTTAATGCCCGAATCCAACACACCTTCAGAGAAGGGAACCAGGTGGCGGATCTAATGGCAAATATTGCAGTTTTTGTTGGGGAGATGCAAATTTGGAAGGATAACTTCCCTCAAGAACTATTGGTGTTGGTTGCTAGAGAAGAGCTAAGATCAAACCTGTTAGAGCATCAAGAGATTAGAGGGGCTGATGATGAGTAATATGACAGATGGAATTAGGTAGAAAAGGCATCCCATTTGCTGGGGCCTGGGAGGTGACAAGTGTACAGTACAGCAACCTAGTGTTAGTAAGTGCTAGGTGTTGTTTGGTTTTTGTTTTATCCTGAATAGTCAAGCGACAAGTATAGGACTGTGGACTCTAAGTATGGCTTAATGTGAGTCTTAGAAAGATCCATTTTGTATTTTGATTATACGGGCTTGATGCTAGAACCAGCCCATTTTGACTTTGTAAAAGGTTTGTGGACCTTATAACCACCTCTACCGTATACCAAAAAAAAAATAAACCATGACAAGTAAGTAATCAAACCAAAAAAAGATTCATGTATATATATCAAGACAAAATGCCCTCAAGATGCAATAAGAAGGTCCTCTGACCTCACAAAAACCAAAAACTCAAAATCCCCAAAGCCTAGGGAGTCAGCCACCATGATCACGCAGGATCAGTGTGATCGAAACTACCCCTAGTAGTATGGGTCCTATGGGACCTCTCAGGGCGGCTGCTACCAGCCCTCGCACCCTGCCCACCAACACTACCCTCACCTAGCCGCCTGCGATGAGATGATGCAGACTGCTCAGTCTCACTGCCTCTCGTACGGTGTGACGAACCACCTCCATCAAGCATAGGCAACTGTCCATCGAGGCATACAACCTCTATCTCTAACTCTATCTGGTACTGACCCCACTCCATATCTCATTGGCGATACACAACCAATGCACTATCCCGTTGTGTGAACTGAGTCTGTAGGAGATCCCTCTCCTGCGTTACATCCACCAAAGCATCTCTATGCTCCTCCTCCCATATCTGTAGGAGACCCTCCAATCGTGCTATCTCAACACGAAGCCTAGCATCCACATCCCCTGAGACAGCCTGAGGCATGGGCACCTCCAGGACGGCCTACTGCTCTGGCACCCACTGCTTCGAGACATCTTGTACATTCGGCTGCTTTGAAACCCCCAAATCTTCTCCATCGTCGGTGAAGTCATTGACCTCCACCATGTCAAAACCATCAAGTGGAACCCCCCAACCCTCCATCAGTGCCTCTGTACCCCCACCTCCTATTTTTGTAGTATCCATGCCTCCTAGAGGCCCCTCACTCCACCATCGTCGCATAATCCACCATCGGTCATACTTTGCAGTCACCCTGACATCATCCACGTCGGGTACATCAATAACTACATCGGATCCATCGCCCAGCTACTCAATGGTAGGCTAGACTAGAGTCTTCTCATCACCCTGACATCGATAGATCAAGGGATCACCAGGTAATACCTGGTGCACCCCAAACTACCACGTCACCTAGACATATGGGAAGTACTCCTACTCTGTCCCATGCCACCCAATCAACCATCTACCCCTACGCACATGTCGGAGCCACTCTCCAGCCTTAGACCAGGCTAGACAATCCTGGTATGACCGCCAGAACACCTTCCCTAGCACTATACAAGAGAAGGCATCAGTATAGTGACCTACATCACCTGCCCATCGTCGACTCTGTCCATGCTCCTCTGACCTCCACCATAAATTGACATATCCAATTTCTCGATCCACCATCTCACCTCGGGTGGTCCAAGGCAAACCCTGTAGCCGCTTCACAGCTATGTGCTGCCACCCCCAGTACTGCAAGAGATAGCTGCACCTGATCCCCTTCCACTTTCGACAGCAGACCTCATACAGCTTGTCGTACAATTGCACCAATAACGTCTGACCCCATCTCATAATAAGTGGAGATGATGTAGGACACTCCACCAATGTGAAAACCAACTCAAGCAGGTTCCAAGGGAACATCACACTTGAGGAGTTAGGAAGTAGCATATTGGAGATGAGGGTCATGATAAAATCATGCCTCACCCCTAATACGCCCTTCTCCAGCCACAAAAAAAAATAGGTTTTTAAAACCTTAAAAACAAAATAAAGCGAACAAACATTTTATATGTGAGTTTTAAACTTCATATAAAACATGCATGAATAACAGGTAGAGAGAAGGAACATCATACCGGTCTTGCCTCGGCTCCTCCACTTGAAGATCCAGTTATCACACTCATGATGTCCACAAAATTTTAGTAGCACTCCGCTACGCACACTCGCACTCCTCCTCCTCACTACTCCAAATCGCCAAGAAAAAAATATTGCAAATGAGCCCAAAACCTAGTTTTGGTCCTTATGTAGGTTGTTAGGCCTATAATCATTCCACCCTGGGATGAACGCTCTAGTTAGTGCTCGTACCATCTTGGGACGATTACAAAATTGGTATTTGTCCCACCCTGGGACGATTATAGAGCAAGAAATAAAGCAACAAAAAATGCATCCAAAAATACACCAAAAACAACAATAAATCTGCCGAACAAAGGTGCATTTGCACCTGACATTCATGGCATGAAAAACTATAGTCGAGGTCACAAATACTCATTATCCTACTCCCTAAGAAGGCTAGCATAGTCGGCCCACTCCAAGAGAAGAAGGATCTTCGATAATTTCTACGTCAATAGGCATAAAAAAAGGGTCAAAACCCACCAAAAATAGGTCCGATGGTTGGAAAACTGCAATAAGCGTTCAACAAAAACAACTAAAGGCACCCTTACAAATGTCATCTTGGGTCAAGCGACTCATCGCTTTTCTCATTTTTGGTTATTCCCTCATCGATTCGTCGCTTGAGGGGGTAGTCACACTTAGTCACCAATCAACAAATACACACCCAATCAAGGAAATGACATGCATTCAATGAATCATTGACAAAGACAATCACGCTCCTGCTTGGGGCAACAAACATGCAATAATCATAGGCTAAACAAACACTTGGCATTCTGGAAGCATGAAGAAAAGGTTCCTCGAACAAAAGGTTGTGCCCTTTGCCTATTCATGTATGAACAATGTCCAAGATCAAGTACACCTCACTGAAAAAGGTTACACTTGAGTTAAGCTCCTTAGCTCATCAGAAGCAAGGATTCAAGAATGTGTGCCCTTTCCATACTTGTAGAATCAAAATTTGGTTAGGTTACTGATAAACCCTAATCATTAAGTGCTTTGGTCATCTATTTTTGCTCAGCACTGTGCCACACACAACGCATCCCAAAAAGGGGCATCTCTAGACACCAAAACAACACCAATCCGATTATGTGACTACAAGCATTGACTGAATTGGTAGAAATACCCCCTAGGGCAGCCTCCAGAGTTTAAACAGTGGTCCTAACCACTCCCAAATCATTTTTGGAAGGTCAAAGGTCAGTTTTGCACCTTTTAAGCACTTTGTTCCCTAATCGTCCCACCCTGGGACGATTAGAATCCTATTCATCCCACCCCGAGGCGATTAGCAACAACCGCTCTAGGGTGGGACGATTAACATGTTTGACTGGAAAAAAGCCAAACCTTGAAAAATGGCAGCCCAAATCTAACACCTAACTCCACCTTCAAATCAAAGAGGCTTCAATCAAGTCTGCCCTGATCATGGAGGCCTCAATCAAGGAGGCCCTAATCAGGGAGGAATATTCTCTCCCCAAAAAAGGCATAATGAGCCAAGTGGTGCCCTCACATGCGCATTCAAAGGAGACCCTTAGGTCTATAAAAATGTGAGCCTCCTCATCCCAAAAGAGAATAGAGTTGGAGCATTTGGAGCAATGAAGTGCTGCCAAACTATACCCTCATTCCTCTTTGTGCTTCCTACATCCCTAATCTCTCTCTTTTGGAAGAGAGGTTATTGGGTGAACACTAGGAACACAATCCAGATCCAAAGACCCAAGAAATCGGCCACAATCCCACCCCAAACTTGTCGACACAACCCCCTAGGAAGTTTTGGACCCATCCCACTTGGATTGGTGTCAAAACTAGGCCCTAAACGGTGGGCGTCCCATCCCCGGGTGCCCCCCAAACTACTGCAGTCCTAATCGCCCCACCCCAGAGCGATTAGAAATCTATGCATGGTTTTGTCACTGTTATTTTTGCATTCTTGTATATCTAATGTACTTATGTTGTTGTCCAAATTTCATTGCTTTCTGACATGATTTGACCTGGTTTCTGCCATTTTATGCGTCTACTAACCTATAGGGAGCGCCTTCAGATACAAGATAACCTGGGTAGAATATGCCAAATCTGAGCTTCTAGGTCATCTCAAAATGTTTTTTTTAGTCTAACCACAAGTTTACAGGAGTTTTGGAGGCCTCTGGGCAGGACATTTGCAAGGTCACTTTTTACAGGTTTTATGACAGTCCCCAACGTCCCACCCCAGAGAGATTAGAAATTTGTGCATGATTTCATTACTATTCCTTTTGCAATATGTCTAATATGATATCCTAATGCCTCTGTTAAAGTTTGAACTCATTCTGACATGATTTGACGATCGTTTTATTATTTTATGTATTAACTAGCTTGCAGGGCGCCCCTATCACCTATAGGATAATCTAGGTAGGATATGCAAATTTCGAGCATCTGGGTAGTCTTATAATTACATATAATGCCTAAATCATGAGTTTCAGGTGATTTGGATAAGCATAGGTGGGACATTGGAGTGCTCACTTTGGAGAGGCCCTCGACGGGCAAACAAGCATAACGGGGCCGTCTGACGTCACTTCGACGCAAAATCGGGTGATACTAATTCTAGATGTTTTCCTTTATATTTCCATATCATTTTGTAATCTACTTATCAATATTATCACTGATATCTTCTAAGTGCCCGCTGGAGGCCTTGGGGATTGCATGTTTTTCTAGATATGCATATGCTATTAACGATTTGTTGTCTTTCTATGCATAGGATCTCACCACCAGGAATACTAGAGGGGCAGCAAGGAATGATGAACACATGGACACAAGCGATGGCAACTTTTAGCCCACCCACTTTGAGTGTGGGCACGCGAAAGACGTTGGAAGCATACCGTCCGATCTTGGAAGCGCAACTTCTTTCGGGCATCCATTAATGTAACAAATTGTATCAAATGTTTTGAGCCCTAGAGGGGGGATGTATTGTAATAAAATTAAAAGCAATATCAATAAAGGAGGCCCCGCTTTGTTTGCTCACATCTCGTTTCTACGTCATTTCCTTCATGCATTGCTCATCACTTTCGTAGGACTTAGCATCTATATATATATTTTTTTGCATCATATTGGTACGCCATTTTTCTACTACTTTTAGTTACTTCAAGCAATGTAATAAATGTAAAAGTGTCAATGTGCAAGGTGTTCCCTTGTACAACTAGGTAGAGTGTTGGCCAAGGAATCTATCATCCTATATAAAAGACCTCATAGAGACATATTAGATCATCAAGTTCATTGTAGTAGAGAGTAGTAGATAGTGGTAGAACTCCTGTATGGAGTACAATATAGTTCTTTATCTTATATTAATGGAGTGACCATTACCTCCATAATGTATTGTATTTTTATCACCTTCTATTTATAGTATATTTCAGTCATATTGCAAAATCACTTTCTCTCATATTTACTACATCTTATCAGGACCTGTGTTAGATCTCTCCCACTGCATATATCCTCAAAAGCTAACACCTATATTGGTAATTAAATCACAAATAAGGGAATTCTTCATCGTCAAAGCATGTGATGATGCATGCCAAGAGAATAGATACCAAGACAAGGCTACTATTAAGGATGACATTTATGCTTCCAATACAGAAAGTGTTAAACAAGGCTATGGTAGCTATCAAAACTTATACTCCCCCTCATGAGGAATTTTCCTCTTTCCCTTCTTATCCTCATGCTTCTACCTTTCATATTATTTTTATCTCGATCATAAAGAAGAAAGAAAATTCAAAGAGTTCCCTAAGCTAAATTAGCATACTCCAAGGGTGTTGATACTCCTATAGTTACAAGTAGCCAAATGTGGAAAGAAAATTTTGATTGTAGAAGCCCTTAGGGTTGATCCAACCAAGTTCTCAACAAGTTCAATTGACTTTGTCCATAAGATGTCCAAGCTAGATCTCACGAGAACTAACCTTTATCAAATGATCTAGCTATCAAACCATTTATCACTCAAGGCAGTTATGTGATACGAGAAACTAGTGAAGAGGCCAACAAGAAGAAGTCACAAGACAATGCCCAAATAGCACCCCAACTTGTAGTAGAAAAGCTTTGTCTATAGGAATAAATGAAAGACCTCAAGAAGGATGTCATTGAAGGAGCCCAATTGTATAAAAAAATAAGGATATACAAGGTAAATTCATTAGAAGCAAAATAAGGAAGCTAATGGAAGATCTATACACATAGATTACTTAAGAGGAATCTTGTATCAGACAACAACTAGAACTAGAAAAGAAAAAACTTGAGTTTCAAATCCAACAAATAGAAGTTGTACAATAAACAAAATATTAGGAGATTGCCTAACTTTAAAAAGAAAATGAAGATCTTAAAAAATGCGTAGCAATTGATGAAGGACGCACCTTATATGTCAACCCAACAAAGTCCCATGGGATGTCATTGAGACTAAGGTAACAAATTCCAAGAGGTACTTTGATTTAATTTTTGGGACTAAGCCATCCTTGATAAAACTATGAAAATCATTTAGCAAATAAAGGATGAGTTTGATATGAAGGAGAAGTTCCAAAAGGCAATAAAGCAACTGACCATGATGTCACTAGTGCAAGCACAATAGTTAAGGATGGATAATAAAGAAAAGGTTAAGCAGTTGAAGGTTATTCTAGATGTAAAGTAAATGCTTAAAGCCTACAAATAGAAATATCAATCTAAAACATGATAGTAGATATTCAAGGGTTAATGAATGTTGGGTTGTTTAATGTGCTTGATGACTAGAAGAAACTCCTCGATGAAGACTTGTTCATATTTGAGGAAGAAAAGGCCAAATTTGAAATGGATAATTCACCTAGAAAATTAAGAAGCTAAGGTCATTGTTGGGAAAATTAAAAAATCTTATGTAGCAAAAAAAAGGTCTATCATATAATCCCTATGAAGATCTTGTAGGAGAGGTTGAGATTTGATAGACCTAAGACTACATGGAGAAATTGAATGGTAGAATTTGTCGAAGACATTGTCATAGGCAACCAATAATTTTATACTTTTGCTAGAGGAGTCCTAATTTTTTAGACTTCATACCCAAGGGTAAAGTCAGGAGTCGAGATCTCTAATTGATCAAGCTTGTCACCCTGTGAAGTTGCCAAAAATATAGTAATTGGGTTACTACCTTGGAGTTTCCAATATTTAGAAGACTTGCAAAACTAAGGGTTGAGCAATTAGAGCCTCCAAGAATGTAGTTTTGCAAAGTTGAGTTTAGAGATGCAATTTGCTCCAAATGTGCAATTGACTCAATAGGAGTGAATCACTCATTAATAGGCAAAGCAAGACAAGGGTACATAGATACCAAGAACCATTTTTTTAAAAGAAAATCTTTATTTGGTAATGACACCATAACTCATGTTAGAAGGCTTTTAAACCAATTAGAGAATAATTAGAGGGATATAGCATTTTGAAGTACATCATTTTGCTAAAGATTTCCCAAAATGATTACTTTTACTAAGAGTAAGTATTTCTCGCTCAAAATAACTCAAAAGTGAATTCCTTATACAAATAGGAGCCATGGGCTCTGTTGTAAACATATTTTGGGCTTGAGAGAACTAGAGCTACACTTTAAAAAATCACACATTGTAATTGCTTATTTTGAAAATAATAAAATTTGTGCAAAACTTTTGCTTTCCAATTATGGCATTGTCCTTTTATCCTCTTGTCATTCCTTGTTATTTCTATTTCATACATGTGTGGATACATTGTTATTATTTATTTTTATCAAGCGTTGATTAATCACACGCTCTCCTTGCTATGACTAGGGCCATATTTTATTTTCATGCAACTTGTTTTATTCTCTCACACCCTTACCTTCCAATAATTTATTTTATGTATTTGTATTCTATAGTTATATTATATTAGTTTAGCAAGGATAATGAGGAGTTGGCCTATATATAGAGTTCAAAGGGGGCACGATATCCCTTCTTCCAATTATTGAAACAAAATTGTGAGTACAATAAGTTAGAATTTTTCCTAGTTCAAAAAAAACTATAAGACCCTCTTTAATTATTTAATTGTACATTCCACCTCATCGTCAACATAATAATCTTACATTAAATATATCTCAAAAAGAGCTTGATCAAATTTGATAACCCAAGAATAATTATTTATAGTTCACAACGTAAAAATAATATCAATTATATTAAAAATGAAGAACATAAGCTTATACTGAGATGGGAGGGTGAACAGTATAAGATCAAAATTTTCACTTTTCAATCCAAATGATAACAACAATAATATCAAGGTACTAAATAATGCATAAATAATCACACACATGAGAGACATAGATTTAATGTGGTTCACCCAATGTGGGTTGCATCCACTAAGAAAATACTCCTTATAAATTTTCTCAACAAATCTCTTGGGAACCAATTCCCTAATACAATGTTTATGGACCTCTGTCCAAAGGAGATCTCAACCCCCTATGCTCAGGTTTGAGAACCTCTATCCACAAGAGACCTATGTCTCTACTACTTTGGTTTGTGGACCTCTATCCACATGAGACCTCTATCCCCTTTGCGTTGGTTAGCTGTAAAGTCTGCTTTCAAATTTGCTCAACTTTTGTTAGGATCCCCCATCCTAATATTATTAGTTAGTATTAGTTAGTATTATTAATCATTTAATTATTATATTATTAACCCATAAAGTGAACCATCGCAACTCTTCATACATGAACCATCACATCTCTTCATAACGTGAACCATCATGTCTCTTCACCAACGTAGCTTTAGGGTAGATATATATATTAGGTTGGCCATTCACACAAATCATCCAAGAAGAAGAATAATAAGCATAGATTCTAAGGAGGGAGCCCCCTATAGAAGCAAAGCTATTACAAGGGAGCCCCCTTTAAGTGGCATGTGATTACATTTTATATTAAATTATTTATCAAATTTACACAAGAACATCAGGGTTCTTGCATTTGGTATCAAAGCCATGTGGGACCCAATCATGTGGGAATTGCTCAAAGATATTTGTCAAATCACTTATGTGCGTGAGTATCAAAATTGGTTTGAGGATATCACCAAACACAACACAGGGTTGGATGAATCAATTCTTATCAATAGCTTCATTAGTGGATTGAAAGAGAAAATTAGAATGGAGGTGACAAGGTTCAATCCCTATACCATGATGCAGACCTATGGATTGGCCAAATTAGTTGAAGATAAATTCAATACTCAACGTTGATTAGGAAAACAACTATTGGGAAAGCACAAACCACTTACGATGCCCAAAACCTAACCGACCCTTACAGGTTGAGTACCTCAGCCCGAAGGAAGTGAAGGAACGATGAGCAAAAGACCTATGTAATAATTGTGATGAGAAATTTTGATCCCATCATAAATGCGTTACACTAACATTGTATTTATTGACGTAAGTTGATCCTTTTCAATCCCTAAAAGGTGAATATGAGGTAGTTGTGTCTGAAGTGCTTGGCGCACCTATTAATAACAATAAAGACAATGAGGTCGATATGCCAGAAGTGATCGATGCATCAGGTAAGGATGAGGTAGACATTCCTGAAGTGACTCATTATGGCCAAACATGCACTCTACAAGAACTACACTCAATTTCCTCTCTAATAGTGAGTTATCGCCACATGATCAAACCTATTCAAAAATAAGGTAGAAAGGTGACTGCACACTCCTCCATTGCCTCTCCCAGGGAACAACAAGAGAATGTAGAAGTTTTACCACCTCTTTTTATGCATCATTTTAAGGTATTTGAAGAACCCCAAGGGTTGCCCTTCCCTCATCATCACACATTTACTAATTTTTTTGGCAACCCCACGCTAACGCTTCATCTGTTAAGATCCTGCTATAAAATAAACTCAAATAACACACTCTCACACAATTGCTTGGAAATAACTCACATAAACATCACATTAATATAACAAAAATTTGCATAAAGAACAATCTCACAATAGAACTGAATCGCAGGCCTCTTCGAGGGGGCAACCTCCTTCAATACTTCATTAATTTTGCAAAAGATGGTTACATTGGTGCCTTTTCGGGTATTTAAGGAGTTTCCTTCCAAGGTTGGCTTACATGCAAAATGCCACCTGGATTACATGCATAATGCCACCCGAATTACATGCATAGTGCCACTTTGAATTACATGCACAATGCCACTCGAATTACATGCACAATGCCACACGAATTACATGCACAATGCCACCTATCTACCATGTGTTACATAAAAAGGGTGCCATTTGTCATAGGCACTACCTAAGCTAAAACTTAGAACATTACAAAATATTAATCATGGGTACTACCCACGTTCACTAGGAATTATTACAAAAGGGGAGTTATTACATTAAGGGTTAGGATGAGATCCTAACATGACCTTCTCCTTAAAGGAGCTTTGTCCTCAAAGCTGAAAATGAGGAAACTGTTGCTGGAGTTGATGGAGAGACTCCCATGTAGCATCCTCAGGTTGAAGTCCACGCCACTAAACCAGGACCTCTGTGATGGTACGGTTGCGCAGAGTGCGAGTTCGACGATCCAACAATTGTTCGGTGCAAGTAAGATGGAGCCTTCTTCATCCAATTCAGGGAGTGTTGATTGAACCTGTACCTTTGTGCCCACAACTTTCTTGAGAATGGAAACATGAAAAATAGGGTGGATCTTGGAAGTGGGGGGAAGAGCCAATTTGTAAGTTGTTGGACCAATCCGTTGCAGAACTTGATAAGGACCATAGAATTTTGGAGCAAGCTTCTGACACCTGCGAAGTTGTAGGGATGATTGTTTGTATGGTTGCAAGCAAAGGAAGACCATATCACCCACATAAAAACTATGCTCATAACGATGTTGATCAGCTTGTTGGCGCATCCGATTCTAGGCCATGTTCAAATTTTGCTTGAGTTGGCGGAGGACCTCGGTGTGTTGACTCAGAGCATTATCGATGGCCTGGACCTTGGAGCTGCCCGAAATGTAGGAGGAAGGCGTGAGTGGAGGGCGCCCGTAAATCGCCTCAAATGGTGTGAGTTTGGTGGCAGTATGATAGGAAGTGTTGTACCACCATTCAGCCAAAGAAAGCCATTTTGCCCAATGAGTAGGATGATCAGAGGCAAAGCACCGAAGGTAGGTTTCCAAGCATTTATTAACAACCTCTGTTTGACCATCCGTTTGCGGATGGTAGGCTGAACTCATTTTGAGCTGATTCCCTTGCAACTTAAACAACTCTTGCCAAAAATTGCTAGTAAAGGTGGGATCACGATCAGATACAATGGAGGCGGGCATGCCATGAAGGCGAAATATGGAGTCAAGAAAAGTTTGGGCAATAGTGGATGTTGTGTAAGGATGGGTTAGGGCACAAAAGTGAGCATACTTTGAAAGGCGGTCCACTACCACAAAAATAACAGACTTGCCTCCAGATTTAGGTAGCCCTTCTATGAATTCCATGGAGATGTCAGTCCACACCTGATCTGGTATCGACAATGGTTGAAGAGTGCCTGGGGAGCGCACTGTTTCTCCTTTCATCCGTTGACAAGTGTCGCAATCCGCTACAAAAGAGCGAATGTCCTGTTTCATGCCTTTCCAAAAGAAGGTGCGCTTGAGTCGTTCATAAGTTTTTAGGAACCCTGAATGGCCAGCAGATGGAGTAGCATGTGATTCCTTCATGAGGAGTTCTCGAAGTGGGGACTTAGGAGGAAGAACCAGGTGTTGATGGTAACGCAGATCTTGGCCATCCCAACTATATCCTGGTGTAGACTCTGGATCATCCCTAAGTGAAGCAACCAGGTCTTTCAAATCTGCATCCTGAAGTATTTCCTGACGTAAGGGCTCAATCCATTGGGGCAATGGTGCGGAGATGGCACACAGCATACTAAGGGCCTCAAATTGGCGAGAGAGAGCATCTGCCACAAGATTTTCCTTCCCTTTTTTGTACGTGATGTCATAATCATAGCCCATGAGTTTTGATACCCACTTTTGTTGCTCGGGAGTGGCAACTCGTTGTTCTAGAAAGTATTTAAGGCTCGGTGGTCGGCTTTGATGGAGAAATGGCGCCCAATGAGGTAAGGCCACCAATGTAGGACTGCATGCAATATTGCCAACATTTCCTTAGCATATGTGGATTTTCCCAGATTGCGATCAGATAGGGCTTTGCTGGTAAAAGCCAAAGGGCGTCCTTCTTGCATCAATACTGCCCCAATACCACGACCAGAAGCGTCACTTTCAATGACAAATTTTTTTGAGAAGTCTGGCATGGCTAAAACCGGAGTGGTGGTCATGGCATGTTTGAGGTCCAGGAATGCTTGCTCAGCCGGCCTTGTCCACATAAAAGAATCCTTCTTCAACATGGAGGTGAGGGGGGCGGCTATCTTTCCATAATTGCAGACAAATTTACGGTAATATCCTGTAAGCCCTAAAAATCCTCGAAGTCCCTTGAGTGTGCGAGGTTTTGGCCATTCTTGGACTGCTTGGATCTTCTTAGGGTCAACCTTGACACCATCCTTTGAGACAATGTATCCCAGATATTCTACTTCAGTCAAACCAAAGGAGCACTTGGACCTTTTTGCAAACAATTTATGGTCGGCCAGTAGTTGGAGAGTTTGATCTACATGATTGAGATGCTCTTCCCATGTGTGACTGTAAATCAAGATGTCATCGAAGAACACAAGGATGAACTTTCACAAGAAGGGGCGAAATATGTTGTTCATCAGGCTTTGGAATGTGGAAGGAGCATTTGTGAGACCAAATGGCATTACCAAGAATTCATAATGACCTTCATGAGTGCGAAAAGCAGTTTTAGGAATATCTTCATCCCTAAGCCGGATCTGATGGTACCCAGAGCGAAGGTCTAGCTTGGTGAAGTACATGGTCCCATGTAATTCATCTACTAATTCATCGACCACAGGGATAGGAAATTTATCCTTGACCGTTATCTTGTTGAGCTCTCGGTAGTCAATACACAATCGCCAAGAGCCATCCTTCTTGAGGACCAGTAAGAGCGGTGTAGAGTAGGGACTAGTACTAGGCCGAATGACACCCGCCTTGAGTAATTCCTGTATCATCTTCTCAATATCTGACTTCATGGCATGGGGGTATCTATACGGGCAGATATTGGGAGGTGTACTATCTAGCAATAATGGAATGGCATGGTCATGAGAGCGATGCGGTGGTAGTGTGATTGGTTCTAAAAATATGGCCTCATGTTTGTGGAGAACATGTTGCATGTCTGGTGGAATTTCACCCATTGGGGATGTGGATGGTTGGATGGAGAATAGTTGTGCAATGACCCCACGTGATGATTTTTTTAGCAATTTCTCCATGCCGTTTGAACTGATAATTTGAGGTGTTCTGCTTGGGGAGCCCTTGATGATGTGTGTTTGGCCATTCTGGGAGAACTGCATCCAAAGTTCAGCAAAGTTCCAACTAATAGTGCCCAGTGTACTCAACCATTGAGATCCCAAAACAATATCACATCCACCCAGCTGGAGGGCAAACATGTCCTGCTTGAGTGCATAGTCCCCTATCTGGATTTTAACATTGCGACACTTTCCCTTACAAGGTAAGGTTCCCCCGTTGGCTACCATGACCTCAAAGGAGTTACAAGTGTGGATATAGCAATTTGCCCGCTGAGCAACTCTAGGGTCAATAAAGTTGTGTGTGCTTCCCGAGTCCAAAAGGATGGAAAGACATTGGCCCTTGAAAAATCCTGTAACCTTCATGGTTTGAGGGGTAGTAATGCCTGCAAGGGCATGGACTGTAATTGTTGTTTCAGGTTCCTGTTTCACTTATTCTTGTGGAGGAGGTGTTTCTGGAGGGTCCTCATCCTTATCACTCTCATCAGAGGTATCAGGTTCTTCAACATCGATCAAGAACAATTTTTTGTGTGCACACTTATGCCCTTTGAAAAAATTTTCATCACAATTATAGCATAATCCTTGGGCACGACGTGCATCCATATCTTCGGTGGTGAGGCGCTTTGGTGCAGTAGGTTTATTATCAACTGGGTTTTGGGCTCTAGGAGGAAATGAAGGTCTATTTTGCAGAAACTTTGATGGGCGTCTTTGGGCAGAGAGTTTAGATTCGGCCAGACGGGCCAAACTGATAGCTTCCATCATAGTTCGTGGTTTCAAAATTTTGACTTCTGCTTGGAGTTCCATATTCAACCCACTGATATAACAACTCTGGAAGAACCCTTCACTCAATCCTCTTGTTCGATTGGCCAATTTTTCAAATTGAGCTTGGTACTCTCGAACTGACCCTATTTGTTGTAGTTTGGATAAGGCTCCTGTGAAGTCCTCAAACTCACTAGGACCAAATCGAGTGAGTATTTGGGATTCAAAATCCTCCCAAGAGAGATTTGGGTAGGTAAGACGCAACCATTGAAACCAGTGTAGAGCCTCAGATTCCAAGTTAAAGGAAGCCATCTGGACTCGATGAAATACTGGTACATTATGAAGTCGAAAGAATTGGTCAACCCGACATAGCCACCCATCAACATCCTTCCCACTAAATTTTGGAAAGTCCAACTTGGGCATTCTGAAGGGTGTATCATGGTCACGATTCCTTGTAGAACTCTCAGCTTGGTATTCTTATTTGGGTGGTTCTCTTCTCAGTTTGCTGTCCACTTCAGTCAATGCTTCTTCTAAGCGATTGTTAGTGGCCTCATGCTCTAGGCGAAGACCTTGGACTTCTTCCCTTATGGAGTGAAAAGTCGAGTTCAAGTTCTCAATGGCTTTTGTTAGGGAATCCAAGTGTTCTAGTTCTTTCTGGTGTCCACGAGTACCCTGGGCCATTTTTTGACCTTTTGTGACCAGTTACTAAAAATAGAATTGAATTTTTTTGACTTACTATTTTTATTAAGTGCCCAAAAAAGTGCTTGGGTGCTATATATCAAAATGATCAGCAGGAGGAGGTGGTCACAATGAGCTATATCTCTTAACACTACTTTTTGGCACCCCAGACTTTTTTTTTTTTTTTTTATCTCTTGTTTTGCTGAGTCTAACGGTGTTTACAGATTCTGATTCTGAGCTACTGAGCAAAAGTTGGGTACTGGAGCACTATCTAAAACTGGCCATGTTTCACACTCAAGATTCTCTGTATTTTGCAGGTGACTGATATGACGATTCCGTTTTGACTCGAAGACCGTGAATTCCGCCCCGACTCGTGCTAACCTCTCCGACTCGATCGACCTAACCGTGGATCGCCATCTGTAAATTTGACTGTTACTCTCCAGACTTTCAACTTAAGTGTCACCCTCATGGCTTATCCCGAATGCATGTCCCTTCTATTATTTTTTTGGTAGAGGACTCCTTTCTCATATGCTCACTTTTGAAATGCAGGTTTACGAACGGGGGTGTTTGGATTCTTATTTTGATTTTTATTTTTTGCATTTTTTACAGGTTGCAATTTTAACAGAACCAGGGAATGCTAAGTATAGGAGTATGTACCACCCATAGGCCCTCTAATATACCGACAGTGACGAACAATAGTGCTCGGACCAATATTTCAAGCCACTACTCAAGGAGGATTCCACACATACCCTTGAGCACACTACTTGCCTCTCTGACAATACTGGAGGGTAATCATCCAGGATGCTGTGTCCCATAGACTATGAGTAATACAAGGCCGAAGAGCTTCCTAATGGCTAAAAGTTTGTTTAATCCTAGATGGTCTCCTGATATACCCGAAGATACGTGGGAGCTCAAGTCCGTGCGCGAGTTCTGTCTGAGGCCTGGGTATTGGAGCCTGATCGCCCCTCACTTCACTAGACGCTTTATGGGCTATCTAGCTTAGCCAATAACGACAGATCCTTCACGATATTTTAAAACCCCCGATACAGGGTTTCTACCTACTCAACTAATAATATATTTTTTTGTTTTTGGTCTGGAAAAAAAAAACACTGTATTTTTTTTGGATTTTTTTAATAAGGAAAAACAGAATGGAAAAAACACACGGAATTTATACCTAACAGGCGGATTGGATGGCAAGAATCGTTGCGATTGCAGACAGAACTTGGCCCTGGAAAGCGCTCTGATACCACTTGTTAAGATCCTGCTATAAAATAAACTCAAATAACACACTCTCACACAATTGCTTGGAAATAACTCACATAAACATCACATTAATATAACAAAAATTTGCATAAAGAACAATCTCACAATAGAACTGAATCGCAGGCCTCTTCGAGGGGGCAACCTCCTTCAATACTTCATTAATTTTGCAAAAGATGGTTACATTGGTGCCTTTTCGGGTATTTAAGGAGTTTCCTTCCAAGGTTGGCTTACATGCAAAATGCCACCTGGATTACATGCATAATGCCACCCGAATTACATGCATAGTGCCACTTTGAATTACATGCACAATGCCACTCGAATTACATGCACAATGCCACACGAATTACATGCACAATGCCACCTATCTACCATGTGTTACATAAAAAGGGTGCCATTTTTCATAGGCACTACCTAAGCTAAAACTTAGAACATTACAAAATATTAATCATGGGTACTACCCACGTTCACTAGGAATTATTACAAAAGGGGAGTTATTACATTAAGGGTTAGGATGAGATCCTAACATCATCCTTCTCGATATCCCTGCCTACGAAATAATGACATTAAAAGAGTCAAAGAATTTACACAAATCCTTCTTGGAAAACAAAGGATAAAGCTCCTCACTTTGAGCTTTGAGGACAAAGCTCTTTTTAAGGAGGGTGGCATGTTAGGATCCTCCATCCTAACATTATTAGTTAGTATTAGTTAGTATTATTAATCATTTAATTATTATATTATTAACCCATAAAGTGAACCATCGCAACTCTTCATACGTGAACCATCATGTCTCTTCATAACGTGAACCATCACGTCTCTTCACCAACATAGCTTTAGGGTAGATATATATATTAGGTTGGCCATTCACACAAATCATCCAAGAAGAAGAATAAGAAGCCTAGATTCTAAACAGGGAGCCCCCTATAAGTGGCAAGGATGGAGCCCCCTATAGCATCAAAGTTATTACAAGGGAGCCCCATTTAAGTGGCCTATGATTACATTTTATATTAAATTATTTATCAAATTTACACAAGAACATCAGGGTTCTTGCAACTTTGATCGAATATTCTCACAACTCTGATCAAATATGTTCAACTGCTTGTATTAATCTGTCTAATACCTACTCACAAGTCTACCTCAAGCCTTCTCACAAATATTGCACAAGTCTACCTCAAGCCTGCTCACACACCCTACTTAGAACTTCTCACAAGCCTTCTCAAAAGGCTTGCTCAAAATAGCTCATAATCCTGCACTAATCTGCTCACTGTCTCTGCTTAACTCTGCCCTAACACATGCTTAAATTTTATCATAACACTTGCTCAACACTACTCATAACACATGCTTTGATCATAATACTTCATACATATTCTACCCAAAATTCTTGTTCAAGAACACATAGAAACTGATATGCAATACAATTTCACAATATGTTCTTTCCAAATATCACTCAAGCCCAATGCACAAATTGCTTCACAAAACTGGTTTCTAACACTTGCTCATTCACATTCAATGTCACTCAAACCAATGCCCAAAAGCTTCACAAATTCATTCAAACAATGAAGCACAATTTGTTCACAAACCCTAGCTCAAATATTTCCAATAATGCACATATATAATCCTTATTTCTCCACCTTATGATTCAGAAATATTTGTTCAACCAAACACCTTAAAGAAGGAATAGTATCACCATACCTCTTAACTTGCTTTGATGAATATGTGCCCTCAAAAACCTATCTCAAAAGAATTTCCTTTTCAAAGTTCCACTTCAAAACTGGTTAGTAGATTTCTCTTTCAAACCATCAACATTAAATTTCTTCTCAAAAATATGTGCACAATAAAATTTGAAAATGATGCTCAATGACTCTCCTTTTGTTCTCAAAATATAGGGCATTAACAATTATCAAATCTCCTGAAACTTTCTTTCCACCATACAATAATTACAACCAAAAATTAAACCACAATAACATCTTATAACTCCTACTTGTAAAAGGCACAAATAATTTTCAATATCAATAATGTATCTTATAATCATCCAAAATCCTAAGTGCAGAATACAATTTTAATTTTACTTTCATACACCTTATACCTCCTATTCTCACATGCAAAAATATCTTTTTTATATTTCCTCTTTATATTATTTGTAAAATAAAACCTTTATAAAACACACCCTTATGATTCCTATTTGCAAAATGGAAAGCTTTTATAACACATCCTTATGACTCCCTATTTGCAAAAAAAACTTTATAACTCACACCTTATGACTCCCTAATTGCAAAACAAAACTTTATAACTCACACCCTTATGAATCCCTAATTGCAAAACAGAACTTTATAACTCACACCCTTATGAATCCCTTAACATAATAAACCAACACATACTTTATAGCAAATTTAATTAAAAATTTTGTGCTCTTACTAATATTTTTGTTGTAATTCAAACTTGCCACCTCTAGTTGGCCTGCACCCTAGCTTGCGCTAGGACATCGCGTGGGCTAGCTGCCCACACAACCACCAAGGCACACGTGCCATTATTTCACCTACCATGCAACGCAAAAACTTTCTCAACAAAAAACCTTCAGCAAAAATGTCCTCGTCGTGCTTCAAACTCGAGACCTCCTCTCTGCCAGCTTCTAGTGCAGGACCTCCCTGTCGTCTGAGCTAACCGCCCATGTGTGATTTCAAATTCCCTGTGCTCCATTTTTTCTTTCAAAATTTCCCATTAAAAATCGTGTGCATGTCCTTTCCTTCCTCTCTGCCCTCAACGAATCGAACGATCGAGTGGATCTCACGAATGTGCTTCATTTTCAACCATAGGCAAATGAAAATAATTTACCCCCTTTATATATGCTTTCCCCTTCATGCATTGACATTGACGCCTTTCAAAATAATTAAAATATTAACATGCCCTCCAAGATTTTAGCGCCTTCAACCTTTCAAACTTATATTATAATATTAAAATGTTATTTTTAAAATCTTTGGGCTCTGCAAACTAAACTTATCTTTAATTTATTTTTCTTTTTCAAATAAAACCTTTTGTACCAAGTACTATATTATTAAAAATGTTATAATGTTATCTCCTCTCTTTTAAACCATGGCATTTATTTTAAACCTTTGCTTTGCTTTTCTCTTACAAACCTTTGTTCCTCTGTGTATAATATTTAAAAATAATATTACAACCTTTGCTTTTTTACCAATTTCCTTGCTTTGAGATGAGTCTTGCCTTGCATAATTATTCAACCATAGAAGAGAATATTTCTGCCATACCAAACTCTCTTTGATATCAACCTTTTAACATCAAACCTTTGACATCAATGACAACACAACATGCTCAATATTTCCATCAAAATTCAATACTCCTCTTTTCATCCAATCATATTCTAATTTTCTCACTTTTTTTTAACTCTTTGTTTGCACAACGATTAAATAAACTTATGGTCATAGTATGGATTAAAGGATTAATTTGTACATTTAACAATTTTGGCATTATTCTTCTTTGGTAGAGTGGGAAAAGAACATTCATCGACCAATGCCATGGTGTTAATATGACATTTAAGGGTATTTACAATCATAATTATATTTGTTGGAGTATATTGCATTATTTGGTACATGCTAATGTACCCCATTGTACTTTCATGGTATATTTATAAATAATAGATTAGGGTTGAGTCATAGTTTAGTGTGTGAGTTATATTTCCCTTTTTATGTAAGTGTGAATGTGTAGAAAATGCACAAGTGTTATGTAAAGTTGTAATGTACAGGAAATGCACAAGTGTCATGTGAGTTAGTGTGCAAGTGTAAGTTGAGTCTATGTGCACAAGTGTCTTGTATGTACGAGAACAAATATGTAATGTAAATATGTGTACAAGTGTCTTAGATTAAAGTGTACAAGTTATTTAAGTGTAAGAGTCATGTATAGGTATGCATATGTTATAGTGTCAAGTGTTCATCAAGTATGCAAGTGGGAAGTAGATAAGCCAAGAGTCATGAGACTTGGCATATGGATAGGAATAGTCAAATATCCAAAGAGTCACACTACTATGACTATATTATGGAGACAATGCTCCATAGATGATATACAATGATCATCATCAACTACAGTTCATATATCTTGTAAGAGAAAGAGGAGTAATAAAGCTTGTATACATTTTGAGCAATTAATATTGTAAGTTGTATTACATGCTTTGTACATGTTGATTAAGGCTATTTACATTCATATTTCTACATATTATTGAATGTTATTTGATATATTATAAGCCTTCTTTTACATATTAATTTTCTCATATTATTCTACTCTTATTATTATCTTGACCTTAATATATTGTGGCTATATTATATTTGATCATGTGATACATAACTTATGATATTTATGGTAGTATTCAGGCTTAAAAAGCCATCATTATTGATTTCTTATTCATTATTGTCATATTATATCATTCTCTTATGTTTTCATGCTCTCTTTTAAGATCTTATAGATACCTCAACCTCCTTACAAAAATAACAAAACGAATCTTATTTTAGAATTTGTAATTATTTTCAATAAAAAAAATTTGAAACATACATTCACCATGATCATATGTAGAAAAGAAAGAAGGGCAAAATAAAAGAGCATATAGATGAAATTGGAAAGAGAGAATCAAACAAGAGGAATAAGGGGTGGGTGATCATAGGCACCCCCATGATCTCACATCACAAACTAATACAATGGATTGATCATTAAGGGATATTTATAATGATACCAAATCACCAATAAAATGCTAACCTCAAGCTCACATAACATGAATTTAAGGTTAAATTATAACATGTTAAATATCTTAAATCCTTTAACTAAGGTTGACCACATAGGTGGTTTAACCAATATCGTTATGGGTGAATACATTAAAAATACCCATATGCTTACATAAATGATGGTTGAAGGCTTACATATATGATGCTCATAAGCTTACATAAATATTACCCATAAGCTTACACAACACTTGCTTGTAGGCGTAGATGTATAATACCCATTAGGATTACATAGAAGATGCTCATTTGCTTGAATAGAGAACGCTTGGAGGCTTACATAACACTTGCCTTTAGGCTACATCAAGAGTGCTTGTAGGCACTTAATCAATGTTGACCTTGTCCTAATAAGATCATATTATAGTTATTCCAACATCTTAGGCTTTGGCTTTAGGATGTTTGCATCTAACTATCTCTTTAGTAAAAACAATAAATGTCATCCATATCAGAAGTTTCTTTTTCAAACTCATAAATATCACCCAAAAAATTCATTCTAAAATTAGGGTAATATCTATAAAGTTCTTATTTAGAGGTCCATATAAGTGGGTATTTAAAAATAACTCTTCATTAATCTTTTTTATGATAAGGATATAATAGGCTTTATACCTTAAGTTATTTAGGACCTATAGATCCAATTACCTTTAGTGGCCCTAGTTTTTTTTATATAATAAAAAATACTATGAATCTATTAAACTGGAGAAGAGATTACAATACTTACAATGTCTGACCGTAAACAGAGATAACCGAGACATCGATCAACTCACCCATGAAGTTAACAATGTATGGCCATCAATCTAGATAGCAAAAATATACAACTCTAAAAGTCCTAGAACAAAAACAACTACAACACCCATGAGAAACTGACATTTTCTCAATTCACAACATAGACAGAAACAAAAATACTGGAAACCTCCCAACCAACTCTTTCCTCCAAATAACTACACTCTATTCCGGGACAATGAAGTACATAAAATATCCTAACTAACTGAATAAATAAATATCTAGAGAGTGATTCTTTATTTTTTCAATGATCAATTAGAGCAATGGTAAATTTGCAAATTTTTGACAGTTAAGTGTGCGATTGTCTTTGCTAATTGATCTGCATTTGAATTAAACTCCCTATAAACATAATGAATTTGGAAGGATTTAAAGAAATTTGAAATTCTAATTGCTTCCTCTTTCATTTCATTAAGGACCAAATCATCTGCTTTCCAATTTTTCCTTAAGGATTTTATGATTAACTTGGAGTCACCATTGACAAAAATCTTTGTGACATTTTCTTGCAAAGCAATTTTCAATCCTCTCAATAGAGTTGTCATTTTTGTGTAGTTGTTTGTGTTCAACCCTAACCCTTCATAAAATCAAATGACCTTATCCTATAAGGGCCATATTCATTTTCTCCCTACCCTTGCTCTACTTGGATTTCCAAGAGAATATCCATCAAAATAGAAGGTCACCACAAATTCTTCTATGGTGTTAATACCTATTGTTTGTCTCAAAGGAACATACTGGTTTATATTCAAACCAAATACCTCCAAATTTTTTGTTTGCTCTCTAGAACAATGTGCAATTGTTAGTACTTTAGTTGGAAATAAAATAATAGTCTGTTCACATACAAAATTGATTAAAATTTTCTATATTCTTCCTGATCTTATGACCTATTCTCTAAAGCATTTATCATTCGAAGCCTTCCATAACTACCACATCAAGCAAAAAACCATAGACTTGCATAGTTATTTGACTGATAAATAATTAGTCATTTGATTCATATCTATAAATTCCTTAAATCACTTTAAATCTCGAGCAAGGCATTTGAAGAGATTTAGAAAATTGGTCCAAAGATATGCTCACACTAAATAATTAAAAAGTAGATGATTTAAGGTTTCTCCTTCTCTTTTAAAATGGTGACATCTGTCTAGACAAATCACACCCCTTTTTCTTAGGTTCTCAGCTATAAGAATCACACCATGAGCCACCAATCATCCAAAAATCTATATTTTTGGAAATATCCTAAACTTCTAAACATGATTCATTAGCACCTCTAGGAAATTATCTTTGTTGTTCTCGGTTGTTAAGAAATTGTACACAAAATTTGTTGATAGACTCATCGGTCTTTCATTCTCCTTCCAAGATAGTATATCTTTCCCCTATTGGATAAAAATTTACCTACTGTCCAAGTGCTCTTTTAGATAATTAAAATCATCTTTCAATTGTTCTGGACAAAGGTTTGCTAAATCTATTTTAAAGACACAATATCTCCATCCTGCTGTGTGGGTTGTTTTCATAAAGAAATCCTTGACTTTGTACATGTTTTGTTGTAATAAATGATTCCTAATGTTGTTAAGATCTATAAAAGTTTCTAGGGGTTTGGACCCATCTAAGGACTAAGTGAAAATATTTAAATCACCTTATTTCACCACCCAAGTCAGATTCTCCTTAATGATCTTCATCCTTGTCAAGATGTTTATTCAAATTTTGGTACCTATCTATCCTGGATTAAGGTTTAACAAAACATATTTTGGTCTACCTCCACCATAGTATTTCTTCAATAAAAGGTTATCCCAAGGAGCCTCAGGATTGAGCAACATTCTCCAAACAGTTTTAGTGGCTAAATATTGGCCAAATTTGTCAAGTTGTCTTATCTCTAGACCTCCAAACTTTTTGGGTCTGCAAATCTTAGACCAATTTACAAGATGATATTTATTCCTGCTGGTTTTTCCTTCAACCCAAAGAAAAAATTTAAATTCTTTTTCCATTTCACTTATTACAGTCTTAGGAGCTAAAATTAAGGACATCCAATAAATCGGTATTGCAGATAAAGTTTCCAAAATCAATGTTCTTTTACCTACCAAGTTCAAAAACTGATTTTCCCAACTGCCTATCTTTTTTTTGTGGAAAACATCCCAAAAGGGATGCCACTTTCGGGTAAGACCCAAGGAGGTAGGGGTATCCATTCCACAAAAAATACCCAAGACTTAGACCTGGCCTACCACCTTTGACATACTCAAGGAGCAAACAAACACACAACCAATTTAAAAATAAGTAAATAACAATAAAAATAATATAATAAAATAAAAAACATGCTCCTTGAGTGTGTCAAAAAAAAAAGCACAACCAAACACACACACAATAAGATAAAAGAAACCACAACACGAACCACATAGACAAACACAAGAACCACATAACAAAACACAAACAAGACAAAAACAACAGAACACTACAAAGACATAACCCAAAAAACATGAAAAATAAACACAACCAAAACCTAAAATATTAAAAAAATAAAATAGTAATAAAAATAAAAAACAACCAACAACAGACAATAAACAAAAACAAAAAACATAGAAAACACTCACACAAAAAAATACGAATTAACACAAACAAAGAGAAACACAAGAACAAGAACAACAAAAACACAAGAACAATAACAAAAAACATAAAAAAAACACAAGAACAACAAAAAAAACAAAATAAAAGAACACACACCTTAAAAAAATAGACAAAAAAGAAAAAAGAAAAAAGAAAAAAATTGAACATAACAATGACCTATCTAGACCAGAAGACTATTAAGGCAAGAAACAACAAAGGAAACAAAAGAAAGAAAAGAGTGAGCTAGGGAACTAAAAAACCTGAATGAACCAAAGAGAAGCAAAAAAAAACAAGAAGAAACTAGGTACCTTCAGAACTAGAGCCATCCAAAGAAATGATAGAAAGAAGAGCTTCCCTAATTTTGCGAAGCCCACCATCTAGGAGGGTGGCCATAACAAGTAAGATCACCTTTGTCCAAAGCACAATTAGCTAAAGCATCATCACTCTTGTTTTGATCTCTGACCACATGATTGTAATCAACTTTCAAAAATCCCATCTGGATTAATTGAATCTTCTCAATAATTATTTTTATTCTCCAATCAACCTTATGATTCTTGGAAGGGGTCTTCAAAATATTAATCATAAGTTGAGAGTCAGACTCAACTAACACCTTTTCCCATCCAACCTTAGTAGCCTCCTAAAGGCCTTTGAGGATATCATACCCCTCAACAAGGTTATTAGAAATAATACCCAAATTCTTAGCAAAAGTAAAAACCAGGGAGCCATCTGAAAGTCTACCAATTCCTCCCACACTGGATTTTCTAGGGTTCCCTCTAGAGGCTCCATTAGTATTGACTTTTCCAAAATCCTTAGGAGGAGGTTGCCAATTTCTTGTCCTATCCATATTACTAATACTCACATTCCCTTTAAGATGGTTGCCCTTAGAAGATTTAATCTTCAATCTTTGCATCACTTGATCCCATCTTTGGTGGGAGTTTAGGGGGTGATTAAGTAGTTTAGGGACTGATTCAACTAAGTTGGCTATGGTCTTTTGCCAAATATAGTGAATATCCTTCCTATCTTGATTAAAAATTTGGTTGTTCCTTTCAATCCAAATATTCCAAAGAAGAATGGTAGAACCCATCCAAAGTAATTGCCTAATAAAAATATCAACACCCTCTTGATTAGGCCAATCCCTCCAAAGCTGTTCAAAAGTAAAAAAAAAATGGACCACTGTAAGCCAAGTAAAGTGGTCATTCTCCTCCATAGCTCAGAGGCTAAAGTACACTCAATAAAAATATGATTGAGATTTTCTATATTATCTTCACACATCTCACATCTAAAAGGGCCATGAAAACCATGCTTCATAAGTTGCTCATCAGTAGGCACCCTACGATACAATAAAAGCCAATTAAAGAACCTCACCTTAGGCCAGACCTTTTGAGCCCATAATTGAGAAAATATGTCAGAATAATGGTTGGGATTATTACGGCATAAGCTCAAATAACCTTGAGAAATTGAATACTCACACTTCGTAGTGTTGTTCCATCCAAAGCAATCTTTTTCATGGGACCAAGAGAGAGATCTCATATGAAGGATGCCTTGGATATATTGTCTTTGCCATTTTGGGATTTGAATAGGCCAGTCCTCAATAGGGATCCAATATCTACCAACCTTTGAATTACCAGTATGGTATCGACAGTAATTAGCCACCTTTATCCAGTTAGGTCGGTGAAACTCCTCCATCCAAGGTCTCCAATCGAGAAACTGAGTTATCAAAGGCTTGTGACCATCCCAAGAATCTGTCCAAAAATTTACCTATTGACCATTATGAATGATCCAAAATAAATTTTTCTTTATCAAATCCTTACCAGTCTTAAGAACTGCTAAAATGGGAGAACCTTTGGTAGGAAGTTGATAGCAAACAAGGTCTTCAGGACTTTTGTTCTCAACATATTGAGCACGGAGATTATTGGCCCAAAGAGCATTGGGGTCATGCAAAATCCTCCAATATAATTTAGCAGCTAAAGCTTTTTTGGTTATTAATAGAATGCCGAAATCCTAACCCCCATTTATTCTTAGGAAGACATAAAGTGTCCCATTCCACCAAGGCCCATTTTCTTTTCTCCTTAGTACCACTCCAAAGGAAACGATGACTGATTTGATCCAGTTCTCGAAGAACAACCTTTGAAATATTCAAAACGAAAGATACATAAATAGGAATATCTTGAAGGACTGATTTTACCAAGATGATTATACCCCAGAAGAAAGCCACATATTGGTCCACTTTCCAATTTTCTTCTTGACTTTGTCCAACAACCAATTCTAATATTTATTTTTCTGCCTTTGAATATTTATGGGAATACCTAAATAAGTGATTGGAAGGGAGGTTATATCTTAATTTATCCAAGACCATGGATTCCTGTCTAGCAAAGCAATGAAAGAAAATAATTTTAGATTTGTCTTCATTGATCAACTGCCCTTGATAGCCTTAGAAAAACAACTAATAATTTTCTTAATATTAGAAGCTTCCTTAACTGTAGCTTTACCTAAAATATTAGAGTCATCCACAAATTGAATATGAGATATAGGTCTAGCTCCATGAGCAATGGTAACTCCCTCAAGGGTTTTGTTTTTCCTCTTTTTGGTTATAGTCCTACCCAAGCATTCAGCAATAATGATGAATAAATAAGGGGATAGCAGGTCACCTTGCCTAATACCTCTGGAATTTGGGAATGACTGAGAAGGCCTGCCATTGGTAAGAACTAAGTAGGAAACTGAAGAGATACATCCCATAATCCAATCCATCCAATCCTTAGAGAAACCAAATTGCCTCAAAACTTTGATAAGGAAGTGCCAATCCACTCTGTCATAAGCTTTGGATAAGTCTAACCGAATGAACATGGAGGATATTTTTTCATATCAATGGAATGGATGGATTCCTAAGAAAGAACTATCTCATCTACTATTTGATGCCCTTCCACATAACCCCCTTGCTCTGGGGAAATAATCTTATGAAAAAGAGGCTTCAACCTTTCTGCCATGATTTTAGTAATGATTTTGAGAAGAACATTACATAAAGCAATAGGTCTAAAAGCTGAGATATGATCAACCTCTTGAGCTTTTGGAACAAGAGTAATATAAGTTTTATTGATAACCTTCAAAATTTCTTTGGCTTTCCTGGTTTCTTCCACCACCTCTAATAAATCAACATGAAGGATATCCCAGAACTCTTGGTAGAACTCAATGGGAAAACCATCAGGACTTGGGGTTTTCCATTTTTGCATTTTAAAAACTACCTATTGAAGCTCATTGATAGTAACAGGAGCAGTCAAAATAGAGTTCTCCTTAGAAGTGATAAGGGATTGCTTGAAGAACGTTTTGTTGAGAAGCTGAGTCAAGAGGAGTAGCAACAAAAATATTGGAAAAGTAATCAACAACAATAGAGTTCAAGCCATCCCAAGTATAAACAACATCTCCAGAATCTGATTTTAGGGAAGAAATAAAGTTGTGAGATCTTCGAGCTAGAAGAGATTTGTGGAAGAAATTTGTGTTTCGATCTTCTTCTTTGAGCCATTGAATTCTAGATTTTTGCTTCCATAAGATTTCCTCTTTTTTCCCATTCCTCTAACTGAGTTGTGAGTTTATTTTCATCTGCACTTCTCTTCTCTGTGAGGCCATCTAAAAGGATTTTCTTATTCAAATTTTCAAGATGAGCAATAACTTCAAGTTTTTTTTAATGAACATCCCCAAACTCTTTCCAATTCCAAGTCTTGATTTTGGATTTAATGTATTGCAGTGTTTTGGCAAAACAGAACATCTTAGTCCCATGCCTAGGTTTACCTTCCTTCCACCATTTTTGCACACGGGGTCTAAAGGAAATGTCTCTAAGCCACATTAATTAAAAATGAAAAGGAGAGAAACTCACATTGGTTTTCCACATTTCCACCATGACTGGCCAATGATCCGAACCAACATTATTAAGAGTCTTCACTTTAGGAATGTGACCATGGATTAAGAAATTTTTAGAGAGTAAAAACCTATCCAATCTTTCCATTATACAAGCTAAGCCTTACCTTCTATTAGACCAAGTCATAAGGTCATTATCTGGTTGGATGTCCTCAAGATGGAGGTTTGCAATATATTCGCTCATGAGGTCAATGCTTTTGTCCAAATTTCTATTTCCCCCCCCTTTTCTCATCCATAGAGAGGAAGGTATTGAAATCTCCTCCGATCAAGATCCAAGCTTCAGGAAAATGAGAGATAATATGAGTTATATCCTTCCATTGTCTTCTTTTTTCCTCCAAAGCAGTCGAAGCATAAACAATAATGTAGAGCATAATCTGGTTGGAATGTCTACTTTGAATAGCTATAGCCAACAAACACCAACTACCAACTATATGGTGAATAAATACCTCTTTTGGGTCCCAAAGACAAGCAATGCCACCAAAAGTCCCCTGGGAACTAAGGGAAACCACTATTATAGCTGGCCAAATTTTATTGGCAATTGAGTCCATATCCTCCATTAACATATTTGTTTCTTGAAGGAAAACAAGATGTGGATGATTTACCTAAATCATTCTTCTAATTTCATTTTGTTTTGAAACACTCCCTTTGAGTCCTCTAATATTCCAATTTATGATCTTCATTAATACTAGGGCTAAAAAATTTGGGAAGGGCATTAATCTTACCTTCCTCTACAAGCTTTTCACCTTCTTTTACCAAATGATATTGATTGGTCTTGCAACCCGCTTTTTGATTAGAATCCATCTTCAGTTTTTTTTTCCCTATTTCTTGACTTATTCCAATTGAATCTGATATGACTTCTAACCTTGAATAATGCTCGTACACAGCCAAAATTTTACTAGATGGTTCAACGGAGTCTATATTGGGACTTGTATTATTTGAAGTTTTGACATTTAAAAGATTATTTTTCTTGTGTAAATTTTCTCCATTTTTTTCTGTTGAAAACCTTTGATTTTTTGGTTTGTCTCTAAGTTCTTCCCTTCATATTTAAATTGTGTTTCTAATATTTATGTTTCCATTATTTCCTCTTACTTATTTAGGACATCATTTGTGGAAAGGATTTCAAACATATTAGCATATGAATTTGATTGATCCTTCATAACTGGTTTTTTCTGAGTGTTCTTATTCTTAGGCATTTGGAAATCTGCTAAGTTTATATCTTCTTTCTTTTGATCGGGAATTTTATTTGGGCAAGCACTGGCCAAATGACCATATTCATGGAAAATTCTACAACGAAAATGAATGTTCTTATAGTCCACTACTTTCTCCCAAGTGTCTTCCCAAAATTGTAATGTGATATTTTTAGGTAGGGGTTTGTCAAAATCCATTAAAACATAAATTTGAGCATTAAATAATATGTTCAAAATTTTGAGTACAATCAGCAGTCATCATAAAAGTTCCTAAAGAGTTTCCAATTGAAGAAAAAACAGTAGGATTCCAAAATTCAATAGGGAGGCCAAAGAGTCTAACTCGCACGGGAGCTATAGAAGGCATCTCTTCTTCGACTTTAAATTTAGTATGCTAGGGCTTCATGAAAAGCCTTGCCCTTCCAAAAAATCAAAGACCCCCTTGAAAAGTCTTCTCTCTATCTTCATTATTAGCAAATAAAACAAGAAAATAACCATTTGGATAAATAGAGATTTGTAACTCACCTTTAGTTTTCCAACTTTTTGTAGCCCAGACTTTGAAAGCAGATAGGATCGGACGAAAAGCCACAAATCGATAAATTAGTCCTCTTTTTTCCAAATCTTCAATGCCAGTATGAATGTTACCCATATCAAGCTTAACAATAGGATTTCCATTAGCTGCTTTAAGACATCTTGACTCTATTTTCCTAGGATCAATCTTAGGCATTCTTAGAGGTTTATGGGAAGCCCTAAGATTGATATTAGCATTGGGCTGAGGTTGTCCACCATGGAGGGCATCCCTAAAATTCATTTTTGGGGCTAAGTTTTCGAAATTCTTACCCTTGATAGGGGTTTTCACAATAGAATTATTTTCGAGGTGCACCTTAGCACCAAATTCACTTGAGATATGAGCCATTTTTTGATCAACAGCTTGAAACTTATTTCGTGATCTCTTTAATCCTTGCCCTAGACGTCGTGGAAAGGTATGGTTTCACTTTTCTTTTGTGCAGCAAATTGGAAGCCTTTGTCACTCAAGTTCACAATATGATCTATTGAAAGACAAATTTCTAACCCATATTGGATCCCCTACAATATTTCCTGCTAAAATATTGAGCATAAACCACAAAAATATTGGTCGCTAGGGCCCGAAGGCCCTAAAACCAACCTCTGGAGCTGCTTGCACTCAACCCAGATGAAACCCTCGCATAGCCGCTTGCCAAAAATATCGTTCACACATAGGGATGCACTAGGATATGTGTTGATCCAAATGATATAAAAATTTATGGATACGTTCTAGGGGTTTTCAGGCATCTACCCTCAAAATTTCAGCTCAATCCAAGTCCGGATGAGTGAGATATGGCCGAAACAAGTTCGATAATTTGGGCAGTCCTACGAAAAACGTCCCTCCTCTCTTTTCCCAACTGCCTATTATTATTTTAATTTTATCTACAATGTAAAACCAATCCAAAGCTTTATGATTGTGAGTTATAATAGGAATTCCTAGATACTTGATTGTTGAATTGTCTTCTCCTTCTTGGAATTGTAAAATTCTATAAAATTTTCTCTTTAAATGGAGTGGTGTATTGAGGAAAAAGATGATACTTTTTTCCTTATTTATCACACTCCCAGAAGTTGAAGTGAAACCTGTCATAATTTTTTGGATAGCCTTGGTTTTTTTAATGCGAGCTAAACCCATTAACAATGTATCATCTGCAAATAGGAGATGAGAGGTTGCTTTCACATTGGATGTAGCACTCAAGCCCTGAAAATTATACTTTTTCTTACTTGGAAGGACCTGCTCAACCTTTCTAAAACTAAAGCAAACAAAAATGGTGATAAAGGGCATCCTTGATGAATACCCCTTAATGTCTCAAATAAGGAGGATGGGCCCTCATTTATTAGAAATGTAGCATTTGGATTACATATGCATCCTTGCACCCAGTTTGTCCATATGTCATTAAATCCCATTTTCTTTAACACCTTGCTTATAAATTTCCTACCCATTCTATCATAGGAATTAGAGAGGTCCACCTTGATTGTCATGGCTCTATTTTTATTTATCATTGCATAATATAAATTTTCTTGAGCTATTAAAATATTATCATGAATGTGTCTACCCGAGATGAATCCACCTTGTTCCACGAAGATCAAATCATTTATGAAGGGCTTTAGTTTATTATCCATTAACTTGGTTATAATATTATAAGAGGTATTGCAAAGATAAATATGATGAAATCTATCAAAGGATATTGCATCTCTATATTTAGGAATGAATGCAATGAAATAGGTATTGATAGCCCCTAAAATCGCACCATTCTGTCTAGATTCATCAATCATTTTGACCAAATATTCCTTTATGATTTCCCAATAGGCCTTATAGAAATTAACCTGAAAACCATTAGGTCTTGAGGCCTTATCCAAGCTCATACTCTTGATTATCTCATAGACCTCTTCCTTTGTAATGGATTTCTCTAATTCCTCATTCATTTGTGAAGTGATCAATTTTGGGATCTAGTTGAGAATTCTTTATCGAGCTTCTTCATTATTTTCTATCCCCTCATTTAAGAAAGACTAAAAATAGTTAATTGTTTCTTCTTAATTAAGTCTTGATATTTTACCTCCTCTCCCTTTGAGTTCTTAATCATGGAAATTTGATTGACTTCCCTTCTTTGAGTAGCTGCCTTGTGAAATAAGAATGTGTTTGAATCTCCTTTCTGAAGCCAAATTCTTCGAGATTTTAGCCTCCAAACCTGCTCTTCTCTCTCCTCTTCCTTATCAAATATTTGTTTCTATTTTTGCTCTTCCTAGAATAAATCATCATCTCAATAGCCCTCTAAGGCTTTTTGTTCAATTTAAAGTAATTTTTCTCTTGCCATTCTCACTTTTTCTTGTTGCTGAGATCTGATGTTTTGAGTCCATATATTTATACCTTTTAACATTTAGTAACCTCTTATGGAATTGATACATTTAAGATCCATGATTAGATGCACCATTGTCCCACCAGAATTTGACCCAAGGGAGAATTTTTTACTTTCAAAATGAACGAAAGTTCAACAACCACTGGCCAATGATTAGAGCTAGTGCTTGAGACTACCCTTGTTTCCATAATAATAGAGTCAATAATTAAGATTTTAGATAATATAAATCGGTCCAGCCTTTTAGCAATCATTGCTTTCCCTTTTCTTCTGTTACTCTAAGTAAACCAACCTTCTTTAGGAGGAATGTCAATGAGTTCAAACTATTGAATTTCCTCAATAATTTTGGATCAAACTTGATCATTGTTTTTGAACCATCCTCCTTTCTTTTCATTCCTATCTAGAATTGAATTGAAGTCTCCACCCAGAATGACATGCTGATTTTGTAGAGACTCCACTAGATTCCACACTTGATGCCACAATTCAAGTTTGACAATAGTATTGTTGGGTCCATATATGTTAATTAAATTTAAAGTTCTCTTTAAATATGTTTCAAGGAATTTTAAATATATCAAATTGCTTCTTAATTTTTTTCCATAAATTCAAAGGTGTTGCTTTTCCACATAATGGCTAAACCACCTGACTGCCCACTTGCACTGACTACCACTGTTTTATTGCCTTTCCAAATCTAATATTTAACCTATATAAAATCTCCTTCATTCTTCTTTGTCTCTTGTATCATGATTATATCTGGTTATTCTTGGCTGATTTTTCATCTCAAAGACATTCTTTTTTTAGGGAAGCCAAGACCCCTAATGTTCCAAGAAAGGAACTTCATTTAGTTGATTTTTTCCTGCTCTCGTCATGAGTCCTTTGTCCTCAAGCGTGATCTGAGTTCCATCAGCAATTGATTCATGAGTTTGCTTCTCCCGCATTGTTTTACTATTGGGTCTATCCATTGTTTTAGGTGTGCCTCCTGTATCTATTTCATATTGTGTTTTTGGGGAAGCCGTTTCAATATCAACAATAGTTTGAGGTAACCAATTTGAATTGTTCACATTATCTATCTCAAAATTATTCTCAAAAGGGATAAAGCTAGAGAAAAAAGAATTCAAACATGGAACAAGAGATGTTTGTCCAGATTCTGTAATGTCGACCCACTACATACTAAAATCATTTTGTGGTCCCTCTTTTTTTGTTGTTTTTTTATTTATAGTTTTTTTCATTTAAATCCTCTTCAATTCCTTCTTCATATGGTTGAGTCCTTTTGTTGAGGCTGCCTTCAACTGTATTCACTTTAGATCCCCCAAATTGCTATAGAGTCTCAAATTTGTTGAAGGTTTTCTTTTGAAAATTTTATTGTGAAGTGAGCAACCTCAATTTGTTTTGTCTTTGTCCTCTTTTGTTGCGAACCTGCTGGTAACCATTTGTATTAATCTCTTTTTCTTGATGTTTTACTAGAGGTATCTTAGGACAGTAACGAGCAAAATGGCCATCCTCATGGCATCAAAGATATTTGAAAGGAAGGCATTCATAATCTAATTTTTTTTCAATATGGAAGGAGTCCACATTAATCATTATTGCTTCTGGTAATCCATTTTAATGTTTACCTAGACACAAATGTGGGTCACTACCGAATTTGCACCATTGCTCTTTGTACCTTTGAAGAAGATCCCAAATTTATTACCTATTTCCTTCAAGACTAAATTATTTTTTAAAAACCTAGGTAAAAAGGATAAAAAACCCCAAACTGGCACTTCCTTGGGGTTCTCCTATAACGGATTGAAGTTGATATGCCATGGGGCTAAGTACAAATCACTTTTGCTCATGAAATATGGGCCTTGCTCAAACACCTTTTCTCTGTCCTCTAGGGATCTAGAAACAGCTATGAAAAAGCCCCTCCCTTCCATGGAAATTTCAATACTTCCCTGTAGTTTTGGTTTCCAATTGACATCAATCCAAGCCCTAAGTATAGTATCTCTAGGCCACATTCCACAGAAATGACCAATCAGTGCTTGGTTATTCAAAAGAGTAATTTCCTCACTAACCTCTTGGATTCTCACTTCCATTGATGGATTACCATCTAGTTTTTTCACAAAGACCTGGTTATCATTCCTCTTTTCTATCGATTTTCCTGCCTAAGATCTTTGAACCACCCTCTGTGCTTAAAAAACAATTGCACTTGACAAACCTCCTACATTTTGGATTGGGAGGTGCTACATTCCAAACATAGCGTCGACTATGTTTTCCAAATGAAATAAATTTTAATATATATAGTGATTTAATTTTTATTGTTGGAGATCCATCATCTTTTCAATTTACATTTCATTTGGATTATCGCATAACAGCCTTTATGGTGAGGGTGTGCCCACCTTAAGTGGCCATTCATTTACTAAAGATTTAATTCGATATTCTTTCATTCATTGAATTATTGAGAGTCATCGTAAATGGTTTCTGTCTGCAATTCTGAGTAATTCATATTATGCATGGTTAACAAGAGAGATCAGGCATTCTCTTTCAAGTGGTATCAGATTCAGGCGAGCGAGTGTGGAGGGCGTCCCATTCGTATTACAACAAGTTGCATGACCTTCAAATTCACTATTAACGCCAGATACAACCAACACACACCATATACGATTTGTTGTCTTCACTAAGGTGGTATCCGGTTCAAGGATTCAAAATATTGCATTCAGATCACATCCCATTCGATGAACATTCGTCCAGGGAGAAACAGACACCGAATTACAATGAACGCATTGGTGGCAAATTTTACAAAGCTAAGCACAGGTTTTCCCTTGTCAAATGCTACCTGGTAGTCATCAGAGGATCATCGACGACTAAGATCTTTCATCCTGCGATCACGAGCTACATAAATGAGCCAAAAAAGAGCAAGAAAACAATGCACAATCATTCATGTTCCTCATGCCATCCGTGGACCAATCAGAGAGAGCGAAATAAAATTATTAAATGACTAAGCTAAGGTTTGGAAAATTTTATAATTTTTTTTTTATTTTGTCGTCAGACATATGTCCCACATTGGTAATGCATAGGGCGAACTGTTGTTTATAACACGGTGGGGACAAGAAGTAAAGTGTGACTTCGATCACGCGACCACCAGTCCTTTCGTGCGCTTAACATCATCCACATATCCCCATGTCTTGTTGGCATGTCCGTGTCTCTCCGGTTCACATGTCCTTGGTGTCTATCCATGAGTGGTCCAATTTTCCTATTCGTGACTCGTTGAGTTGTCGCTTCTTAATCCAGTTGTAGTCATTGTCGTGTCCAACACATGTATTATATGGTTTGATTTGCATGCCCTTGGCATCCTATCCTAAACCCTTGTCACGTAGTGTCCTCTGCTTATCGTGTCACAAGTTGGTCTGGTCCCTTGTTGCATAGGTCCTCTATGTGTCGTGTCACCCGATTGTCGGGTTCATTGTCTTTTGTGTCCTTAGGATCAATATCGGTGTCCAGCAGTCTCTCGCGTAGTGGTTCATATTATGTCTTGTTGTCAAGTCCAGTTTACTTCCTCCTACCTGTCTTGGTTGTCCTTGGCGCCCGTGTCAGTTTTTGTCATCTAGTCGTTAGCATTCGTGTCAATTTTTGTTGTCTAGCCGTGGGTCATCTTGCCTGGTCTAGTTGACATATCGTGTGGAGTCTTTAGTCTTGTCAGGTATCAAGTAGAGCTAGTCTTGTCTTTAGTCGTTGCGTAGTGGCTACTACTTACTAGTATATCACGTCTCGTTTGTCGTAGTTTCGTGTCGTTGCATCGTGTCTTGGTCTAGTCCTATCATGTATATCGTCAAGAAATTGCTGAACGTTGTCAACTAAACTTGTCAAAGATAAAGTCGTCAAGAAATTGCCAAAATTTGTCAATTAAATTGTCAAAAGTGTTGTCAAGGAGGCAAGTCCAAACTCAAATCTCAAATCCGCGTTGTAGTTGGAGCGACAATTGAAGTAGAATACAATTTTTTTCTAAATTTTGCAGAGATCAAAGATTAAAAGCTGCTAAGTAGGAGATTTTTGAAAGTGCATGAACAAACAATGGATCAAAGGATCTAATGGTCGACTATCAAGCTCGGAGACTCCCAACAAAAACGCAAGAAGAGCTCATTGAAGTCATACAGCTGCACACCAGCCCTTATAAAAGCACCTTTCATAAGTTGCAGAGATAATACAAACACTAAACGATTCACAAACTTGCTAGGGTTTGCACCATCTTCTCTGGTTCTCTCAATATGCTTTTTAGATTTTTTTTGCCTCCCACCTGCTTTGTTGGTTTCGTTGTGGTAGTCTGATTTCTTTATTTTGCCACACTAAATTCAATCATTTTGGCTTTCAAACATATGCCCCCTTTGGCATTGTCGACTCTTTTTGTAACGAGTAGGTAAATATTATGCCACTTTACCTTCACCACGATGGCTTACTATGCTCGCACCAGATGGGTTCCTGCAATGTCTTTGAGGACATGAAACTAGCTGCACTGATAGGGTTTTTATAATTCAGAGCATATGCTTTTGACTTGAGTATAACCTTCGTATTCGACACTACTCGTTTTGGGCCTCTTTAGTGGCCCTAGTTACATTGACTAGATTTTCTTGGATATCCAAGGCTTGGTTTCTACCAATTACAAATGAAAGCTAACCAAGTCCTCATGGAGATATAATTCATTATATTTATTTTGAGATTGTATATTAAAGAGCACCTCATATTTACTCCTTAGCTATTGTAAGACTTGAGGGAGCTACTATTACTTATAAAAAGAATCAAGTGCTTTATTTTTTATTCCCTTTTAGTATTAATATTGGAGGTGCTTTGTCTATTTGTTTTTGAGGATATCACTTTTAGATGCAAAATATTACAAGATGAATTTTCAATTATCAAGTTAATTATCTACTCCTTTCAAGTTATTTGAAACAATTAAGGTACCAATGCATTAATTGAAGACTATAACTTTTTACTATAAAGAGGTTAGGTTGGTCAAATTATGGTCTCTTCCACCTATGGACATTATGAGTTTTTGACTCTAGTGAGACTTAGATAGTTAGAAGGTGTCTCCATATATATCCTAGGTTTTAGATTACTTTCTAGAAAATGTTTCAAAACATAGCATTCACAACAATTATATGCAAAAGAGTACAAATGTGAAATAAAAAATAATATATAAAATAATATAATTATTAAAATAACAAGAAGGGGTGGGTGCCCATAGCAAACCCCACAATATCACATCACATAAACTATTGCAATGGATCAGTGATTGAGGGGTATCTATAAAAGATACCTAATCCCTAATTATTACAAACCTTAAGTTGATATAACTTGTTTTAAAGGTATATTATAATAAGTTAAATAAATTAAACCCTTAATTAGGGTTAACCTAAAAGTGGTTTAACTAATATTGTTAAGGGTGAATACACCAGTGTTACCCATAAACTTACGTCAATAACATCCATATGCTTACATAAATATTGTTGGCCTTAGCCAATGAGGTTAGATTACTAATATTCCAGCATCCCCCATAATTTGAGTTGAGGGTACCATATTTCCACTATAATGAATGCTTAAATGGGCCAATGTATCTTTATCACGAATTCTATTATCTACTCTTATTAAAGGTACATAGACTGGATCAACCCTTTCTTGAACATTAATTTGTGATTCCACCTTCAAGATCAAAGATGTCGAGCTTCTTATAAGAAAATCTACATTCAATATAATGACCACAATCTATCCTCTAATCTACAAAATAATTTGAATCATTAAGTAGAAAAAACATATTTTCAAATAACTAGCCCTATCATTTGAAAGGGACTCATAGGAACAAAGGCATACCTTGCACCATCCATCCAAAGTGTACTCTTGTAGTGAAAATGTCTACTAGAACATTCTAATAAATCCTTGAATTGATGTCATCAATGCATAGAGCTTGGAAATTTATATGATCTAAAAAAGGATTTGAAATGCTTTTGTATGCAAAAGTTATGGCCTCCAAACTGTTAGACATATTATCATTCAAATATAGAAAAAATAAATCTCAAATATTATAAGGTGAGTCAATTAGGTTCTACCACATGTCACACACTTACAGGTGCTAGTTGCCCTATGTTGATTGGATGTCCTCTACCACCTGTCTGCCATTGTGCTAGTTCAACAAATGGATACCTGATAATTATTAAGGTTTGATTGGTTGAACCCCTCTCTTTAGATAAAGTGTTTGCCCATACATTAGCACCACATCAGCTAACATATTGAGTGAGAGCAAGTTGAAAGAGATGAGATTCAAACCTATGTCCTTGTTATAAGAAGTGTGTTAGGTCTACTAGACTAGTCATTCATCCCACCCTAGCTTTAGGACTAAATGGGTTTCCCCACCTCTTGAGGTGAGAAAAGCCACATAATGCACATGCCTTTAAAGTAAAAAAAGAGTTGTGATTTAAAACTTGTACCTGTTAGATGAAAGGATACCAACACACCTACGTTGGGGAAAACTCCAACATGCCTCATTGGGAATCAAAATGAATACTTTATAAATAGATTGTTGGTTTACCCAATTTTAAATAAGGATTAATGGCATATGATCAAATCATCATTCCAATCCATTAGCATCCAAATATGAGGGAGAATAAAACTTTTGACCTTTAGTGCAAAAAGTTATCTATTAGCCAAGACATTTGTCATATAGGATGGAAATAAAAATGGTTGTGACCCCATAGAAACAACAAATCCTTCCATTCAAAAAAGGAAATGACCTCAACAAAAAGGAAATGATTTACATTCACCACTAAGCTTGTAATCTTAATCGTTGATGAAAAAAGTAGAAGCATTTCATTATATCAAAGAAACCTAAAAATGTCAAAAATGACATTGTTGATAAGCCTTGAACCTCCAACCTTATGACAAAGAAGCCACCAACAACTTTACGCCAGGCATTATATCCATGATCTAGTTTGGGATGAGAATGTAGACATGCTTGTAGAGATTTTGTGTATAAATATGCATGATTTTGGGCATTGATGATTCCAATTTTTGAAAGAAATTTTGTGCGACTATGCATGAATCTAGGTATGCGAAGTTTATAACCAAATTTTTAATTTATTTTTTTTGAATTCAAAAAATTAGAATTTTCCCTCCAAAGGAAAGAGAGATTTCTTCTTCAATTTTTGCTCCTTGTGCCATCTAAAAAATTTCCTTCTACATGATCAAGTTTGTTGTTTTTGGCTACGACACGATGTTGGATTTTAGATTACTTTCTAAAAAAACATTTTAAAACATAACATTCACCACAATTGTATGCAAAAGAGTATAAAATCAAAATACAAAGCAATAAACAATATAAAATAGAGATAATCTAAATATGAAGGGGCGGGTTCCCATAGGCACCCCATAATATCACATCACATAAACAAATACAATGAATCAATGATTGAGAAGTATTTATAGAGATACCTAATCCCTAATTATTACAAACCTTAAGCCAATATAACCTGGTAAATTATAATATATTAAACCCTTAAATTGAGGTTAACCATACAAGTGACTTAACCAATATCGCTAAGGCCAAATACTCATTATTTCCCATAGGCTTACATATAAAATGTTTGTAGACTTACAAAAACACTACTGGCCTTGGCTAACGAGGGTCATATTACAAACATTCCAACATATATAACAACCAGGGCCTTTTAGTGACCTTTTGATTTGAATGACCCATAGTGTGATCAAAGTCATGCTTATATCACTAGTTTCTTACCAACTACTTTTAATATTTTGTTTGTTCACGAAGTCTACAATAGAGTTCATTAGATATTGTATTCGACCTTTGAAAGTGATCCATAATGATGATATTTCTTCAATTTCAAATATTAATAAATAGTACACAATGATATTTTTTATGATATATACGTATATGTATGTGTATGTGTTATATTAGGTTGAAATAGATCATATTATCACAATATGTATTAGAACCATTTTTTTGGATACATAGGAGAGTTGGTCACAACCACACTCTTTTTAGTAACTTACAAGCGTAGGGTTTAAACCACATGGGATTCTCCCACCAAAGCTATTCCACCTCTTTATTTTTGACCCAACGTGAAGAGGACCACCGGTCGCTTGGAATTCATACCATCATCGTCGGTTTGGCATGCACTCAGAGGATTTAGATCAGACTACTACCTTTGCAAACAGGTTACCCTTTGACCCTAAAGTTTGAACTTAGGTGTCTTCTTAATAAATACCTGGTCAAACAAACACTTACCAATCCACCTAGCCCTCAGATACAACTAATTTTATTATAATAGACTATCACTTCCTTTGCAATGTAGGAACTTGGTATTGGGTTGCATTCATATGATTACATCCTAATTAATTCAACCAATCATAATAAGTATTACAACAAATTGTATTATCATGGGTTATGGGTTATTGTTCCTAATCAAATTACATCATAATCATATTATTGTAATAGTTCAATTAATCACATTATTGAGGTATTACAACAACTTTTATTATAAAAAATTATTACTTCCTTCACGATATGAAGACTTGATATTGGGTTGCATTTATATGATCACATCCCATTTAATTCAACAACCATTAATTATTTAGATATTATAACAAATTGTATTATCATGGATCAAAGTCACAACCACACTCTTTTTAGTAACTTACAAGCGTAGGGTTTAAACCACATGGGATGCTCCCACCAAAGTTATTCCATCTCTTTATTGTTGACCCAACGTGAAGAGGATCACCGGTCGCTTGGAATTCATACCATCATCGTCGGTCTGGCATGCACTCAGAGGATTTAGATCAGACTACTACCTTTGCAAACAGGTTACCCTCTGACCCTAAAGTTTGAACTTAGGTGTCTTCTTAATAAATATCTCTGGTCAAACAAACACTTACCAATCCACCTAGCCCTTAGAGACAACTAATTTTATTATAATAGACTATCACTTCCTTTGCAACCTAGGAACTTGGTATTGGGTTGCATTCATATGATTACATCCTAATTAGTTCAACCAATCATAATAGGTATTACAACAAATTGTATTAACATGGGTTATGGGTTATTGTTCCTAATCAAATTACAATAGTTCAATTAGTCACATTATTGAGGTATTGCAACAAATTTTATTATAAAAAATTATTACTTCCTTCACAATATGAAGACTTGACATTGGATTGCATTTATATGATCACATCCCATTTAATTCAACAACCATTATTATTTAGATATTATAACAAATTGTATTATCATGGATCAAAGTCAGTGTTCCCTTAATATAGAATGGAACTTGGATTATACTCATATGACTACATCCTAGTTATTATTGCTTCTTATACCTTAAACCAAAATATTAATGTGAAACATCAAACAAAACTTATAAAAAATATCAAGTTAAGTTTAAATTTGGAAGGTCCAAGGTTCAAACTGTGGCGTGGGTGAGTGTGTGAGGGGGTGGGTGTGCGATGACTTTGTGTTAAATTCCCTATTGATAAGCATATCTCCCACTGTATGTATGTTGGTCATAGGGGTTTCTACAATAACCAAACAAAAAAAAATGCAATATAATTAATCTTCGATTTATTGATTATCATAAGTTTAACCCTTACCTTTAACCAAAGATATGTATCTATACTATTCAAATTTTCACAATTTTATATTAAATAAATATAAAATTATATAATTTTTTCAAAAATTTAAACATAACCTAACAATCAAATCATTTATACTTCATAACTGTTTATTATAACTAACCATATTTATCGACTAGTTTTTTTTTTTTAATTACATAGGAAAGTTGGTTACAACACTATTTATAGTAATTGGCAAGCCTAGGGTTCAAACCATATGGACTGCGCCCAACAAACCTATCAGTCTCGTTCTTGTTGATACGTGAGAGTAAAACCAACAATCACTCGTTTGTACCATCATCGTCAGTCTCGTTCTTGTTGATACGTGAGAGTAAAACCAACAATCACTCGTTTGTACCATCATCGTCGGTCTAACACATACTCATGGAATTCGGAGCATACTACTACCTTTGCAAAGGGTTAACTTCTCCTTAAATTTTAAAGCTAGACCTCTTATTAATAAGTACCCACTACACCTACACTTATCAATCCACCTAACCTTAAAAAAATATTTATTAATTAAATTTTACCTCTTCGAATCTTAACCTTTAATAGAAAACTTGTTTTCCCTTAATAACTTAGCAATAACTTTGACGTCTTTAACAATCCAGATAATATCCTCGTATAGTGTTTAAAAACCGGGCTCTTATCTCCTATAAATGCCCGAGTTTTTCAGATATCCGTGACAAATACAAAGAAATACTTGGGAACGAGTTTATTGCATATTTATTTGAAGACAGTAAAATAAAAAAAGTTGAAGAATTGCCTATGATAATTGTTTTCGCCATCTCTTAACATAAATATTTATATTTTTATTTATGTGAATTGCTTCATCGAATTCTTCTGTTATTGTTTTGGTAAGGATTATTTTGACATACATATTATTATTATTATTTTCTTTTAATGTTGAAACCCTAAACCCCTTGAAACGAATTCCCTGTACCCAACTTTTCAATTCTAATTCTAATTTTTGTATGGACATGATGTTCGTCTTCGTCCACTGGGAATCATGATCTGAATGTATGGGTGCTCGTTTTAGACCAGTTTCTCCCCTCTTTCTTCCCTCCTCTCGTTCTCAAATCCGCACCGAGAATGTCCCAGATCAAAACGCCAATTTCCCAAATGTTATCTGCAAGGATCCTCAATGGGTTCCCGCGGATTCCAACCTCCCACATCCTCGGGCCCACATTTCGTTCCATTTCATCGACACCCAATGCAAATGAATCAGCTGGAGCTCAGATGCTGGTGCACCCATCAGCAGAGAGTTTAACAATCCCAGGCATCCAAGAGGGTGTGCCAGAAATCCAAGTGGGTGTGGCTGAAGCAGCACAAGAAGCAGCAGAACCAGTAGAGGCGGCCACCAGCACCAGGCCCACAAGCACAAAGATAGGTAAGTCCAAAATCCCTAAAGACCCAGTTCAAAATCTATGCAAAATCTTGAGCAGTGGCCCCTGGAGCCCTAGGCTCCAAAGAAACATGTGGAGGACAGCCCCAAGTTTAGACCATGGTGTTGTCATGGGTGTCCTGGACCAGGCCAAAACATCTAAACAGGCCCTTAGGTTCTTCAGGTGGGTTGAATGGACCGGGTTCAAACATGATAGGTCAACCTACTTTAAGATGCTTGAAATCCTTGGTAGGGCTAAAATGATCCATATTGCTAGGAGTATCCTAATGGAAATGCCCAAGAAGGGGGTCCAGTGGAATGATGATGTTTTCAATAGCCTGATCAAGACCTATGGCAAGGAGGGGATAGTGCAGGAGTCTGTTAAGCTTTTCACCAGAATGGGGGAGTTTGGGGTGAAGCCCACTGTGCTGGCATACAATAATTTCTTCAGTGCTTTGATTAGAAATGGTAGGACTGCAATGGCAAAGAGGTACTATAATAAGATGTTGAAGCAAGGCCTTAAACCTGATATGTTCACCTATAATATTCTTATTAGGGGCTTCTGTCTGAAGTCTAAGGTGGGTTCTGCTCGTAGGTTTTTGAATGATATGATTGCTGCTGGCAGGGGTCCTACTACAGTGACATACAATACTCTTTTGGATGGTTTTTGTAGGGCAGGGAAATTGGAAGATGCCCTGAAGGTGTTGAATGAGATGAAGGAGAAGGATATATCTCCTGATGTAGTGACATACACCACATTGATTAAAGGATACTGTAAAGAGAATCGTTTAGATGAAGCTGTAGGGTATTTTAAAGAAATGGTTAACAAGGAGGTGAGCCCAGACGAGGTTACCTATGTTACTTTGATTCCAAGTCTATGTGAGGCTGCGAGATTGAGTGAGGCACAAAGGTTCTTAAATGAGATGATGCAACAGGATATGAAACCCAGTGCTTCAATTTTTAACGCTTTGATAAATGGTCAGTGCAAAGAGGGCAACATGGAAGGGGCAGTAGAGGTTTTCGATCATATGGCAAAGCTAGGTGTTGCAGTAGATTACGCGACTTATAACACACTGGTTGTTAGCCTTTACTACAGAGGAAAATTTGATAAATCTATTGAGGTTCTAGATGATCTTTTGCAGAAGGGAATTTTGCCAGATCCAGAAAGTATTGCCTCCGAGTTTAATGCCTACAGTCCTATGCTCAAATATCTTTGTGGAGAAGGTAAAACGCAAAAAGCAGAAGAGCTCTTTAGAAAGCTGCTTAAAAGGGGTTCACCTGACTCTTCAATCTTCGTCAATATTATCCTTGGTCATTGCAAGGAGGGTAAACCAGAGGCAGGTTTTGAGCTCTTCAAAATAATGATGAGGAAAAGCCTTGCTGTAGATGTTGACACATACAATGCCCTCATAGAATCCTTTCTGCAAAAAGAACAGCCTGCAGAGGCAAGAAATATTTTGGATAAGATGATTGAAAGTGGACATATGCCTGCTGCCTCTATTTTCCGAGCTGTGATTGATGGTTTGTTTTCAGATGGCAGATTTCAAACTGCAAGCAGGGTTATGAGAACTATGTTGGAAAAGGATGTAAAAGAAAATGTGGATCTTATGCCCAAGATTTTGGTGGTTCTTCTAGAACGTGGCCATATGGAGGAAGTATTTGACCGGCTGAACTTGATGTTTGAGAAGGACTGTGTCCCTGATTTTAACAAAATCTTAAATGAACTTTGTGAGAAGGGGAAATCTTCTACTGTTCAGAAAGTGCTAGTATATGTTTTGTTTAAGAAGTGTGATATAAGTACCGAAACTTACGACAATGTTATTAATGCTCTTTGCAATCATGGCAAAGCTGATGATGCTGTTTACCTTTTACGTGCAATTGCAAGGAAAGGTAGGGCGCTTGATTTAAGCTGCTATGAGACCCTGCTCAGCAGCCTTAAAGCACAAGGTAAAACAGCTAAGGCAGAGTATGTTTCAAAACAATTTATGTGTAAAAGTAGTGCAGACAAAGTAGTTAAAAATACTACTAATCACTAGAATTATGAAAGTGATCAGTATTGATTACTGGAGAAGCATGTGAATCAAAATTTTGACTTGGCCATTTTTGAAGAGAAGTTATAAATGCCATCCTATGAGAATGTATAAGCCTTTCATTTTGTTCTAGAGACTGGTTCCTTTTGTTCTAGAGATTAGAGTTAATATGCCTTTCATCCTTCTAGTTGGATCTGCTCTAAAGATCATTTTATTGGACAAGATGTGTGGTCGTTAAGTCCATATCCAGGAACAAGTGGTTCTCCGCCAAAAATTGGCCATCATAATTTTTTCAATAATCATTTTTCTTGTATTGATTGATCCCCTGAAATCTGGTATTTTGTACTCATTACTTGCTTGTAGTGAACTAGATGATAAAAAATTAATGAGAACTAAAGGTATTTGGCACCAAATAATCATATATTGGATAGGGATCCATGAACGGCAGGACGCAGCTGAAATTAATATATGAATTTCTTGAATTCATGTGTCGTTAAGTTTTCAATGTTCTAATTAAAGGATATTAGAAGAATAAACAAACATGAGGATGATGTATTCATGTCTTCTGCTGTATGTTCATAGTTCTAATACCATATCTTTTATTGGATAGCATATGTATACTTATTGCCTAGAAATCAAGAAGGGACTGGACAAAGAGACACAGATATGTTTTATATTATATGTTTCATAGTTTTCGGTCATTTCTTTGTTTTACAGTACTTGTCATATTATGTAATTGAATGCTAGCTAAGAAACCAAGGACAGGACATTCACCAAAACAACTTCATTCTTATCTGGATGAAATGAAAACTAAGCTGACTCAAAGGTAACATGGCAGAAAACAAGGGATCTATAGTTAGCACACAAATGGAGATTCAAGTTAAAATTGTCAAGGCCAAAAACTATATTTAAGAAAAAACTGTTCATACTAAATTATGATATGACAAAGAGATTGCACTATGTGCACATTAATTTGGCTGCGGACAGACATTTCTCAAAATGAAGACAAAGACAGAAGGATAGAAAGGACACTCTCTTCTTCTAGGGACGGTGATGTTTGCAAAAATTGGTCAAAAGTTGCCTTCTCTAGTTTTGGTTTATTTGTGCGTTAACATTGGGTATGGACTCGGTACTCGTTTGATGTGCGTTGATCTATGCATATGATGTGGGTAGCTAGCAACCCTGTAGACGAAACTTTTGTTTTTTCAATGTTTTTTGCTTTATACTTTGAGTTGTATATAGGTAGGGGTTTAGTTAAATGTGTTTCGTTGTGTTTTACGTAAGTGGCCTTACACATTTTAGGGCATGTGGACAGCTGGCAGCCTGCTGCCACTATACCATATGGTTTATATACTGTTTCTTCTCAGTGGCAGAAAGCTCTGTGTGGGGACAGGCAACTGTTCTATATGTCGTCACGTTGTAATGTATATATTGTTTAACTCTAGACAATGAAAGGTGACAACATTCTTCCAGTAAAAACAACCAAAATTATGAAGTGAAATTTGGTAAGACTGCAAATTGAATACGTTTAACAACTTGTAACATGAAGACCACATTGAAACACAGAAAATGGGATAAAAGCGGATTGGAGCTATATTGAAATCTGTATTTAATATTTACTAAATAGTGTCTCAGTTTTTATTGATCATGATGGTTATCTAAGAAAGTAACAAGGTAAAATATTGCAATTATATTTGATAAAAGTGCCACAGGCCTAAAAGTTGCAAGGCTTATGGACCTATAAACTGACGTTGACAACACTCTGCATTTTCTTAATCATCATGTCATGCTGATTATTTGATAGAGTTTATCATGTGATGCCAATTATTTGATAGTGTTCTGTTCAAAACAGTATGTTAGGTTTAAATGTTTAATGACCACTGTAATTTTAGAAGAATCTCTTCAGTCCTGGTCTGGCCTTGCCTTGTTATAGAATAAATATCACTTAGCAGGCAAAGGCAGTTTATGTAATAAAAGCCCTAAACAAAGTTGGTCTGTGAGATTGATTGGTGTATGGTAAGGCTTGTGCTACATCCCTCACAGTTGCAAATGTTGTTGTCTGGTTTCTGCCATTCACTGTGTGCCCATATGCTTGAGTACATCCTTCCACCTGTGTCAGTTTAAACACACATGCTTGCATATTGGTACTAATCAGTAGTTGGGCCTCATTTAAAACCAGAACTTGCCTGCTTCTTGTCTGCAAAGTACTTTATGGAAGGGAGAACCTAGCAGACAAAATATTTTAGTTCTGTATGGAGCTTTGCAAAGTGGGATTGCTTTTTTACAAATATATCTTAAAACTTATGATCTTCTGACAAGGAGACTTTCTAGCATGTTGCATTTCTTCTTTTTCTTTAACATGGTTTATTTCATTGAGATCTTTCAATCTACGTATCTAGCTCCTTTGAAGGCCATTCTTTAGTATTGGCTTTTTTTCTTCATTCATCCTCATTATATCTAACCTCACCTTTACAAAAGAGGCTTACAATTCTTCTGGTACTTCTCTTGCCATGTATCCATTTTACTCTTATTTTTTCTTTTGAACTTGTTCAACATTGGATTTCTGAAGCATTTACTTTAAGGCATCTAGCTTCTACATGTACATAGACAAAACAATTTATAGAATGAAAAGTTACATATCCCTTGTTAAGAGATTTCCATTTGACATGTTAACTACATTTTCTATTTCTTTGGGATGATCTTCTGAAGATTTGTTTGAATAAAATTTATTAGTACATGAATGATCCTTCATTGGGATTGTGGTTAAAGAGAAATTGTCAAGTGATTCCTGTTATGCTTTAAGGGTATTCATGTCAAAGATGAACCCACTTGGGGAAAGCTTTATGATATGCTGTGGACCTTTCTAACATGGACCCATGTCAATTAACTAAGATGTTATGTAATTTGACTAGCGGAAATCTGTCCTATATGTTTAACAATATAGATGCAGCTCTATGTCAATTTTTGTTATTGTGACTTATCGCACTTGTAGACTTACTGGTTGGTTGGTAATGGACTAATGACCATGTTGATCAGTTTGTCAACCTTGTGTTATGACTGTAGGGTAATGTTAGACATAGATTGAGCAAAGTATGCATATATGAGTTCAATCCTGTCGAAAAAAACATTTCTTGACAGTATTTCTCGGGTGATGATGTCTGGAAGGTGACCTAGATACTGCAATTAATAGCCAGTGCACTTATTGACATAACAGACTCCTTGTGAGTTACAAGTTTTAGTTTTCCTATACATATTGTTCAAATTCTATACCTCTTTGGTTTCTATTCTTAGACTTATGGTAAATTGAGCCGTGCCAATCTGTCTAAGCCTGAATCTCATATTACAATATAAGAACTTAAAATTACACTCTTTCAAAAGAATATACGAGGCCTTGAAAACACATGTAGAGATGTCTACTGGGTGAGTGTTGGCCTATGGCAGAAACCAATATGTCTTCCTGTAATATGTGGTCAAGCAAAGTACTTTAATTTGGATCCAATCTTACAGCTCTTTCTTTTCGAAAAGGCAGATTCCTCAAATTAATAGAGATTCATTTTTATCTAATCAAACATGTGAGGACATCAAGAATGGTTGTTGGAAAGTGATAGAATCGAATTGAAGGAAACTTTTTTACTACAAAAAGAAAAAAGAAACATTGGCAAGGTTTTCTTGTTTTATTAAAGATCATCCTCTTTTCAACTTATATACCGGCTTTTATAATTTTCCTTGCCATGATTCAGTATGGCTCAGTATTAAAAGCACCGTAATATTGCTTGCTTTCCTTGTACTTAGCAGTTGAAAGACTGATTATATTAATAACAAAGGAAAGATGACCTTTACAAGAGTTACTTGCTTTCCTTGTACTTAGCAGTTGAAAGACTGATTATATTAATAACAAAGGAAAGATGACCTTTACAAGAGTAAGACACTCTTAACGTAAACTGTTTTAATGTGAAGTTACACAACTTGTGGCTTGGAAAGACATTTTTGAAACATTACTTTTCAAAGATCACATTACTAATTGTAAGATAAACAGCGCGCCTTTTGTGAAATATTAAAATGTTGAAATATGGTATGTTTTTTTTGTTTTGTTTTGAGGGTGTGGTAAAATTAAAGGCTTACTGAAGGAACTGGGTTTTGGAATTCAGATTCTTTTCTTGGGACCTCTGGCCAGGGAAAGAACACTATTATGAAGCATATTTGCCATTAAACACCCTAATCTCTGACAGGTAGTACAAAATGTAAATGATGCCACATACAGGAGGACTTGGTATTAGGTGGTCATATCTGGATACTTTCACATTTTTTTTCCTGTAACGCTTTTGTTGTAACTAACAAATATCCTTCTCTACATAGAGTTTTTCAAATTGGAAACATAATAGAAATTAACAATGCAAACAAGAAATTGCTGTAATTGACATAACATTATTCTGTAGAAGCATTGTTTGCATCAATCTGCATAAGCAGATGGATATTAGGCATGGCTTAATCAGCTAATTCAAATCACCGAAAAAGACATGTTATATCTAAACAAGCAGCTCCTACTTGCTGCATGTTTTCAATGGGAAAGATTCTGGCAACTTCTTAGGTGATTTTACTTTCATGGAAATATGCTTTTGGGATGAGTCCATTTTGCACATGGATATTTGATATATAAGACATTGAAAGGCCATGCAACCTAAACTTCTTTGCATTTTGAATTATTGATATTCTCTGTTAAAGAAGCTTGGGGAGATGGATGTTCCAGTCATTTGGTGGACTTGTCTCATACTATTTGTACACTTTTCCTCCATTAATATCACAGTATATTTTACATTTGTGGAAAACAAAATTCCAGGGATAATAACTCTAGAAAGATATCAGATTAGATTTTATTGATGACTTTTTTTAATTGATAATTTAGGAGATATGTATAAAGGGTACTGCCCCTTTAATATATCAAATACAATGATTGCATTGATTACATGATTGAAAAAAGTAGAATACAGGGCAGTGTGTAGCTTTAGTACACATCTTTCGTCTACTGGATATTTCAAGATATACAAGGGTGCCAAAGAACTAGGATGAATGTTAATCATGAGCACAATATTTGTATATTTCAGACATCTTCAAACAGTATATTAAATCCTCAAACTTCCCATTGCATGCTGATGTGTCAATTGAAACCATAGGTCAGGAGAGCTAGGCGCAATCACATTCAGCTGTTCTATTTGAAATGTTGCACCATAGAGTGCTAATCTATACAAGGGTGCCAAAGAACTAGGATGAATGTTAATCATGAGCACAATATTTGTATATTTCAGACATCTTCAAACAGTATATTAAATCCTCAAACTTCCCATTGCATGCTGATGTGTCAATTGAAACCATGGGTCAGGAGAGCTAGGCGCAATCACATTCAGTTGTTCTATCTGAAATGTTGCACCATATAGTGCTAATCTGGAATCTGCTATTGGAATCATTGCTTGCCGAACATCAAACTGTTCCTCCTAATCAATATATATTTATATACAGATAATTGATTAGGAGGAACCATCATTCATGGGGATGAAGTCCTTAAAGATGTAAATCACAGAGAGCTGAAGATTGAATGAGAACAAGGCTTAAATTGACTTGGGTTTGACCAATTGAATGAAATTCCAAATACAAAAAAGAGACATACCATCAGCCTGGTCGAATACGATCATTCAAGCATACTTTATGCAGAGACAGAGTAGGCCCCAATCTCCATGCTTCACCATATTTACTTCTTGACATGTTAATGTTAGTATTAGCATCGGTCAAAAAAGTTTGCTTCTCCTAAGTTGTACTTGTCAGTCTTAAGAACATTGATCCAAAGCATCCTTGGCACCTTCTTCATTCTGATCGTAACTTTTTGCTGTTTAATCATAAGAATGTTCTCACTTGTGCTGCATACTCTAAAGTAGTAACACTGGGCAAGATGTTTTTGATGAATTTTCCACTTGAGGAAAATGGCAATTGAGTGGAGAGTGGAAGATGCAATGCCAGCAGTGACATTGTGTATGTTATGCCAGTTCCTAGAAACCTCGGAGTTCCTTTGGGCTTTCTTGATGATTTCTTCCACATTTGTCTTGCCTCCAAGCTCATATTCTTCTTTTTGTAACACCGCATACTCTATGGGATGAATGTGTGTAGTTTTAATTGCTGCTGGCCAAATTATTGGGAATGGTTTGGGTTGCTGTGAATGGCACAACTGAAATCTTCATCTGTCAGTGGAAAGCCTGAACTGAATAATAATAATACGAGTTAATGGCAAGATATACCTGAAACTTACGGGGAAAACAGACATTGACAGAGGCAATGGGTATAATTTAATTCATTTTGCTACTTTTGTCATAACTCAGATGCATGAATGTAATGAAGTTCACAACCAAACCATATATGTTAGGTCATTTTTCTTTCAATTCGATCACATACAAGAGACTTGCCCCACAAATGGAAAAACAATAATCCTATTAGCTGAATTGGGTCCAAGGTTTTAGCGTATAAATGCCATTTTATTCAACCTCCATTTGTCAGTGGAGTGCATTTGTAAAGTGCTCTTTCCCTTCTGATCTCATTTGATTCTTTTTTGGTTGATCTCCTTTAAGCCTCAGTCAAGCTCCTTCCACCATTGAAAAAAAGGATATACACACCAATTATGTGAAGTTGAGGAGATTGACCAAATAGCTCACTGAAGGGCTCTTGAATGAGCTTCTAGATTTCATGAGAAAATTATGATCATTAAGAAACTGAAAAAAATGGAAAGCTGACTTGTTATAGGAGGGAAACCATAGCCTGCTTTCAGATTGGAATTTTAAATTATAAAACCAATTGTACATTCCAACCATCAGGGTAACACTCATGAAGTTGAACTAGTGGTGATTTCACGAAGGAAAAAATTGGAATATTTTATTAAGAGAGAAAATCCTTGATATCATTTATATTAAGAGAGAAAATCTTCCTTGGTCGATTACATTTTAAAATTGGAATTTTGTAGATGGTGATCAATATTGTGATTGGCTAAATTATATACTATCTTGGTCTTTTTTATATGATGGACATTAAAAATAATGCTATTGTTGATTCAAAATACACATTCATTTGTTTTTAAATTTTATCTGAATAGGTTGAAAAGCTGGGGGCACATTGGGGGCCACCTTCATGAATCGAACTTGGGTTTCTGCTAGAAGAGTCCAATGACTTTACCATTGCGGTGTCCTTGTCAGGACCACATTCATTTTTCTTTGACAACAATAATATCTCCTATTTTTTACAATGACAATTTTGATCCTTGTAAGAAGTGTCCTAGCCTTTCCATGATTGGAATTTCGTTCCACATTAATACCTATCTGCATGCTTATGAGTAGGGAAGGAGAATTTTGTCTTTGTTATTCTTAAAAACACCACCTTCGGTAGCTTTTCCAAGGTTTTCATTAAAAGCATCATTAAGTTTGATAAACCCAACTTCTAGACATTTTTTTTTAATATGGATCACGTATATCTTTTGCATTACCTCAATTGTTGTAGATCACTTCTATATATATTATTTAAATCTAGAGGCTAGCACATTTTTCTCCACACCTTAGACTTCCTATCATGAGCACCATGCCTTTAAACATTTTGTAAGAGGCAACAATATGAATTCAAATCTGAATATTATTTTAAGATTTATTGTTGATTTTTTTTTTGAAGCTACATAATACAACAAATAAACGACACAACTAATCCTCCATGGTATGCGTAACGCTTAAAATTCGAAACAATTAATCCCATATTTCGTTAATTCATACAATGCTGATGGGGCAACCTATTAGATTCTTCTTTTGTGCTCCAAACGGTGGAAGCAAAGAGACAATGAAAAAGTAGGTGATCTTATGATTCTCTTCTTTGTGAATTGTAATGTGTAAGAATTTTGCTTGAGACAACTAACTAAAGAGATGTTAAGCCCTTATGAAGGGCTTCAAATGATCAAACGTTCTTTCATCTTCCAAGAGAAATATTTGGGAGTAGAAAATTTGATTGCTTCAAAACCGTACTTCCTGACTTTGACCAATTACCTACCATCTTTTGATGGATTCCAAATGACCTCATCCTTCCAAAGAAAAGAAAAGGTAAATAGAATTCTTGAAACATCTTTTGGAGCTCATTTTTTGTATGTCTAAGGCCCTCTCCTACAACCATATTACTAATAAAAATCCATGATCTAAAATTTTTACTCACATTACTATAATTTTTTACTTTCAAACTTCACCAAACAAAGAGGCAATAGCCAATGGTTGCCTTTTTGGATAAAAAATGAGAAGGTAAAGCTTCAATCAAGTGTCATACCAAAAAATTGTAAAATATCCCTCATTAATCAACCACCTAATATGTTTTTTTGATTAATCACAAACTCTTAGGTTGGAAGTTATGCGTTGCCAAATCTTTAGTAATGTTTCTTTAATAATTTTATTAATCCATAGAACCTATATATTTATGGTAACATTTTTGCCCCTCTTTTGTTGATATTTGAATAATCTCCAACCAAGTTTTGTCCCTAATGCTAGACTCATAAACATATAAGTTTGCACGCTTGCCCCTCCAATAATCTTTTCTTCGAAAACCCTATCCTATTTGCAAAGAGGAAACATATATTTCTCCTCACATCCTTCCTAGAGAAAATCTTATTTTAAGTCTTACCAAATTTAGATGCTATATCTACCAATAATATTAGAAGTGATTATATATATAAAACCAAGTTTTGCCTCTAGTGCCAAACTTTTAATCTTGCAATTTTGCAAGCTTATCTTCCAATAATTATTTTTTTGCAAACCAAGCCTATATTTCTCCTCATATTCTTTTTAATGAAAATCTCTAAAATTTTTTGTCAAATTTGAATGCTATATTTACTAGTAATCTTGAAAGTAGCATCACACACATATTTTTGTGTTTGTATATATATAAGAATATAAGACTACCAAATTTAGATGCTGTATCTACCAATAATATTAGAAGTGATTATATATATAAAACCAAGTTTTGCCTCTAGTGCCAAAATTTTAATCTTGCAGGTTGCAGGTGTTGTTGTCTGGAACAGGGAGAGGGTTTGGAAGTGTGGATCCGCAGTGCTAGAAATCAGGTTTGCGAGACAGCCGATAAGGGAGGTGGGAGGATGTCGATGGGGGGGAAGTCTGCAGGGGAGATCGGGAGCGGCGGTGGTTCGGTTCTTGGACGCAACGGAGCAATCGGAGGGCATCATGATTATGGGGGAGCGGAAACGCCCGGGCCCATTGAAGATGACCAGGCTGGCAACGGTTTTGGTCGATGTAAGGACCCACCAGACAAAGGGGGTGGTGGGGCTCAAAAGTCTTATGCCCAGGCAGTGGCCTCAGAAACCCTAAACGGGTTTTTTACCAAAGAGTTGTTTTCGGTTGGGGATGAGCTGGACATCCTGACGGAAGTTCTTTCAAGCTTCATGGAGTTTGAGAAATTTACCCTAATAGGTAAATTCATTGGAGGCCATCCCGACATGGAAACTATCCGAAAATGGGCAGCAAGCAAATGGAGGACTTCTGGGCATTTGGAGTCGGCGGCCCTATCCCGGGGTTTTTTTGCCATTAGATTGAACAATAAGGAGGATTATCTGTAAAATTATGGTCGGCGGGCCATGGTTTCGGGCCGCGAAGTTTATTTCTTAGGAAGTGGGACATGGATTTCGATCCTGAGACCCAAAACATCAACATTGCCCCAATATGGGTTAGGCTCCCGAATCTTCCCCTCTTTGGTTGGCATGAAAATGTCATAAGAGGTATTGTGCGTTCCATTGGGGAGTTGGTCACCATTGACCCTCCCACCCGAGCTCAAACAAGGTTCGTCCGAGCCCGATTTTGCGTTCGCGCATTTGGAGGCGGAACTCCCAACTTCCATCACTCTTCGATCTGGAGGCACCATTCTACATAAACAAGCTATTGTCTATGAAAATAGACCAGCTTTCTGCACCCAATGTCGGTCCCAAGGGCACCTCCAGTCCCAGTGTCCTCTTCAAAAATCGAGAAAACAAAAACTTGAAAACGACAACCCCCTGGAGCACAAGGAAGATCAATCAAAGCAACCAAATCTTCCAGGCGTGAAGGGCCATGTATCCCCAATCCTGTCTAGAGACTGTGGCGGACTCTCTCAGCCTGAAGAGAATCCCTCTCTCCAATCGGACCCCGAGCATCTTGAGGCTAACAACCAACAAGGAGTAGACTCCCACTTGGAAAGCGAATCGCAAGAAGAGATGGAATGGACCCCTTCCCAAGTTTTGAATCAGGCTGTTCCTTTGCTCCAAGATACGGGTCATCCCGATTTTAGTCAGTCGCAGACGCTACTAGAAGATTACCTCTTAGGAAGGAGGGGTGAACAATCCGATCACATTAGCCCCCAAAATACGAGGAGCCGAAAGCAAAGTGTGGATTTTGGTAGTGAGAGGAAGCAGGGTCGTCCTCCTAACAAGGAAAGGCGAGACAAAGAGACTGCAACTAATGTTGCAAATGGAACCCAGCGTTGCTTTGGTTCCGGATGACTCGTGACACACGGTCGGACAAAGCTCATGCATCAAAACCTCCCCCTCAACAAGGAAGGGGAGGCAAGAAAAACTTCAAACTATCCAGATGAAAGTCCTCTCATGGAATGTGAGAGGACTAAACGGTGCAACCAAGAGAAGGTTAGTAGCCGATCTCCGTAGGAGGATTAACCCCTTCTATCCTTATTTTGCAAGAGACCAAGCTTGATGCTATCTCCTCCGACAAAGTGGCGAAGGCCATTTGGGCCGGGGCAAATTGTCTGTCCAACCTGCCGAGTGGGAACAGCGGGAGGACTCATGGTTCTGTGGGACCCTTCGAGGTTTGAGGGCAACTCACTGTCAACTTCCAACAAAATCATCAATGTACTGTTCCAGTCCAAAACCTCCAATTTTTCCTGGATTCTATCCAACGTTTATGCTTCTAATTCTGCCACAAAGAGAGCAAAAATGTGGAAAGCTATCTCTCTGATGAGGGAGAATTTTAGCAAATTTCCTTGGGTTTTAGGGGGTGACTTCAATTGTCCCCTTCATCCTTCGGAGAAAAAAGGAGGGTCTGACCACTCCAGCCCAGCGACTTGGAAGATTTCAAAGATTTTGTCTCTCGCTAATAGCTCGCTTGACATCGAACTCAAAGGGGCTTCCTTCACATGGAGTAACAAAAGGATTGGGGGCAGTTTGATTCAAGTCAAACTTGATAGATTCTTCATTTCCCTAGAAGCCATTCCCATCCTTGGCGGGGCTATCCTTTTGGCTCTTCCAAGGATTGGGTCCGACCATAACCCTATTTTCTTGGAGGCGAACGATGGGCCTATTTTTATGACCCCTTTCGGATTCGAATCCATGTGGATTTCCCACAAAGACTTCAAAGGATTGGTTTCAGCGTGGCGGCGATCGAAGGTGGAAGGAAGCGCTCCTAAGAGGGTGGCTTTAAAGCTCAAAATGGTCAAAGAAAAACTGAAGATTTGGAACAAAGTGGTTTTCGACAACATTTTTGAGTCCAAAAAATCCATCGCTGAGAACCTGAAGGCTGTGGAGGAAAGGATGGTTACCGAAGGTTATACTGAGGGTCTCAGGGAGGAAGAGTGGAGCCTTTTGGTGGACTTTCATTCTATTCTCGCTAGGGAGGAAACATTCTAGCACCAGAAATCTCGTGACCTATGGTTGAAGAATGGAGACTCCAACACGAGATTTTTTCATGCGTCTACAATGAGGCACAGAGGGGCCAACAAGATCAGAGAAGTGACTTGTAAGGATGGGCACATTATCAGGGAGATTGAGGAAATCAGGAGCGAAGCGGTTAATTTCTTTCGAGATTTGCTTGGCACTCCTCCGGATAGCAACCTCCAGTGTCCGGAAATCTATGCTCGCCAATTTTTTGACTAAAGTTCCCCATGAGGTAAGCATGAAACTTCCGGAACCTTTTTCCTCGTCCGAGATTAAGGAAGCATTGTTCTCCATGCAACCGAGATAAGGCCCCCGGGCCCGATGGTTTCCCTCCCGATTCTTCCAAGTCATGTGGGAGGTCGTGGGCCCGGATGTGTGTGATGCTATTCGGGTTATCCAAGCGTCCAGATCTATCCACCCGAAACTCAATTCCACCTTTCTTTCCCTCGTTCCTAAGTCTCCTTCCTGCAAAAGTTTCTCTGACTATCAACCCATTAGCATGTGCAATGTTTTTTACAAGATCCTTACCAAGTCTATAGCCAATAGACTCAAAACAGTCCTCCCCCTCCTGATTGATCCTTGTCAGGGAAGCATTGTCAAAGGCAGAAACATTCTTGATGGTGTTATCACTGTCCATGAGACCATTCCGCTTACCGCTCTAAGAATGCTGCTCTTTTTATTAAGCTCGACATGAACAAAGCCTTCGACCGTGTCGACCGGAATTTTTGTGTGCGAGTCCTCCTCAAGTTCGGCTTTCATCCCCACTCGGATTGACCTTGTCTACGACTGTATATCCACTCCCTTTTTTCTGTCTTGGTCAATGGGTCCCCAGTGGGTATTTCCAAAGCTCTAGAGGCCTCGAGGCAGGGCGATCCTCTTTCTCCCATCCTGTTCATTCTTACGCGCGAGGTTCTAAGTTGGTCCATGAAAGAGGCTCTTCGACAGAACAAGATTTCTGGCATCTTGTCGACTTCTAGAATTAATCTTGTCACTCATCAGCAATTTGTGGACGACACCCTCATTTCCACTAGGGCGTCCGTTGCTCAAGCCAAGTCACTCAAGAGGATCCTGTCCCGTTATGAGCAAGCTGCTGGACAAAAGGTCAATTACATCAAGAGCAAAATTTACTTTACTAACACTCCTCTGCATGAGACAAATTCGGATTGCTAGAATTCTTGAATGCACTATTGATTCCCTGCCTACGTCCTATCTCGGGGTTGCCTCTATCTTACAGCGGGCGGGCCAGTGGGGACATGTGGAACACGATTCTTGAGCGCCTTCACAGGAAACTCGGCACTTGGAAGGGCAAACTCCTATCACAAGCTGGGAAAGCCACCCTTACCAAAGCCTGTCTTCAGGGGATCCCGACCTACTTCATGTTGGTGTTCATGCTTCCGAGTGCAGTCCACTCCAAGATTGAAAAGATTCAGAGGACCTTTCTTTGGTTTGGTAACGAAGAGAAATCTAGACTTCCCCTTGTAGCCTGGGACAAGGTGTGTTCGAGGATAGATCAAGGCGGCCTGGGGTTGAGAAGATCAATACTTATGAATTGGTCTCTGGTCGCGAAGCACGCTTGGAGGATTATGTCTAGCGACCCGGTGGAGTGGGTTATGCTCGGTTAAAATGAAGTATCTTGGCCCCACCCCCTTCTTGGATGCTGAAACATCCTTCGTGGCATCGATCTTTTGGAAATCTGTGATCCAAACCTGGCATCTGATCAGTCTAGGAGCCCGTTGGATTTTGGGTGATGACAACTGCATTTCCTTTTGGAATGACAGGTGGGCGACTGAAGCAGCCCTTGGGTCGAGGGAGGACCTCGCTGGATTGAGAAGCTTGACCGACCCTAATGCCCAGCTCAGGGTGGCGGATCTCATTGATCGGAGCACCCGTTTCCCTTGGTGGAAGCTTCCTGTTGTGGAGGGGTTTAATAATGAGATTACCTTCCTTGATAATATCCTTCAGTCGATTTTAATTCCTTCTGCCAGGAGGAATGACAGGATCATCTGGAGTGGTACGGAGGATGGGTGTTTCTCTGTTAAATCAGCTTATGAGCTTCTCACCACCAAGACTACTCTGGACTACAGGTGGAATACCGTTTGGAGGAAAGGAGTTGTTCCTAAAATCAACTTCTTCACGTGGATTGCTTTCCACAATAAAGCCTTAACTATTGACAACCTTCACAAGAGAGGTTTTGCCTTCCCCAACGGGTGTTACTTGTGTTTAGTAGATTGTGAGACGAGGGATCATTTATTCTTGCATTGCCCATTTTCCCACTCTGTTTTGAGCATTGTCCTATCCTCCTTTCGGATCCTTTGGTGCTCTCCCCGATCCCTTAGAGATGCTTTTCACCAATGGCCTAATCCTTTCAAGAATCCCAAGCTCCGCTTCCTCCTCGAGGCCTCCTTCCACCATTTAATTTGGCAAATTTGGTTAGAGAGGAATGCCAGAATCTTTGGCAGAGCTCCTAGAGTGCCCCTTCTGTCGCTCAAAGGGTGTTATCTTACGCCATTGAGAATTCTATTGTGGTTCCCAGTCCCCGTCCCCATCTTCCGAGCGAAGAAGCTATTCTCAAAATGATGAATCTCTGGCCGTTTCTGGAGGTTGTTTAAGGGCCCTGTCGAAGGAATGTTGTGTGGAACAAACCCCCCATGGGGAGGATTAAATTAAACTTTGATGGACCGGCTAAGGGGAATCCTAGGCCCGCTGGCGCTGGTGGGGTTGTCCGTGATCATGACGGGAATATTGTGATGGCCTATTGTGAATATTTGGGCTCCCAGACGAATCACTGTGCTAAAGCCCGAGGCGCTCTGAATGGTATTCGAATTCTCTCTGAGGATCCCCGGCCTCTTATCATTGAGGGTGACTCGCTCAACATCGTGAATTACCTTCTTGGTACCAAAAATCCATCTTGGAAAGTCTACAACATCATCCTCGAGGCTAGATCTCTTCTCTCCTATCGCTGTAGATGGGAAGCAAATCATATTGAGAGAAGGAAATCGCGTGGCTGACCACATGGCCAATAAAGGGCTCGCGACCACGTGCCCGGTTGTGTGGCGGTCTCGCTTCCCATCCGAGGTGGAAAGGTTGGCCAGGGTAGACATCCCTTCCTGATGTTTTCCTTGCGCAATTTTTGGAAGGCCCATTCCGACGTGTTTTGGGGTGGCGTGGCAAAGAAGCTACTGTCCGTTCCTGGCAGATCTTCCCAGCGCCTACGAAAATTCAGAAAGGTGGAGAAGGATGTCCGTCCGCAGCACATCCCATCGGACACAGAGAGCGACAAGGAGAGTCGCGATAATTCTCTCCTGGACTTGGCTGCTTCCATTCTTACTTCTATCAACTCCATGATTTCTATCCTGAAGCAGAACCAGAAGCGCCCAAATTCGGGAGGACAGGAGGATCGTGATTAGCAGTCCATGGTGTCTGTCTCCTTGTTTTCGGCCTCTTTTTGGGTTTCTCTCGGGTCTGTCCTGTTTTCTTTTTTTTTGGGTCTCTAGGCCTAAAAGCCCTTTTTGCCGTTTTCAAGTTTGCAGCATTAGGATGGTTTTATTTTCATTTAGGTTTATTGTTACAACCAAGAGGTATGATGCATCATTAGAAAGTTGGCTAATTTTGTACATAAGGTTTTGGGATCCTCTATAAAAACCCACTGTTAATTTATTATAATAATTACCAAAAAAAAATTTAATCTTGCAATTTTGCAAGCTTATCTTCCAATATTTCTTTTTTTGCAAATCGAGCCTATATTTCTCCTCATATTATTTGTAATGAAAATCTCTCTAAATTTTGTCAAATTTGAATGCTATATTTACTAGTAATCTTGAAAGTAGCATCACACACATACTTTTGTGTTTGTATATATATATATATATATATATATCGATAGAGAGAGAGGTTGAGATTTTGTTGTCCTTGTGAGTTGTCTTCTAGTGATGATTTACAACTTAACTTTTCAAATAGCTTCACAAGATTTCATTTTATCTAAAATTGAGTCCTAGAACTTCTCTTTATTCTTTTTAGCAAACTAAGGAATACTTATATATGTTGATGGCAAATTTCCAACTTCAAATCTAAAAATACTTACAATAATTATTTGCAAATCTAGGGTTATCTTGATAAACAAGATCTTATATTTTGAGGTATTAACCAAGTGTGCAAAAACCTTCTCATAACATAATACTATTGATTTAAATTCCATGGCTTTGTTAACAAATTGATGACATAACAAAATAGTGTCATCAACAAATTGGAGATGAGATTTGAAGGGATCATTTGTTGTAATAAAATATTTTGGAGTGATGCACCACAATATATATAAATTGAAAAGAGTGCATGACCTCTTGTGCAATAATTATACCATCAAGGATTTACTTATGACAATGAAAATCACCTCTCTTTCAACAACCTGGAATATTTTCAATCTACTTACCAATAAATTTGAAATTATCTTATAGACAATATTACATAGGATTATTGGATAATTTTTTAAAATTGGTTATACGAGATTGAATGGGTCCCACCATATTACATCATGACCACATAATGGTATTACAACTTGGCAATTATGCATTTATCACTTTGAAATATTTGAACCTAAGTCTCCTCCTTGAAAGTTGAGGAATTTAATCAATTCAAAAATGCCATTTGATTAAAATGTTAAGGTTGACCTATGAGATTTGAGCCTTGGTTTAAGATGTGGTTTATTGGACAAAAATTATCAAAATATTCTCACACTTTTGAGAACAAATGCATAAAGGATGACATTTTATTAATTGGTTATATAGGATTGAAACAAGCCCCCACCCATATTACATTATCACCATGTGGTGGTATTACAACTTGGCTATTACACATATAATCACTTGACAAAATTCAAACTTGGGTATCCTCCTTGAAAGTTGACGAATTTAACTGATTGAGCTAAAGTCATTTGATACAAAATGGATGACATTGATCTCATTATTATAGATTTTTTTGCCTAACCTCTTTTATCATGAATGGCATAAGACTCTTCGACGTATGCCAAAAATTTTAGAAGAAAATTGCAAGAAATTTGCTAGGGCCAAGTGCCTTGTAAAAGAGAAAATTATTATTTTTAGTTCCTCTATTAGGATCTTCTTCCTCAAGCTTTCATTTCTCTATGTGATGCTGGATTATTTTGCAAAAGCTCATCTTGAGCCTCTTTATCCTACCAAAATTTTGATAGAATACCTTTGAAATAATTGGCTGCTTCCTTCTTGATATCTTCTTCTTCCTCGGTACTTCTGTTTGGAACTGAAATATTTTTGATTTGGTGCAAGGACAAATCTATTTTGGCAGCAACATGAAAAAGTTTAGTATATCTATCACCTTTTTAAAGCCATCCTTGGATCATTGGGCCCAATATAACTCTTTATTTTTATAATATGTTATGATAATTAGACAATAATTATTTTTATTGCACATATGTTGGACCATTCTAATGATTTCACTCTCTTATAAATTCTTAAGCTTGGATTTAATTTTTTCCTTTCTTTTAAATATGTTACTATAGGATTTAATATTTCAAATATTTATCTATCCCTTTAGATATTTCATCTTTTGAACAAAATTGTACATGCACGATCCTTCAAACTTCACTTCATCCAACCACAACATAACCATTTAAAAAGATCAAGTCTTGGGTCCACATAGACTGAAAATGAAATGGATTTGAGCGACCATTATTAAGTAAGTCACATCTCAAAAGAATGGTTTGTGATCATATCTCTCTTAACAAAATATATAAAGAAATTCTATACTTTATTTGGAACCAGTAATCAGATAACAAAAAATTGTTCAATTTTTCTACAACATGAGACTTTCAAAATCCCATGTATATTGCAAGATTGAAGGAATAACATACCACAAGTATTTAAATTGATAAAGGAAGAAAAATCTTCTATTGATCTAGGTCCACCAAAAACACCATCATTCTTTTCTTAAGGGGATATAATTTCTTGAAGTTGCCTATAAGAATAGAGAGATTGCAATTGTGAATCATCATTGAATTTAACATGAATGGGGTCCTTTCAACATCTATGGTGAAGAGTAACTATATTTGAAACGTATACACTTATCACTCCAATTTTTATATTTTCTTTCCTCAAAAGAGACTAGCAACTCAATTAATTTTTCCTTCTAGTAGTTGTTTATCCTATTTGTGATTATTCCATATTTGTAAATATTTCTTTAAGCGTCGTCAAATGGCATTAGTTCAACCAGTTAGATTCCTCAGCTTTCAAGGATGATATTGAGGTTTAAATCTTGCCAAATGATACACATAATTATGAAGAAGTTGTAATACCACTATGTGGTCATGATGTAATACAGGTGGGTCTCGTTTCAATCACATAAAACCCATTGGAAAAATATCTACTTAAGCTTAGAATAGCAAAAACTATTATATAATCTTCATCTTCCAAATATTTTTTAATGCATCCTTACATTCCTTAGTATCTAATTTTATTTCTTGTATTAAAATAAATTCAAGACTATAACAACCTATTAATTATTTGATAATTGTTGTAGTTTAACTAGTACCATTGTACTCAAAATGAGAATTTAGTAATGTAGAAGGAGGACAAAGTGGGGATTAGGGCAACTCATGTTACAAAATAGCCAAAGGGTAGTGGAAAATGCAATAGAGCACACAACACACAATTGCCTTGTTTTGAAGAGTTAGGGCTAAAATCCTAAGAAATTGGAGGGCAAATTGCCCAAGTATGGAATATGGCTATTTTCTAGATAGAATAAAACATTGATTTGTTGTTTTGTAGAAAGCAACAATTTTCCAGCAAGATAAATCAACAAATCTAAAATAACAAATAAGAAAGATGCATCTTAAGTGCCAATTCACTGACTAACTCATGTTTGGCATAGATTTTGAGGTACAAAAATCAAGATAATTACCTATGGCTAACCCTAATAACAGTAGAAAGAAAACACCTATCTACACTATTGAAATAGAAGACAATCAAAATAAATGCAATATATTATGATAATATTCAACTCCATTTAGGAAAAACACTTTCTAATCCAACTTTGCTCATTATAACGAGGTTCTACGATAATGAAACTGAACCCCAAATGCCACCTTTCACTGAGTATCCCCACCAAGGGAATGAATATCCTTAAGAAAATAACCCTCCAAGTTCTTTTCACCAAGTACCATATCTTGAGTGCCTCAAGCCTAGAGAGGAATCTTCTATAAAACTTGCTTTATTGATGTAACTAAAATATTGAAACATTATGATTTCTTTATTACAAGACATTAAAGATGTAGCTATTTTTAATAAGACTATTTAGAAATTATGCATTAAGAAACCTGGAAGAAAGAGAAAACAATACCTTAAAACCATACATGTGGATGGTAAATTGGCAGATTTACTTGTTGGTAAACTCGTTCCACCTAAATATGACAATCTAGGTAGCCTAGTAGTAACAATTTTTATAGACACTACTAAGACCCCAAATTTATTGATTGATTTAGGAGTTGTAATCAACGTGTTGACTGCAAAACCTTGGACAAACTATGTCTATTGGATATGTGTCCAACCTCCACCATTTGACAAATGGCATATCAATCAATTACAAAACTTGAAGATATAGTAAAAGATGTTTAAGTATACATTGGCTTGTGGGAATACCCTATTGATCTCATGATTCTACAACCCAAAACCAAGGTGAATGGTTATCCATTAAACCTTGGTAGACAATGGCTTGCCATGACTGCTACATCCATTGTTTATCAATTAGGAGATATGACCATATTAAAAGGAATAGATTTAAAGAGAATCTCATTATATCCTCTAGCTAAGCCTTCAATGATCAACTACGAATTGATAGACAATATTAAGATGACATCTCATCCTTACCTACAATTACTATGAAAGATCATATTAAAGAATTAAATCCATCAAAAACAATTATTTTTAGGATGAGACTATCTTAATATGTCCTCTACATGAGTCTTGTTTTTACAACAATAAAATTAGCACTCATCAACTCCAGTGGAGAGACAGATGTGAAAAACCTAAATATTTGTTGCCCTTGCCTTTACAAAAAAATAAATTCAATATGTCACATGGTGGACAACAACACAATGTCTCTTCTCTTCAATGTCCTATAGCAAACATCATTCCTTTAGGGATTACCTTTAATAAAAAATTATAGGATATTCCATTACCTATTACCTCATTAGTGTCCTATGAATTTACTAATGAATGAATTGTAAGGAATAAATTCAATGCTTTCGAGCACCAAACAAATTGAAATACAACCAATTAAAGCATTAAATATTAATAGTTGGTTGTACGACAAATAGGAAATAAAATTGTTTGATGTATTAAGTAAGCATAGCAATGCTTTTGCATGGGAGTATAATGATATGAAAGATATTCATCCTAATATCTATACTCATCACATCTATTCCATTGACTCAAAACCTATTCATCAACCACAGTGATGAATAAATCTTGCTTTGAGAGACATTATGAAAACTAAAATTGAAAAATTGTTAGAAGTAGGGTTTATTTATCCAATTTCTAATGGTGATTGGGTTTTTCCACTTGTCATTATTCCAAAGAATGGTAAATGACATGCGTGCATCAATTATAAGACTACATGTGAAGACCACTTCCCATTACCATTCATTTATCAAGTTCTTGACATGCTCACGAGAAAGAAATACTTCTCTTTCCTTGATGGATTTAACAATTATAATCAAATTCAGGTAGCACCAAAGGACCAAGAAAATAACACCTTTACATGCCCTTGGGGTATTTTTACTTAGTGTCTTATCTTTTGGCCTTTGCAATGCTCCTACAACATTCCAATGAGTAGTCATTGCTATTTTTGTTGATATCATGAATAAATACATAGAAGTTTACATGAATGATTTCATTGTGTACAAAGAGACTTTTGATGAAGCTCTGCACAATATTGATAGTTCCTCACTCGTTATGAGGCTCATAATTTATCCCTAAGACACGAGAAATATTTTATGTTAATGGATGAAAGCATTATCTTAGGACACCAAATCTCATCTAAAGGTATAAAAGTAGATCCTAAAAATATTGATATATTACAATTGCCTCCCCTTGAGACACAAATTTATGGTAAAATTTTCTTAGGGAATGTTGATTACTATCGATATTTTATCCAAGATTTCAATAGAAAAACATTTAAAGCATTGAAATAAAAACTTACTTTTTCTCTAGTGTTACAAGGACCAAATGAGAAAATTCCATTTCATATTCACACATATGCATCTAACAATGCAATAGGTGTAGTCCCCAATCAAGAAGAGGAAGATGGGAAAAACCATACCATCTATTATATCAGTAAAAATTTAGTTGAAGCTGAAAATAACTATCCAACTATTGAAAAATAATTTTTAGTAAATGCTATCAATAAATTCCATCATTATCTCATTGGGTATTGAGTGATTGTTTACACTAATCATGCAACAATAAAATACCTAATGTAAAAAACCATCATTAGTAGTAGGGGATTATTCAATGGTTACCATTACTTTGAGAATTAAACATTACTATTGTTGATAAACCTGGTAAATCTAACATGGTAGCTAATTTTCTATCAAGGTTGTATATTGCACGTAAATATGAGCTAGTGGAGGATAGTTTTTTGAATGAATATCTTTTTGCAATATCAACACATTCTCCATGGTTTGCGAATATCGCTAACTATTTAGTAACATGGAAGATTCCTTCACATTTTTATCCTAAAGAAAATAAGTATTTAGTTTGACAAAGTTTATATTTTAAATGGACGAATGGTATATTATTTAAATGCAGACCTGACTTTGTTTTATGCAGGTGTGTACGATAAGATGAATATTTTGATATCCTTTAGTCATGTCATAATGAACCTTTAAGAGGACATTATTATGCAAAATAAAATATCCAAAACGTTCTTAGTGTCAAATATTATTGGCCCTCGCTCCATCGAGATGTCAAAAATATGTCTGATATTATGACCAGTGCTATCAAGTGGGAAAGTCTGCTACTATAGATGAGATGTCTCTATAGCCTCAAGTGGTTCTTGAGCCATTTGAGAAATGGAATCTTGGTTTTTTTGGCCTAATTGATCCACCATCATAAGAAAAATAACATATTTTGTCTTGTATAGGTTATGTGACCAAGTAGATAGAGGTTCACGCATTTAGGCATGTTCATAAAGATAAAAATATATATTTCTTTAAATGGGCATATTTTTCAAAGATTTGGTTCTCCTTGTGCTATTGTGTTAGATCAAGGACCATAGTTTTTTTTAAACAAGACAAAATACCAAATAAGCATTTCCAAGTAAGCAAATAGGGAGCACGTCATTTAAGGCTTACCATCACTGCCCGACTTCAAGTTCACATTTCCTTTAGTTCCATACTTTACCTCCAAGGATGCTACTCTAGCCATTTTATTAGACACCACGCTTATGTAGGCTTCAACTTTTGTTTAATGTTCACTCCATGGTACTCTAAGATCAAGGACCATAGTTCATGTGTAGAGTGGTGCAAGAATTCAAACATTTCTATCAAGTAAATCATAAGAAAGTGCCTCCCTACCATCCATACACAAATGAATAGATGGAAGTTAGTAACAAAGAGCTTGAAAATATTTTGACGAAAATAGTAGATTCCCAAAGATCAGATTGGGAAAATAGGTTGCCTGAGACTATGTGGAAATACAATACCACATGCAAGTAAACCATGGTATATGGTAAGAAGCTAATTTTTTCCCATTGAGATTGAGCTTTAAACACTTTGTATGGCATTAGAGATAGGCGTTGATTTGTCTAAGGCACAACAAAAAGAGTTCTCATATTGAATGAACTAGATGAATTTGTCTAGAAGCGCTTCATCACATTAAGATCATCTAGTAGCAAAATAAAATTTGGCATGATAGCCACATCAAAAACAACAAATACAAGCCCGATGATTAAGCGCTCCTTTTTTATTCCTAGTACTAATATTTTATTGATATATTATATACCAGATGGTTGGGACCATACAAGATAGAGCAAGTATTTGAAAATGGTGTAGTGTGACTTGTCTATCAATGGCTTCAAATGTTGACTATTGGTCAACGACCATCACTTGTGACTCTATAACAAACCAGTTACCAAGGAGGATATTTCAACATACCTAAAGTCATAGTATGATCTACACATGGTGGAAGAGGTTTCCTCTTCCAATTTAGGTATTCATTGAGTTTTTGTATCTCTAAGAAAAAAAGAAAAAAAATTCTAATAGTGAAATTTTTTTTGAGGCGCTACTAGATCAAGAGATGCATGAAAAATAATTTTTGGCATACATGTATTATTAAGCAAACTTGGTTATGAAAATTCCTTGTGGATGCAACCAAGGCAAAAAAGGTTGGAAACCAGAAATGGTGAGCCCTTTTATTTTTGGAAAAAAAGTTTTGTTCTCTAAGTTGCCATAAATTTTAGCTTGTAGCATTGTTCTTCCTGATTCCAGGCTGAGACTTCATACGAAAAATGTTTATAACTACTTTAAAAGAGCATCAAGCCAAATACTTAATGAGGTATGCATTTTTATTTCACATTTGTTTAAGTTTTAATATTATGGATAATTACATGTAGTCCACATTAAATCACATCATATCAAGCACTTTTTGCTCCGCCAATTCAATATTTCAACACTTTTTATACCTTCCAACACTTAAATAATGCTAACCCATTTTGATTACTTAGCTAGCACCAAAACCATATTCATGCCTGCACAACATCAGATATTTCTTGCGCCCAACTAGAACATTTTAGTTAGCATTAAAATATTTGCAGTACTCTTTTGATACCACATGTCATGTACCACAGATTCAATGCCCTTCCATCACCAGCCTCATAAAAAAAATGGTAGTATGAACATGAGGTCATGTGTATCAATTTTGGTCACGTCAACAGTTAAATAGGAATCCATGTCAACAACAAAGTTAGAGATGATTGGAAGCCATTAGTCGATATCACATGTAACATGACAACAACCAACAACATGGGAAATTATTGATGCTATGTCATGTTTAGGAATTAATTCCAGCATGCCCTAGATTTGATGATTGACATCACTTGCGACACATCAGTCTCTAAGTTATTAGGTCATTGGAATGATATGTATTTAATGACATGCATGCATTTATAGCAAAAGTGGATGATCACATGAGACATTAATACCTTCAAGGGAAATCATGTGATGCATAATGTGAACACATATCAAGAACATGTATTGATCCCTTCATGGCATAATGAGATTGCAACATGTGGGCACCAAATACTATTGACCATAGGTCTGGATCTTGTCATAATCTTCCATAGCATGTGATGGTGAATGTCTAACTTCCCAACCACTTGCATGGTACCTCAAGATGTTCCATGTATGCATGAGTCATTATCAACTATTAATACTCAATGCGTGCAACTCTAGCTCTAGAATGTGTGCCAATGATTTTTTGGCTCACCAACCAAAAGCACCAACAGGGTAGTGGGAAATTGTATCATCATCTACTGATAAAATTAAAAGTGAGGGCATATTAGAATATTATAGAGCACATGAAATTGCTACACTCTAGAAATTTACACTATATGTAATGAAGTAGAGGATCCAAATCTATCCATACTTGTTTTCTCACTTTGACCCTTTGTGCTCTATGGTTGCAACTATATTCTACACTAAAAAACATTTGTTTTGAGCAAGCATAAAAATTCTTTGTCATCTAATGAGTTAAACCTATAAGATTTTTCTAATTCCATTTAACACTACAGGGAGAAAGAAGTTAGAGTTGAATGGTCCTACAGAGCTTTTCCAACATCCAAAAGTGGTAGAATATTGTACAAATTTGGATGGACATGTTTTTTCTAGATATTTTACGGGCACAATAAGCACTTGGCAAAATAAATTACCCTAAATTTGTATGATAATATTACAACAGTCAAGTACATCACATTTAGCATAACTGAAGCAACCCTTAACTAGCTCTTAGTGATCCCCTACATAGAACATACATTTGTCAAGACCATTGTTCCAATCATAAAATTATTTGAGCTTTTCAAGGGAGATGAGGATCCAGTGCCTGTCTATGAGAAGAGCAAAAGTGTGTGCAAGGTACTTAACTACACAAGTTTGATGCAACCCTATGATGCTATGGATTTTTGGGTAATGAAGTATGTTACTTGTGATAGCTAATATGCTATTATCTCTAGGCAACGTTTGAAGCTTTTAATGCACCTATGGCATGGAGCTCAAAACTTAGGCTTGTATTTAGACTTGCCATCTTATCTCTATTTTTCCCTTCATGAAATGGAAAAAAATATAGGAAGGGAAATACCCCGTAAAACATCATGGACTAATAAAGTTTATTTTTCAAAGTTATTTTATTGATACTTAAGGTGGCAAAGGAAAGGTAGCAATAATTTCTTAGTGATGGGATACAATCTAGTCCACCTAGGGTGGCAGGTCAAATTCCCTTTGCCATAGCAGGACCTAGCAGTAGTAGAAGGTATTCTAGGTCTACAGTGTTGGAAAGCCACATAATAGTTGAACAAGATAGTTTGACACCTAAGATGTCTAGGGCTACCCAATAAAGCCAAATGTAGACCAAACCTATGATATTAGAAATTCCCTAGATAGTTAAATGGACCCATAACTAGAATCTTTTTAGGTTGATAAAACGATCAAACACAAAGCTAATTCCACAACTCTAGAAGTATAATAGACACCCAACAAGATAAATCCACCATCAAGACCTTCCAAGACCTACAAAAGATGAAAATACATGCTATTCATCATAAGCGACAGTGATAAAGAGGTTTCAACACCTCATGTTGTAAAGTAACAGTCTTTACCTAGTGACAAAGAAACTGAAGAGTAGTATAAACCCTTGCTAGAAACTGCAAGCCAAGAAGAGGAAGATGAAAATAGGGATAAAATAAGGGACCATGATGAATTAGACCTAGAAAATGCAAGGGTAATAATCAAAACCTTGTAGGAAGAACTAAAGACAACCAAGAAATTGATACAAGATAAAAATAGACATCTTGCACAACTTTTACAAGAGGTATCTAACTTGAAGAGATAGGGTACCTAGCCTAAGGAGAAGACATATATTGCACTAGAGGCTGAGGAAGTTGTCATTATATTACAAGAATTAAGCTCCAAAATATATGTAGTAGGGGAAAATTAAAGCAAGTGACATTGAAACAATTAGAAGTGTGAGAACAAGAAGATGAGGCACTAGAAATATAGGAAGAGATGTTAAAACAAATAGTTATGGTGCTAGAATACTCTAAATAGGGAATGTAGACTGAGATTTCGAAAGACCCAAGGCCAATAGTGATTATCCCTTCGAGCATGGTTACATTGGATAACCATACTGTAAGCCTTGAGAGATGTATGAAAAGGTGTTATCACCTCAAGGAAAGAATTAAAACTCTCAAGGATTTTAAAGAGAAAAATAGATCCCAAGTTAAGGAAGTGGTTGATCTGCAAGAAAAATCAAGGATGCATATCAAATTATAGAAAATTTACTTGAATGTAGGTAGCCAACTTGCATATATAGTTTGTTCTTACAAGAAAATTATTTCAGGTGGAAGCTTATGCGAATAAGTTTAGAGATGCCCTATGAGATATTTTTTGTAGTAGATTTTATTGTTGCCTACCTCAAAATATCAACATAACATAAATATTTATTGTGTAAGTTCTACTTGCACAAATACATAACCATAACGCAAGCCTTGAGAGATGGAGGAAAAGGTGTTATCACCTCGAGGAAAGGATTAAAACTCTCAAGTATTTTAAAGAGAAAAATAGATCCCAAGCTAAGGAAGTGGCTGATTTGCAAGAAAAAATCAAGGATGCATGGATAACCATAATGCAAGCCTTGAGATATGGATGAAAAGGTGTTATCACCTTGAGGAAAGGATTAAAAATATTAAGGATTTTAAAGAGAAAATATCCCAAGCTAAGGAAGTGGTTGATCTGGAAGAAAAAATCAAGGATGCATATCAGATTATAGAAAATTTACTTGAATGCAGGTAGCCAACTCGCATATATAGTTTGTTATTACAAGAAAATTATTTCAGGTGGAAGCTTATGAGAATAAGTTTAGAGATGCCCTATGAGCTATTTGTTGTAGTAGATTTTATTGTTGCCTACCTCAAAATCTCAACATAGCAAAAATATTTATTGTATAAGTTATACTTGCACAAATACATGTTGTCAGAGGAAGTGGACTTCCACCCCAAAATTTGTGTTAGGGATGTCCAATTAAGGGCATTTGCATCCACTATCAAGAGCCAAGTGCATCGTCAAAATATAATAGCATAGCATAGGCTCAAGGAGACAACAATTGGATTAATATTGTGGTTTGAGTACCCATGCCTAGGTGAAATCATTGTCATATATTTCAATATGATGAACAATGAGTACATGTGGTAATGATATGGGATTAATTTATAGTAGTGCATGCTGCGACAACCATCTAGAGGCCAAGACAACCTATTGGAAGAGATGGATAGAAATCATAGATAATTTAAGGAAGAGGGAACCCATATCACCTCTAAATTTTGTATGGTCTCATATAAGATCCTTATCTATAGTTGAAGTCATTTTAACTTTTAGACATGAGTGTATTACGTCAAGGTTCAGATCACCTACAATTATATGCCTTATTCCTCGGTTTGGTGAGGTTGCATCATTTGTTGGAACAAACTTTATGCATCGATTAAAAGGAAATCAATGACAATAGAGGTTACCATACAAAGACAAAGCTTTGTTGGAAGGACCTTAGTAAAGAATTTGATTAGCATAGAGATGAAACGGAGGGATGCATGAGGATATACATCACCCTAAGTTGGGAGGAAATGATGAGGCCTAAAAATACCTCATTTAATATAACAAAGTAAATTTGCCTAACCCTTTAATGTGTTGATTAATTATGGACTAGGTTGTAGTTTGTAATGATATTATGATTAAAAATTTGTGAATAAGAAAATGCATTTCTAATATTACTTAGGTTTTATGTAATATTATAGTTAAAATTGTGAATATTCGACAAATTGATGATATTTTGGTATTGGGTAGAGCACTAATACTCTACAGGTCTAAAGAGGATATTATGGAGCAATTAGATAGGGCACTAGAAATTCTCAAATGTGTCAAGAGAGGCAATAGCATAAAAAACATTTAGAACACCAAGACAATAAAATATATCAATCGAGTGCCAAAACATAGTAGAAAGGTGTCAGAACATGATAGGGCAATGTAGGTCATAACATAATAGAGAAAACTACTACAAAATAGTACCAAAATGTGAGATAAAGACATAGAATATGATAGGACAACTCAAATTATGACAAAATAACTCAAATCATGATAAGATAGTGCAAATCGTGACAAAAAATGTTGTATTAGAAGGAACAACTTAGGGCTTGACGTGGCAGCTTCAATTTGGAGTGTAGTCACCAATTGGATAATGGTACACATGGTAGTCTTAATTTGGAGTGCACCTACCAATTGGAAAATGGTATATGTGGTAACAAACACATCTAGTGAGGAATAGTGGATAATGATGAAGAAATAGATTGTTATTTTTTAATAACAAAGGCTCCTCTAACAACTGTGTCAATCCCCCTGCCTATGAAATTCATCCCAATCACTATTGTTAGTTTTTAAAGTCTTGGAAATGCATTTTAAACATATAATGTTAGTTTGTAAAGTCATGGAGGCACATCTCAAATTATGTTGTTAGTTTTTGAAACAATGGACATGCACCCAGGAAGAGGAATAATAGTTGAAAAGGGTGCCTTTGTATATAGATATGCCAGACAGTAATAGTGAGATAATGAAGAAATAAAGAAAACATTTTGTAATAAAGTATTTTATGAATAAACGATCATTCTTGTTCCTTTTAGTTGATTTGTCTTTTTTGTTTTGAGTTAAAAGTTTTTTCCATCAGGTGGAGTATGGGCCCACCTCCCATCTTGGTGTAAAGGTTAGTTTAAGTGTAATGTACAAGTGTGCATAATTTATTATTTGGTGTATTGTCACTTTATTGAATTAATACTTTATTAATTTATTAATTAAATATATAATATTATTTTATTTATTTGTTTTCCTTAGGTAATCTTTATGTAGTTGCTAAAACTAATTTTATAGTTTATATTCATGAGTTAATTTTTGCAAATATGATTTTATTTACATGTTAATGTTCTCTTAGCTATGCAAGTGTGTTGATTTTAATCTACGCAAAGATATGAATTTTTATTGAGTACTATTCTATTTCTTACAAGTGCTTTAAATTATAAAAGTGTTCTTTAATTTATGCAAATGTATTTCAATTTCCCTTCATGCAAGTGCATAGTTTAAAAAACCTTAGGAGACCTTATACCAACACTAACTTCTCTCTAGTGCATATAGCCATCGAATGAATGCTGCCTCAAGTTGATAATTTTTAAAGTGAGAGCATTAATGACAGTTTTCATTGTTTATTTAGCCAAGCCTTATAATTTATTCATGAATCCACCTACAATTTAGTCAAGTATCCACCACCATGAGGGGCATGAATATCTTCATTCCGTGGTTTGTCTTCATTATCTTTCATGAGTATACAATTACCCAAAATGTTCTAAAAATAAAATTGAAAGAATATAGACATTATTTAAAAAAAATAAAAGCTTCCTTTTAAAGTTTTTTGGGACATGTGCATAGAGGTAAGGAAAGACGTGCTAGAAATGCTCGTATGGGTTCTTAAAGGTTTTTAAATTTGAAGTTGAAATTTTAAGCAACATCGTCATGGAGTCTTGATGGCTAGCACACAAGGCATAGGTACTTTACTCCAAGGAGGTCATAGGTTCCAATCTCTCTTAAAGTTTTTATTTCAACATTTAATATAAAAAAATTATGCCTACCAAGTATCATTTTTAATGCCTCCTTTTTAAGTTACATATTGAATAGTTGAAAAGTTGGCATTTGAAGGAAAACATAAAATTTTTGAAGAAAAATGTTAATGGATCAATTTTCATAGTGGACTATTTTGAAAGAAAGTTTATTTTTTTAAGAAGGACATGTGTTGTTGAAAAAATAACTTAGGGAGTTAAAAGGTGCATTCTATTTTTTGAGTGGGCAATTTTGCAAATGAAAAGAGAGAAAGTTGGCAAAAGAAAATTGATAGAATATAAAAAATTGATAATTTTTTCAAAAAAAATTTGCATCAAAAATAATTTTGTACACAAAAATAAAAACATGTGCTTTGCACAATTGTAACATTTTGTATAAATGATTCCTTTTGACTTGTATTTATATGAAATATTGTCATGTTAAGTTACGGTGTCTAAAGCCTAATATAGTTGCTATAATGACATCTAGACGTCGACCCTATAAATTGTTAGAGAGGAATAAGAACGTTTTTTTATGATATTTTGTTTCACTCCATTTTTATCCCACTCATTACTATTATTGGACATAAATCTTGAAATTAAGAAAATTCAAGTATATAGGGAAGTTATGCCCATGTATGAGGATTTTGTTGGCAAATATACTGATAAAACTCATAGGTAAATATTCCAAGATAAAAAATCTCATGTATAAAATCTCATCCACAAGTAACACAAGTATTGTTCAATAAGAAACTTCACTATTACATTCATAAATTAGAATTTCTCACATTACAAAACTCATTTGATTACATAGCATGGAGATTTATCTTCAATATATAACTTTACATTATAAGCTCTTGAATACTCCTGATTATTGTTGTCCTCAAACTCATGGGAGATGCAACCTTTCATATGTCTCTCATTATGACAAAGACTCTCATGATTACATAACCTCCTACGTCAGATCTTGACACATCTTATATGACTCTTCACTTCTACACTTGACACTTATCACTTATGACTCTTCATTGTTGCACACTTATACACTTGACACCTTGCACTCATAAGTCACACTTAATTAAATGACACATAAACACTCTTTACACTTTGACACATACTTTAGACACACACACTTCCTAATATAAATATTTACAATAGTACTCAATGGTAATTCATGGTACTCAATGGTACCAAATAATGTAATACCTTCAACAAATTTCTCTTTAAGGTGTCACTAATAGGAGGAATCCTTTCCAGTCCTACCTTTGTATTATATATCATGCTATTTCACATACCTTAAGGTCTCTCTTATGTACAACCATGTATATCAAGAGGTCTAGCTTCTTCCATGTATCAATAGATCTATACGAAGAGTGGGTATATCGAAAGGTTCAATATATAATATTGGTGGTATATAGAAAAGGGGACCATTTTGGGAGATATAAGAAACCTTCATCATTTATACATCAAAAAGATTTCACATAATATTAGTTTCTCAAGGGTTCAAATTTTGCACCATGGGAAACAAAAATTAGGACAATACTAATGCTAAAATAAATTTGGAATATAGTTATTAGTGATGGAATTCCACCCGAGGAGGTTGTAGCTAGATAAAAATATGTTGAAGGAGATGCAAGGGTACTTATGCTCATCATATTTGGAGTGGTTGATGAAATACAACCACATATTAGTGAGGCAAAAACATCAAAAGATGCATGGGACATACTTTGTACTATATTTGAAGGGAGAAATGAAGCCACAATCCTTCATCTATAATCTCAACTTTGTACTTTAAGGGTTCAAGACCATGAGAGTTTTGAAAAGTTTTTTCAAAGAATTGTTGACTTGAAGGTAAAGTTGAAAACCATAGGAGAAAAGGTGGATGACAAGATCTTAGTCTTAGTTGTACTTAGAGCTCTCCCTGAATCATTCAAAACATTGGTGACATCTCTCCAAGTATCAAATAGAAGGGTTTCATTTGAAGAATTGGTAAACATCCTTCAATAATATGAAGTAGAAAATTAGTTGAGATGAGTTGTCCAATAATGCTTTTATCTCCACAAAGAAATCACAAAAGGGTTCAAAGGACCCTTCCACTTTATTTTCAACACAAAAGCAACCTCAATGGAATGGGAATGTTGTCATATTTGTGAATAATATGTCACCAAGTTTTGTAAATACATTTTAATAACTCATGGGAATCAATTTCATAGACTTCCTAAAATGATATAACAATTTCAATAACAACATCAATAAGGGAAATCTTAACAAAGGTCACAATAATAAGGGTATATTGCTTGGGGTGAACCAGAACCAGATTATGAAGATTAATGTGAAATAACACATAAGGTCCTAATGGCCAAGGAAGTTTCAAAATCAAGAAAGAAAGGGGATAGTAAACAAGTCAAGAAAGGTGAAATTCAAAAGTGTGTGCCATCAAAATATAGTGAAGATGGAGAATTTTCAAAACTTAGATATTGTTTGCAATCAATACTCATAAAATTTGGTGAAGGATACATTGAAAATTGAGTAATAATCTCTACTGATGCAATGAGAAGAATGTGAATGACATTATTCACTATTGAAATCATTGAGGTGCAATGTAGAAAATAAATATAAATAATTGAAAAGTTAAAGGACAAGCCCATGAAGGCAAGTGTTAGTTATCTTCAAAGGATAGATTTCAGTTGTGATACTAGTGATTTGAGGCCCATAATGGTATATGGTTATTGTGATACATGTGATCTTGTCCAAAGGGAATATATAGCTCATGATACAAGTGATTTGAAGATTGTTGATGAAAGAAAATATTGTGTAGAAGATGGTTGTATTGGCTATGACAAATTCCATATTATTAGAGTTAAAAGCGATAGTGATATTTTAGACTATGTTAAAGGTCATTGTGATGATGATGTGTGGTAATTGAATATTGTTAGTTATAGTGATAGAAAATAATCATGAGGGTGTAATAATATTTATAGAAAATAATGTAATAAGAGGGCTGTTAGCGATTATTAGATTATTTGATATGATGTAATTATTAGGGAACGATTTATGATCTCACGTCATATGAGTTTGGATAGTCACATCTCCCATGAGAATGAGAGAAGATGAAAATACTAAGAAGAAGGTGAAACACCAAAAGTCTCTTGAAACTAAGAGACACCATAAAGCATAAATATGGATGATGTACATAGATTTTGGTTGGCAAAAATATTTGGAGAAATATGAAATATATTGTTGTGTTAAAATATTATTTGTTCTTCCAATTTTTAAAAATATTGTTTGCTTCTTGTTGTTTTTCAACATTAGGTAGTGCCTCTTGACCATGGATTGGAAGGAAAATGGGTTCAATTATTTAAGCAAATATTTATAGACTTGATTATAGAAGCATAAAAAGATGTTTTAACAACCTTATATAACCTTCCCTTTGTTAGAGTATATTACATTATTTGGTACATTAGGTTTAGTATTTACTTTATGCAATGTAATAAATGCACAAGCATGCATAATACTCAATAATGTAAATGTGCATATTTATCCATGTGTACATGTGTCATAGTCTAGGATGGATATATTATAAGTGTACAAAGGAGAGCCAAGAGTCATAGGATATGGAAGAGTCATAGTCATCCAAGAGTCATTGTAGAAAGGCTATTTACACATGCTATAGCCTTGAGTTATGTGACACATACTTGATACATTCTAAGCATTGTACTATTTTCGTGAGGTTCCACTAATGGCTAGTTATTGAGTTATTCCAGAAGTCTTTTATGCTATTTACATATTTCTTAGATTACCATTATATTAGTTATAACTTTGGTTGCATTTCTCTTGAAGTCTATAAATTCAAAAGCTAACACCCTTGATATACCCAATCCAACCTATATACCTCAACGACGTCCCTATATACTAAAGGTTCCTATATACTTGATTCCTCTCTATATACTTATTGGTATGTGAGAGAAAGTCGATATGTGGGTTGTCAATGATATATGGAAGCGACCACTTGGATACATGGTCAAAATGGTACATGTAGGGTAATAATATACCTCTTATGAATCCCACTAGCCTATTCCAATATCCTTACTAGGCATAAGTATGTGCAATACCTTATATGGGTCGCTATATACCCAATAAAACCTAGTAACTTATAAGACAACTACTCAAAGTATCATAAATACCCTTGGTAGGACTAGTCATTGGTTAAGTTTTTGTTATCTAGATTCAATGTGATCTAATCTAAACAAATAAGATTAAGTGTTGTTTTATTAAAGTTTGATAGAATTTAGTTTTATTAAGGATTAGTTTGGACAAAGAAGATATTGGGGCCTGTGGTGGTGTTCACACTAGGTTCACCAAAATATGAGAAGGGAAAAAGATGAAAGGTGTCATGAAGAGCCTTCTCATGACACTTTTTCGCTTTCTCATATTCTCACTTCAAGACTAGGGAAAGTTTGCGAGCTTAAAGTCTAGTTTTGTTGGATTAGTTCAAGAAATCATATGTTTCTCCTAAGAAATTTCTTTGCCTAAGATTAAATCTAATATAACCCTAATGCACATACAAGGCCTAAAGCTAAAATGACTTTTGCTTTTGATGAGAAAGAAAATAATAAATTTTCTATTAAGAGGCAAGGGTGCAAGAAGATACAACAAACAAAGCCTAAGATGCAACTATATGTAATTTTGATTAAATGCTAAAGCTTAAATATTAGATTGACCCTCTATGTGATTAAGGCTAACTAGTTCTTGAAGAACCAAAGCTTATACTGAGAGGGGGGGTGAACAGTATAGCGCCCACTTTTTACTTTCTTTCCAAACCAATATCAATTAGTGTCCTTAATTGTAATAACCAAATATAGCAGTGTGCATTAATGACATATATAGAAATAGTAAACAAGTGCACAAATCACCACACATAATTGAGACACAAGATTTAACGTGGTTCCTCCAATGTGGGGTACTCTACAAGATAATCTCCTTATAATATTTCACATAGAAATAAGGATCCTTATCCCAATACAAATGATTACTTTGATCTACTCAAATCTAGGCAATATACTGATCTACTCAGGTAGGCAATCCACTGATCTGCTCATCTAGGCAATCCTGATCTGCTTAGGTAGGCAATCCACTGATTTGCTCAGCAAGGAAATATTGATATGCTCAGGTAGGCAATCCATTGATCTGCTTCAACAAGCTCACCAAGAACTTGCCCAAATCTGCTCTAGCAAGCTCACCAAGAACTTGCCCAAAATTTGCTCTAGCAAGATCACCAAGAACTTGCTCAAAACTGCTTCACCAAGAACTTGCCCAAAATCTGCTCTAGCAAGCTCACTAAGAACTTGCCCAAAATCTGCTTCAACAAGCTCACCAAGAACTTGCCCAAAATTGCTCTAGCAAGCTCACTAAGAACTTGCCCAAAATCTGCTCAACAAGCTCACCAAGAATTTTCTCAAAATATGCTCAACAAGCTCACCAAGAACTTGCTCAAATATTCTCAACAAGCTCACTAAGAACTTGCTCAAAATATGCTTAACAAGCTCACCAAGAACTTGCTCAAATTTGCTCAACAAGATCACTAAGAACTTGCTCAAAATTTACTTAACAAGCTCACCAAGAACTTGCTCAAATATACTCAAAAAGCTCACTAAGAACTTGCTCAAAATATGCTCAACAAGATCACCAAGAACTTGCTCAAAAATTGCTCAACAAGCTCACCAAGAACTTGCTCAAAAACTGTCCCAAATATATCCACAAATCTGTCCCAAAAGCCTTCTTAAAGGCTCAACCAATCATGCTTAAGTAGCACTCAAATCTCATCCACAAATCTATGAAGGTAAGGCTCAATGATGAACTCAATAATGAAAGGCAATGCACTCTACAATGGATGACAACAATGATCCACAATGATCTCAACTCAACTCAAGTATTATAGAAGCATAAAGAGAATTGATAGAGACTCAATACGTTCTAATCTCAAAGCTCAATCTCATCTCAAATCAAAATTATAGAATAGTTTGTTTCATGGAACTTGAACAATCACATCACTCAATCACTTGACTAGGCTCAATCAACTCAACTCAACCAATCACCACAAGGGATAAATCTTTCTCACAAAACCCTAGTCCAAGCATGTATCAACCAACTCAAATGTTTCCAACAATGCTCAACCACAAATCTCACATAACAATGATACTCTTGTTCTTTTCTAACTCAAGTTCTTTGCATAACCAATGGGTTTCAACAACTATGCTTATAAAACATGGTTTAAACACAACTCTCAAACTAGAAAACCTTGAATCATTCAACCAACCAATTTCGAAAAGGGAACCACAATAAATCCTTTTCTCTCCAATGATATTTCAAAAATCAACCACCATAAACAAAGTCAATGGAGAGTATTGCTCATACCTTTTGATGCCTTATTGGTTGTCCACTAAATCTGCCACACTCAACAAATTTTTTTTTCAACTTTCAACAAGTGTTAGAGATCATGATTAATATCACAACAATAATATCCAAATAACACCTTATCACTCATACTCAATAAAATACAACATGTCCCCTCATGAAAGAATTAATCACCTTTTAAAAAGAACAAAACAACCTTCACTTTTGAACCCTTTTACAAAAATAGAAATATCTCTTTATGTACACTTTATTTCTCCCTCTAAGCAAGTTAATAAAATAGCCCTCGAAATAAGCTTTCCAACGATATATAATATGATATACTTTCAAAAGGAGAAACACCAAAAATATCTCTTTTTCTAAACATGCATCACAACCCTTATTCCTCCTAGGGTAACTTTAGAAAAATAAGATATATTAAAAAAATTATTAACTTGCCTCTGTCCTTGACGGTATTCAATCTCGTGACATCTCCTTGCTTAGCACTTTAACTACAGCCAGCTTGCCATTGGGTCACACGCCCTCACGTGTCCAAAGGTACACGAACAAAAACTTATATCATAATTTTTTTCACCCTTCGAAAAACTTAACAGTGCTTCAAGCGCTTCAACAAAGCAAATAACCACGATGGGACTCGATCACAGGACCTCCTATGTAATACACAACACACGAACCGCTAGGCCAAATATGCCTATGTGTTTTATTAAACTCCGCAAACGATTTTTCAATAGACCAAAGTCACACTTCTCTCTCTTTTTGTAATTCGTTCCCCAATCAAAGGCATTCAAAAAATAAGCGCTGGTCTAATGAAGTCTAAGCTTTTTTTGGCATATATATGCCTTTCCTCTTTCTTTAGACGTCGGCACTATAAATTAATATAGCCTTTCCTCCTTTCTTTAGTCGACGCTATAATTAATATATTTAATTTTAAAATTAAAATTAAATTTTAAATAATTTAAAATTTAAACTAAATATTTAAAATTAAATATCTCCATCATCGGGGCATATTTTTCGACAAAACGAAAATCCAACTTGGGTTTTAAGAAAAACCCATTTCAAATCTGCCATCCATAGTTTTAAATAAAACCTTTTATTTTGTCTGCCTTGGTTTTCACAAAAACCCTGTATATATCCATGCTCTCCAAAATATCATAAATGCTTATTTATGAAATGCTTTGGCCACCAAAAATCAATGTGATCCATGTGACATCAAACATAAAATAACTCAAATTTCCAACAATCTCCCCCTTTGTCATTTATGGCAACACCTCTAATGCAAAAACCACAATCACTACAAAAACTATCTCTGAGAATCAAAGCTGCTCCCCTTGACTCAATACTCTCTATGGAGGTTGCTCCCCCTAACTCAATGCTCTCTTTGGAGGCTGCTCCCCCTAACTCAATGCTCTCTCCCTTAATAAAATATCTCCCCCTTTGACATCAATGGCAAAAGGGACACCTATGGGGATAAAAGATATGACTCTTTCGCTTCGCCCCTTCACCACCTTCTCTTGAGGTGATTAATTTTGGGGTGGGAGTACTTTTACTCCCATTTTACATTGTTTCTTTCCTTTGTCAACTTCCTTCCATATTTTTCTGATATCCTTCTCTTGATGAATTACTTGATCTTCTTGTCTTGAACCTGTTTGACCTTATTTTCTTGAACCTGTTTGACCTTCTTGTCTTGAACCTGTTTGGAATTGAGTCCTACACCATTTTGCAATATGTCCAAAGTTATTGCAATTAAAACACTTGATATTGTAGCCTTTGGATAGTGCCCATATCCTGAATTCTTTCTTGCAATAATTTCCATATCCATTCCTTTCCTGAACCTTGTTTTGTGAAGTTTTGTTTTCATGATCGTTATGACCATGACTTTTGATTTGTGTATCTCTAAAACCAAAACCATGTTGCTCATTTTCTTTGCACTGAGAAGTCTATGACCAATCTTGTTGTATAAGAAGCAATGTCCCTGAAAACCATACCTTCTTCCTTTGAAGTTTCTTCTAGCAAAATCAAACTTCTTTGATCCATGGATCCTGTAGTGTATAGCCCTGTGTCCAAATCCATTACAAGAAAAATAATGTCCTTGAAAAGCCTTTTGTTCATGCCTTGGTTCCTCATACCTTTATTGACCATTATCCTTATGATCATTTTCAACTTGTGCATTGCATCCTTGAACCTTCTTTGTAGTATCTAAATCCTCTTAGTTTCTTCCTTGCTTTCCTCTTCAAGAATTTCTTTTCCTTTTGAACTTGATTCACCTATCTCAAAACAAGATCCAAACTGAATATTAGGAGCCATAGGAACTTTAGAATTTTCTTCATAAAACTTAGGTGCTTCCTTGCTTTCATCTATTAGAACTTCCTTTCCTTTTGAGTGTGATTCCCCAAACCTGAAATATGAGACCTTTGGTGCTTTGGGACATTCCTCTTATTTCTCTTCATTTGTGTCAAATAACAAATTGGCATCCATATTTATTGTCTCTGAAATACATGTTTCCTTCTTAGTGAAAATATCTTGACCTTTTGAGTCATGTGATGGATCACACTTCTCAAGTATGGAACATCTCAATTCTTTTAGATTCTCCTTAACCTCTTGTAGTTGCTTATGGATATCATTGAAGTCTTACTTTAGATCAACTAAGACATTTGTCTTTATTACAATGTTCTCTTGCTTAACTTCTTCTGTTTGGAGTGAATGTTCTTCTTCTACTTCTTTTATCCCATAGAAAAACCCTTCTTCATATTCACTGTCACTAAGATTAATATAATATTCTATAGCAAACAAAATTTCATGATTTCTTTTACCATGCCTGTTTTCTTGATGTGTCGTCTCATCTTCACTATCACTTAAACCATTGCAATATCCTGATCTGTGATCTCTTTGACCATATACAAAACACTGTTCTCTTTCACCTTCTATTCCTAGAAATAGATGTTCTTCCTTTTCATCATCTGGCTTGTCTCTATCATTGTGATTTGAGCTATCACTTGCTTCTACAATGTAGTAAGTTTTCTTTGTCTTACTAAAATTTTTCTTCTTCTCATACCTACCTTGCTTGTACTTGTCATCTTTGTCATGTTTATGCTTTCCATCTTCTTTTCTTCTATGACCCTGCTTTTCATCATCATTGTTTTCTTCATGTGGACACTTGTGTGCATAGTGACCAAAATCACCACACTTGTAGCATTTGACTTTATTCATATCCCTGTAATTTCTTAAGTCCTTTTTCTTTTTGATGAAGTTAGCTTCCTCATCATTATTTGAATCTCTATCTGTCTCTGGAACTTTCCTTTTATTTTTCTCTGAAGCCTTGAATGCAATCTCTTTTATTGGAACCTGATGCTTACTCACCCTCATATCATAAGCTATGAGATTTCCTTGTAGTTCTTCCATTGTTTCTTCTATTGCTGAAACCTTTGCATCATACTTCATGGGAAGTGATCTCAAAACATTTTGAGTAACTTCTGATTCTTTCATCTCAAATCCTAGGCCTCTCATGGTGTTAGTAATCTCATAAAATCAAAGTAAAAACTTTGAAATATCTTCAAAATCTTTCATTTTTAATTCCTCAAATATTTTTCTATGAGTTTGTAGTTTTTCCAACTTTACCTTGGAGTCCCCTTCATAAGTATTTCACAACTTGGTCCACATTTCATTAGCTGAATTACTTACCATGACCTTTGCAAAATTTGTTTCACGTAGCACACTCAAAATATAATTCATTGCCCTTGCATTGATCTCAACCAATTTCCTAATAGTCTTATCTGCCTCGGGATCACCTTCAACCTTATACTCTTTTTCAACCATCTGCCATACCTTATATCCTTGTAATATCAAGTAGTTCTTCATTCTCATGCTCCAAAAAGCATAATTGTTATCGTCAAAAAATGGAGCCTTATTTGTAGATAATCCATTTTGTGAAGCCATATGTGTTCTTGTAGAATATACCCTCAAGTTGTCAGCCTTTCCGAAGGAACTCGCTCTGATACCAATTGAAAAACACAAGCTTATACTAGGAGGGGGGTGAATGTGAAAACCGAACGCAGTCAAATCACAGAAAAACACAGGACCAATAAAAATATTCAACTTTATTAAACTTGAAGCAGTCCCTCTCACCTTATTACAAATGTATCAAATATTATATAGAGAAGGGAAGAGATGGTGGGTACGAATAGGTCGGAGGGATAAGGAAGGTAGTTGGAGAGATAGAAGGGAAATGGAGGGATAAGGGGAGGAAGGTGTGGAGAAATAAGGGGATGGAGATGATAAGGAGATTAGGGAACGTGGAGGAATAAGGAAGAAATAGTTGGAGGGCATATAGGAGATTAGGGGAGAAAAATAGGAGATAATATGCCAACAAAAACAAATCTGCCGACACATGATTTTAGGAGTTTTTTCACACTGGAGGCTAAAGAACTAGATTTTTCTAAGCCTCCTTTGTGATAACCCTATTCACACTGCAACATTCTCCCTCTTAACAAATCTTAACCTAGATACTTAGGAATTAGGGGTAATTCCAACATTCTCCCCCTTGATGTTGATGTGACTTTTTTTTTTTTAAAGTTTCATCAGCATCACAACATTGGAAGAAACTCAATCTTTTTCGTCTCCTCCAGTTTTGTAACAAGAAATCGGAATTTATAAAAAACTTGTGGTGGCACTCCTTCCACTCTTCATGTGGGATCTCTTTCATCTTTGTTGCTACTCTTTCCTGCAAGTAACCGAGTGCCCTCTTTTGATGAGCTACTCCCCCTTCATCAAAAGCTTCTTCAAAAAATGACATTCCCATTATGTCACATGTATTGGTTCTCACTAACCAATCCAACACATTTCTTTCATTATTCTTTCTATGATCTTCAAACCATATTTCATCTCCTAATACTCCTCCTGAGTATGTAATATGCATTGGAATTTCATTCATCTTTGATGTTGCTCCTCCATAACGCAAATGCTTGAGTGCCATCTTTTGTTGATTAGCTCTCCCTTCAGCAAAAGTCTCTCTTCTTGTGGTTTTCAACAACCACTCTCTTACATCTTGATCATGATGGTCTTTAAACCATACTTTCACATTTTGATCATCTTTTACATCTTCATCACTAAACAATACTCCACATGAGTATTTACAATTAATCATCTCACATAGATGATTATACCATACAACTCTTTCAGATATTTCTACACAAAATATCACAACAAATATGGCCATCCAATGACCAATTACATATGCAACATAAAGTTGCTCCTCACACAAATATTCTCTCAAAACAATGGCTTTACAATATTCCTTCTCCCAAGGAATTTTAAACATATCATTTGGATCCATGTGACCCAAGTTCTTCATTACTGTCTTCGCTCCAAGAAGACTCTTCATCAAAGTTGTCTCAATGAGACAATCACCTTTAAATAATGCCATTGGAAGACATTCTCCTTCCTTTTCATACTTGCTCACAAAAAACAAATCATTAATCATAAAAATATTACCTTCACTATGATTAGATTTGGTGCTTCCCATAAAGCTGCTTTGTGGCAATTCTCCTTCATTGTATGTTGCTTCAAGAGCAACCATCAACTCTTCACTAAGAGTTCTCCTCCTTTGTTCAAGCCATGTTGGTGTGTTGAAACACCATTCATCCAAACAATCATTCATTGTTGCTTTATCAAAACAAATCTTTTTCTGCAATGTAGTCACTCCAAGTGAGTGATCTTCAGCTATAATTGCCTCTTCAAGACAATTTTCGATCTCCTTTGATGATGCCTCCATTGCATCATGAAGTTCATCAATGACTATCTCCCTATTTTCTAGCTCCTCTTTGAGATAGTTTTCCTCATACAAAATAGTTTTCACTCCTGATGAGTGATCTTCAATCATGAGTGATGTTTCCTTGGCCATTACAACAAGAAAATCAGCAGTCACATTGTTATTTTCTTTTTTTATATTATGTGCTTTCTCACTTTTCTTCTCCCAAATGAGATAATATTTTGTGCTCTTTTCTTCACACAACATATTGTCATCTTTGAGATTCACAAAATCTCTCTTCACATAACCTTCTTGGACTGATGGACAAGAAGTATCTCTATTTGTCACTCCTGATGAGTGATCTTCACAATTGAGCATGAAACTTATAGTCTTCATCTCCTCTTCATCAACAATGTCATGGGAATCAACATCCCATACTTCTTGTGAATCAATCTCATCTTTATATTTATCATTTTCTTCCCCCTGTAGAGGAACAATTTTATCATCTCCTTCAAGGAGATTTTTAGTTGCTCTTTCAAGAGAGCACACAACCATTCCAAGTGAATGGTCTGCAAGCCAATGGTCTTTCTTGAACATTGCTTTTCCAGCATCATGCCAACAATTTGTGGTTAGATTTTCATTACTCTCCTCCATGAGAATTTTTGTCTCCACGCCATGTGAGTGGACTTCAGCTATGCAACACTCCATTATGCCATCTCTGTTTGTCTCCACGCCATGTGAGTGGACTTCAGCTATGCAACACTCCATTATGAGTGTTTCTCCATCATCTGCATCTTCATATTTATTTTGTGCCTCCTCGATGAAGCAATCTTCAATAAATAGCTGATTTGGTGTCTTCCTCATAAGACACTCTTCTGCACATGCCTCCTCCATGAGACATCTTTCAGCTTCCACCACCTCATCTAGGTGATCTTCAAGCAAGGAACACTTCAATGTGAGTGTTTCTCTTCCTTCTTCTTCAAATTCTGCTTCCACTTTTGAATGATCTTCACAACAAGATCTTTGAGCAAGTGTCTCATCATTGAGACATTCATCCTTTTTGCTATCAATGTGAATGATTTCAAAGCATTCCATTCCTGCAAACAATTCATTAGTACAATTTTTCTTTTCATCTTTTTCTCCTCCTAAAAGAAATAATTGACTATTACATTTTTCAATAACTGGAGGTGCTTCCCCCATGAAGCACAAATCTGGGAGAGCAATACTTGGAGATTCAATTTCCCCCTCAATCTCAACAATGCATTTGTCAAGGTATTCACAAACAACCTCTTCATCTGGATAACTTACAAAGCTTCTACAAGAAGCAAAACCTCTCGTGCCTCCTCTTCCTTTTGTAGCATAAATACCTCTTCTTCTCAAATTTTCCTCATAGACTTTATAAGCCGCTTCTTTCTGCAAAGAAACATCTTCAAAGAATAAGGACTGATCTCTCTTTTTCTCATCCTTTTGTCCATGAAGAGATTCTTCATCACTTTTCCTTCTATCCGTTGCAAATCCTCGTCTTCCTCCTCTGCCTTTTGAGGAATACACACTTCTTCTTTTATTTTCATCAAGAAGAAGTTCTCCATCATCTTCCTCCGTAAGGAAGAATTCATCATGCATGCCTTCTTCATAAGACATGTCTTCACATGCGTCTTCAAAAGCTCCTGCAAAAGGATCTAATTCAGAAACTTCTTCAAGGAAGCAAGGCTCCTCCTTGCTTAAACAATCTTCTTGATTGTCACACATGGATTTATGGGTGTCCTTATCAAACCCATATGTATCTTTCAACACTTGCCATGCCAGTGTAGCTGATCTACAATTGGCTACAAGAGGAAAAACATTCTTTTCCATTCCTCTTCTCAAATCCATAAGGGCTAAGCAATTTTGGTATTGCTGCTCTTTCTTCTCTCTTCTTTCATCTTCCTGAAGGTTGCTCCAATTTGAAGGTTCTTCATATCCTTCTTCTACAATGCTCCAAAGGTCTTTGGCCATCAATAAAGTTTTCATTCTTATGCTCCAATAAGCATAATCATCTCCATCGAATTTAGGCACAACCAAATCTTCATACATGGTTGCCATTCTGCAATCCACCATTCATCAAACTTCCACCAAGTTCTCAGCCACTCCTTTCCTAAATCGACGCAGCCTTTATGTCTTATTGGTACCAAACAGTAGCAAAACTCTCTTCTGTCTTTTTAATGCAATCAGTTCTATAAATCTCTTCACTGTATCTCACTGCCCAACTCTGTCAAAAAATAGCTTTTTCATCCTTTCCATGTCACAACACTGCCTCCTCTCTTCTTCTCTCTTCAGCGTATATGTCTCTCTTTAGCAAGATGCAACAACTTATTGTGAAACCAGTCTCACGTGGTTCTCACTTATTTGGGTAGTAGTGTGACTCACCAAACAATGGTACTCCTTGTCAGAATTACATTCAAACAATAGCAACAAATAGCAACCAACAAAATCAGAATCAACTCCAATGGTCTACAGAATCAGCAAGCTTCTGATAGTGCAAGCTATTTTTACAGTCAGCAGAGTTCCTCCCTCTGCATCATTCTTAGTTTTGGCATATTCATGTCTTAAAACATCTACTATTTTGTAACAGCCAATCACCAATTGGCAAACAAGTATTTGCAGCCATTTTTGCTACTTAAAAGCAAACTTTGATTTCACTGAAGTAAGCAATTACAAAGCAAAGTAATTCTCTTACTGATTGCTTGTTGTGAGACTCCCCAACACTGGTTCTAGCTCTAGCTCTGGCTCTGCTCTGGCTCCACTGGCTCTGGCTCCGCTGGCTCTGGCTCCACTTCAATATTGAACCCTTAAACGGGGTTCCAAGGGGCAGCGCCCCTGGCGTGCCACCCCCGTCACGAGACGGGGAGTCCAAAAAATTTTGGAGGTGCTAAACGGGTGCTCCGGAAGACTTCTCGTCACTTTCTGTCAAGCTCGAACCCGCGACCTCCTTGTCACTGCGCGGGCACCTTAGCCGCTGTGCCAAATAGGCCGACGGAAATAAACAAGGGCCACCGCCCTTTTATTTCTCGACGGCCGAAATTTTCTTAAAAAAAAAATTTCTTTCGTGCAGCGCTCGCGGGATTCGACCCGCGTACCTCCTGGAACTCGGCGGCTCGCGTTGCCGCTACACCACAACGGCTGGCTGAGTAAAGAAAGGGCTTCCGCCCTTGTATCTTCTTCGGCGGCGTTTTTTTTTTTTTTTTTTTTTAATTTTTATACTTCTGCCCGCGGGACTCGACCGCGAGACCTCCTCCACACAAGCGGCCGCCCTTAACCGCCACACCACGCGGTTGTTCTTGAAATGGAAAGGGCCTTGCTGCCCTTTATCCTTCCACGGCGGATAAAAAACAAAAAAAAATAAAAAATTTGTTTTTCTCCTCTCGGCGGGTTTCGACCCTAAGTCGGCTTACTGCCAGCGCCACGGACTGGCCACTGCGCCACGTCCCGTGGACGTGAGTTCAAAGGTTGCGGGGATTAATTAATCCACCGGCGCCTCGTTTTTTTTTAAAAAACAAAATTTTAATCCCACATTGAGTGGGCGGACGCGTCCGTGGGGTTTTTAAAGCCCCCGACGCACTTAACTAAGTGATTGCCTGCGGGCAATCACTTAACCCGCTCCTTTTGCCGCCTCTTCGACCAATTGGAGACTGCCACGTAACCCGCTAAGTTGACCAATCAGACCATGCCACGTGGCAGAATTTTACCCAGTAGTCTGCCTCGATTCTCGTGCTGCCACGTCAGCCAGCTAACTGCCACCTCGATCTACGTGCCACTTGTTGCTGCCACGTCAGCCAGCTAACTGCCACCTCGATCTACGTGCTGCTGCCACTTGTTGCCTCGGGAGTCGTGCCACTACCACTGTGCCTAAATCTGTGCCCGAGCCTGCTCGCGATCCGCCTCGGGATCCGAGCCCTGCTGTGACATGCGTCGGGAACCGTGCCCGACAGATGACGAAGTCTGGCTCTGATACCAGATGTGAAAACCGAACGCAGTCAAATCACAGAAAAACACAGGACCAATAAAAATATTCAACTTTATTAAACTTGAAGCAGTCCCTCTCACCTTATTACAAATGTATCAAATATTATATAGAGAAGGGAAGAGATGGTGGGTACGAATAGGTCGGAGGGATAAGGAAGGTAGTTGGAGAGATAGAAGGGAAATGGAGGGATAAGGGGAGGAAGGTGTGGAGAAATAAGGGGATGGAGATGATAAGGAGATTAGGGAACGTGGAGGAATAAGGAAGAAATAGTTGGAGGACATATAGGAGATTAGGGGAGATAAATAGGAGATAATATGCCAATAAAAACAAATCTGCCGACACATGATTTTAGGAGTTTTTTTCACACTGGAGGCTAAAGAACTAGATTTTTCTAAGCCTCCTTTGTGATAACCCTATTCACACTGCAACATTCTCCATCTTAACAAATCTTAACCTAGATACTTAGGAATTAGGGGTAATTCCAACAGTGAATAGTATAGTGTCCACTTTTTACTTTCTTCCAAAACCAATATCAATTAGTGTTCTTAATTGCAATAACAAAATATAGCAGTGTGCATTAATGACATAGATAGCAATAGTAAACAAGTGCACAAATCACCACACACAATTGAGACACAAGATTTAACATGGTTCCCCAATGTGGGGTACTCCACAAGATAATCTTATTATAATATTTCACATAGAAATAAGGATATTTATCCTAATACAAATGATTACTTTGATCTGATCAAAGCTAGGCAATACACTGATATGCTTAGGTAGGCAGTCCATTGATCTACTCAGGTAGGTAATCCAGTGATCTGCTCAACAAGGCAATCCTGATCTGCTCAGTTAGGCAATCCACTGATCTACTTAAGCAAGCTCACTAAGAACTTGCCCAAATTTGCTCTAGCAAGCTCACCAAGAACTTGCCCAAAATTTGCTCTAGCAAGCTCACCAAGAACTTGCTCAAAATATGCTTCAGCAAGCTCATCAAGAACTTACCCAAAATATGCTCTAGCAAGCTCACTAAGAACTTGCTCAAAATCTGCTTTAGCAAGCTCACCAAGAACTTGCCCAAAATTGCTCTAGCAAGCTCACTAAGAACTTGCCCAAAATTTGCTTAACAAGCTCACTAAGAACTTGCTCAAAATATGCTCAACAAGCTCACCAAGAACTTGCTCAAATCTGCTCAACAAGCTCACTAAGAACTTGCTCAAAATCTGCTTAACAAGCTCACCAAGAACTTGCTCAAATATGCTCAACAAGCTCACTAAGAACTTGCTCAAAATATGCTTAACAAGCTCACCAAGAACTTGCTCAAATCTGCTCAACAAGCTCATTAAGAACTTGCTCAAAATATGCTCAACAAGCTCACCAAGAACTTTCTAAAAAACTGCTCAACAAACTCACCAAGAACTTGCTCAAAAACTGTCCTAAATTTGTCCACAAATCTGTCCCAAAAGCCTTCTTAAAGGCTCAACCAATCATGCTCAAGTAGCACTCAAATCTCATCCACAAATCTATGAAGGCAAGGCTCAATAATGAACTCAATAATGAAAGGCAATGCACTCTACAATGGATGACAACAATGATCCACAATGATATCAACTCAAATCAATCTCAACTCAACTCAAGTCTTATAGAAGCATAAAGAGAATTGTTAGAGACTCAATATGTTCTAATCTCAAAGCTCAATCTCAACTCAAATCAGAATTATAGAATAGTTTGTTTTATGGAACTTGAACAATCACATCACTCAATCACTTGACTAGGCTTAATCAACTCAACTCAACCAATCACCACAAGGGACAACTCTTTCTCACAAAACCCTAGTCCAAGAATTTATCAATCAACTCAAATATTTCCAACAATGCTCAACCACAAATCTCACATAACAATGATACTCATGTTTTTTCTAACTCAAGTTCTTTGCATAACCAATGGGCTTCAACAACTATGCTTATAAAATATGGTTTAAACACAACTCTTAAACCAGAAAACATTGAATCATTCAACCAACCACTTTCGAAAAGGAAACCACAATCAATCATTTTCTCTCCAATGATATTTCAAAAATCAACCACCATAAACAAAGTCAATGGAGAGCATTGCTCATACCTTTTGATGCCTTATTGGTTGTCCACTAAATCTGCTACACTCAGCAAAATTCTTTTTCAACTTTCAACAAGGGTTAGAGATCATGATTAATATCACAACAATAATATCCAAATAACACCTTATCACTCATACTCAATAAAATACAACATGTCCCCTCATGAAAGAATTAATCACCTTTTAAAAAGAACAAAACAACCTTCACTTTTGAACCGTTTTACAAAAATAGAAATATCTCTTTACATACACTTTATTTCTCCCTCTAAGCAAGTTAATAAAATAGCCCTCGAAATAAGCTTTCCAACGATATATAATATGATATACTTTCAAAAGGAGAAACACCATAACTCTATCTTTTTCTAAACATGCATCACAACCCTTATTCCTCCTAGGGCAAATTTAGAAAAATAAAATATATTAAAAAAAAAATTATTAACTTGCCTCTGTCCCTGACGGGATTCGATCTCGTGACGTCTCCTTGCTTAGTTATTTAACCACAACCAGCCTACCATTGGGTCACACGCCCTCACGTGTCCAAAGGGACACAAACAAAAACTTATATCATAAACTTTTGCACCCTTCGAAAAACTTAACAGCGCTTCGAGCGCTTCAACAAAGCAAATAACCACGGCGGGACTTGATCACAGGACCTCCTGCATAACACACAGCGCACGAACCGCTAGGCCAAAGATGCCTATGCGTCTTATTAAACTCCACGAACGATTTTTCAATAGACCAAAGTCACACTTCTCTCTATTTTTGTAATTCGTTCCCCAATCGAAGGCATTCAAAAAATAATCGCTGGTCTAATGAAGTCTAAGGTTTTGTTGGCATATATATGTCTTTTCTCTTTCTTTAGACATCGGCACTATAAATTAATATAGCCTTTCCTCCTTTATTTAGTCGGCGCTATAATTAATATATTTAATTTTAAAATTAAAATTAAAATTTTAAATAATTTAAAATTTAAACTAAATATTTAAAATTAAATATCTCCATCATCGGGGCATATTTTTCGATGAAACGAAAAGCCAACCTGGGTTTTAAGAAAAACCCATTTCAAATATGCCATCCATGGTTTTAAATTTAACCTTTTATTTTGTGTGCCTTGGTTTTCACAAAAACCCTGTATATATCTATGCTCTCCAAAATATCATAAATGCTTATTTATGAAATGCTTTGGCCACCAAAAATCAACATGATCCATGTGACATCAGTGACAACATAAAATAACTCAAATTGCCAATAGTTCTTTCATTTCTTTTTATCTATTTTGATAGTAAACAGAAAACATTACCTAATTTATATAGAAAACAAATAAAAAAGTACTAACAAAGTCATGTAATAGAAGAACCTATTTTTTCCATAGAGATAGAAGCATTGTCAATCCATAGAAGTGTCACTGGAACTATCGCCTATTGATGGTGTTATCACTTAACCTACAAAAGAGAAAAAAAATATACAATCAAAGGTAGAGGGGCCTGTATGAGTTGGCAGAGGATGTTAGACTTCCTTGAGCAATAATCAGGTTCTTGTTCAAACAAATAAAGATGATAAAAATGATAGAATACAAGAAATAAATGTCAAGTGGTGAAAGTGTCACTGGGTCATGATAGTGCCATTGATATTTTTGCTTAGTGTTGACGCTTTTGCTCCATGTAAACTAGAGCGATAGTGTCTCCAACCTGCAATCTATCCGTGCTTTCAGTTCTAAGAGCAAAACAATGAGATTAAATGCAAGATGAGCTAAGATGATGATGACTATAATGAAAGGATTTGACTTGAGAGTACAAGGGTCTTATTTTTTTTTTTTGTATTTACATGGTGGAATCGGTAGCCGCCACGAATCCGGGCAGGCTGTCCAGCTTTTATGGCCTCCACGGTATTCTGTGTTGTCCGCCCGGAAGCCGCCACACAGATCTTCGCGCAGTCCGCCCCTATAACCACCATGCCACAATTATTTTAAACCTTTTACGTCGCTGAAAAGTACAAAGGTCTTATTAAACAACAAGAAAACCTATATTTACTTGCTTAAGATGAAGATTTAAATGACAAAAATAAAAGGCTAGCTATATGCAAATGGAAATGCAATATTTGTTCTAAGTGCAATAAAATAAAGCTTAAAACCACAAGTAAAAGGAAGAGCCACAAATAAATGAGGGGAAGAGCACAACCTAAGACACAAGGTTGTTTTTCCCTTAACGAATGCTTGTTGAAATCTTGCTAGCTTGCTTGTTGGTGGCACTTGAATGCTTGAGTTTAATGATTGTTCAAGAGCTTGAGAACTTGATTTCCTGGAGAAAGCTTAGAGACTTGATTTGAGACTCGCTTGGATGCTTGTAAGAACAAGAGCTTAAGTGCTTGTAAGGATAGCCTTCACAAGATTGTGGTAATGTTTTGGCACAACATTGCAATGCAAAATGTAAAATGCCTATGAATCTATAAAGATTTTGGTAATTTTGTTGTTCTAGAACTCTTTTTTGTCATTCCAAGTGCTAGTTTTAGAGGAAGCCATGGCTCCTTAGGGAAAGAATTGCATTGAAGATGACAATATTGGAGATGGTAAGAATTTGAAAGGGATCAAGAAGCCATTAATGGAAGAAGATTAAAAATGATACTTCTTGGATTTGGAATTCCTTGTAGGAGCCATAAATCAGATTATGGGTATTTGGTTTATTAATGGTGGATGGCTTGAAAGAGACAAAACAAAAAGTCAATTTTCTTGATTTTGGCACATGACAGTCAAAAGTGTTGGGAGGTGATAACACCAGTGGCACTTTTGTATTGACACTTTTGCCTTAGGATCGTTAGAGTTCAAAAATGGACAAGGAAGGTAAAAAGTGAAAAGTTTTACAAAAGCACTGCTAGGTTGCGATAGTTCCATCGACACTATCACTCATGCCCTGATGCTATTACTTTTGGAACAATAAATTCTCTAAATTTGTGCACAAGGAAGATTGATTCAATTTGGTTGATTCATATAGGGATTGACAAACTTGAAGATTAGCCCCATGCTCAAAATTGATTTTCTACAAGAATATACCATAATCCTCTGTTTTTTTTGTCTATAGGAAAAAGGGAAGCAAAGTGAAAAGATGGTACTCGATGAAATAATTTAAATCTTTAAATTGCTTTAATTTAATGTAAAATAGATTATAGGAGAAAGAAGTATACCGAGCATGCAATAGACATTTGGATACCTCATTTTTAAATAATTATATGATATTGACTATAATATAGCTTAATGTTTTAAGGTTGATTTGCATACCTTTTATTCTTGATCAATGTTTATTTGTATATTATTAACAATTCATAAGGCTTGAATATAAATACTATTTCTATATCTTTTATTTTGATGTTTAATTAAAACATCATGTTATATTTATTTACTAAGTTTTTAATAAAATAATATTATCTATATTTATTATTTTTTTATTAAATATTCTTTATTATTGTACTTATGTTCTTGATTAAGATAAAGCGCTTCAAACGAGGTAATAATTCGAATAAAAATACATAAAAACATTTATTTTATTATTATATTTAAAAAACAATTTTAAAAATTTGAATGACCATTGACAATAAAAATTATTTTAAATCAATATTTTTTAATAAAAAACTTAAATAAAAATAAATTATTTTTTAAAAACATATAATAAATAAATAAGATTGATATTTAAAACATGAGTGTTTTATAATTATTTAAATTAACATATTATATGGTCCATCAATTTCTGTTCAATTACTCTAATTATAATACAAATTATTTATAATAATTTTAAAACATTTTTCTTTTCTAAAAAATTATATTAAATTTTATTTATACATTTTAAATTACATTTAATACATATTTATAATAATTTTAGATTAAAACTTAAAAAATTAAACCCCTATAAACCTAGCTTTTTCTTTTTAACCAATGATTGCTAGTACTCTAAAGTCTTCCTGTCTCTATGGAACCAGAAGCCCAAATATTTGACTTACACTTACCTTTTAGGCCAAGGCCGAAATGTTTGTTTGATTATCTATCTAGTTCTTTCTATCTAGGTCTAAGCAGGTTTGTTCCTATTTGTTGCTTTCCACATAACGTTAAGTGGGTTTCTTCTTTTGTACCGTTATAAAAAGTCTATATATATCGTACTCTCAATGAATCTGTTTTAGGAAGTATTACGGGTATATATATATATATAGAGGAAGAATTACTTAAAAAAACGCTCATAAAAAAAATATAGGTTTAAAAACTATAAACATAAAGTATTTAATCATAAATATTATTTTATATTAATTTACTATTTAAAGAAAACTATTTTATTTTGATATTATATTTTTTTTGAAAAGGTTAAAAAAAATATTGATAAAACAAGAATCAATTTATTTAGTAAACCTTAAAATATGAATAAAACTCAGATTAACATTTCTAAAAATTGAGTACCATTTAAAAAGCAGAAATTTTTATCCTTTTAACCTAGTCTCATTTTTGCTTTACGTTAATTTAAGTAACCTGTCAGGCTTGACAGTCCTACAAACACCACTAATGCTATCTCACAAAAGGGTCAGAGTGTTGCAAGAGGAGAGGCGACAAAAAACCCAACAAATAATTGTTCATCCTTCATTGATCCACAAGGCTCAGTGGACTCTGGACCTATCCTCATCCTTACCTAAGTCTTTGTTGGCCAAACTAAGAACCATTTGGTTCACCTCCAACCATTCAAAAGTGTCTCTATCCTTATTAGAATTCAGCATGTATCCAATGCATCCAACTGGACTTTCACTACCATGTTTAGTCAAAAAGTCAGTCATTGCATTATTTTGTCTGTCAACATAGACCGGATGACATCCTCGAACTGCTACCAAATGGACTTAATTTGGCTCACAATGTTTCTTATCCTCCAAGCCTTTGGTCTAAAATTTTTAATAACATCCAGAAGCCCCACCATAATTTGTGAGTTAGACTCAACTATGATCTTTCTAACTCCATTCTCCCAAAGCATTGAGAGAACCTTATCTGATAGCGAGTCCTTCAGCTTCATTGTTAGTAGCCCTCCCAAGATCCTCTAGCTCCCAATGGAGGATCTTCTCCTTGAAATCTCTTCAGAGAAAACCAATGCCTGCAACCCTCAAGTTATCCTTAGTTGCACCATCAGAATTAATCTTTTCCCAACACGGGGGAGGGGACTGCCATGGTCCCAACTTCTGTGGCTTGGGAGTCCCCTTATTCTCCCGAATTTTCTTATCCCTAAGGTGAGCTCTGATAGTTTCAAAAACCTTGGTAACAATTTTATGCCAAACCAACTCCATTGGACTAAACTCCTCTCTAAAATTTTTGGAATTTCTTTCCAACCAAATGTGCCACCAGATGAAACTCGGGCCTAGGGACCAACCTAGCTGAATGGAGGTATTCTTGATTTTTCTTCGTTTCCAAATCTCCCAGATATTAGAAAGAGTCACCTGAAAGTTTAGGTGAATCTTAAAGAGGTCTAACCACCTTTTCCACAACTCTCTTGTAAATGCACATTGAAAAAATAGATGATCAAGTGCTCCTCCTGGGAGTTACACATGATGTAGTTGAAAGGGCCATAAAAACCTCTCTTCATAAGGTTATCATAGGTGAGACAACTAACATGCATCACTTCCCAAGCAAAAAAAATTATTTTAGGCCAGTGCTTAGCCACCCAAACTCTATTCCATAGGGAATCCTCTAGGATCAACGGAGGAGGGAGCAAAGCATTATAATCATCACGAACAATGGACACCTAGAGTACCAAGGCCTTAGGCAATCCTATCCTCTTCCTCTTTCCTTGTAAGACACCTTTGCTTGAGGATCTTATCAATAAGAAGCTTTTGATGAAGAGGGATAGGAATAGGCCATTCTTCTAACCTCTTCCACTAAAAAAAAAAAAAAATCTCCAATTTGCTTGGAAGTAATGTATGAAGCCATCTTTATCCATCCTCTACCTTTAGGCTTTGTTGCAAGGGTTGCAACTCTGGAAACTCATAGATTAAGGGGGGATGTTGGTCCCAAGAATCACTCCAAAAGTTAGCTTTGTCTCCTGTACCTACTTTCCAAAAAAGGCTAGATTTAACCAGTTGTTGACTAGCTTTTAAGATCTTGCAAATTACGGAGCCAAGGCTCCTTAGAGGAATGTACCAGCTTCTTGATGGGGGATATAACCCAAATACTTACTAGTGATGACTCTACTAAAAAAAAGCCTCCTTGTTGAAGATCCATCTTCAATAAAGCTTCTTAGTAAGAGCTTTGATTGTTTAAAACTATTTTACGAAAACGAAGACCCTCTTAAACTTTAGGCTGACATATTTTATCTCAACTAACAAGAACCTGCTTCTTATCCATCCTTAAATCATCCCAGCAAAATTTTCTCGTAAACAAGTCAACTCTTTAAAAACTCTCGTAAAAACAACTAAAATGAAAAATTTATAAACAAACATAACTTAAATTACCGATATTATATTTTGTATTTAAATTTAATTATTATTATTTTAATTTTTTAAAATATCTTCTATTATTCTTCGTAACTACTTTCCGTGTAAATTTAAGGTAAACCATTAATCTTTGCTTAAATTAAACGAAACTTATACTGTTGTTACTACAAACATCTATAACCTCTACCACTTTACTCGAGTAACTGACCTCCCACTACCACTTTGCTTTTTTCGGTAACCTCTGCAGCTTGAGCCTTCCGATTTTCGGATGCACCTCTCTCACAAATTTTCATTTCTACTTTTTTTTTCGTATGCACCTCTCTCACAAATTTTCATATCTACTTACATAAGCCTTTGAATTACAAAATTTAATACACAGTTCTATCCACTCTTCATACTTTTAATTTTTTTTTTGCTGAGAACTAATTAACTCCTCTTATTCTCAAACTCACTCACAATTAAAAGTGTTAAAACAAACAAGATCAAGACCATTCGAAGGGGCAAAAATCCTAGACCTACCCTGCCAAATAAAAATTGTATGTAGTGTTCTTGTTTGGTAGGTGGTCGATGTTTCATATAGGTTACTTCAGTTTATATTATTATATTGGAATGGTATGGTTGGTGATGTTGTGGTAGGTGGTTGGTGTTTCATTTCAATTACTTCAGTTTGTATATTTGGATGGTTGGTGTTTCATTCGGGTAGATGGTTGGTATTCCCTAATGGTTGGTGTTTCAGGCCGGTAAGTGGTTAATGTTTCATCTTGATTACATGGTTGGTATACGCGAATGGTTGATGTTTCAGGCCGGGTAATGTTTCATCTTGATTACATGGTTGGTATATCCGAATGGTTGGTATTTCAGGCCGGTAGGTGGTTAATGTTTCATCTTGATTACCTCAGTTTGTATTGCAAAAGAAAACCTCTGTTACGATACCCACGAGGAGTGTGATTCCAGTTGTGCAATATATTTCATTTTGGTTACCTCAGTTTCAATCTTAAAAAAGGAGACCCCTGACCTCTATTACTATACTCTTGAAAAGAGTGATTCTAATTATAGAAAGCATTGTTACTATACCCTTGAAGAATGTGGTTCCAATTATGTAATGTATTTCATCTTAATTACCTCAATTTCAATTTTAAAAAGGAGAGTTACCTCAGTTTCAATCTTAAAAAGGAGACCCCTCACTTCTGTTACTATAAAGAATGGTCCCCAATTATATAATGCATTTCACCTTAGTTATCTCAGTTTATCAAACAAGGAGACGGAATCCATGGAATTTTAAGTCTCAATCTTAATCAAACAAGGAGACGGAATCCATGCTTCAGACTGACTTCCTGATGGACATCAAAACTTTCGCCTTGTCATCATGTTTGTGTCATTGCATTTTGACACTTCGATCCACCAAACGAACCGTAATCCCAACGACTCTCACGTGCTCCCCGCAGACGTGCTATGAGTTAGAGAAAATGCCGAAATAAGCGTACCTGTGACGTAACGGCGTTAAAAAATACAGCGAAGAGGCGTGGACCTCACGTCAGAAATTGCAGGCCCTTTCTTTTGCAGAACGTTTAAATATATACAAGTCGAAGACTATTGCATTGCTTTCATGGATTCTCTTCAGATTCTGTCAAGCAAGAGCAAAAATGGGTGGCGGCAGCAGCAGCGGTAACGGCAGCCATGAGCACAGCAACAAGTCCAAGGGCGTGTCCTGTAACTGGCACATTCTCTGGACGTGCTTGCTCCTCGTCTCTGTTCTCCTCTACGCGCCGTCCCTGTTCTGGTCCAGCAACCTCCGCTTCTTCGAGCCCTGCGCCGCCCCAGCCGACATCAGGTCGCCGGTTCGAGTCTCCTTCCGGGGCGACCTCCGCGCCCTGGACATCTCCTGGAACGCCCTCGCCTTCTCCCGCGACGACTCGAACCCGCGACCGCCTCCTCTCAAGATCGCGCTTTTCGTGAAAAAATGGCCGACGCGCGACTCCGCCGGCGGGCTCGAGCGCCACGCGCGGACGCTCCACCGCGAGCTCGCCCGGCGCGGCCACACCGTCCATGTCTTCACTGCCGCGTCGCGGGATCGAGTACCGCCGGATGAAATCGACAAAAAAATCTCCTGCATTGCCACTTCACGAACCCTACTCCATCAGGAAACCTCGACGCCCGCGAGGCCTGGTCTCAGTTCCTCCAGATCAACCAAACCCTAGGCAAAGGCACGGGAGCTCCCCAAACGCTACTAGACTCCTCCGAGGGTGCGGGAGAAGGGTTAGGGTTTGATATCGTTCACACGGAGTCCGTGGCGCTGACGCACGGCCGCGCGAGGGGGCTCCCGAACGTGTTGGTCTCCTGGCACGGCATCGCCTACGAAACAATACATTCCGACATCGTCCAGGACCTGATCCGGCCCCCGGGCGAGCCTCGGCCACTGGACCTTCACCGCGCCATAACTGACCGAATCCAGCGCGTGATCGACGAAGTGAAATTCTTCCCCTCGTATGCTCACCACGTCGCCACCAGCGACTCCGTCGGCGAGGTCCTGCGCAGGGTCTATATGATCCCGCCGGAAAATGTGCACATTATCGTCAACGGCGTGGACGAGCAAAATTTTCGGCCGAACAAGGCGGCCGGGGAATCCTTCCGGTTAAAGTACGGCATCCCGCCCGGAGCGCGACTCGTGATGGGCATGGCGGGGCGCCTGGTCAAGGACAAGGGCCACCCACTTGTGTTTTCCGTCCTGGAAACCCTAATTCGAAACCCTAGGGTTTCGTCTTCCGTGTTTGTTTTGATCGCCGGCGACGGGCCCTGGGCTTCCCGGTATAAAAAATTAGGCCCGAATGTGAAGGTCCTGGGCCCGCTGGGGGCGGCTCGGTTGTGGGAGTTTTACAACGCGTTAGACGTGTTTGTGAACCCGACGTTGCGAGCGCAGGGACTCGACCACACGACCATCGAAGCCATGCTGTGCGGGAAGGCTGTCATGGCCTCACATTTTGCCAGTGTCGTGAAGAGCTTGGTCGTGAGCGAGGATTACGGGTACACTTTTAGCCCCACGTTCGAGTCCCTGCTTGCGGCGATTGAGAGGGTTATCCGGGACGGGCGGGAGGTTTTGGAGGAGAAAGGTAGGAAATGCAGGGGGCGGGCCGAGGTTTTGTTCACGGCGGAGAAGATGGGGGCGGCGTACGAGAGGCTGTTTCTGTGCGTTGCCAGGGGGAATCGAACCGGGGTGGATTACTGCAAGTACCCGATTCCAGGGGAGGAGTAAAATTTTGTGGCAAATTTGGATCCACCCAGACAAGAACAAAAAACGAAAGGCAACTTTCGATCAATTGAGAGAGGAAAACGAAATGAAGAAGCTCAGATCAGAATTTTGTAAGATGTGTGGATCGATTGTTAGCGCAGAAAGTTGGATTGTTTCAGGGTTAGGGTTGGGGTTGGAATTTTGGAAGGGATTTGTTCTATGTATTTTGAAGTTCAAAATAATATACATATGTTCTATGGAGAAAATTCTCTGAAAATGCTTAGTGTGGGGTGACGTGGAAAGATCAGCTGGAGTTATTGATGGGCACTGAAGTGCAGTTGCGGCCAGACAATGCACAGCTCAGTAGCGCATTTGCTTTCGTTTAACCTTTTGTAGATTTAAGTATATGAAAATATTATATATTTTAAAATGCAATAAGATGACTCATCTATTATATGGTTGAAACATATTACATCGTTTGATTCAAAACTAAGAATTTTGAGTTTTGAGTGAAGGAAGATCAAGAAAGAAAGTGTAATATAGAAATAAGGAGTATAACAAATCATATATACGCTCTTATGGAAAGTGAAATTTAGTGGTTGAAGGAAGGAGTAAAAAAAAACTCTACTTTATTTTATAAATCTTTTTCAAGTTTTAAACTTTCTGCTTTCCTTGAAAACTAATAAAAACAATTCAGTTTATTCTTGGGATGAGATAGAAAAAATTTACCACTATGTTAAGGAGTTTTTTTCTATGGTCCTCCTAGATCCTAGGTCTCAAGAGGAAGTTCTATAGGGAATCCTTCCAATTAAATGAGGTATTGATAACACCAGTTTTTATTATTGAAATAAAAGAAGTGGATTTCAAAATGAGAAAAGGAAATTTTTTTAGACTAGATGACTTTCCCATAGAGTTCTTCCAAGAATTTTGGGACATGCTCAAGGATGATCTACTTGCGGTGGTAGAGGAAGCGTAGGTGGTAAAGTCAATTTTGAAAGAAATCAACAAAACCTACATTGCACTCATACCTAAGTCCCAAGAGGTAGATCATATTTTTGGCTTTAGATCGATAGCCTTGTGTAATGTTCTCCTCAAAATCATTATGACGGTGATAGCTTAAAGGTTGAAACCCTTCCTTCCTACAATAATCTCGCCAAAGCAAGGAGGATTTGTGGGAAGGAGAAATTTCAGATGAAATAGTGCTTGTTGAGGAGGTACTCCCCAACCATGTTTATTTATTTGGACCTCTCCAAGGCTTATGACAGGGTGGATTGACATTTTCTCTTTGATGTAAATCTGACGACAAGAGGTCAAAACAAAAAAACCTCCAATAACATAAAAACTGTGATAAATAGAAATAAAGCAGTAAAACCCTTCATTTACATTAAAAACTATGATAAATAGAAATAACTGGTAAAACCCTCATTCACATAAAAACTGTGATAAATAGAAATAACTGGTAAAACCCCATTCTCATAAAAATTGCAATACATGAAAATAAATTGATAAATGCATTAGTTTCTCATTCTTGGATTCATCACCTTTTACAATGCAATACCAAAAGAATATATATCCCGAAAGAAACTCTAAAACAAAACCCTAAAACTTAAAGCCCTCAAGAATAGAAAAGAAAAATACTATTTTTGGCAAAATATTTTTTTGTCAAAAATTGTTATTTTTAGTAATTACTATTTTTGGCAAATTATTTTTCGTTAAAATTTGAATTTTAATTAAAACTATTTTTGGCAAATTATTTTTTCGTCAAAAATTGTTATTTTTAGTAATTACTATTTTTGGCAAATTATTTTTTCCTCAAAATTTGTCATTTTTGTAATAAAAAATTATTTTAAAACTTCTAAAAAAACACCCTCTAAAAGATAGGCTTCTGCATCATTCTCCTATGGTTGAAAAGAACTTTGCTCCTGCGAGTTTCTTTGATCAAACTCTTGTAACTTTTTGCTATCAATTTGTTTCCCAACCGTTCGAATCTTAGATTATATCAATATGATGTTGAATATCTTTTTCGGGGGTAATCCATCAAGTAACTCCTCTGGTATGACATCTGCATACTCTTTTAGCAACTCCGCTGCTGCGGGTGGTATAACAACATCCACAGTATCCACCTTTTGTGTTGTCAACGCAACAAAAACCAGTTTCATTCATCCCTGCGACAAATTCCTTAGTTGTTAATAGGTTTTTTCTTTGCCCTTCTTCCTTATGTGGTAACAAGACCACTTTTACTCCATCCTTCCAGGATGTGTAAGTATTCCTTCTCCCACAGTTCATCCCTTTATGTCATAGCCTTCCCAATTTCGTCCTCCACCATAGCCTCTTCCTCTTTGAAATCCTTCACCTCTCTCATGGTTACTATGACCTTGCCCTGACTCTTCTTGTTTTCCTATATTAGAATATTCTCCCTTTGAGGGATTAAATCCTCCACGACCACTAGTTGGAGGTGATGATGGTTCGTTCCTCACTCCTCTTCTAAAATTACTCCGCTTATGTTTCTCTTCCACTTTTAATGCAAACTGATATGCATCTTCTACACTATGGATCCGAAGCATACTCAACTCATCTTGTATGGCATAACTTAATCCATTCACATACCTTGTAGCCTTATGTTCTTCTGACTCTTGAAGCTCCACTCGAATTGATAACTTGTAGAATTCGTTGGTGTAGTCCTCGATGCTTTGATCCTTTTGCCTGTGGTTTTGTAATCTACGAAACAATGTTTGAGCAGGCAAAAATTTATCCTGTTTTTTTTTTTCATCTTTTGCCAAACCTTAATCTTTTCCTTTCCTTTCCTTTGTCTCTCCTTCTGTAGATGATCTCACCAAATCAACGCATGCCCTTTCAACTTTGTACATGTAAGCTTTACTTTCCTTTCATCTGAAAGGTCTCTCCACTCAAATAACTTCTCCATGTTATTCAACCAATCTATCAACTCTTTTGGTTTCAACCCTGCTGCATACTCAAGGACATCAACCTTGAGCCCATCTCTATTTCCTTACGAAAATGGTAAAAAGATCTACACCTATGCAATGAAATAAAGAACAAACTAGATAGCAAACTATGTAACCATAATCACAAAACAAGATATGGGATAATGGTGCCCTTTCTATTAATATCAAAATTTTCCTTCAAATAGGGTTATAATGGGATCCCTCCAAGGGATTTGCTACCAATTTGATACAAATATTTACAATAAGAAAAGGTAATCCAGGTGTATCTCGCAGGATTTTTCTTACATCTCACAAATTGATTATTGATAGGTTTTTGAGACTGTCGTGATGTAGGATGATGAGTTTTGAATCTTAATGTGTTGTTCCCTTGTAAAGACTTGTAATCTGCACACAAGAAAATCTAAAGAGCATCAAAAGCATATGAAGAGCCTTTCAAGATAAGGCTCATAATAATGACAAAGAAAGCGATAAAGAAACTGAAATACGACAAATACATGCATGAAAATGAAATCTAGCTATGCTAAACAATAATTAAAATGTTGTTAAATCTAATAAAATAAAGAAAACAAGAAATGGATCTCATCCTAGGAGGTCGCCTCTATGCGGGACAATCTTGCTTGTTGGTCGTCTCTTAGAGGGATGGTCGTACCTGTGTGTCGTCTCTAAGAGAGACGACAACTAAACAAGTAATTTCCTTGTGGTCGATGCGAGATGATGTCGGGTTTGATCCGTGGATTAATTGATGTTCTTGGTGCGCTCGTGAGGAACGACTTAAGGGCGGAATATGACATCGAAGCAAGGATTTTAGATGATACAAGAAGCACAAATTCGATCTTCAACATTTGAGATGGTCCATTAGCATTCTTGGAAGCTCCATGGTTGAATTTCGGCATCACTTCGTTGCTTTGAGAGCAAAAGATATTTGGTTCTTCAATCCAGCAACACTTCGTTGCATGAAAAATTCAAGATTTTTAATGAGGGCTAGGTGCCATTATATAGACTTCCCAATGGGAGTCCAAGCTTGCAAGGGAATCCAAGAAGCGGTTAGGATCAAGAATATTAACTGTCCATTCTTGAAAACCATTGCACAATTGCCTCCGTTATACCGTTATGTCCAGCTGGCATGTGTAACTATTTGAACTGTGGCAAGGGAACTTACTTATGGTGCGATCGTCTTGGGGTGAGACGGTCGTGACTGCAGGTCATCTTAGGGTGAGACGATTGTAATTGGGAGTCGTCTTGGGGTAAGACAGTTGTGGTTGGGGGTCGTCTCAAGGTAAGATGATCACGAGTGCAAAGGAAAATTCCTCCTTGTTTGAGTGGTGAAAACCACTATTAAGCCCTAGGGTTGCCCAAGGTGGGTCATATGGCCTTAAAATATTCCATATAAGTAGTCTCCTCAACATAACATGTTTTAGGTGTCTACACCTTCTAAGGCCCTAATTAGCCTTTCCTCGAAATGATGCTCCGCTAGTTCTTCCTCCACATGAAACTTTGATATGTTGTCTTCTCCCATAGTCTCATTATGAGAATCTAGATCTACAAAATCCATTGGATGTCTTTCCCTCATTCAGGCCATCATTCTAGTCAACTGAGCAACTTGTGTCTGCAACTCTTGCACATCCTTGTTAAGTTGGGCATAACCTCCTCTTCCTCTCCTCATGCTAATTTGATATGTGTTATTCCAAACAGAAAACAAGAATAGCAAAATAATTGTAATCAACAAAATTACCTTCTATTCCCCAACAAGATCCAACTTGCTCTGATACCAAATGATGTAAATCCAACTGCAAGAGGTCAGAACAAAAACCTCTAATCACATAAAAACTATGATAAATAGAAATAAAGCGGTAAAACCCTCCATTCACATAAAAACTATGATAAATAGAAATAACCGATAAAACCCTCCATTCACATAAAAACTGTGATAAATAGAAATAACCGATAAAACCCCCATTCTCATAAAAACTGCAATACATGGAAATAAACTGATAAATGTTTTATTTTCTCATTCTTGGATTCACCTCCTTTTACAATGCAATACCAAGGGAATATATATCCCCAAAGAAACCCTAAAACAAAACCCTAAAGCTTAAATCCCTAAAGATTAAAAAAATACTATTTTTGGCAAATTATTTTTTTGTTAAAAATTGTCATTTTTAATAATTACTATTTTTGGCAAATTATTTTTGTCAAAAATTGTCATTTTTAGTAATTGTTATATTCGACAAATTATTTTTCATCAAAAATTTCTATTTTTAGTAATTACTATTTTCGGCAAATTATTTTTCATCAAAAATTGTCATTTTTGTAATAAAAAACTATTTAAAAACTTCTAATTAAAACACCCTCTAAAAGATAGGCTCCTGCATCATCTCTTATAGGTATTGAGGAAGTTTGGCTTCTCCCAAGATTGGGTGGAGTGGATTAGAGGTACTATTTCCTCAATATCTTATGTTGTGTTGATAAACGGTAGTCCATGTCCTTTTTTATTGCTTCCAAGGGATTGTGCCAGGGGATCCTCTTCCCCCTATATGTTCATCATTTTGGCAGTGTCTAGGTCATCTCATATTTAAAGAAAGGAATAACATATCCATTCAAGGAATAAGATGTGCATCAACAACCCCTCTCTCATTTATAGTTTGTAGATGACTCGACCTTAATGGGTTGTGCTACTACATCGAAAGCATCCAGATTCAAAAGAATTCTAAACCTCTTTTCAATAGCCACAGGACAACTTATTAATGAGAAAAAGTCTAAGATCATATTCTTTCATTGTATTGCTAGAGTGGAGACCATGATTCTAAGTATCTTGAATTTCAAGTGATCATCTCTTCCAATCTCTTATTTAGGAGTTCCATTAAAGGTGACCAAACAAAAAAATGAGGAATATGGTATCTTGAATTTCAAGCAATTATCTCTTCTAATCTCTTATTTAGGAGTTCCATTAAAGGTGGCAAAACAAAAAAAGGTGGTATGAGGGTGGGTGATAGAGAAGATTCAGAGTAGGTTGAATTATTGGATCAATCAATAGCTTTCTCTTGCAAGCAGATTTACTTTGGTCAAATATGTTTTACAATCTATTCCCATCTATGTTTCCTCGGTCCTAAGTATTCCTAAGGATGTGTTGAGAAAGTTGGACAATATTAATCAGAGGTTCTTATGGAGTGGAGCAGAAGTAGAGCATAGGTGGGTCCTAGTGAAGTGGGATCAACTTTATCTTCCAAAAAAAGAGGAAGGCTTGGGCCTTCGGTCAACAATAAAAAATAACTTAGCTTTGGCAGCAAAATTATATTTACGGTTACTTATTTCCCTTAATGAGTTATGGGCATAGATCGTGAGAGCCAAGTATGTAGAAAATCAAGCTTAAGAAGACTTTACTAGATATCATCTTCCTCGATGAGGATCTTCAGTTCTTGAGGTACTAAGGATAGGGGAGACAATTATCAAACCGCAATTGTTTTGGATAGTGGGGAATGGCCACCAAGCAAATTTGTGGACATACACTTGTGATGGTGTGCCTCTATTGACTCAACAATTTATAGAATGATAAGACATCATGGAACGACTCCATAGTCGAGGATGGATAAAGATATGACACTATTAGAGATAATGTGGGGAAATGAACTCAAAGGATAGAGTCTAGATTCTAGTAAGGTACAGGCCAATGCTGGCAAAAAATGCCATCAAGGACATTCATTAGGTTCTTAGAAGTCGGTTGCTATTTTTGTTGAAAGCCACATACAGGCTGGGATGGGGATCACATTTTAATGGTGTGTATGTTGTATCTCTAAGATACTCATCCCCCACTCACCATGGGGGAAATCCACTTAGGGATGTCTTTAATCAGTTGTGGCAACTTTTGATATGGCCTAAAGTGAGACTGTTTATCTAGCTTGTACTTTGCAAGAGGGTTCTTATAGGGAACAAGTTGATGAAATATGTTTTTTTTTATTTATTCAGATGCGACCTCTGTTGTGTAGAGAACAAGATTTGGGACCACATTTTTTCTTGTGTCCCCTAGCTATTCAATTATGGAAATGGTTGGCAACCTTTTTAGATCTAAAATTTCTTCAATTCACCTCCCTCGAACAAGCATGGAGGACTTGGTCCAGGGTGAATGGATTGGACAACTCAATGAAACAAGTGGCCTTAGTTAACATCTTTTCGTTGCTCTGGAATCTATGGAAATAAAGGAACAAAATAATTTTTAAAGCAACTCACCATAATACCCAACATATTTGGAAAAGATTGTAACCAATATCAAGGAAACTACCTTGCATACTTTGAAGCCCCCCTCCATGGTATCTCAGTAGTGGCACAATTTACTCTCAAGGCTTCAACTCCCTCTAGGTGAATGGAGATGTAGGCACCCACAAAGTCCTTGGCCTACTATTCAGAGGGATGGACCATGGAAAGCCCCTCCTAGAGGTATGGGAAAATCAACATTGATGGTGTGTCAAGAGGTAATCCAGGAAGGGCAAGCATGGGAGGCATAGGAAGACTCTTAGATGGTACTCATACCTTTATTTTTGTAAAGAATCTTGGTGTCCTCCCTGACAATATATCGAAAGTGTGTGCTATCCTTCGTGGTCTTTAGGAAGTTGCTAAGGTTGGTTGGTCTGTAGTACAGGTTGAATCGGACTCACAAGTAACCATTAATCAATTGAAGGCACCCACCAAGACCTCCTCTCAAGATTAGAAGTTACAAAGGGTGATTGACAAGATACATGTGCTTCAGTCTAAATTCATAATAATGGAGTTTCTTCATGCTTCCTGAGAACAAAATAAAATCATAAATGCTATGGCAAATTGGGCTTTAGACTGCGAGGATTTGACTTGTTATGGTGATCCTCCTCGATGGTGGTCGATGAAAACCAGGGAATATCTCTACCATATACTCCATATCGATGCTAACAACTCTAATTCCTATATGTAGTGACTTAGAAGAAAGTCATATATCCCTCTTTCCCTATATTAGCATAATGCATTTAAGACATAGTTGTTGCTCTTCTATAAAATTCTAGATGAAAACTTTGTTTTCTTGGAAGGATCGATGATGTAGCCTTCTTACTTGCTTATAAGTAATACAAAAGCCTTTTTAACAAAAAATAATTTAAAAAACATAAATATATAAGCAAAATAACATAATGATTTTATTACTAAAAAAACAGAGAACAATGCAATCAATTTTTGGAAGATATGTAAGGCTATAACTTTGCATTGAGTATTCATCTTTTTATAGGCAAGAGTGCACCTCTCTTCATACAATATTTTTGGTCTGTTGGAAATCCATCATATTGAATATGGAATGTCATCCACATGGAAATGTCATGGTTCACCTTCCATGAGTTAGAAGGTCACCATATGAAAATGTGGTGATTTACCTTCCATGAGTTACAAAGTGCATATTAAATAAAAATTATATACATTTGACTTGTCCTTTTGTATTTTATATTCTACTGATGTATTAACATGGCTAGGGATGCATTTTGGCTACAAAAATCTAAAAATAGAAAAATACTATCTTTAGTAAATATTATGTTTTGTTTTTTTGTAAGGCCTTTCTCATGCAGTTCTTGGCAACCCTATCATAAAGAAGGCTGCCTGCTAAAATTATTTTTCTCCCTCTAAGCTTTCCAATGCTTTTTGAGTGGATCAAAACGGAATCCCAAGCACAAAGTTATGACCTTGATAGTGTAGTTAGGATCCAAAACTTGAATTTTGGGCATTTTCAGGCATAAATATAGGCTCTAAAAAGGTCATGTGCTTGAATCATTTGCCTTCTGTTGGAAAGCAATGGTCCCCATTGCATCAAATTTTGGTATAATGTGTGAAAGTTATTTCTTTGTCTAAATTTTTGTGAGCTATTCCATTAGTGACCAAGTTGACCAACCTTCTAGTGATCTTAGTCAATGTATGAACAATTTGATCCTCCTCCACTCATGCAAAATTATCTAGATTGAGTTATTCAATATCCAATTATTTGTCATTACAAAAGAGTCCAAAAAAGGTTGATGATAGGGTTTGGGAAGTTCAACATTAAAGATTGGATGCAAACCAAGATAAGATGGAAAATTCAATTCAAATACATTCTCTCCCACCTTCTTGGTGATGGTGTATGGTTCATAGCAAAGAGGTATGATCTTCCTATGGGGTCTTGCAAGTCTCGCCTTTTTAATATATAACCATATCTTATCTCCAACCTTTAGTTTATTTGAGACCTAATCCTAGTCATGGTGGTATATTTTTTATTTGTCCTTTCTAAGAGGTCATTGAAATGTTCCTACAAATTGTGCTACCTTTTCTACTTCTTTTTGTCCATGAGCTAAGTACTTCATGGTTTGCACAAGGAAATCTACATTAGTGGGTGCCAAGGGTTGGAACCCAAAATATACATAAAATATATTGTGTTTGGTAGAGTTATGAAAAGCTTAATTGTACCCATGCTAAACATAGGGGAGATTCTCATCCCATGTGTGTAGATGCTTGGAATTATACATTCAAATATGTACAATTAGTTGATTCACAACTTTTATCTACCCATTAGTCCGAGGATGGAAGGATGTGGAAATAGTTAGCTTGGTGTCCATCATGCTCCATAGGGTGGGCTAGAAATGCTTAGAAATATTTTGTTGATATTGGAGATATACTTTGGCAAGCGCCACATATGACTAAAATAGAGCCTAGCAGTCTCCTGAACTAAAATGCATTTCTTACAAGGAATCATGATAGTAATTTTTGAAAAATTGATCAAGTACTATAAAAACATAATCAATATCACACTTATATGTGGGAAAACTTGAGAGGAAATCTATAGAGATTGATTCTCAAGGCTTGGATGGCACTAGAAATGGTGTATACAGTCTCTCCTTCTTATTGGTTAGTTTGGAAAAAATGTAGGTGTACGTGACTTGATGTACCTATCAACATATTTTCTCATTTTTGGCCAATAGAAGTACTTTTGAAGAACTTCTAACTTCTAACATTTTTTCCACCCCAAAGTCACATGCTAGTTTGCTAAATTAAACTTCCCAAATCATCTTTGAGCACTCACTAGATACAACAGTATGTCCCATGTGACAAAGGAGGTTATCCCACAAATAAAATTCATAAACATGCTTACCCACACGAAGAGCTTGGTATGCGTCCACAAAATCAAAATCTACTTGATACAAGGTGGACCAAGTGGAAATATCATGCTTCCAAGAATCAAGAATAGTGGTGAATGTTATGATTAGAGGTTGAATCAAATAGTTTGTTGTTGAATTGAAACTTTATTTCTTGTGCTTGGTGATCAAATGGAATTATTGTAAATATGTGGACCACTTTTAATGTCTTCCATTCCTTAGCTTACTCTACATTTGAATAAACTCCATATGTCTATAACCTATACAAATTATGGTTTTGTTGCCCAATATGTAGTGCTTCCTCTATTTATGTGCTTGGACAATGGCATAGATCTCTTTGTCATATATGGGGTATTTTCAAACTACTTCATTGAGCATTACAATGACACAAATCTCTTTGTCATATGTGAGGTATTTTAAAACTATTTTATTGAGCATTTTACTATGATAGGCAACTAGATGCCCATGTTATGTGAGGGTAACTCCTAATGTATACTTTGATAAGTCAGTCATTACCACAAAAGGTTGATGCAATTTAGTTAGGAAAAGTGTAGGAGTTGAACACAATTGATCCTTCAACCTATCAAACGATCTCTATAGTGTATGTCCCTAATGAAATTTGGATTTGGTACCTCCTTTGTTCACTTGGTGTAGTGGCCAAGCAATGTGTGAGGATACAAAACCTTGATAGAAATTGGTAAGAACAAAAAAATTGCAAAGCTCTATTAGAGTATTTAGGGTAGGCTAATCTCTAATTACTTGAAACTTCTCAAGATCAACACGAAATCCTTCTTTGCTAACAATGTATGTGAGGTACTAAATCTTTGTCATACCAAATGAGCACCTCTATAAATTAATATATAGCTTATGTCTTCAAAGAGTCTAAAGTACCTATTGAACATGGTGTATATGCTCCTCCCATGTATTAATATAGATGAGAATGTCATCTAAGTTGACAGCCACAAATGAGTTGGTATAGGGATGCAAAATATCATCCATCATTATCATGAATGTGACAAGTGTAATGGTCAAGATGAAAGGCATAACCAATCACTCAAATAAACCCTTCTTGGATTTTATTGCAACTTTCCATATGTTAGTGGGCTCTATAGGTATTTGATGATAACCATATTTGAGATCAATTTTGATGACATTTATGCCAAGGAGCTAGTCCAGCAAGTTATCTACGTGAGGGAGTGGATAGTCGTTCTTCATAGTGATTTTATTCAAAGATTTTTAGTCAATATATATTGAGATATATTATATTATTTGGTACATGCTAATGTACCCTTATTTTATGGTATATTTTTAAATAGTAGATTAGGTTGAGTCTATAGCTTAGAGTGTGAGTTATATTTCTTCTTTTATGTAAGAGTGAATGTGCAGGAAATGCACAAGTGTTATGTAAAAGCGTAATGTGCAGGAAATGTACAAGTGTCATGTAAGTTAGAGTGCAAGTGCAGGTTGAGTAAATATGCACAAGTGTCTTCTATGTAAGAGTGTTGTAAATATGTACACAAGTGTCTTATATTAGGAGTGCATATAGAAGTGCAAGAGTCATATGTGCAATTGTCTAGAGTCAAGTGTTCATAAAGTATGCAAGTGGCAAGTAGACAAGCCAAGAGTCATAATACTTAGCATATGGAGAGAAATAGTCAAGTACTTGAAGAGTTACATTACTATTGCTATATTATGGAGACGATGCTCCATAGGAAAGCAATCAAATATGGGAAAAAACCAAATATTGATATTTAGATTTGTAACAAAAAGAGGAGAAATAAAGCTTGTATACATTTTGAGCAATTAATATTGTAAGTTGTTCTTTATGCATAGTACATGAATGATTCGGGCTATTTACATTCATATTTCAACATATAAACAAACGTTATATAATTTATTATAAGCCTTGATATACATATTAATTTGATCATATTATTCTACTCATCATATATATATATATATATATATATATTTTTTTTAATAGGTTGAAAAGTTGGGGGCATATCAAGGCCACCCTTCCCGTGAATTGAACTTGGGTCTCCATTAGGAAATCCCAATGCCTTTTTCTATTGTGGTGTCCTTGTCGGACCTACTGATCATATTATTATATTGACCTTTATTGTGGCTATTTTATATTTGGGTACCTGTGTGATATATTTTTAGATAATATGTGATATTTTGTCATAGTATTAAGACTTAAAAAGCCAATAGTAATATCAGAGCTACCACCATAATCTATCTAGTTTGATAGAGTTTATTAAAGCCACCATTATTAATTAGCTTTATCCATTTTGATAAAGTTAATTTAGAGTCTGTCCACTTTGAAGGCAATGAAGACTTGGACTCTATTTTTGAAGGTCATATTGAGTAGAGCAAGCTAGGGTCTTTCCACTAGGTTGAAGGAAAATCAATGAAGACTAGGACTCAACTATATTGAATATAAGGGTCAACTTAGAAGAGAATTTGGATATTGATTGATAGGCAGAACCAACCTAGAAGGAATATTGGTCATTCAGGGTAAGAGCCACCCTGACATTGAATATTTGAAGGGATTACAGATTAAATATTAAAGCTGAATCAACTCACGAGATAGTTGATCATTCAGGGACATTCAATGCCACCTTGACATTGATATTGGGTTCTCTAGTAAGGAGGAGAATCATTTTGGGTTCTTAGGTGCAACCTAAGATATTGAAGATTTTATATTTTAGAGTTCAAAAAGTACAACAAAGATTAATCTATAGAAGTGTGAGAAGCTTCCTGCAAAAGATAGAGCATAATTTCAGCTTCTGAAGAATACATAAGAAGAAGAAGAATTAGGTCATACAACTATTTGACCTTAACATATTTGCAACAGTAGTAGCAAATTTTTTAAGAAGCAATCCTACATTGAATATAAGAGGGCCAGAGAAGCCCACATTGAATATACAAAGGCTAGAAGAGCCTACATTGAATATAAGAAGGCTAGAGAAACCCACATTGAATATAAGAGGGTCAAATAAGACCACATTGAATATAAATAAGGCTAGATAATTATACATTGAATATAAGAAGGTTGAGAAGCCTTTATTGAATTTTATTAGAGGAAAGCATTGAAAAGGAATATTAAGAGAGAAAGGTTTGAGAAGCCATAAGATAAGAAGAGAGGCCCATATAGAAGATAGACCTAGGAGAAAGTTCTAAGAGATCATATAAAGAGAATAAGCCATATAGAAAAAGAAAGAGGTCTTTATTGTTGAATAAGACAATGAAGCCATTTGGATAAATCCATAAGAAGAGCAAAGAGACCCATTTGGTCAACTCTAGAGAGAAGAATAGAGAGGCCATTCAACCAACTCTAGCAAGATGAGTAGATAGACCATTTTGGCCAACTCTAGCAAGATATCAAAGAGGCCATTTGGCCAATTTCAAAAAGAAGAATAGACAGGTCCATTTGGCTAGTCCAAAAATAGTACATCAAGGAAACAAATATTATATTCAAAGGCAAAGTGGTAAAAAGGTTGTTATATAGAAGCACTCTATAAATCTACGACAATGTAGAAAAAGGTCAACCTAAAGATCAAAACCAACACATGGATATTAGTAATACAACAATGTATTAAGAGCTATATAGAGAACCTAAGAAAGCAAGGCTTCTAGAGAAGGAAAGATATTTTTTTAGTGTTCAAAGGAAGAAGCAAACCTTTCAAAGGATAGCATAACTTCTAGCATTGAAGATCGAACAAAAACAATGCACCAACATTCAGAGTTTTAGGGAGATGAAACATCAAGCGTTTAAGAATAACAAAGCATTCAACGATTGGAGGATAGACAAAACACCAAGCATTGGAGGATACCACAACATCGAAGCATTGGAGGATAGTATAGCATCCAAGCATTGGAGGATAGCGAAGCATCCAAGCATTGGAGGATAGCGAAGCATCCAAGGATCAATGTTGTCAAGTGCCTCAATGCTTGCAACATCATTTTGTAACACATTAAAGCCGAAGAGAATAACGTGCATGCATAGTTCCACATGGATGATATTAATCACTCAACATGAGGTACTCCCAATATAGTTTCAAAGGTGCAGAGGGAATGTATTTTGAAGTACGTCAATGGATAATGAATCAAAGAACATCAATGGAAAAACAATTCAAAGAACACCAATAAGAAAGTGAATCGAAGAATATTAGTAAGCAAGCAAGCAGTTTAAAGAACATTGCAGAACATGATTCATAGATTGATTTACCTAAGGTCAGATTTCAATTTATCTTTTATTAAGGCTTGTGGAGTTATAAAGTATCTATATAATATAAAATAATATAATTTAAATAAGGAGTGATAAGTAGAATTTAATTATAATTTAGGAGCTATAAGGTTTGTTTTGGAATTTAAGTTTATATTATAGAGATATGGAGTAATAAGGATGTCTACTTTGTTACATTTTTTATTATTCAAGATTTTTATATTTGAAGTATTAAAAAGGTAGAAGATTTATTTTTAAGAAATTTTGAAAAATAAATATAAGTTAGGATATTTTTGAAATTTTGCAAATTTATGATTTTGGAGTTAAAAGGTTTTCAACATCAAAGGATTAGGAAAGTTAAAAATTTGCAAATTTCATATTGTTATTATTTCTAAACTAGGGAGTTATAAGGTTTACTACTCCATAGGAATCAAATTAGCAAAATTTATATTTGAATTATTTGAACCTAGGAGATATAAGGATTTCAACTTAAAGGCACAAGATGAATAAATGAAAAAAAAAGCTTTTCAACATAGGAGACATTATCAAAATGAGAAACCATACTTTATGAAAGGAAAAGTTCAAAAACAAAACTTATATCAAAGGCAATTTTTTGAATACAATGGGCAAGATCACAAAAGAGTTCTTCAAAACTCTTATCAAATATGTAAGATAATATCACTTGAGTCTAATCAAAAGGTTCAAATGGAAAAATATGTTTGGTATATAGACTCAGGAGCTAGTCATCATATGACTAGAAACTTATATTGGTTTGAATCTTTAGAAGTCAAGGATAATATCTCTCTAAAAATTGTAGATGATAAGAGATATCTAGTTCAAGGAACTGGTAGAGTAATACCTAGCATACCTTTTTTCAGATTTTGTGCTAGAGAATATTTTATATGTTCCAGGACTATCAACCAATCTTATTTCAGTTACTCAATTGGTTGAAAAAGGAAGATCAATTGAATTCAAATATATAAATGAACATAGCAAATGCATCATCAAGAATAAAAACAAAACATAAGTTACAGGTTCAATAAAAAATGAGATATATGCCTTAGATTCAATTGTTTTTTATCAAGATATTACTGAATGTCTCTCCCAATATGAATTTAATGATAAATTGCCTGAGTGTTCAGAAAGACGGGATATAGATAATTAAATCCAGCATAGTCCAATGTTTTTCTACAAATATAAGCATTGGATGAACCTAAGGTTCAATATGATAAAGCAAATTCAAGAGAAGTCGAGGTTCATAAATAGTGCAAGGTCACTTGAAGATTGAAGAAAAAGATAAAGATCAAGATTGAAGACTAAAGTCTTCAATAATCAAATAATGTAATACAAGGGGTGTTGAGGTATATTACATTATTTGGTACATGCTAACATACCCCCATGGTACCTTCATGGTACATTTGTAAATAGTATATTAGGGTTGAGTCTATAGTTTAGAGTGTGAGTTATATTTTTCCTTTTATGTAAGTGTGAATGTGTAGGAAATGCACAAGTGTCATGTAAAAGTGTAATGTGCAGGAAATGCACAAGTGTCATGTAAGTTAGAGTGCAAGTGTAGGTTGAGTAAATGTGCACAAGTGTATTCTATGTAAGAGTGCAAATATGTAATGTAGAAGTGCAAGAGTCATGTGTGCAAGTGTCAATTGTTCATCAAGTATGCAAGTGGTGAGTAGACAAGCCAAGAGTCATGAGGCTTGGCATATGGAGATCAATAGTCAAGTACTTGAAGAGTCACATTAGTATTGCTATATTATGAAGACAATGCTCCATAGAAAAGTAATCAAATTTGGGATAAAATCAAGTATTGATTAATAGAAAGAGGAGCAATAAAGCTTGTATACTTTTTTAGCAATTAATATTGTAAGTTGTTCTTCATGCATAATACATAAATGATTCAGACTATTTACATTCATATTTCAACATATAAATGAATGTTATTTGATTTATTATAAGCCTTCATATACATATTAATTTGCTCATATTATTCTACTCATCATATTATTATGTTGATCTTTATTTTGGCTATTTTATATTTGGGGACCTATGTGATATATTTTTAGATAACCTATGATATTTTGTGGTAGTATTAAGGCTTAAAAAGCCAACAATATAGTCTCCACATTCCATATTTCTTTGGATCCAAGATAATTGGACTATCACATGGTGAAGCAATTGGTTTGTTATGTCCCTTTTGAATCAAATTTTGGATCTGCATCATAATTTTATAATTTTTAAGGATTGATCTGTGATAAATAGGTACATTAGGTAAAGGAGAATCAGGAACTAAATCAATGGAATGTTTTTCCTTGCAATGAAGTGGAACCCTAGTTGGTGACTTTAAAAAATTTATTAAAATTTGCTATAATCTAGTCCATATGCTTATGCTATGTAGATCCTATGATTGGTATAGTAATAGTCTTCCGTTTTATTTATGACTTGATCATCAACAAAATAAATTTCTTTGTTTTGGTTGTTACCTTCTTGTAGTATTTGGTAGTGATTAAATAAATAGAGGTAGGAGGAAATACCTTTGGTATCCTAAAGCATTGGCCTCCTAAAATGGTGATGATACTTTTGGGCCTAGAATCATACACACCATGACTCTTCCACATGAATGATTGACCCAAAACCACATCACAAACATCTAAGGGTACAATTTCACACAAAAATTTATTTTAAAAGGGTTTGATTGTATAATAGAGGAGATGTTGTTAAGTAACACAAATGCCTCTTCCTTGTTGTAACCATCTGACACTATATGGTTGTGGGTGTGATATGACAAACAAATTTATATCCAAATCCTTTACAATATGAGCAAAAATTAGATTTGACTCACAATATCAACAATGAAACACAATGGCTTATGTTGAACCATATTTATAAGTTAAACAAATGTTCCTTCTCTTGTGATTTTTGTGTGACCCCTTTGATGCAACATGTGTGGTGGCAATAGTCACATCTAGTTCAACTTCCACAATCTACTTTCCTCTATCCTCAATATTTTGATGTGGAGATAGTTATGTAGTGGATGTAGAGGGTTGCAACCGAATAAACAATGACTAAATTGCTTGATATTACTCCCTTGAATATTGGTTACTCTTGTGATAATCACATCATTTTCCAATCTTGGAATTGGGAGATTCTTTTTCTTAGGAGTCCTTTTCTACTTCCATTTTTTATTTTGGGGCTAACATATTTTTTCTTGATTCTTTGGAGTATCATTGTTGCCTTTATTTGGTTGGTACTTAGTGTTATAGTACTTTTTATTTGTTCCTTTGCCTTTTTGGTTTTTGTTTGTGTGCCTATAGTTATGACTCACTACATATTTTACTTGGAAAGAAAAAGTGAAAGTTTAAGCCACGAACAAGTATAAAATAAAACCTTAACAAAAAGATCTGATGATCAAAGGCCAGGTCTCAAGAGTGAAGGTTGACCAAAAAGTTAAAAGTTTTTTAGTCTCAATCATAAGACAAGGAGCAACAATTTTGACATGAAGGTACCCAAGACAAAAATTTCCAAAGTTTCGATGATAGACAATCCCAATTTTAAGTGATGAGAAAACTTTCAAAGAAGAAACATTGGTGCCCCAAAAGTCAAAATTATTGAAGGTGCATAATATTCTAGGAGTATCATCAACAACATGTGAGCCATAGAAGAAGTAGCCCATGAATCCAAAACATTAAATGAGAAATATTTTATGCCCTGTTAGCCTCGAAAGACAACTTCCTTTTGTTTTTTGCTGCCCCCATTTTTTTTAAGGGTGCACAATGTGGTGCACCCAAATTCGAGCTCATGAGCTCCACTCTCCAGTGGAGTGCACAAAATTCCCAAGGGTGCACAAGCCTGTGCACCCCGAGCCAAGTCCACACGCTCCACAAGTGGAGCACGTGAAAGTCTCTTCGGGCGTACGAAGCCGTGTGCCCAACTTTGGTCCATACGCTCCATTAGGGGAATGGAGCACACAAGAGTGTCTAAGGGGCACACCAAACCATGTGAACTGCTTTGAGTTTGCACGCTCCACATCCATGGAGCACGTGAAAGTCCCTACAGGTGCACAGGATCGTGCACCTGTCGTAGAGTTCATGCACTCCACTAGACATAGAAGCACATGAAAGTATTAAGGGTGTGCGACCTCATGCATCCTGATCTCTACCCGCACGCTCCACTCCAATGGAGTATGCAAGAGTGTTTCGAGCATACAAGGTCATGTGTTCAACTCCCAGTCCACACGCTCCACCCCAAGTGGAGTGCATGAAGTCCCAAAGGGTGAACGAGTCTATGCACCCTGAGTCATGTCTGCACGCTTCGCTCCAATGGAGCACATGAGGGTCTAGTTGAACACACCAAATCGTGTGCCTACCTCTAGGTTCGTACACTCCACTAGGGGGTGGAGTACACAAGGGTCTTAAGGGTGCACGACCTCATGCACCCCATTTTTGTTCGTATACTTCGCTCCCTTGGAGCACGTGAGAATTTTATAGGCGCATAAGGTCATGCACCTGACTCGAGGTTCATGTGTTCCATTCCCCCAATAGGGTGCACAAAGTTTTGATGGGCGCACAAATCTGTGCGCCTTGTCCTATTTGAGACACAGAATTAATAAGGCATAGTTTTTGTGCACCCCTTCCAAAAATTTGCATGCCTTGCTCGAGTGTACCCCACCCAAAGTGCATCAGATTTAGGTCAAAGTTGATCAATTGAAGCAGATGCCAACTCCTTCCCAGGCCATTGTTGCATAGGCCAATGACCACTTTGGGTCTATTGAAGAGTTTAAATAGGAGATGAAGGAGAAGATACTAGAGAAGATGGAGGATCTTGCATCCATATTTTATAACATCTATACCACTAGGCACACTATTGACCTCCTACGCGAATGATTACAACAAGCATATCAGAGATGCAATATTCCTTGTATACAAAAGGTTTAGGTAAAGCTACATGGAAATCAGTGGAGGAGCAGTTACATTGGGAGATGGAACTATCTATTTCTTTGTAGAGGAATACTCTAAAGTTTTTGTGTATCTGTAGAACAGATCCAATTGGCTCCTCTGGAATCAGGAAGTTGTCAACGTCGAGAAGGAGGTTGAGGATGAACTAAATGATTATGGGTTCACACTAAATGAATTCATCCAAACTCCTGACATCAAGGAGTTCGTGCTCAATAAAATACAAAACTTTGACTTTGGTCCAGATGGAAAATTATCAAAGCAATTTACAAATTTGGTGCAAATGGTGGATCGCTTATGTGTCTTCATCAAAAATACCATGGAATGGGCCAAAGAAAGGGTGAAAAAAGTCACACAGGATCTCAACCTATTAATATTCACCTTAACCTTCCACGATGAAGCATGGGGCCACATTGACCAAAGTCTACAGGACCTCGAAAGGGAAGAAGTGGGGCCCAACTCACCAGGGAGAGCACACGAGCCGAGTGCAGCACAACCACCTACCCAGGATAGCGGGAGAGATAGTACACAACCTCAACCACCATCTACTTAGACAAAAAGACATGGGCTACGTGCCCATTTTTTATTACATCCTACTTTTGGAGGGAGCGAGATCGAGCCAGCTGGAGGAAACGGTTACAGCCTCGCTCGAGCAACCAATACTATATAAGGGAGACCACTACAACAATAGAGTTTTTTATCAAACCTCTGAGAGAGAAGCCTAAGTCCAGGTATAGTTGTGTTTTAAGTGTTAGTCGTATTTCCTTTTCTGTGTTGATCCCTGTGTCTCTTACACCATCTTTTCTTCTGCCATTTATCCAGGAACTACCCAGGATGCTTTGTCTGTCGAGATCATTTCCTATGGATGAGCTAGAGTTGGAGACTCTTACATCACTACAATCAGGATGGAGAGAAGTAACCCCATGTTACGATATTCAAACTGGGGTTTTATTGTAATCACTATCATATAAGAGCCGAGCATTCTATCGGTCTCCTCATATGTAAATCATTTCCATATTAATAGAAACTCCAACTCTATTCCTGGCTTTCTTTGTGTGTTTGGTTTATGTGTCTTGCTCATTTATGTATTACAGCAATCTGAATGTATGAATGATGCCTTCTTTCTCTAGTTAAATCATTTTTATTGATTACATTATTTGAATGAATGAAAATGAACTAGTTCTCCTTTTTTTTTTTTGATTCATTAAATATAAATCTGCTATGACTACCCAATGGACATGGCATCGGTCTGGTCTTAATGTGTTCTAAAAATGCTTGGTTTGGTCATAAATAATCAAAATAATATAATATCATTTAATCTGGTAATACATGGGTGATTGCATTAAAATGGTAAATATATGAACCCATTGTCTGGGGTTTCCTTACCTGACCTGGTCTATCTAGAGTCATTCTAATAATCTATTCCTAGGTCAAAGAGGTAGATCCACCAGAGTCTACAATACTCATTGTGATTTTTGGGATTCCTGTGATATGACAAAGCTTAAGGAGGTAAGCAAGAAATCCCCACAATAGTTTTTGGTACCATTGTCGGGGAGGATCCTTTAAATATTTTTATTATCTTACTCCCCTTGATATATTCCTATGCCACTATCTTTGGTGCTGTGAGATTTAAAATATTGGGTTGAGCAATCTTGGCTAGAGAGCACCTCTTACTTTTGCACACCGTGTTGGCGACTCTGAAGAACTTAGAACCAATATCAATGAGGAGCTGATCTGGTAGACATGAGAAGTAGTGGGAAAGAGCTCTACCCCAAACTTCCAAATCCATAGGTACTTTTTAGAACACATAAAAGCAAAAAGAAAGCTTTGGTTTCTGTTCCTTCTAGTAATCAGGGTAGTAACAATACTATTTTTATTCCTAAAAGTTCTCACCTATCAAGTACTATCCCACCCACTGTACCTCCTATCTCGAGGGGCCCAATCACACCAATGGCTAATCCACCTCTAAATAATTGGTGAATTAATAGATATAGGCCTTTTATATTACCACTCGCCCTGAACGCATTACCCCCAAAAGCCCACAAGTACTTACCCAAGTTCCTGGGGGATAATACTGTGATCGGTGAAGACCATATTAAAGACTTTTTATATGCTATGGATAGCCTAGAGGTGGAGCATGAGGATGTTGTCCTCATATTATTCCTTCAAACCCTAGAAAAGGATGCCATAGAATGGTTTAATAGCCTAGCAATAGATACTATCGGCACTTTCCAGGATTTAGAAACTACATTTCTCAAAAAATATGGGGAGAAAAAGAATGAACAATCTCTATTGACCGAGTTGGCAATCATGAAAAAGAAAGATAATGAAACTATAGATGATTTTAATAGATGGTTCACCAAGCTGAGAAACTGAATCCCTATGGCTTTAAGGCCTAATGATCACCAATCCATATGTTTCTATAAGAATGCCTTCCCTGGTGACTTCAACTATGAACTCAGGCAGCAACCCACACTTACCATTGATGCTTGTATGGAAAGAGCAATAGTAATAGAAAGGGATATGATAGATAGTGGGAAGATGAAGCCTACCTCAGTAGACCCTAGCCCAAGCCAGGTCGAGAGAAAACCTAAGAAAGTAGGTTTTGGCATCTTAAAAAAATCAGAGCCTGATCCAATTGAAAAATTATCATCACGTTAACATAAATGTTTCATTCTATGAACAATCGATTGTCTAAAGTTGAGAGAGATAAAGTTGATAGTGGAGAACCCTCACAACATCAGAATGAAGGTAGACCCCCTTTTAGGAGAAATTTCAATAGAAACTGGAATAATGAGGGGGGTAGAAATTTGAATAATAATTGGAAAAGGAAAGAAGTTCAGAAAGATCAGGATGCTATCCCAAACCCCATGACCTCTATCAATGTAGCCTCTGATTTCCCTTTCTTCTATCCAGCATGTGATGCTCCCCACAATCCAGCCTATTATGGTGTATACCTCAGTCTCCATTCAGGTGTCGACCTCGAGGAGGAATCAGAAGATGAAATCAGAGTAAATGCCTATTGGACTTGGGATGAGACCATTAAAACACCACCAGCTCAAGAAGAACCAATCCAACCTTCCATTCCTAATAATAGACCTACGACCTTCACCCTTGATGATGTGAAGATTTTAAAGAGGCCCCCAAATAACCACTTTGAACAAATAAAGCAAGGTAAACTAATCCCCATAATTGAGGAAGTTGAAACTTTGGAAAGAGTCCATGCTACTAGGCTACGTAGCAGAACCATACCTGATAGGACTGATAAGAAAAATATAACTGAGGATAAGGAGCATGCCAATGTAAAGAAATCAAATGATAGCCATCAGCACCCCCCTCTCGAAAGATCTAAACCAGTCAATAGTGGGTCAAAAAATAGAAAATCTGAATTTGACATAGGAATGGAACTGGAAAAATAGAAAATAAATATAACCTTTGGGGAATTGATGATAGTACCTAAATATAGGGATCAGATTTGTAGGGCCTTTGGGCTAACTGAACAAGGGGAGGGTCATGTCCTCATTGCTTCAACTTCTAATCCACCTGGCAGAAGCCCCACCTCAATAAGGCCTTTTTATATATCCCTTCGCTATACATCTGGGTATGGTGACCGCTATGTGATACACAATTGCATGCTTGATAGCGGGGCATCTCACAATATTATGCCAAAATAGGTGGCTGATCAATTGGGATTGATATGTACAAAGGACTCCCCTCCCATTTCTATCATGGACAATAGGTAGGTACCTTGTGTAGGGATAATTATAGGCCTCTTGGTATTTTTAGATCAATATCCAAAGAAGGGGATTGTAATGGATGTGGTTGTGGTAGATGTCGACCCATTTTTCTCTCTACTACTCTCCAAACATTGGGTAGAACAATTGGGTGGGTCAATCTAGTTAGACTAGTCATATGCCACCATCCCCCTTTCATCCAAAGAATAAGCCACCCTGAGGAGAGAACCATTCAATAAATGTTCAGTTGAACTAATGAGGCCTGATAACACCACTATCAATTTAGTTAGCTCTATTGAAGAGAAGGAGTTAGGTGTTTATTCTATCTGGCATACTCCTTTCCTCAAGGAAGTGCCTAATGCAGATGGGATGGATCCCAAGGTAAAAGCAGTTGTGGATGCTGAGTCAGATAGAGTCCTAACCACTAAAATGTGGACAATGACATTTGATGGGGTAAAATCACAAATGGGGGTTGGAGCTAGAATTAATTTGATAGACATAAAAGGAAATTATCTGGGTGTGCCCTACCGATTAGAATTCCCTTACACAAATAATGTGGTAGAATATGAGGCACTTCTTCTAGGACTTAGGAAAGCCAAAGAACTGGGTATAAACTACCTCACTATCTATGGAGATGCTAAACTAATTATCCAATAGATAAAAGGGAAATATCAAACTAAGCACCCCAGATTGAAACAATACAAGCAAGTAGTGTTAGATGAAATTAGTAAGTTCTTGGCCTTCAACATATCTCATATACCCAGAGAAAAGAACCATGTTGCTAATTTACTGGTTGTAAATGCTTCTAGGGTAGATAGTCCTGAGATAGATATAGAATACATGGATAGGTTCCCCACCATATCTGTGTATCATCCTTCTATCCCTGATAATGTGGTTTACTTACAGGTCTTCCAAGATGACGTTGATATCAAGGACTTTATGGCTGTGCATAATCACTTTGCTAGGGTAATTTGTGATGAAGAAGATGAGGAAAAATTGTAGCATATCATAGGGAGTCCAACAGAGGTAATACAACTAAAAACCAATAAGATCCCTAGGGGTTTGGTATCTTTAGAATCTCTTTTTGATGATTTTGATAAGGCACATAGGACTGCTCCTCATGAATCAAAAGGTGAAGAAGTTAATGTTGGGACACCTAGGGAACCAAAAATGGTTAGGATAGACAAGGCATTATCAACAAAAGAAAAGAAATAGTACATCCAATACCTGAGGAAGAATAGGGATAGTTTTTCTTGGAGCTATGATGACTTAAGGACATTCAATACTGAGGTCATGACCCATGTTATTCCTTTGAGGGAGGATGCCAAACATTTTAGATAGAAACAAAGAAAATTCAATCCTACTCTACATCCTGTCATGCAAAAAGAGGTCCAAAAGTTGCTAAATGCAAAAATAATAAAAAAGGTGAGGTTCTCTTCCTGGATAGCGAACCTAGTGCCCGTAAGGAAAAAGAATGGAGAAATAAGGTTGTGTATAGATTTTAGGAACTTGAATAAGAGTTCCCTCAAAGACAACTACCCCCTCCCCAACATGGAACAACTTTTGCAGGTAGTTGTAGGGTCATCCAGGATCTCCCTATTAGATGGCTTCTTAGGATACAATCAGATTTTGGTCAATCCAGAAGACCGATTCAAAACTGCATTTACCACACCATGGGGAACCTTCGAATACCAAAGAATGCCATTCGGGTTAATGAATGCTGGAGCCACTTTTCAGAGGGCTATGGACTTCACTTTCAAAGGGCTAATATTTAAAATTGTAGTGGTGTATCTAGATGACATCACAGTCTTCTCAAAGAATCCTGCAGATCACTTCTCTCACTTATCTCAGGTTTTTGAAAGGTGCAAAGAGTATGGGATATCCTTAAACCCAAAGAAGTGTCTATTCGGAGCCACCCATGGCAAGCTGCTAGGACATGTGGTCTCCAAGGAAGGGATAAGCATTGATCTAGAAAGGATAGAGGCTATCACAAAAATACCACCCCCAAGAGCCTCAAAGGAGTCAGGTCCTTCTTTGGCAAGATAAACTTCATCAAGAGATTTATCCCAAATTTTTCTAAAATTGCTAAACCTGTTAATGACATGATAAAGAAGGATGCAAAGATAAAATGGGATGAAGACAATATCAAAGCCTTCCAATGAATCAAAGAGGCCATTACCACTACACCTATGCTAACCTACCCAGATCATTCAAAGAATTTTAACCTGTACTCTTTTGCTTCAGAGCACACAATAGCCATAGTGCTATCCTAGAAGGATGAAGAAGGGAATGAAAAACCCATAGCATTCATGAGTTTAGGAATGAAGGGGGCCCAACTGAAGTATAAGCCAATAGAAAAGCAAGCCTTTGCTCTTATTCAAGCTTTGGAGCATTTTAAAAGTATCTTTGGCTCTAGTAAAGTGATTGCCTGTATTCCTTACATAGCCATAAAATATGTCCTCACCCAACCCGAACCCATAGGAAGTTCAACAAGATGGATGGTGAAGTTGCTGCAGTATGATGTTGAGTTTAAGGCAATCAAAATAATTAAAGGTCAAGGGTTGGCAAAATACATGGCCTACAGAGGAGAAGAGGATATGGATAATACCATTTTAGTGCAAGGGGCACAATAGATTGAGCATCCTGAGCATAGGGAATCTGACTGGTATAAGGATATCCTATTTTATTTGAAGACCCTATCCTTTTTACCTGACAAATCTACCAGTAGGATGAGAAGTATTAAACAACAAGCTCAGAAGTATCACCTCCAAGAAGATCAGATTTATTGGAGACACCCAAGTGGAGTGTTACTTTTGTGTGTGATAGAAAAGGAAGTCCCCAAAATCATCGAAGAATTTCACATAGGATTTTGTGGTGGTCATTTCGCTCCAAAAGCCACAACCAACACTATTATGAGGGTAGGTTATTATTGGCCATCAATGTTCAAGGATGTGTATCAGTTCATCATAAAATGTTACAACTATCAAGTTTTTACTAGCAAGAAAAACCTGCCCGCAATGCCACTAAAGCCCGTGATCATTGAAACTCCATTCTCCTAGTGGGGAATAGATCTGATAGGGGAGATCAACCCAAATTCTTTAGGAGGTCATAAATGGATAATCACAACCATAGATTACCTTACCAAATGGGTTGAAGTAGCTCCTCTCAGAAGGTCAACAACATCAGTTATTATCAATTTCCTGGAAGAAAGCATATTAACCCGATTCGGGGTGCCCAGGAAACTTGTTACAAATAATGCTAAATATTTCACCTCTTTTGAGATGGTTGACTTCTATGCCCAATACAGTATAGAGCTTGCCCACTCAAAAAATTATTATCCTCAGGGGAATGGACTGGCCGAGTCTTCAAATAAGAACATAATCACCCGAATCAAGAGATCACTTGGAAAGAATAAAAGAGGTTGGGATAGTGAATTGAAGTACGCCTTGTGGGTAGATAGGCTATCAATAAAAAGAGCCATCAAAAAATCACCTTATGAGTTGGTTTATGGGGAAAAGGCACTCCTGCCACCTCAACTAGAATGAACAACCCTCTCATTACTACTCCAGGACCATGAAAAACTAGATGTATTGCAAAGGAGGATGGACCAACTTGTACAGTTGGAAGAGGAGAGGAGAGAAGCAGTTGCTAAGATGATCACTCAATCCGGCAAGACCATTCAACTATTCAACAAAAAGGCTAAAGGTAAAAGTTTTTTTGTGGGTGAAGTAGTGCTCTATTGGGATCCAAAGAATGATAAGCCTGATGAGAAGGACAAATTTGAACCCAAGTGGTTAGGGCCCTACCAAGTTGCTAAGGTGATCGACCAACACACTTACAGGCTCCAAGACATGGAAGGAGAAGAGATGCCCATACCGGTAAATGGTCAGCACCTGAAATCCTTCGGCCCCCTTCATGGAGGTCATGAGGAGTGATTGATAAAAAAAAAAAAGGGTGTGTGTAAATATCTTGTAAATAGTCATCAGTTTTTGTCCACCCAAAGATTTTGGAGTTCTCAGGTCGATGTCTAAAAATATTTTCATCCATCCCCTATCCTAGTCAGAGTCGGTGTTAGCCTCAGAAGGTAACTTCCTTTTGTTTTTTGTTGCCCCCCTCTTTTTCTTAAGGGCACATAAGGTGGTGCACCCAAGTCCGAGCTCGTGCGCTCCACTCTCTAGTGGAGCACATAAAATTCCTAAGGGTGCACAAGCCTGTGCACCCTAAGTTAGGTTCGTGCGCTCCATAAGTGGAGCACACGAAAGTCTTTTCGGGTGCATGAAGTCATGCACCCACTTTGGTCCATGCACTCCATTGGGGAATGGAGCACACAAGAATATCTAAGGGGTGCACGACTCGTGCACCCTACTTTGAGTCTGCATGTTCCATATCCATGGAGCACGCAAAAGTCTTTAAGGGTGCACAAGGTCGTGTGCACATCTTAGAGTCCATGTGCTCCACTAGAAAGTGGAGTGCATAAAATTCTTAAGGGTGTGTGACCTTGTGCGTCCTATCTCCGCCCATGTGCTCCACTCCAATGGAGCGTGCGAGAGTATTTCGGATGCACAAGGTCATACGCCTGACTCCCAGTCCATGCGCTCCACCCCCAAGTGGAGCATGTAAAGTCCCAAAGGGCACACAAGTCCATGCACCCCAAGTCGTATCCACGTGATCCACTCTAATGGAGTGTGTGAGGGTCTAGTTGGGTGCACCAAATCGTGCGCTTGCCTTTGGGTTCATGTGCTCCACTAGGGGGTGGAGTGCATAAGGGTCTTAAGGATGCATGACCCCATGTACCCCATTTCTATCGGTGCACTTCGCTCCCTTGGAGTATGCAAGAATTTTGTGGGTGCACAAGGTGATGTGACTGACTCTAGGTCTATGCGCTCCACTCCCCCAATGGAGTGCATGAAGTTTTGATGGGTGCATGAATCCTTGCACCCAGTCCTATTAGAGACGTGCAAAGAATTAATAAGGCATAGTTTTTGTGTGCCCCTTCTAAAATGTCACGTGCCTCGCTCGAGCGCACCCTATTTAAGGTAATTAGAAGTTACCATATGGTTTTAGATCCCATCTTGCCGTAACTCAACCAAGTGAGTATAAAAAGTAGCCAATCTATAGCCAATAAGGAGAGTGATGTGGTGCGCTCAGCTCCATGGCATGACTAGTCATAAAGTCTTGGTGAATGAAAAAGCATGTGCCCCACCTAAGAAAATTAATGTAGGCTCTTTAAATGGAAGGTGGCAGACCTCCCCCATGCCATTAGTGTAAATGTGCATGTAGAGTGCTTTCTCGATGAGGTCAAGTACAAAGTTTGAAAACCCTTTCTATCCATGAAGATGTGCTTCAATGGCTTCCACCAGCATGGCTACAATAGGAGTGCTCGATGTTAAGGCCTATATTGGGAGAATTACAGGGGCATGGCCAATTACCAAAAGGGTAGGGAGAGCCTAGGATCCAAAGGTGCTTAGTAATCCAGCCTGCCAGATTTAGGTAGAGATATTATAGTAGATCAATAATGAGAGGTAGAAGGTGTGATAATTTATAGTTTTGACCCTATTGAGGAGGATAACCAGTGCCACCCTACCTTATTGAGGAGTCTATTTATGAGGGTACAGTGGGATAGTAGTGAGCCAAGCCCAATTTGTAACAAATGGAACACCAACCTAGGTTGGTTAACTTACCCAAGGGTTTACCACTCCTCAGACCTCCTAGCATGGTTAGTAGTGGCCTATGACTCCAAAAATAGAACCATTCATGACCACAAGAATCAAGTCATGGCTAGGTTGATAACCGATAGAATTAGGTGGGTGTTCGGGCTCGCTACAGCCTCGTGGGTCCTAGACTTTCACATGCTCACCCTCCAGGCCAATTACATGTTGAACACTATATTCCCAGAGATGCATTCAAGTTTCCTAGTCTCTCAAGTTCCTCCTCTGGCCCTGGGTGCAAGATTACGTAGATATGATCAACCTGGTGCTGGGCACAAAAGATCTGGAGCATATTACTAAGGAGGTCATGTTACTGATTATCCAATGTAACAGGATAGATAAGATGCCTCTCTATCGATGGGAGGATGTCATCAGTGACAACATGGATAGAGAATTAGTGAAATTATAGGAAGCCATACTAGCTGATAAGGAAGAGCTTCCCCCATTCTCCTATTATTCATTTTTTATTCATTTAGTTATAGCATAATTTGACAAATCCTTGGTGGCTCGATTGGGAGGAGTAACTACCATCGTGATTTAGGATGCACTGCTTGTGTATACAAGAAGGGTGTTCAAGCTACAAAACCTTCTTCGAAAATGTCCTCCTAGTGGTACACACCCGTTTGTGTGGCATAGAACCTGATAGATTTGGGGTCGGGGTGAGGAACTTTTTGCATGAAGCTAGGGTAGGAGATTTCTTCTATATAGAAGAATTCTCTTATATCAGAATATATGGTTCTAAATTGCCCCCAAAGGCATTACCAAAGCACTACCCGACCTCCATAGCTATCCTAGAGATAACCCGATAGATTATCGAGGAGGTAAAAATCAGATTCCTCAGAAGAAGGGGAGTGTGTCGTGGCTGCCCATTCCTTGCTCGATGGGCCCCTATACTTATCTAGGCCATTTTTCAATGTTGCGGGCCATATGGAATATGGATACATACTGCTTCCTTGAAGTTACGTGGAGACCCTATGACCTCGATGGCCACCATAGGTGAGTTGTTGCTAACAAGCTTGCTCTCTTGCAAGTTACTCATAGGGGGGATGACTTTGAAGATGATATGTAGAAGGCCATCAAGGAAAACCGATCATTAGAATTGGTGTGGAGAATGGATAGGAGGCCTTATAGCAAGCTAGAAGTAGTTGGAGATTATGGCTCCGAGCTAAGATTACATAGGGAATTATTAGTGGACAAGGTGGTGCCACTGGTCCCAACTGCTCCCCCAGAAGAATTCTAGGACCCCACTTTCCAGGTGGTCCATCAAGATACTGACCTATTTGAGGTCATGATGAGAATAGTGGATGAAGCATAGCAAGAGTAGGTAAAACTTCCCTCTTCCTCTAGTTCTCCCATTGCCACTTTAAAAGGGAAGGAGTTGGTCACTTACTCCTCATAGCAATCACAAAGTCTCACTTCATCGGTTCAAACATTGATGTGTCCATCCAAGCAGACCGATGTGGCAGTGGGCCAACCCTCATTGTTCACCACCACCTTGGTAATCAACCAAGAAGAACATCCCATTCCCCCCAAGGATCTGAAGAAAATACAAGAAGTGAGGGGATTATCCAGTATGCTCAGAGAATATGAATTCCAAGAAAGAAGTCCCTCATTGTCCCCCACCAGGAAGAAATCCAGAGTTGAGTCTTCTACTATGGACACTAAAAATTTCACACTGGCGAGGGTGAGGGACACACTCCAGTTCACTGTAGATGAAGAAGATCAGATACAAGATATAGAGGAGCAAAGATCCCCCAGTAAAGGAGTAAGCAGGCCCCAGGATACAGTTGTACAGGAAACATGCGATGTGTCCACCGCTACATTTGACATCCCTTTACCACTGAGCTTGAAGGAAGCCACCATTGATATTAGTAAAGGTGTAATAAGGGTAGAAGTTGGCCTAGTGGACATGATGAAGTCCCACGTAGCCTCTCAAGTATAGGTGGTAGCAATAGTGGAAAAAGAGATGGAAGTTTTAAAGACCAAGGCTACAGAAGTGGGACAACTACAACTTCAAGTGCAACAGCTTCAGGTCGAGGTCGATCAATTGAAGCAGATGCCAGCTCCCTCCCAGGCCATTGCTGCATAGGCCAGTGACCGCTTTGGGTCTGTTGATGAGTTTAAATAGGAGATGAAGGAGAAGATACTAGAGAAGATGGAGGATCTTGCCTCCATATTTTATAACATCTATGCCACCAGGCACACTGTTGGCCTCCTGCATGAACGATTGCAACAAGCAGATCAGAGAGTAAATGCAATATTTCCTGTATACAAAAGGTTTAGGGAAAGCTACGTAGAAATCAGTGGGGGAGATTACATTGGGAGATGGAACTATCTGTTTCTTTGCAGAGGAATACTCTAAAGTTTTTGTGTATCTATAGAATAGATCCAATTGGCTCCTCTGGGATCAGGAAGTTATCGACGTCGAGCAGGAGGTTGAGGATGAACTAAATGATTGTGGGTTCACATTGAACGAATTCATCCAAACTCCTGACATCAAGGAGTTTGTGCTCAATAAAATACAAAATTTTGACTTTGGTCCAGATGGAAAATTATCAAAGCAGTTTATAACTTTGGTGCAAATGGTGGATCGCTTATGTGTCTTCACCAAAAATACCATGGAGTGGGCCAAAGAAAGGGTGAACAAAGTCACACAAGATCTCAACCTATTAATATTCACCTTAACCTTCCACGACGAAGCATGGGGCCACATTGACCAAAGTCTACAGGACCTTAGAAGGGAAGAAGTGGGGCCCAACTCACAGAGTGTAGCACATGAGCCGCACCTACCCAGGATAGTGGGAGAGATAGTACACAACCTCAACCACCATCTACTTAAACAAAAATACGTGGGCTACGTGCCCATTTTTTATTACATCCTACTTTTGGAGGAAGCAAGATCGGGCCAGCTGGAGGAAACGGTTACAACCCTACTCGAGCAACCAACACTATATAAGGGAGACCACTCCAGCAACAAATTTTTTTATCAAACCTCTGAGAGAGAAGCCTAAGTCCAGGTATAGCTATGTTTTGAGTGTTAGTCATATTTCCTTTTCTGTGTTGATCCCTGTGTCTCTTACACCATCTTTTCTTCTGCCATTTATCCAGGAACTATCCAGGATGCTTTGTCTACCGAGATCATTTCCTGTGGATGAGCTAGAGTTGGAGGCTCTTACATCACTACCATCAGGATGGAGAGAAGTAACCCCATGTTACGATATTCGAACTGGGGTTTTATTGTAATCACTATCATATAAGAGCCGAGCATTCTGTCGGTCTCATATGTAAATCATTTCATATTAATAGAAACTCCAACTCTATTCTTGGCTTCCTTTGTGTGTTTGGTTTATGTGTCTTGCTCATTTATGTATTACAACAATCTGAATGTATGAATGATGCCTTCTATCACTAGTTAAATCATTTTTATTGATTACATTATTTGAATGAATGAAAATGAACTAGTTCTCCTTTCCTTTTCTTTTTTGAGTCATTAAATATAAATCTGCTATGACTACCCAATGGACATGGCACCGGTCTGGTCTTGATGTGTTCTAACAATGCTTGGTTTGGTCACAAATAATCAAAATAATACAATATCATTTAATCTGGTAATACATGGGTGATTGCATTAAAATGGCAAATATATGAACCCACTGTCTGGGGTTTCCTTACCCGACCCGGTCTGTCTAGAGTCATTATGATAATCTATTCCTAGGTCAAAGCGGTAGATCCACCAGAGTCTACAATACTCATTGTGATCTTTGGGATTCCTGTGATGTGACAAAGCTTAAGGAGGTAAGCAGGAAATCCCCACAACATGCCCAAATAATGAGAATTTTTAAAAATGGATAGATGGCGATAAATATGGTAGCTACTCATCCAAGGGCTCAAGACCATTTGGCATTCATGAATTTATATCCAAAAAAAAAACAAAGGGATCGAAAATTCAGAAAAGACATGACCTGACATCAGAAACAACAACCACCTTGAAATGTTTGTATATGTTTTGAGAGGGAAATCCTCTCCTTTGTAATATATAAATAGTAGTAGTATTAGCTTTGTAAAGGATCAATAAGTTTACAATTGTAGTCACTTGTAATATTTACTTTCATTTGTTTTTATAAGAGTAGTTGGCCCCTGAGCGACTTATGGAAAAATCGAACCCCTGCTTCTAGCATAATATTTGTAAACAAATTGCTTGCACATATATAAATGGAGACATGCATCAATTTTTTTTTTAGTTTTTTATGACTCCCTATAGACCCATTTTTTATGTATGTGTGTGTCTATGATTTTTTACCTGCTTTGGGTTTTATTGATGTACATGTGTGAGGCGCTTGCATCTATTTTTGGATTAGCCATTTGTGGCTCTCCTATGGGACCTGCCTCTTTATGCATACCTATGTTGATGACTCTCATCCATGCTTAATTGTGCCAAGGAAAGGAAGCATTCATCATTGGCACATAGCATTTAGGCCTATTTTTATAGGAAGATCTTAAAAGATCTTTTGGTGCATTGCCACCTTTTCCTTTTGTTGAGCTTTTTTCTTTTATTTTCTTATTTCCTTTTCCTTGTTGAGTTCAAGTGCACCTAAAAGATCATATCTTAACAAGGATTCAGCCTTGTAAAAACTCTTGGAGGCCCGTGATTGAGCCAAACCCCATGCTCTCGGCTGTGGCCCTATTGTGTTGCTCCCCACGAGGTGCGATTACCCTAATTAGGACAATAAGGGATTATAATAGTTTAATGACACACCTGGTGGGACTCGAATGATATATCATTATTTTCAAAATTACAACAAGTTAGGTTTACACTTGGTGAGGGTCTTTGCCTATTCCACTTGTTGAAGTGCCTCTTCACTCACCTGACAACTTTGCTCTAGAATGAACACCAGAAGAAGTCATTGTTTAAAGAAATTAGATTGAGGTTTTGGTGAAGGCCTCAATCTATTTACTCTTAAAGTAAATGCTTAATTCACCTATTGACTCCGCTCAAGTCAAAGAACCCAAAATACTATGAAAACTCCACTATGGAGACTACATGCCAGAACATGAACATTTTTTCACTTGTGAACTTCTCAACATAGAGAAAAATATATTAGGAATCACAACATTAGATTTTATATTGATTATAGCAGCAAATATATACATGGTCTTCATGTTGTCAACGAACTTGGTAGTTCACTCAACTGATCAATAACCACCCCACCGTATGCAACTAATTGTGCTACAATGTAATAACATAATACTAACATATTATATGAAATATGTTATCTATCCTAACATCCCCCTTATTGCATTATTTTGAAATACAAAGACTGGTGCAAAATAATTCAAATTTGATAGGTGCAAGTGCCTTAGTGAAAATATATGCAACCTATTCATCAATAGGAATGTACTGGAGTTGTATGTGGTGCTTTAGAACTTCATCTCTAATGAAATGACATTGAGTGTAATTGTTTTTGGTACACTCATGAAAAATTGGATTCTTGACAAGGTTCAAAACACCTTTGTTGTCATAAAATAAATGAAGTGGAATATTCTTTGGAAAACTCATGTTTGTAATAATGTGACTTAACCATATCACCTCGCAGACTACTCCACGTGCTGTGTGATATTCTGCCTCTGTAGAAGATAAAGCAACCACCTGTTGCTTCTTACTATGCCAAGAGAAAGGTCTAGATACAAGATGAAAAATGTATCCAAATGATGATTTTTGATCATCAATGGATCCAACATAGTCTGAGTCCGTGTAGCCCTATAAGAAGAAATTCTCATTCTTCTTGTACTCCAAGCTATAGTCTGTACTGCCACGAACATAATGTAGAACCCATTTTTCTACTTTCCAATGACTCACCTTAGGTTCCTGCATGAACCTTGAAAGATAACCCACAACAAAACTAAGATCTGGCTTGGTTTTTATCAGATATATGAGACTCTCAATTAGCTGGCGATAGAGAGAAACATCTACCTATGGAGATTTATCATATTGTGATAACTTAAGCTCTGGTTCCATTGGAGTTGCTTTGGGCTTGCAATCAGTCATGTGATATTTTTTATCAATGTCTTGACATACTTATTTTGTGTCACTCTGATATGATTTTTTTTGAGCCACTTCTAGACCAAGAAAATAGTGAAGAAGTCCTAGGTCTGTCATTTCAAAAGTTTATTTTAAATCATATTTCATTGCATCAATCATGTTCTCTGAACTGCCAGTGATGATCAGATCATCCACATAGAGTACCAAAATCACTATGTTAGAACCATTTTTCTTGATATATAGATTAGCATCTGAAGGACTTCTTTTGAATCCATGTTGCAATAGGTGACTCTCCATTTTGATGTACCAAGATCGAGAAGCTATTTTTAACCCATACAAATATTTGATCAACTTGCAAACTTTATGCTCTTGACCTTCAACTACAAATCCTTCTGGTTGGGTCATGTACACTTCTTGTAAGTCACCATTCAAGAAAGTACTTTTGACATCCATCTGATGTAACTTCCACTTGAAATGAGCTACCATAGCACAAAGTACGCGAATGGTAGTCATTATTGTAGTGGGTTCAAAAGTCTCTTCATAATCAATTCCCTCTTTCTGAGCATAGCCGTTTGCAATAATATGGGTCTTATGCTTATCAATAGTTTCATCTACCTTATACTTCACTTTGAACACCCATTTGTAGCCAATGGGCTTCTTTCCTGAAGGTAGATTAACTAGCTTCCATGTGTTATTTTTCATGAGAGATGTATGTTCAACATCCATAGTAGCCTTCCACTAAGGCTCACTAAGTGCATCTTGAACTGTTGTGGGTTCATTCTCATCCAATGTAGATATATAAACCCTTTCATCATCCATATCTGCTTCTCTATATTCCTCTACATCTATAGATAGTTCATAAAACTATTGGCAAAGCTCATCAACCTCTGAAGTTGATGCCTCTACTCTCATCTGCTGAGTCATGCTACAAGTACAAGGTTGATCTAGAGTTATATTTGGAAGTGAAGTCAACTTTGAATATCTCAATGTGCTAGTATACCATTTTGGAACCTTGTTATGTGGGGGTGGAGTCTCTTTCTTAGGCTCATCTTCATCCAGGTATACATTTGTAGATGTGTTATATTATGTGAAAGCTTCATCAAATACCACGTCTCTATTGGTGTGTGTTTTCTTGGTCTTTGGATCTATCAACTAGTATCCCTTTGAATGCTCATAATAACCAAGAAAAATACACTGTAAGGTTTTCTCATCTAATTTCTTCCTCTTCTATTTTAGAATGTGCATGAATGCCTTACATCTAAAAACCCTTAGATGAGAAATGGAGTGTTACATACCACTCCATGTTTCTTGGGGAATCATGCCCTGTAGAGCTCTTGTGGGTGCTCTATTCAGGAGGTACGTTGTTGTATTCACTGCTTCTGCCCAATACTGCTGCTCAAGATGTGAACATCATTTTTTTTAGAAAAGGTATTTTTTATAACTTACCTTAGGTTTATTGTATAAGTTGCAAAATTCCATTTTTTTTGCAATTGAAACCTATATAAGCAAGTGGCAGAAAAGACTTTTTTTTTAGGGATAAGCAAATATTTTTTTGTACCCCACACACACATCAAATTTTATTTTTCCACTCACACAAACCAAGCAAAACCTTGTGCATTTTGTTGAAACCTTGAGCATTTTTTTTGCCATGGAGGGATAAGTGAATTTTTGCACTTCATTTTTTTTATGGAAATTGAAAGGGTATATCACAATTTTCATCCTTGTTTATTTTGCAATAAAAAGGGGGGGATCACAAGCATTTTTTCTCTTGCAAAATTCTAAGACAAGGGGGGAAGAAAATTGTGGATTTGAAAAGAAAATTTGGATTTGAATATCATTTTTGCAAACCAAAACCTCATATATTTTACAAAAATCATTGTAACAAAGATGCACTTAGTGTCCTTTGCACTTTGCAGTATTTGAACCTGCACCTCCTTCTCGAGTGCCCTAGCAATGGGTCGACCGACCATTTTGCCACATGAGCAGATGAGAAGTGGAAGGCACAACATGCAATTTCAAGACTCCACCATGCAAATACTAAAAAAAATATTACCTGTCATCTTAGCATGATTTGAACCTACGCTGGCCGTCTAGCGCCTTAGCGTAAGTCTCCCAATCAACTCGGCTAGCGGGCGGATAGGATCTAAAAGGCACAACGCACCTTTTCTCTATGCCACCAACCACAATATTTAAAAAAATAATAATTGGTTGGCGCTTTGGGAGTTTCAATCTGTCCGCCTCTTAGTGCCTTGGACGACGTCGCGTGTAATTCTAATGAGAAACTTAAAATTGCTAAAGTTTTAACTTAGAATTTATATACCTCCAAATGTAGCTAAACTAATCTATCTATCACCAGAACACATCCAAAATCATCTATATACCGCCATAATGCAGTCAAAATCATATATCTATCGTCAGAACACAACCAAACTCGTATATCTGCCACTAGAACATAGCTAAACTCGTCTATGTACCGCAAGCGTGCAATATATGCGTCTTTGAGACACTCACTGCTCAAGCCAAAAAATATGGTAGATTATCAAAGAAACGTTGGAGTGAATATCTTCACATTACCCATTCATGTATTAAGCTCTGATACCATATTAAGAATCACAACATTCGATTTCATATTGATTATAGCAGCAAATATATACATGGTCTTCATGTTTTCAACGAACTTGGTAGTTCGTTCAACTGATCAATAACCACCCCACCGTATGCAACTACTTGTGCTATAATGTAATAACATAATATTAACATATTATATGAAATATGTTATCTATCCTAACAAAAGAAGTCCCTTGCAACCTCCAATATCACTAGATGTTTGGGATGACTATTCGACGTCCATACTATAAAATCTACCATATTATGATGGCAAAGGACCATTAACCCATGAGAGCATCTCAAAGACATGGTTTGCTCTTACCAAATGCACATCATAAAGTAAAATGTGGCTCTAAGGCTACTTGCGGCTTCATTTCAAGGGCTTGTAAGGGGTTCTAATTCCTCTCTTCACACTCAATTGATGAATGGGATCAATAGGTTGTCCTATTCATAAATAAATTAAAGGAGATGAAGCAATCAACCTTAGCTATCCATATTGCTACTTTCCAATCTTCTCTCATGCAATAACTTGCTAATCCTGACTAGGTTAAGCCAATCTAGAAAGAGAAATAAGATTTTATAGAGGTAGAGGTAGCAGTTCCTAGTAGGTCCCATCACTAGAATGATAATCAAGCAGATCAGAGGATAACAGAGATTGTGGATTACACTACCTCAAATTGTTTTGACCAAACACACTTGGGCATTTCTACAAGCTAAGAGGAAGTTACCTTCCTCTCCATAAGCATAGAGGAAGCAAATAATATAAGCTGAAAGTGGAAGATGCATGCAAATCGGGTCAAATCAAAAGGAGTTAGCACTGGTACTAGTCCTACCTTAGTGGTAGAACCCTGAAGGTTCTAGAAAATATATAAATAATAAATAAATAAAATAATACCTAATTTAAGAGAATCATTGTTGCATTGATAGGGGATCCCTCCAATGGTTTCATATAAACATATGTTTTATATTATATTCATGGATGCTTTCGAATGATAGAATTGTACAATGTTTTATACCCATTCTAAGGTTCTGAGTGAAAAGACACAATGCTGAACCTAACCCTAATATTATAATATAATAATTAATTTATAATTAATTATTATATTATTTATTATTGTAACGATAGGATATGAAATATATATTATCGTTAACAAGTAGGGTGAGGATATAGGATCCTAACAAGCCATCCCTGCCGAAAAAATCTTTGTCCTCAAAGCTTGGAACTTCATGTGGGAATGCTCAAAGTGTGTCGCCTTCGGTAAAGTTGCAAGAATTAGAGGAATGAGTAAACGTTTACCAACCAAAATTTTCTTTACTTCGAGTGTCTCTTTAATGTAAGCAAAGTATCGTTGGAAGTTGTAAGTTTGTAACTTCTTCTTTACCATGTTTCTTGGATGTAGACTACCTTATGATGTCGTAGTGGTTTAGAATATGCAATAAGTGTGATAGAATGTTTTACCAAGTAATAGGTCACTTTTTAGGTTAATCAACTTAAATTGCTCCTTATATCTCCTATTGAACTACGCTGTTATCAATTTAGAAGTTTTCTAAAGTTGAATTCTTTTTAAATTGATTTTGTAATGTTTTGGAAATAATATCACTCAACTCTTATTTTATGCACGTGAGTATAATGGCTCAAAAAGACTTCAATGACATGCAATCTCTATGTTGTGCACTTCTCCTTCCTAACGTTTTTATTCCCTTGTGTTAAGTGGCTAGAAAAAAGTGGCTATTCTTCTAATTTGTAACCTCCTTTTGCATAAGAATTAAATGTAGTAACGACTCTCTGTTGGACCTTGATAACACTTGTTATTGAAATGGTCTTTTTGCGGTCCAAAAATATTGAGCAAGTAATGGCTCACTCCACACAAGTATCTGTCTTCATTTGACTGTATCGTCCATTGTATTGTGCTCCTTTTTTATGAGTTATGGTGTGCGAAGTAATTCCTCTTTCCTTTAAACACACATTTCGAAGACAAGCGCTGGTTAATTAGTTGGCATCTTTATTTTATGCTTCGAAGAACTTTCTTAATGAATGTTATCGTGCTATACCCAAATGTTGCATGGCCTCGTACCCTTTTGGTGCTGCTAAAAACTTAGCCATGATTCGAAAGTTTTGTGTGAACGTCATTCGTCTGCGCCCAGTTTTCACTTCTCCAGAGTCGTTTTTTTTTTAATAAATTCAAAATTTAATCTTGTACCATTAGATCTTCTTTATTTTTTATAAAATAGCGATCCATTCAGAGTGTCGTTGTGTTCAAACGTAGGTGTCTAGTAACCAACCATATCCTTCCACTTGTTTGAGAGTGTCATTTCACTTCAAATTGAAACAAATTAAACAACCGATAGTCAAAGCTATCTGGGTACAATATTATTATAAAAGAAGGCAGTCAATCAAATGTCACTAATGTGAGATGTTCTGCTTAGCCAATTTAGATAGCAATCTTGATCATTCACTACGTCTTCGGACAATTACAAGGCAGCCTGTGGTTTGTAACCAGTCAAATTCAATTATATTCTCTTCTACTCGCTTTGGCAAGAGCGAAGACAGGAGAAGAAAACATTAATCTGTTGGTATATTGGCATAAAATTCTCTTTGGACAGCATGTGAAAGCAACGGCCCAACCACTTTATTTTACTTACTAGATACGCATATAACATAAGCGCAATATGGCTGTAGATTTGATAATTGCAGCAACATAAGTCACATGTTGAAATTTAACAAAAAGTCACTTTCTTTTTTTTAAACTTTTGTGGAGATTCAGCTTTTTGGTAGGATGGAGATTTGAACCTGGGACCTCCTTTGGAGGATTGCCCTCTCCTCTCCAACTCACCTACAATACCTGGGTGAGTCACTTTTAATTTATGTTTTAGTTCCTGCAAATTTTTTTTGGTTACATAAATAAATTGATGAATTGGTTATAATCACAATTTTTTAGGAACTGTCAGCGTAAACTATTAGCGAAGGCTTCCAACACAACCACCGTCTCGTTAATGGTAACCCGGCGTGAGATGGGGACCGCTGGACGCACAAGGTTCGCACCGTCTGGCAGTCTGGTTCAACACGTGGACCCGGCGTGAGACGGAGGCTTCCAACACAACCACCGTCTCGTTAATGGACGCACAAGGTTCGCACCGTCTTCGGTAGTCTGGTTCAACACATGGACCCGGCGTGAGACGGGAACCGCCGGACGCATAAGGTTCGCACAGTCTTCGGCAGTCTGGTTCAACACGTGGTATGAAGGGGACCGCAGGACAAGCAGGAAAATCGCGTCATCAGTCAGGATGCAAGTCGGATAGGGCTATTGGCTATGCATGGGCCTGTGGGATTGGAACCTAAGTCTCCTCTCAGTAAGGGCACCAACTTACCAATCCACCTAGAACCACGGACAGTTCCTGCAAAGATTTGATTAGCTTGGTCTTGGTCCGTGACATTGACATCACTTGCATCCCTGTTTGTTTCTAGCAGATAATCTATTTGGCTGTCATCAAAAGTGATTTTATATCATTTCAAGGATTGTAGGCTTTGCATTTTGCTGCTGGTGTTGCTGTGTTTTGCCTTGCTTATGGCAGTGAAACTTAAAGATACAGTGACACTCAAAAACTTTCCACCAATTGGTCTGCAGTTGCTCTAAAGGTGGGATATTCTATTCATATTTCCTGTCATGATGCATTTAGGTTGTAGCCATTAACTGAGTTATACCAATGTCCAAATTATCTTATAGTGATAACCTTTAACCTTCGTTCTTTTTGTTGATGACCTTCCATAGTAGAGCAGTTGAGTGCTATTTGTTTTTTTAATGGAAGAGGACAATTTGTGTTGAATGTCTCATGTGGCCTATTCAAGGATTGAAAGATTGGACCTGATGATTTTCTTTAATTATCATCATGTTTACATTGGCATCGTAAAGGAGAAGTCCAACTCGAGTATGGTAAAAACCGTAATGCCATGTGCCTTCCTACATCCTGGTATTTGCTCTTCACGGACGATAGACTTTGTCTACGATTTCTTATCTTTAACTTGGATGGCAAATTTATTTATTTTAAGCACCCACGTTTGAGACTTACTATGGCACAATGTTATTTTAAAGTTTGCTTTGTTCTGAAGTAGTCAAATGTGTACACCAATCTAGATGTTTTTAAGCTAATCTAGTGTTGGCCAACCATAATCCTACGGGGAAACGTATTGAGATTAGCTGTTCATTATTTTACCTGTTTACTCAACGATATTGTGGGTGTTATCTCCAAAAAAATCATTCGGAAATTTAGCTTTTAGTTGATAGGTTCATTAAATGTCTATATAGAACATGTCATTCAAAACATTTATTTCATTGTCAAAAGGAGGATTCTAGGATTCTAATATTGTTATTAATTAGAGTGGTTGCTGCTTGCGAGGATTCACTAGGTTTAAAAGCTTTATTTATCTCTTCTTATAAGACTCTATAGAGGGGCACTCCCCACAGTAATGATAATTAGTTTAATTCATTTTAATATATATAAACATCAATTTTACATTCCTTGTTTATCCAAACATATTAATGTTTAATAGCGAATGAACGACAAGTTTACGCATGGGCTACCTGATTACCTAACAATGCTCTGATCGATCAGCATGCTTCTATAGGTAATTATTCTTTATCAAGATGTGCAAAGGTGTTGGGAGTCTAACAGTTTAGCTCCTCAATGTTCAAATGTGCCGAAGTTTTTTCATGAAACTTGCCTAAGCTTTCTTAGTTCGCTTGATTTGTAGAATTACAAGAATGATCACCTATGATGCGCAGCAACTGGCATGTATTTTCATCTCCCATCATCGTCTGCAATTTTTGGAACTTATAGTATCCACCGACAATCTATTCTAAGCTAGTAGTGAATGCAAATGTTTCGTTACCATTGGAATATAATAATGTTGAGATGCACATGGTCGTTACCAAAGGCCAAGGAATTATAGAATATTTTTCTCAGAAGTAGCATTCATATGATGTGGTGATTAATCATTTACTCAGTTGTTTTTCTATGAATTTACTTCAATCCAAGTGAATATTTTATTTTATTTTTTATTTATTTTTATTATTATTTTTTATTTATTTATGATGAAAAGGATATAGAAGACAGTGGCAAGCAGATAAGCGGATTTGCCACTCACTCACTCTACCCTTGCAATTGTTTGCTTCTCCTTGCTGTCAACCTGATATGATATAATCTGTTGTTATGATAAGTTACGACAACTGCCCAAGAAATGAAATCATAGGTAGAGAGGGTAAAACTTGGCACCATAGAGAAATGGTAGCAGCCATGGCAGTGGCTTCCATTATTTTTAAGCCAGATCATATGTAACATTTTTTATCTTGGGAGGAGGCCAAAGGGACGACCTCGAAGGAGATGGGAAATAATCTCTCAATTTAAACGAGCCTAACAGGATGCCCTTTGTATCTCTCATTTTGAATTGATAAGGATGTGCAGTTTTAGAATTTGGTCTTGCCTGATTAGGTAAAACATTCCCATTTCCACCAGAATGTGCATGGGACAAACAATCTTTCTCATAGAACCCTTTGGAGTGTTGTTGGCCAGATTCTAAGGAGAAATCTCTTGCGTGATTTTTGAATTTGATTTTAATTTATTTGTAGTTTTTGAAAATGTTTTGGCAGAAGCACACGAATCCCAAGCAAAATGTGCATTCTCACCATACCCAGTTGCCAAACTACCTGTAATTATTTCTTGCATTGCATTTTTAGGGTTTGTATTATTTTCTTCTTTCTCGAAAAGTGCAATAGGTACCACCTAGGATTCCATGGCTACATGATCCTCCGAAAAAAAAATTTAGGGTTATCATCTTCATTTGCAACTTCCTCTTTTTCTTCATGGGCAATTTATTTTTCCATAAAATCCTCAATGATCTTACTAATAATATTTTTTAAATGAAATTTTTCCCTCCATTTTCGAACTTCTTGGTCCCATATAGCTGGATCCAACATGCTCTGACACCAGATGGTAAAACCCTGAAGGTTCTAGCAAATATTTAAATAATAAATAAATAAAATAATACCTAATTTAAGAGAATCATTGTTGCATTGATAGGGGATCCCTCCAATGGTTTCATATAAACATATGTTTTATATTATATTCATGGATACTTTCAAATGATAGAATTGTACAATGCTTTATACCCATTCTAGGGTTGTGAGTGAAAAGACACAATGCTAAACCTAACCCTAATATTATAATATAATAATTAATTATTATATTATTTATTATTCTAACCATAGGATATGAAATATATATTATTATTAACAAGTAGGGTTAGGATATAGGATCCTAACACTTAGTAAGAAAATATTTTATCCTTAGTACCAGTCCATCTAATCCAAGGAAGTTGCTCAAAAATTTGAGCTTTGTAAAGGTGAAGGCAATTCACTAATAGAACTAGAAGAAAAGAAAGAAGCAATGAAAGTTCAAGTAATGAGTGAGGGGAAAATTTTGACTCCATGCTTAATGGATAAAAGCCTCTCACTTAAAACTTTGTAAATATGTATTATATGTAATATATAAGTGATCTCAGTTTCATGATATAACAGAAGCCCCAACCGTTTGTAGAGTTTCAAAGATATGACTTGACTGCTAAAAACTTTTGCTTTCAAGGGAGATTTTTTCAATCAAAGTGATGACTTTATAGGTCATTTATATTTAGTAGGTTTAAGATCCCCTAAGATCCACCAAAACTATAGTGATGATTTGCTACACCTTTTACTTGGCAAGAAAAAACAAAATTTTGAGTTGTGAACAAGCACAAAAAAAACCTCGATAAAAAGATTCAATGATTGGAGGGCAGGTGTCAAGAGTGAAGGTTGTTCAAAAAGTTAAAATTTTGTTAGTCTTAATCAGAAGACAAGGAACAAAAAGTCTTGAATCTTCAATGACAAGCGATCCCAATTTCAAGTGATGAGTAAACTTTCAAAGAAGAAACATTGGTGACCTAGAAGTTAAAATTGATGAAGGTGCATAATCTTTGAGGAGTTTCATCATTTCCTACTAAATAATATCTCATATCCCTATGAAAGGACAATAGTAGCATGGGAGCCATAACAAAAGTAGCACGTAGATCTAGAATATTAAATGAATAAATATTTTATGTCCAGATAATGAGAATTTTAAAAATTGGATAGATGGAAATAAAGATAGTAGATACTCATTAAAGGGCTCAAAACCATTTGAAATTCATGACTTGCGATCCAAAGAACCTTAGAGAGACCGATAATTTAGACAAGACATGATCTGACATTTAAAGCAACAACCACCTTGAAATATCTACATAAGTTTTGGGAGGGAAACCATCCCCTTTGTAATCTATAAATAGGAGTAGTATTAGTTTTGTAAATGATCAAATGTTTTACAATTGTAGTCATTTGTAAGCTTTCCTTTCATTTATTTTTGTAAGAGCAGTTGGCTTCTGAGTGGCTTGTGGGCAAATCGAACCCTCACTTTTGGAATAATATTTGTAAATAAATTGCTTGCAAACACACACACGTACACACAAAAACACACACACACACACACACACACACACACACACACACACACACACATATATATATATATATATATATATATATATATATATATATATATATATATATATATATATATGGAGGCCTACATCAATTTTTGGACTAGTCATATGTGGATCTCTTGTGGAACCTACCTCTTTATGCATGCCTATGTTGATGACTCTCATCTATGCTTAATTATGTCAAGGAGAGGAAGCGTTTATCGTTGGCACATTGATTTTAGGCCTATTTTTACAAGAAGATCTTAGCGAATCTTTTGGTGCATCACCACATTTTCCTTTTATTGAGTTTTTTTTGTTTTTTTCTTCTCATTTCCTTGCTAATTTCAAGTGCACCTAAAATATCACATATTAACAAGGATTCATCCTTGTAAAAAAATTCCTAGAGGCCCTCGATTGAGTCAAACCTCCCACTCTCGGTTGTGGCCTTGCTATGTCACTCCCTGTGAGGTATGACTACCCCAATTGGGATAGTCAAGGATAAAAACAATGCCTATGCTCTAATTTAACAATAAGTACCTCTCCCAATGTCTTAAACTTGAAAAGGTCCATGTCTTCTCGAATGTACCATTGTAGCCCATTCTAATATTAAATATTTGAAGGTTTTCAATATCTTGAATACCTAGTTATATTGCCATGGAATAAAAAGCATCAATATAATCTTGTACATACTAATATTTACCTTGTTGTAATTGTTTCCATCACATGTATCAGTCGTCATAGGCTCCCACATGATAATATTCTTCCTTGACAACTTCAATGAAATGATCCCATGTGAACACTATTTCATCTGTGTTCTCCTCCTTGACCTTGTTACAATATTCTTCCCACTAATTTTGAATAGGTAATCAAGCTTTAAAGAGTGCAAAAGTAATTTTCTCATTGTTGGTTTATAAACAATTATGAAGATAACCACCCCAACTAAATTTCTATGGAATCAACATAATTTTTTCCTTAAAAATTAGAAATATCAAAATTCAATTGCACCTTAAAAGGTGTGGGAGTACTGAATATGTTAGGGTATTAAGAGGTTGATTAGAATAGGGATACATTGAAGAATTTGAGCAAATTGATCCATCATCTAATTCCTCTTTTGTATAAGGACTTCATTCAACATCTCCTTAAAAGGATCGCTATCTCAATGTCTCCATTCAAGTTCCCATTTAAGATCATTTAGAACAACAAAGGAGGTAGTCAAAGGGATATCATGTCTAATACCTAAATTTTTAATATCTTGATCTGTTACTTATTGACATACACTCAAAATACACATTGTTCTAATACCATTGATCTAAAAATTAGAATGAGTTAGGGAAGATCAAGACAGAGTGTAATCTAGAAATATGTTATGAACCTTACACTAAAATAAAAGAACATCCACACAATATTGCAATAAAAATATAAAATGAGATTGAAATTAATAATATTGCAAGATGAAATGGAAATGAAGCAAATTATATTATAGAAAGCAAGAACACATTATAGAATTGAAGGTCTCTTTGAGGGGAAAACCTCCTTAGAAGCAAAGCTTCGATACAACAAAATATGATATACCTTCATCTATACCCCTTGCCTTTTTAAAGACTCTTTGTAACCCTAACTATAATGCTCAAGGGTCGGCTTCACATGTAAGTGGCCACCCAAGCTAGAATATTCTATCAAACAAGCAATTACATTCTTTATAATGATTACATTAAATAACTCCACTTGTCTAGGCATCTCAAGTGCCACATACACATTATAAAATATTACATAATATCATTAATGTAGGGCCCCCATATTATGAAGGGGGTAATTAAACAGTAAGGTTAGGATGGGGTCCTAACATACCCTTGTCCTTCAAAATGCTTTGTCCTCAAAGTTGAAGATGAAAAAATTATTGCTGTAACTATTAGAGAGGCTCCCATGTGGCATCTTTTGGCTATAAATCCTGCCATTGGACCAAAAATTCAATGATGATGTTGTTATAGAAAGTGTGGGTTCTTCAATCCAAAACATTTTCAAGCTCCAAGATGATCGAGCCTTCATCAACCAACTCAAGGAGTGTCGATTGGACTTGAGTACAATTGTCAAGTACCTTCTTAAGACAAGAGATATGGAGGATTGGATGGATATTAGAATAAGGTGGTAACACAATATTAAAGACCACTTTTCCAATCCACTATAATATCTAGTAGGGTCCATAAAATTATGTTGTCAATTTTTTATGAGCATAAAGTTGCACAGACGACTATTTGTAGGGTGGGAGTTAGGGAAAAATCATATCACCTACACTGAAGTTGTGCTCAAAATGATGTTGGTCAGTCTATTGTCTCAACCATTTTTATGACAACACCAAGTTATCCTTCAACTACTACAAAATTTGGGAATGCTCCTAAATATTTGCATCCATCACCTAAACTTTGGAGCTTCTAGGAACATATGAAGTAAGCGATAGAGGTGGGTACCCATAAAATGCCTCAGAAGGAGTCATTCTAGAATTTGTATGGAATGAATTATTGTACCACCATTTAGCCAAAGGTAGCCACTTAGCCCACTATGTTGGGTGTTTGAAGGTAAAACAATAAAGGTAGGTTTCCAAGCATTTATTTACAATTTCAGTTTGCCCATTTGTTTGTGGATGGTAGGTTGAGCTCATTTGTAATTGTGTTCTCCATAATTTATATTTTCTTACCAAAATTGATTGGTAAAAGTAGGATCACGATCAAACATAATGGATTTTGGTATAGCGTGGAGTTTAAAAATGAAGTCCATGAATATTTGAGCAATGGTGGAGGCATGGTAAGGATGGGCAAGGGAACAAAAATGAGCATACTTTGAGAGATGATCCAACACCACAAGAATGACTGATTTTCTTCATAACTTAAGAATCCCTTCAATAAAATCCATGGATTTATTAGTCCATACATTGTATGGGATTAAAAAACTTTGTAGAGTGCATAGAGTATGAACCTCTCTCCTTTCATCCATTGGCAAATTTCACATTTTATCACAAAAATATTTTTTCTTTCCCTCCCAATAGATGACCTTTTAGCTCTCTCATATGTCTTCGAAAATCTTGAATGGTCTGTAGTAAGTGAAGAGTGTATTTCTCTTATGATATCTTCTTAGAGTGATGAGGTTTTGGAGACCATAATGCAACCTTGATATCATAACAGGTGTCCATCCCATGAATCTTTGACATGCAAATTGGGATCCTTTTGGAGTTGTTCCTACAAAGTTTAAAAGGACGAGTCCTTGGTCATGTCTTCTTGAAGTTGGAAGACCTATTAGGAAAGTGGGGACGAAAGGGCACACACTATCACTTGATCCTCAAATTTATGGTAAAGGGCATCTACTGCAATATTTTCCTTTCCTGTATTACACACAATGATATAATCATACCCGAACAATTTTGAAACCCATTTTTGTTGTGCTAGGATAGATACCCTTTGTTCTAAGAAATTTTAAACTCTGGTGGTCTATTTTAATAGATAAATGTATTTTAATGAGATATGGTCATCAATGATTAATAGCATGGAGGATGGCCATAATTTATTTTTCATAAGTAGATTTTTCCAAATTTTTGCTTGATAGTGCCTTATTGGTGAAAGCTAAGGGTCACCCTTCTTGTGTTAATACGGTCCCAATGTCATGATCCAAAGCATAACTTTCAATTATGAATGGTTTAGAAAATTAGGAGTGGCTAACATCAGGGTCAAAATCATAGCCTCATTAAGATCTACAAAAGCTTGTTCTGCTGGAGTTGACCACATAAAGGAATATTTTTTTAAAATGTTCGTTAAGTGGGTGGTTATTTTTCCATAATGTTGTACAAATCAAAGGTAATAGCCTGTGAGACCCAAAAATCCTCGAAGTGTCTTGAATTTTTTTGGCTTAAGCCAATTTTGGATAGCTTCAATTTTCTTGGGGTCAACCTTAACTCCCTCTTGTGAAACAATATGCCCCAACTATTCGACCTCTTACATGCCAAAGGAACATTTAGATAATTTTACAAATAATTGATGGTCCCACAATAATTGTAAACTTTGATCTAGATGTCGTAAATGCTTGGCCTAAGTGCAACTATAGATGAGAATGTCATCAAAGAAAACCAAAATAAACTTGCAAAGAAATGGGTGAAAGACATTATTCATGAGGCTCTAAAATGTTGATGGTACATTAGTTAGGCCAAATGACATGAACCAAAAATTAGTAATGATCCTCATAGGTTCATAATACTATTTTGGAAAATTCTTCCTCCTTGAGCCTTATCTGATGATAGCTAGAGCAAAGATCCAACTTAGAGAATAAATTTGCATCATGTAACTCATCCTATAATTTTATGATCATAGGGATAGGAAATTTGTCTTAATGGTGATCTTATTGAGCTCACAAAAGTCTATACATAGCTGTCACAACCCATGTTTCATTTTGACCAATAGTAATGGTGAAGAATAAATACTGTTACTAGGTTGAATTACCCCTATTTTCAATCTCTTGAACCAAATTTTCCATGTATGACTTAAGCACATAGGGGTATCTATAGGGCTTGATTTTACATGGAAATATATTTAGTACCAATTATATTGCATGATCATGGGAATGTTGTGGAGGTAATATTGTTGGTTTTGCAAAAACTATATTATGTTTAGTCAAACTGAGCTGCAAATGCCCTTAGGATTTATCTACTTTTAAAGTCTATGGGCTACGACCACATGTGAATATTTTTATTAATTTCTCCATTTGGCTTGAATTGATATCTTGTAGAGATCTTGTTGGTGATCCATGAAGAGTGTATGACCTCCCATTATGATAGAATTGCATCCATAGTTTGACAAAGTTCCAGAATACTATTCCTAAAGTATGAAGCCACTATACCCTCAGTACAACACCAAATCCTCCAAGTGGAAGAACAAACATATCAGTTTTGAGTTCATAGTCCCCTATCTTCAACTTAACATTTTGATATTTAACCTTACAAGGTAATGTTCCTCCATTTGCCATCATGACTTCAAAAGAGTTGCAAGCATGTATGTAATAGTTCACTTTCTTAGCTATTTGGAGACTAGTGACATCATGTGTACTACTTGAATCAATAAGAATTATAATTATTTGCCTTTTTAAGAATCCTACTACCTTCATAATCTGAGGGGTCGATATTCCTGCAAGTGCATGGATAAAAATCTTTGGTTGTGGTTCTTCCTATGTTGCACCCTCATCCTAAGGCTCTTCCTCCTATGTTTGACAAGTATTTCATTCACTGTTGAGTCATCCACATCCAACAAAAATAATTTTTGTTGTACATATTTATACCCTATCAAATATTTCTCATCACAATTATAATATAAGACTTGTGCTCTATGGGCATCCATTTCCTCCTTAATCAATTGCTTAATTGGTGGAGATTTATTGCTAGTGTTCAATGTGAAATTGGATGAAATGTAGGTTTGACCTATGAAAATTTAGATGAACGCCTCTAGGCAAAACAATTTTTCTTTGCTAGTCTAGCCAATCCTATGGCTTGCATCATAGACAATGGCTTCAACATTTTTACCTTTACCTTGATATCATCTTTCAACTCATTAATAAAACAACTCTTAAAAATAACTCATTCAAACCCCTTGTCCTATTAGCCAATTTCTCAAATTGAGTTTGATACTCTCAAATAGTAGAGGTTTGTTTCAGTTTTGTTAAGGCTCCTATTCTCATACTCATTAGGGCCAAAACAAGTGAGTAATTGGGACTCAAATTCTTCCCAAGAAATGTTAGGAGTCATTTTATATACCTACATATACCATTGTAGGGCCTTACATTCAAAGTTAAACGATGCCATGGTGACTCGTAAATATGTTAGGACCCCATCCTAACACTTGATGTAATAGTCCTTATGAAACGTGGGTAGTACCCATGATAATATTTTGTAATGTTTTATTATAGTTTTGGATTAATAAGTGTCTATGCCAAATGATGCCCTTCTATGTAACCATTTTTCAAGAATGTAACTAATTGTAGGTAGGATATTCTAGCCCGAGTGGCATTTTGCATGTAAGCCAACCTTGGGAGTTAGGTGCTAGAGGAATTCCTTAAAACTGTGAGGGGCAGTATTGTATGTATATTTTTGCATAATTGAATGAAGTATTGAAGGAGGTTTTCCCCTCGAAGAGGCTTGCAATTCAATGCTATTGTGAGATTTTTCCTTTTCTATAATTTATTTTCATAGTGTGCATTTTATTTCCATAGTGTGTTGTGAGCATATATGTTTATTTTCCATATTTGTGTGAGTGTGCTTATTTTTAATAGTAGGTTCCTAACAAGTGGTATCAGAGTGCTTTCCAGGGCCATGTTCTGCTACGACTATGACGGTTTCTACCATTTTGAATGTTAGGTATAAGATTTTTGTGTTTGTTTTTTTGTTGGTTTTTTCTTATTATTAAAAACAAAACAAAAAAATAGCAAAAAAATACAATCTTTTTTATCCACAATAGTTGAGTAGGTTAGAAACCCTATGCTGGGAGTTTTAAAATATCATGGATATGTCGTTATTGGCTAAGCTAGATAGCCCATAAAGCATCTAGTGAAGTGAGGGGTGATCAGGCTCCAATACCTAGGCCTCAAACAACACTCATGCACGGAATTGAGCTCCCATGCATCTTCGGGTGTATCGGGAGACCATCTAAGATTAAAGAAAAATTTACCACTAGGAAGTTTTTTCGACCTTGTATTGTTCATAGTGCAGTGGACACAACATCCTGGAATAATACCCTTTTGTACTGTCAGAGAGACAGATAGTGTGCTCAAGGGTATGTGTGGAATCCTCCTTAAGTAGTGGCCTGAAATATTGGTCCGAGAACTATTGTTTGCCACTATGGTATAATAGAGGGCCTATGGGTATTACATACACCTTTGCCTAGCATACCTTAGTTTTGTTCAAACTTGCAAACAAATTTTAGTCCCCATATCTTTCTGTTTTGCTTAACCTACAACCAAAAAAAATTGAACATGTTACCATATCCTTCACAAAAGTTGAGCATACAAAGAAGACATCCCTATTCCAAAATTTTTGCATGCAAAATAAACAATACAAAATCACCAAAAAATATAATAGGTAAATAGGAAGCTTCAGAGTTAGTTAAAGTCAGGAAATTTTCATCAATAACAATCAATAGAGGGTTTTCAGGTATTAGTGTCATCACAGTAACTTGCATAGTCAGAACGATTACCTGTTACAGTCAGAATGAAAATAGAAAGGGAATATTTGTAAAAGAGTCATAATTGGACAAGGAATAGTACAATATCAAGAATCAATCAGTGGTCAGATAATTTTTGACATAGAACTCAATTTTTGATCCAAACGTATAGAGAAAAAACTGACCACACCAATAGACTCATAAAAATAGCATTATAAAAAAAAATTGGGGTGCCCAAAATTAGTGTTGTGGTAAATAGCTCATTGTGATTTTTTTTTTGAGCTGATCATTTTGATATACCACACCCAAACCATTTTTCGTACCCTTACTAAAAATAGTAACTCCTAGAAATCACCTTTCTATTTTTAGTAAGTCCTCAAAAAGGTTACCACCCTCTAAACATGGTTGAGGGTACTCGACAACAAGCATTAGATAGGGACATTCAAGCCAGAGTGGATGCTATGAGCACCAAAGTATGGAATTCATTTGACCAAACCCTATAGTCGATACAATCACAACTCTTAACTATCTAGGAAACTATAAGTGGAATCTCCCTTGCACAACAAGAAATGAAGGTTGAGTTGGATAGTCGTACCTCTATTGGTTTCGTAGGTAACCAAGACCACAAAGAAATTGGTACAAGCAACCGCCAACGAATTATACCAACTCATAATGGAATGAGATTACCAAAATTAGACTTTCCCAAGTTTTATGGAAAGGATCCTGAGGGGTGGATTTGTAAGGCAAAATAATATTTCACTCTTCATAATATTGATCATTTCCTATGGTTGACCATTGCTTATTTTAATTTTGAATCAGATGCACTTCATTGGTTTTTATGGCTTAGAAAGGTCGAACTTGATCTTTCTTGGTCTAACTTTGGGCAATGCCTACTCACTCATTTTGGTCCTAGTGAGTTCAAATATTTTACAAGAGCCCTTTTCAAACTCAGACAGACCTCAATTGTGCGAGAATACCAAGCTCAATTTGAAAAACTTGCTAATAGAACCATGGGTTTAAGTGTTGACTCTTTCCAAAGTTGTTTTGTGAGTGGATTGAAGGATGACATCAAGGCTAAGGTTAAGTTGTTGTGACCTATTTCACTACCATAGGCCATACAGTTGGCCAAATTGGTAGAAGATAAATTCAAGGTCCTCGATCGCACTTCTAAATTTCCTCAATCTAAGCCATATTTTTTGGCCAAGCCAATACCAAGCACTACTACTAGATCTCCACCTATAAAAATATTGAGTCATGAGGAGATGGAGAACATAAAGGCACAAGGGTTATGTTACAATTGTGATGAAAAATATTCTAGAGGGCATAGGTGTGTGCAACAAAAATTGTACTTTCTCGATATGGATGAAGTTCCCACTGCAAAATCTTCTAAGGATGAGGAGGATCCTCAAGAAATGGATACTATAGACCAACCGACCGAGTAGGAGGAAACCCAACCCAAAATTTTAGTGCATGCTTTAGTGGGAGTATCCACCCCCAAACCATGAAGGTGATTGGCCATTTCAAGGGATAAAGGGTCATCATTCTTATTGACTCTGGTAGTACACATAATTTTATTGATCCACGTGTAGCCAAACAGGGAAATTGTTACATCACCACCTACAACTCCTTTGAAGTCATGATTGCTAATGGTGGCACCCTACCATGCAAGGGCAAATGTCATAATGTCAAACTAAAAATTGGGGACTATAATCTCAAGTTTGACATGTTTGCCTTACCCTTAGGAGGGTGTGATATAGTTTTGGGAGTGCAATGGTTGAGAATGTTAGGACCAGTCTTATGGGATTTTGCAGAATTATAGATGAAATTTAGTCAAGATGGGCAAGAATATACTTTTCATGGCACAAAGGTGGGAGCAGTCCAGTTTATTTCTTCTCATAAGATGGAAAATTGTTAAAGAAATCTTCCCATGGTATGGTAGCTCAACTTTTTGCTATCATCACCCCTAATCAAGGGGAGTCTAATCACCCACAACAATTATAGGGTATATTAAATAGGTATGCTCATGTCTTTGAGGAACCCAAAGGACTTCCTCCTCAACACTCACATGACCATGCAATACAACTTTTTCTTGGCAGTCTACCTCCTAATGTTCGTCCCTACAGGTATGCTTATGCGTAGAAAATAAAATTGAGAAAATTGTGCAGGAACTTCGAGCTTCTGGAATTATTCGCTCTAGTGTTAGCCCCTATTCCTCACTAGTGTTGTTAGTAAGAAAAAAGGATGGCACTTGGCGCTTGTGTGTGGATTATTGGGATCTTAATAAAATCACTATTAAGGATAAGTTCCCTATTCTTGTCATTGATGAACTACTTGATGAGTTGCATGGGGCTTAGTATTTTTCCAAGTTGGATTTGCGGTCGGGCTATCACCAAATCTACATTAAGAATGAGGATATTCCCAAAATAGCTTTTCACACTCATGAAGGGCATTATGAGTTTTTGGTTATGCCTTTTGGGTTGACCAATGCCCCTTCCACCTTTTAGAGTTTGATGAATTTGGTCTTTCGTCCTCATCTTTGCAAATTCATTTTAGTATTTTTTGATGACATATTGATCTATAGTCACACATGGGAATATCATCTTCACCATTTAGATGAAACCCTTAAACTTTTATTTGACCATCAACTTTATGCAAAGCAATCAAAATGCTCCTTTGGCTAGTAGGAGGTTGAATATTTGGGACACATAGTCACTAAGGAGGGCGTTCAGGTTGATCCTAAGAAAATCCAGGTAGTTCAAGATTGGCCTAAACCTCATACATTGAAGGGACTTCATGGATTCTTGGGTCTCATAGGATATTATAGGAAATTTGTGAAAAATTATGGCAAGATAGCAGCTCCCTTGACAGCCATGTTGAGGAAAAATTCTTGTGTGGACTAATTTGGCCAAGAAGGCTTTTGTTGATTTGAAGTTTTCTATGACCACCACCCTTGTTTTGGCAATGCTAGATTTTTCTAAACCCTTTGTCATTGAGAGTGATGCATCGGGCATGGGTATTGGGGTAGTTTTAATGCAGGAGGGTCGACCATTGGCTTTCACTAGCAAGGCACTCTCTCCTCAAAATTTGGGCAAGTCCACTTATGAGAAGGAAATGCTAGCCATTTTACATGCGGTCACCCATTGGCATCCATATCTCATTGGTTGATATTTTTCCATTAAAACTGATCATCAGAGTCTAAAATATTTTTTAGAACAAAGGATGGCTACTCCAGAACAACAAAAATGGGTCTCCAAATTGTTGGGGTATGACTATGACATCTCTTATAATAAAGGTAAAGAGAATGTGGTGGTCGATGCCTTGTCTCATCTCCATGAAGATCAGGCCATGTTACATGCTATCTCTACTCCTATTTTGCAATGGGTTCATCACCTTCATGAGGATCTAGCCAAGGATTCATCATTGCAAACTCTCATCTGCACTCTCCAAGAGGATCCTCATTCCCACCCTGGTTATGTTTGGGATGGTCAGGATTTACGATTTCATGATCGTTTGGTTATTCCATCTGAGTCTCAAATCAAGGACCTCCTCCTTCAATAAATGCATGCTTCTCCCACAATTGGTCATTTGGTTTTTCTCAAAACATATACTCAAACCAAGCATACTTTTTTTTGAAGGGAATGAAATAAGACATCAAAACATTTGTGGTCGAATGTGATCGCTACTAGTGCATGAAAGGTGAAACTATGAGTTCTCTAGGGACACTTCAACCTTTGCCCATTCCTAAGCAGGTTTGGACAGATATATCTATGGACTTCATCGAAGGGCTACCAAAATTCAAAGGTAAATTAGTTATTTTGGTGATAGTGGATCATATTTCAAAGTATGCTCACTTATGTTCCCTATCCCACCCTTATATTGCATCCATTGTTGCCCAAATATTCCTTAACTCCATCTTTCGCCTCCATGGGATGCCTAAATCCATTGTCTCTAATTGGGATCCTACCTTCACCAGTCGCTTTTGGTAGGAACTATTCAAGTTGTAGGGGACACAACTCAATATGAGTTTGACCTACCATCCTCAAACCGATGGCCAAACCAAAATTATCAATAAATTCTTGGAGACCTACCTTCGTTGCTTCACTTCTAAACATCCTACTCATTGGGCTAAGTGGCTTCCTCTAGCTGAATGGTGGTACAACACCACCTATCACTCTTCCACTAAGGTGACTCCATTTGAAGTATTCTATGGTTAGCTCCCACCGACTCCAACTTCTTACATTCCAGGTAGCTCCAAGGTTCAAGCGGTGGATTCCACTCTCTGCCAACATGACTCCATTTTGTGCCAACTCAAGCTCAACTTGGACATGGCTCGAAATCGTATGAAACAACAAGCAGATCAACATCATACCAAACGTAGCTTTGTCATTGGTGATATGGTCTTTCTTCGCTTACAACCCTACAAACAATCATCTCTCCCATTGTGTGGTTGTCAGAAACTTGTCACCAAATACTATGGTCCTTATCAGGTATTGCAGAGGCTTGGGGCGACAGCGTACAAACTAGCCCTTTTGGCTAGTTCTAAAATTCATCCAATTTTCCATGTGTCATATCTCAAGAAGGTTATTGGCAACAAGGTGTAGGTGCAATCTACACTTCTAGAGTTGGACGAGGAAGGGTCCATTATTCTTGAACCTAAATGTATTCTTGATCGTAGATCATGCAACCTTCATCGGCATGTTATCACAGATGTCTTGGTCCAGTGGCATGGCTTGCAACCAAAAGATGCGATATGGGAACCTCTTCACCAAATCCAACAACAATTCCCTCACCTTCAGCTTTGAGGACAAAGCTTTTTGAATGGGAAGGGCATGTTAGGACCCCATCCTAACACTTGATGTAATAGTCCTTGTGAAACGTGGGTAGTACCCATGATAATATTTTGTAATATTTTATTATAGTTTTGGATTAAGAAGCACCTATGCCAAATGGAACCCTTCTATGTAACCATTTTTCAAGAATGTAACTGATTGTAGGTAGGAGATTCTAGCCCATGTGGCATTTTGCATGTAAGCCAACCTTGGGAGTTAGGTGCTAGAGGAATTCCTTAAAACTACGAGGGGTAGTATTGTATGTATCTTTTTGCATAATTGAATGAAGTATTGAAGGAGGTTGCCCCCTCAAAGAGGCTTGCGATTCAGTGTTATTGTGAGATTATTCCTTTTCTGCAATTTATTTCATAGTGTGCATTTTATTTCCATAGTGTGTTGTGAGCATATATGTTTATTTTCCATATTTGTGTGAGTGTGCTTATTTTTAATAGTAGGTTCCTGAAAATATATCGAGAGACATTATGGAGTTTGAAGAATTAATATGCCCGACACAACCAACCATCAAGGTCCTTCCCATTAAACATGAGAAAATCAAAATTGGGAATTTTAAATGGGGTATAAGTTTCAAAAAGAGCATGATGGGTTTCTTCATCTCTATTTTCTAAAATACTACCCAGTTCTTTAGTGTTAATCTATTGGTATAATTTTGAATCTTCCTTTAAAAACTCAACCTTAAGGAATTTTCCCTCAATCCCTATTTTGACTTTAATCAGGTTAGATTTCAAAACATGCACATGATCTTTCATATGATTAACTTCTTGTCCAACATGTGCCATTTGGTTCTGCAAATTACGAAGTTGTTCATTAATTTGTTCCATGGATTAGTTTTGTTCCATATTCTTCATTGATATCTAGTCCCTCCGTCCATCTACTTGTGATTTGGACCACCCAAACTGAATTACTAAAAATAAAAGTGTTGTTCCAAGGGTTACTATTCTTAGTAATGGTCCAAAAAACGTGTTTGGGTGTTATATATCAAAATGATCAGTTTGAAAAGATGAACACTATTTTTTTTTGTCAAGTATTGTCTTTTTTTCTCCTAAATATTTCCTTCACCTATAAAAAATTTCTTCTTTGGTCCCTAACAACTGCCATATCAATTACTAGTTGATGAGGAATAATATGTAATAGGTTAGACTAGGACTTAGTCTTATTATTGCTACAATAGATTTTATCTTTTGTAAAATGTGGGACTTAGTTTGCTCAAGTTAGACATAGTTGCATATCTTCTAAATAGGTGTTAGCTTTGCAAAATATTCTACATGAAATATTTGTTAGAGGGTTGTTAGGCAATTTCTACAATAAATAGTTTGTTAGCATATCTTCCTAATATGGAAGATATATAGTAATTTATGATTTTAAGCATTCCTTGTTAATGTAATGATTAACTTCATTTTTTATCCACATCAGTGGTATTAGAACATTATTACACAAAGATTTTGGGTGATTTTCAACCTTGTGTTGCTTGTATTGGCTTTGGGTTGTTTTGGTGAGATCCATGTTATAAGACTCATGCTCAAAAGTTGTTGCTTCGACCCGTATCTCTTGCTACAAGGAATCTTGATCTTCATTGTTCTTCACAAGCTTGATCTCGAGGATGAAGTGAATGACATTTGTAAAAAAAAAATCCTTAGAAATGCGTTGAAATCTTGTTATGGTTGGAGATGGGATAATTAGAGATTATTTTCTATCGCCAGAGCCACACATTTAACATCCTTTGTATGTATATATCATACATATCAACCTCCTAGATTTCCTTCTTAAGGATATGGAAAAATATTAATACCACCACCATTGGATTCAAATGATATGTATGAGTAGTCCTATGAACTCCATGCAATAATCCTCAATTGATCTTGTTTGCTTAGTTTGCATCAAATGGACCACATACAAAGTAAAATAGCCCTTGTCAAACTTGCCACAAAATAATGCTTTGAATTCTAACCCAAAAATAGAGATTGTGTCAATAAATCTCCCATAATAACCATTGATGAGCATGGGTTCCCAACCAAGTAGCGACCAATGTGACACAACCTTCATCAAGCACATGGTGTAGTCAAAAGATGTTTTCCATCTTGGTTATCCAACCATGCAAATATATATCCTCAAAGGTTAGGATGTAGATGTGCTAAACAAAAATATTAAGAGGCCAAGAAAGGATATGAACAACTCCTCCTATAGAGGGATCAATATCAATAGAAAAACCTAAGTTAAAGCCATCCATACATGGTTGAATACCCCAGGTAGCATAGGGATCCATGTGACTGCCTTGGGATCCTCAAGATTTGTGACCGAAGAATAGTATTGTTAGATTTATTATATTGATACTACTGTCCCTTTGAATTTGGTGTTTGTTGCATGCCTTGTCATTGTTGTCCATTGACTTGTTGAAAGTTTTAGTCAAGGGAACACTCTATGGGGACAATATCCAAATGAATTTGGATGGACTATAAGGAATTTTGCATTTGGGCTTGAACCTCAACGATGGAGGAAACCATTTTCTTTAGACTAGAGTGATGGCTTTATAAAGACTCAAGATAAGAATGTAGATCAACGTCAATTGTATTGGGTAGAGCACTACCAATTGAACTAGTGGAGGGAGAAGGGGTGGTGGGAGGAGGTAAAGCCATGACACTTAAAAAATAAAGAACACATGGGTCAAAGCTACCAATAGATGCTTACCAAGTGCTCTTCAAATACTTCTTTCTATTCATATACACATACTTCTTTCTAGGTTGATGCTTCTTTCTATTCATATACACATCCTTGGGTTAACAAGTGCCCTTCAAATGATCATTGATTTGTAACCAGCCAATAGAAGTGGTAGGTTTGTTCATATACCAAAAATGAAGGAAAAATACGAAAAGATCCTTTGGAGCACTTCCAAAAAGGTGTTGTTAGATATACCCCTTGTTTTGACTGACTCAAAGAGATGATCGCAATGGGATGGGTCTCCCACAAGGGTCCCTTACACCTAATACCCAAAAACGTGTTGCTAGAGTTACCCCTTATTTTCATTAGCTCAAAGGAACAATTGTAATGAGATGGTTCTCTCACAAGGTTTTTGGTACATCCATTTTTTTAGTTTAGAAAAAGAAAACAACTAAATCACAATATAATAGAAGAAAAATGCATCAAAATATGGAGCCAAAAAACAATTTATGAAAATTACCTAGGCAATAGAAAGCATACCTAGTTGTTTGAGGGTATGAAATGGTTCACATGCACTTTTGTTGCTTTTATGCACTGCTATAGGGAGATAAGATCAATGCTTTTATACCACTTGTAATGAAAAAACTTCCATAAATACAATAACAAATCAATAATGCACAAAAGAAAACATCCATTGCAATGGTAAATTAGATACAATCCCAAAAAACCCAGATACAAGCAACATAATTCCATATTCTAAATCAATACAAATCCTAGCCAGTTAGAGAAGTCAAAGTCTCATAGCCACTTAGAGAGGATGAAGTCTCATGTGCGTAAAATAGGCAACCAAGATTCAAGTATGAAAGATGATCTCAATTACAACATAACTCCTATTTATAGACTAAATCAATAGTAACATTAATCCTAATGCTCAAGGGCCGACTAGCTAATCCTAGGGCCAAAGCTAACAATAATAAAGATAGTCAGCATGGCTATATTAGAGTTGCTATAGGAACTTACATATTAACCATTTACTTTTAAGAACCATTATTTTGTGCTCAATCATCTCATCCTTCATAATCATTTATAGTGTAAATATACCACCTAGATAGGGTTTGTCATAGATTTGCTCTTCCTCTTATCCTTAACTAGAACATCCTTACTTCCAATAAGGACTTTCAAAAATGAATTTCCTACAATGTTAACTAGATTTTCTTCACAATAATCCTTTATTTTTTGAGTTTCTTCTAATATATAGAACAAGTGATGCTTTTTATTTCCTTGCACCTTGCTTCCTACTTGCTTTTGGCTCACAATTGCAATACTTACTTTCTAAAATAAGAAAAAGGTGAGGCTCATTATTAACTTACAAATATTAAGGTTCACCCATGGGATTGGAATCTTGGTCTACAATGTGAAACTCTATGTTCCCCACCAATTACCCTAAATACCATAGGCTATGTTTTGATGTTTGATTTATATGGTCCTTTGTTTCTATTATTTTTGTATGATATCTATTTGGTAAGAATTATCATTATGATACTCAGGAACTCCACCACCTATTTTTCTTATGAAGCCTCTGATGTTGGTTAACCTCTCTGCTTTGTCAATCCGTAGCCTTAATTTTATGAAACAAATGTAGTGATTAGAAAATTATGTCATCCACATTAAGTGGCATGAGCTCAAGCAGTTAAAAACATGGACTTTCAAGGTGGAGATCTAGGTTCAAATATTCTACCACCCTTTCACTTTGTTGGCCTAGATTTCTATTGTTATCCTCCTCTTCCACATTTCCCTCTTTGTTAAAGATACCCTTTATGAGGGTGTTTTTATTTACTCATAATTTATATAGGTTGAAAGTTCCATACAAGGAGTTTTATTCAAAAATTTGGAAGGGGGATGGTCCATTTGATGGGGCTTATCCAATTGTCATTTTTAGTGCATCCAATAGACTCTATGTATTCTCATGATCATGGGGACCACATCTTTTAATCTCCCATGATTGAGGCAACCATGTAATTCTTTCAATGAGGGCAGTAAAGACCCTATAGGTCTCATTTTATTGTTGGATAATCAACAAAGAGACAAAGAAGCATTTGACAAGATACTAAGTGATCCTTCGTAGTGTGGAAAGGAGGTGGATGTAAAAGTTATTGTGTTGTTTAGTACTCTATTCATGGGAGCTTGAAATTTTTCATTCGAAAGGTTTGCAATGAACCTTTTCTTCTCATGTGAATATTTCACCTCAATTCTTAGTTTTGAGTTGTACTAAGATAAGAAATTTAATGCCAAAGATAATTCTAACTACGATTACAAGGATTATTGATAAAAGCAACACTAATATTGCATATCCAATAGTAGAAGCATTAATTAAATGAAACATGAAAATATAAAATAACAATAAATACAAAAATTTGGGATAAGTGATATTACTATCGTTGGCCTCTTTTGGGGGGTAACCTCCTTACAAAATATTGTAAATCTTTCGTAGTCCCGTGAGGGTTATATCCTTCCCTTTTGATAGTATTTACAAGCATATTTCTTGACATTCGATGACAATATTAAATGATAATACTCTATGTTAATTTTCTATAAGAATATTCCTAACTACATGCTCTATGATGGTTATATATATGATTCCAAAGCAGTTACATACTTGATTCTATGACACACCTTTCTATCTATTTCTGAAACACATAGCCCACTTTACAGACTCCATGTGGTACAATATTATATGCCAACATGAGTTACATTTACGGAGTATGTAACATGCCACTCCCCCCTAGAGAAGCTTTGTCCTCAAAGCTAAAAGGTTGAAAATTTGTGTTGAAGCTCCTGCAATGACTCCCATGTGGCATTTTCTAGTCGTAGCCCCTACCATTGTACAAGCACTTTAGTAATGCCACAAGAGTGAAGATGTTGAGTCCTTCGATCTAGGATGTTGCTGGTTGAAGAAGAATAGATCCTTCTTCATATAATTCAGGAAGGATTGTTTGTACTTGGGTGTGTGTCCCTACCAACTTCTTTAGGCAAGACACATAAATGATTGGGTGGATCTTGGAGGTTGTCAGCAACTCCAACTTGTAAGCAAATTTCCCTACTCGCTAGAGTACCTTCTAGGGTCCATAGAACTTCAGTGTCATCTTGGGTTGCCCCTTTTCTTTTGAAGATATCTATTCGTAGGCTTGAATACAAAGGAAAACCATATTCCCTTCTACAAACTCCTTCTCGGTATTGTGTTTATTTGCTTGTTTCATGAGATTTTGAGTGACTGTTAAATTCTATTTTAGGACAACGACTGTTAAATTCTATTTTGAGACAACTAAGACCTCTTGCCTTGAGTGAGAACTCTATCAATTGCTTTGACCTTTGATTTGTCGAGCAGGTAAGAGGTAAGTGTTGTAAGTAGATGGTCATCTACTGCCTCATATGGATTCATTTTTGTGGTGATATGAAAAGTGGTGTTGTACCATCATTCTACTAGAGGAATCCATTGACTCCACTTGGATTGATGATCAGATACAAAGCATCGAAGGTAGGTTTCAAGACATTTCTTTATCACCTTTGTCTAACCATTAGTTTATGGGTGATCATATGTGTTTTGCTTCAACTCTATTCCTTAGATGTGATGTAGTTCCAGACATTTTTAGTGAACACCTTGTCATGATCACTGACTATGGACTGCAGGTTCTTGTGGAGCCAAAAGATCTAATCCATAAAAATCTATGTCATTGTTCGTATAGTAAAGGGATGGCCTAAGGAGAAAAAGTGTGCATACTTGGTCAACTTGTCCATGATCACCATGATAATTAATTTTCCACTACACAGAGGGAACCCTTCAATGAAGTTCATGGAGATATTTGTCCATAGTAACTCTGGAATGGGTAAAGGTTGAAGCAACCCTAGTGTTTTGATTATTTCCCCTTTTGGCGTTGGTAGGTATCACAAGAATCTGCAAACTATTTTACATTGAACTTCAACTCAGACCAATAGAAACTATGTTTGACCCATTTATATGTTCGCAAAAACCTAGTGTGTCCCCCTATTGGAGAAGAATGAAGTTCTATTAAAATCTAGGATCAAAGATTTGAAGTGGATGGAATAACAATCCTATGCTTGTAGCACAATACCCCTTCCTTCCATGCATAATGAGGATGATCCTTTACCATTATCTGGAGGTCTTGAATGAGTGTGGGATCGCCTTGCCATTCTAACTTGAGCACCTTTAGACAATCAGCCCAAAGGATGGATACTACATAGAGAGCATCCCATGTTTTTGAGTCTAGAAAGAGCATATGTTGTCATGTTCTCTTTCCCCTTGTGGTACACTATCTCACAACCATACCCTAAGAATTCAGTGACCCATTTATGCTGCTCAGGGGAAGAAATCCTCTGTTCTAAGAGATACTTGAGGCTATGATGATCGATTTTGATGATGAAATGTTGCCCTAACAAGTATGGCCACCAATGGAGGACTACAAAGACAACAACCATCATTTCCTTCTCATAAGTGGATTCTACCAAATTTTACCTCGATAATGTTTGTTTATGAATGCAAGAGGTCAGCCTTATTGCATGAGCACAACCCCTAACCCCACTCCTAATGCATCACTTTCTATTACAAAGGTCTTGGAAAAATCAGCTATTGCCAAAACTGGTGTGGCATATAGCATCTTTAAAAGTCAAAAAGGCATGTTTTGCATCAAAATTCCAAGTGAATGCATCCTTATGGAGCATAGTTGTCAAGGGGTTGCAATCTTACCATAATCATTGACAAATTTACAATAGTACCTTGTGAGCTCGAGGAATCCCTAGAGTCTCTTTAACATTTTGGGTTTGGGTCATTCCTTCATGACCTCAATCTTTACGAGGTCTATGCACACACCATATTTGGCCACAATGTGTCCCAAATATTCTACCTTTGTTGCCCCAAAGGTGCACTTAGATATCTTGACATACAACTAATTCTATTGTATAAGTTTCAATACCTTTTCAACATGTTAAAAGATCCTTTTTCCATGTCTTGTTGTACACTAGAATATCATCAAAAAAGACCAATGCAAACTTTCATAGATATGGCTTGAGAACCCTATTCATCAAACCTTGGAAAGTTGAGGGTGCATTGGTGAGACCAAAAGGCATAACCAAGAACTCATAGTATCCCTCATGAGTCCTGAAAGCAATTTTGGCTATGTCCTCTTGAATACGCTAATGATACTCTAACCTTAGGTCCAATTTGGTGAAATATTGAGCATCATGCAGCTCGTCCAGTAAGTCATCAATCATTAGAATTGGGAACTGATCCTTAATGGTGATATTGTTGAGTTCTTGAAAGTCCACATGCATCCTTCATGATCCATCCTTTTTATTGTACCAATAGGACGAGAGCTAAAAAAGGGCTTGCACTTAGACGAATTTGTCTTGCGTCCAACAATTCCTTTATTATTTGTTCAATTTCATTCTTCTGATGATAGGAGTACCTATATCACTATATGTTTGGGGGTCGACTCCCTAGTACCAAGTTAATTCTATGGTCCTCAAATCGACTAGGAGGTAGTTGTTAGGCTCATTGAAAACCTTCTGATTCTTGGTTAGAATGGCCAAGATTGGAGGCACTTTTTCATCCTATATAGCACACATTTGCATCTGGTAAATCTACCAACCATTGCCCTTTGGACCTTCTTAATATGCCATGGCAATTGATGGGACGTAACGACCTTGGGTTTTCCCTCCTTTATACCCTAGATGGTGTGTTTTATTGTTGACCATGAACTACATCCAAAGCTTCAAGAAATCTTATAGCACCAGCCCTAGAGTTCTCAAGCAGGGGCAGCCCAACACAATGTCCATGCCTCCCAAATAAACTGCATAGAGATCAATTTGAAACTGGTAGTCACATATGAATAAGTGAGCATTTCCACACTGACCATTACAAGTCATGATATCCCCATTAGCCATTTGAACATTGATTTGATTGGTCATAAACAAAACAATGTGCTCTTTTGGCTACACTAGGGTCAATAAAGTTATCTATGCTACCAAAGTCCAATAGTATTAATACCGTGTGCCCTTTGAGAAAACCTTGGACTGTCATGCATTAAGGTGTTGATATTCATGCCATAGAATTCAAAGAAAGTGGAGTTTATTCGACTAGTGTGTCAAGTGGGAGTCCTTCCTCCACTGATTCCAATTGCTTTCTACTTAGTCCACAAATTCATCCTTTGTGTCTATATAAGACAAAGCAATACCCATATCCTGAAGGAATAGCCTTTGTGTTTTACATTTGTGTCCAGTAACCCATTTTTCATCACAATTATAACAATCCCTTGGCCTAACAGTTGGCCATCTCTGTCTGTGTTAGCCTCTTGACTATTGGATCCTTTGGAGCATTATTGTGTGTGGGTGTAGAAGTTCTATTCTAGAATGTTGGGGGTATGGAGGCTCTTTGTTGGGCATTCCATATGCTTTTGACAAGTTTAGCTAACCCCATGGCAGTCATGTATGTGTTTGGCTTGACGCTATCAGGCTAGTGAGAGAAAATAGTTGACCATGGAGTTCAATTATGGCATCCAGCTTGGTGAGTTGTTCCTTCATCTCATGCATTCTTTCTTCCATTGCTTGAGTTTGGGTTTCCATTGGCATTTACAAAAAATAGAATTGTTGTTGAAGTAGTTGCTATTTTAGTAAGGGTCTCAAAAAAGTGTATGGGTGTTATATACCAAAACAATCAACTCGAAAACACGATCAAAATGGGTTATACCACAAAGTGACAATTTTGGGGTTCCAAAAAAAGTGTGGATGCTATATACCAAACCAACCAACTTGATGAGATGATTGCAATGGACTATAACCCAATATGATGTTTTTCAGCAACCCAAACTTCTACAGAACTGAGCTCTTTAGCCTTATGTACTTTGTAACTAAGCTCTATAGTCCTTTGTACTCTATATTTTTTGTCTTGCTAATGATAATGCAAGTATGAAACTACCACAAGTAAAAAATCAAGGGAGGTCATCTAGGTTGAGGTGTGTGTACTTTCCATAGCCCTCTAATATACTATAGCAACAATCAATAATGCTTGGACCAATATTTCAATCCATTACCCAAGGAGGATATAGCATATATCCTTAGGCAAACTACCCACCTCTCTAATCAATACGGGAGGGTAATCTTCCTGAGTGTTGTGCTTGATGCATTATGAATAATTACATGGTCAAATGGCTTCCTATATCTAAAGGTTTGGCTGAAGGTTCTTAAAAAAGGGTGTCTAGATAAATGCAATGTAAGTGGGAGCTTAAATCCATATATAGATGATTTCTAAGGCCTGGGTATTGGAGTTTGATCACCCCTCATTTCACTAGATGCTTTACAAGCAATCTAGCTTAGCCTGCTTGATGCATTATGAATAATTACATGGTCAAATGGCTTCCTATATCTAAAGGTTTGGCTGAAGGTTCTTAAAAAAGGGTGTCTAGATAAATGCAATGTAAGTGGGAGCTTAAATCCATATATAGATGATTTCTAAGGCCTGGGTATTGGAGTTTGATCACCCCTCATTTCACTAGATGTTTTACAAGCAATCTAGCTTAGCCAAAAACGACAACTCCCCCATGATATTTTAAAACGACCAAATCATCGTTCCTAGCTTATAAACCTAGGCTTAAAAAATAAATGTGTTCATAAGCTTATCACGCCCTAGAAAGAGCTCAGATATCACTTGCAATGAACCCCTTCTTCTCATGCTAATATTTCACCTCAAATTCTTAGTTCTAAGTTGTACTAAGAAAATAAAATAATTCTAACCAAAATTACAAAGATTATTGACAAAAGCAGCACTAATATCATGTCTAATAGCAAAAACATTAATTAAATAAAACATGAAAATACAGAATAACACCAAATGCAAAAATTTGGGACAAGTAATATTATTATCGTTGGCCTCTTTGAGGGGGCAACCTCCTTATAAAATATTTTAAATCTTCCCTAGTCCCACAAGGGTTACATCCTTCCCTTTTTATAATATTTACAAGCATATTTCTTGACATTCTACGACAATATTCTATGTTAGTATTCTATGACAATATTCCTGACTACATATTCTATGATGATTATATACATGATTCCAAAGCAATTGCATACATGATTATATGACACATCCCTCCCTATTTCTAACTTTACACATGGCCCACTTAACATACCCTATGTGGTACAATAGCATATGCCAACATGAGTTACATTTAAAGGGTACATAGCAAAGGGACTATTTGCTGACAGAGAATCAAATTTTAGGAGGTGCAAAACTTTCTCTTGCATTTTTTATGACAATGTTCCTGTAGAACATGATGTCCAAATACATATCCTTTAACATACCTTTATCTAATTCATCTTTCGAAACATAATGAATTTTAGCAAGCATCACCCTCTACCTGAACCGCCTTTGTACCCTACCAGCCTGGCACCAACAACATACAAGCTCCAATTTTGCCCAAGTCATCCTCTTGTTCCCATTTGAAATCCTTTTTTTCTACAAATTTTGTTTGATATTGTTTGGTGAGGTCCTTCGAGTACTGACTTTTGTTTGATATCTTTTCGGTGAGGATTATGATTGTAACATTTGGATTTATGGAGGAGTGCTTTCTCATGATTGTCCAAGCTATTCTAGTGCAGACAAAATGAGAGTGTATTTGTGAGGATTCTCCTTGCTCAATTTCAACACAATTCTTACAACCTCTGCTATGACTTTTCACCACAATTCTTACAACCTCTGCTATGACTTTTCACACTATACCTTCCTGCAAGAGTAGTATTCTCCAGCCCAGCTGCATTGTTACTTGAAACCTTCGCCATTTTTAAATCTCTCTAAAGCTCGAATATAAGCACCCTTTAAATAAAATTTCAAGTTTAAGAACCACTATGAAAGATGTGTTTCCATGCAGGCCTTAGCGTCACGCTTGCTACCACCCCAGCCCGAGATTACCGAGATAGATTTGACCACAAAACAAAACTGTGCCTGCAGAATTTTCTCATGCTTGGGACTGAATGTGCTTGGGGAGCAGATGTGTTGACTGGAGGTAATGTCATTCCTTAGACAAGGGTTTTCCAGGGAACAAGCTTCCATATATCTATATTTAGCCATCTCATGTGACCTGACCTCTCAATGTTTATTAACGGCCTAGAATTGTGTGCTTCAGTTGTCATACAAACTCCAACTCGATGGAAACTTCGTAGTTTCAAACCATGTCATCGGCAGGTAAATATTGTCATTGGCCATTCTTGTTGCCACTTTTAAACCCCCTAAATCTAAAATCACAAAATGATAGCATACACCATTTATGTTGTCTTTCAGGACTGGGGGAAAGTGTATGGCCAAACACACTTTCTGTTTTGTCTATTAATGGTTAATGATTTCTTTGTAATCTTTGTTTCCTACATAAGCTACTTCACCATTGCATTTACATTTTCTTGAGATGAAAATCATTTGAATCTTATTAGATGAAAGATAGGGAGTAGTGTAAACATGTAGCAAATCACACCAGCAGGGCAGAGTTTGGGCAGGTGTTTATTTTATTTAAAATTTTGATAATTTAGTTACCAACTGTTCATATTTTTAATTTTGAACCTGACAAATTACATGAAACAAATGATAAATGCAATTTGAATGATTACAATTAAAATCTCAACATATGCAAACCAAAAATTCTCGTTTTTCATTAAAATATGCACTGCTCAAAAGGGTGCCTGAGAGGTGCCATATGCTACATATTTTAGGCAATTCTAAAGACGGTTCTTAAAATTGGCATTTCACTCAATGTGCCACATAAGGTATTCCCTTGTGTTGATTTCTTGTATGGAAGATTAGATAGAAAGTATGAATGGTGTGTTAGCAGGTCATTTTAGACTTGAAATAAGTCAACATCATTCTGCCTCATCATCTTCACTTGAGTTGACATATGATTTTCGTATACTACTTTTTCAAATTTACCCAATTGGGTTTCAGGAAGGCAGACTCAATTGAGTTGTACCAATGTGAATGTCACGGAGACTGGAAGAGGCATGATTTGGCAAAGGCTCAAGTTAAATTTGGAGCGATTCTTAGTGAAAATTTTAGCAAATCAATTAGTCATCATAGTTCCAAATTTCACCCATGGGGTAAGTCTAAATCCATGTTTTCACAAGGGAAAGAAAAAAAAAAGTAACTGCACTATGACATAAACTACTTCTCAATAAGAGCCTCAAGTTGCATGATGCATTTGATATAAGATGCAACTTATAGCTCTAATTATACAAATCAGTATTACCTAGTAGCAATGCACATTAAGTCTTACTAATCAGCAATAAGAAACTATTTCAGATTTTGAGTGCTTATAGTATATCTTGAGAAAAACGAAATATGAAAATGGCAGCAGGCACCATATTTGCCATGTATTCATCACATCACAGTGAGTAGTAATATGCAATGAAAGAAGGGCCCCGTAATCCATTCCCTCTAAAAGTTAATAAATCTAGTTATAAGTTCAACTTCAGCTTCAACACACCTACACAGCAACAAAGCTAACTCTCATCGTTTCAGATTTTTTTTCATTCTCTCAACAGCCTTTTCCAAAGTGTCTTTATCATTGGCTAATGTGAATCTTACCAAGTTTTTCCCATCATTGGGGTCCATGTAGAATCCACTGGTGGGTATGGCAACAACACCCACTTTTTCTATAAGATGCATTTGATATAAGATGCAACTTATAGCTCTAATTATACAAATCAGTATTACCTAGTAGCAATGCACATTAAGTCTTACTAATCAGCAATAAGAAACTATTTCAGATTTTGAGTGCTTATAGTATATCTTGAGAAAAACGAAATATGAAAATGGCAGCAGGCACCATATTTGCCATGTATTCATCACATCACAGTGAGTAGTAATATGCAATGAAAGAAGGGCCCCGTAATCCATTCCCTCTAAAAGTTAATAAATCTAGTTATAAGTTCAACTTCAGCTTCAACACACCTACACAGCAACAAAGCTAACTCTCATCGTTTCAGATTTTTTTTCATTCTCTCAACAGCCTTTTCCAAAGTGTCTTTATCATTGGCTAATGTGAATCTTACCAAGTTTTTCCCATCATTGGGGTCCATGTAGAATCCACTGGTGGGTATGGCAACAACACCCACTTTTTCTATAAGATGCATTTGATATAAGATGCAACTTATAGCTCTAATTATACAAATCAGTATTACCTAGTAGCAATGCACATTAAGTCTTACTAATCAGCAATAAGAAACTATTTCAGATTTTGAGTGCTTATAGTATATCTTGAGAAAAACGAAATATGAAAATGGCAGCAGGCACCATATTTGCCATGTATTCATCACATCACAGTGAGTAGTAATATGCAATGAAAGAAGGGCCCCGTAATCCATTCCCTCTAAAAGTTAATAAATCTAGTTATAAGTTCAACTTCAGCTTCAACACACCTACACAGCAACAAAGCTAACTCTCATCGTTTCAGATTTTTTTTCATTCTCTCAACAGCCTTTTCCAAAGTGTCTTTATCATTGGCTAATGTGAATCTTACCAAGTTTTTCCCATCATTGGGGTCCATGTAGAATCCACTGGTGGGTATGGCAACAACACCCACTTTTTCTATAAGATGCATTTGATATAAGATGCAACTTATAGCTCTAATTATACAAATCAGTATTACCTAGTAGCAATGCACATTAAGTCTTACTAATCAGCAATAAGAAACTATTTCAGATTTTGAGTGCTTATAGTATATCTTGAGAAAAACGAAATATGAAAATGGCAGCAGGCACCATATTTGCCATGTATTCATCACATCACAGTGAGTAGTAATATGCAATGAAAGAAGGGCCCCGTAATCCATTCCCTCTAAAAGTTAATAAATCTAGTTATAAGTTCAACTTCAGCTTCAACACACCTACACAGCAACAAAGCTAACTCTCATCGTTTCAGATTTTTTTTCATTCTCTCAACAGCCTTTTCCAAAGTGTCTTTATCATTGGCTAATGTGAATCTTACCAAGTTTTTCCCATCATTGGGGTCCATGTAGAATCCACAGGTGGGTATGGCAACAACACCCACTTTTTCTATAAGATGCTTGCCACACTATCAGCTTCAACACACCTACACGGCAACACAGCTAACACTATCATCGTTTCAGATTTTCTTTCATTCTCTCAACAGCCTTTTCCAAAGTGTCTTCATCTTTGGCAAATGTGAATCTTACCAAATTTTTCCCATCATTGGGGTCCATGTAGAATAAACTGGTGGGTATGGCAGCAACACCTACTTTTTCTATAAGATGCTTGCAAAAATCAGTATCATTGTCAAAGCCAAACGGTGTATGATCCACTACTACAAAGTAAGTGCCTGGCATATCATAGACGATGAAGCCCACATCTTTCAGACCATCCACCAAAATATTCTTCTTAACCCTGTAATCTTTCACAAGTTCCTCATAATAAGAGTCTGGGGCATTCAGAGCAGTTGCAGCTGCCCATTGCATAGGGGTTGATGTGGAAAAGGTCAGGAATGAGTGAGCTTGCCTCACTCCCCATGTCAGATGAGGAGGTGCAATAGCCCAACCAATCTTCCAGCCCGTTAAAGAAAAAGTTTTCCCCAAGGAATTCATTGTGACAGTTCGCTCATACATCCCTGGAAGAGAAGCCATGGAAATGTGCTCTCCTTCAAAAACTAGCTTATGATACACCTCATCAGTAAAAGCCAAGGCATCATTCTCAATGCAGAGCGAAGCTATAAGTTCTAGCTCCTTCCGGGAAAACATTTTTCCAGTGGGGTTGTGCGGGGTATTAATCATAATGGCTCGAGTCTTTTCAGAGAAGGCCTCCCGAAGCTCCTTCTCTGGCACTGCAAAGTCAGGTGGCCTTAATGTGACAGTCTTAATTTTGGCTTCTGACATTGATAACGTTGCCTCATATGAATCATAGAAGGGGGCAAAGAGGATCACTTCGTCTCCTGGATTAATCAAACCCAACATAGTTGCAGCAATGGCCTCTGTGCAGCCAGACGTAACAGTCACTTCCTTCTCAGGATCAACTATCAAACCAGTATCCTTTTTAAAACTTGCAGCCACTGCAGAATTGAGCTCTGGGACACCATAACCACGAGCATACTGGTTCTTCCCTTCCTTTATGGCCTGAATAGCAGCCTCCTTGAGAAACTCAGGACCATCAAAATTTGGAAAACCTTGTCCAAGATTTATAGCTTGATGTTTCACAGCCAGGATGCTCATTTGTGTAAAAATTGTGGTCCTAAATTTGTCCAAGCGGCGGGAGACCTGCAATCAACATGCATACATATAAGAAAACTAAATTGCATTGGAATAACTTGCAAAGTTGTAGGAATGTCATGTCAAGAAGTTGCAAAATGTCAAATGGATAATCATATATAGCAATTTACTTAGATTCAAGAATTTCAGTAAGGTCTTGCAAAATTCATAGAAGGCACAACCAAAGATGGCTACTTTTTAGTTCTCATTTGTGCTGGTAGTAAACAGAATGTCATAGAGAAGACAATGCAAGTTTTACTTTCTTCCAAGAAAGATGTCGCAATGATAGGAAACCAAACAACTTATGCACAGGCACAGAAAAGAAGGCTTGTTATAAAAATATGAAATGGCCAAATGATAGACATCAATAAGAAATGTAAAGATATTAATAGATGACATCCATGTCTAGCTACCCTCTAAAATTAATTACCATCTTATCGTGATATTTGAGCCATGTAAAAGTGACATAATTATATACCAACTTAATTACTGACACGTTTCAATTTCACAATGTTGAATTACAAGGCCAGTTCAGCTTCAATATAATCAATGGAACTTCGATACTGTCAGTAGGAAGTGAACACTTATATACTTGTTAGTTTGCTTATTGTAGCCATGTACAACATGTTGTACACCATCTTAAAAACTTATAACATTGTTATAATATAGAAATTCGATTGTATGTGATTCAATAATAGTTTATTAATTGAAAAGGGTATTAAGGGTCTCTTATGCTATGGCTCTTCTCCCTCTGGCACAAAATGTATGCAAAATTGCAAATACTTGCAATCAAATATGTCCTTAATGCTAATATTTGTATAATAGTCATGAAGTAGAGAAGATTAAAGAAATCTCATCAATTTCCAAGATGTTTACACCCAGTAGAAAAATTCACATTGCAAGGACCAATTCGGTGAAAAGATGGTCATAACAGCCACTGATAAATCCTGAAAGTCCTAATAGGCATTTCTCTTTATTTTCTTTGGTTTATTGTTTGTACAAGAATCGGTTCTTGTTCTCCGCTACTGTTCTTGATGTCTTCTTGCACATGTTTGTCTGGCATTCTTAATGCTGGACAGAAACAATAAATTTATGAAATTCAAGGCAATTCATTTATGAAAATATTCAGAAATTATCAAGATGTCATAGACACTGAACAGATCAATGTAAATGACTTGTGATTCATGGCATAAAACCTTGATGAACATGGCTTGTAGTGTTAGAAAACAGATATTACGAGCAAGCAAAAAAACAATAACGCAGAAAAACAGTAACACAGATTTTTTCGTGGAAACCCTGCAGTGTGCAGGTAAAACCACAGGGCAATGGCAGCTTCATTATTTTATTGATTTCGGCAAACTTTACATTCACTAAACTGTTATATGCAAGGGGTCATTCCTCTTTTATAGAAAAACAATGGAAGACTCCAAAAACTGTTCATTTCCTCTCCTGAAGGAAGACTCCAAAAAACTGTTCGTTTCCTCTCCGAAAGGAAGACTCCAAAAAACTGTTTGTTTCCTCTCCCAAAGTACGGTTGTACAGACAGCCAAAAATTTCAGGTCGGGGGCTCCACCCCCAAACCCCCAGGCAGGGGGGAACCGGCCACAGTCCCCCCCTGCGACCCCCCTTGGTGCACCCAACACATAAACAGCGCGTGGGGAAGGATCACTGTAAACTGCACCACCATGCACCTCTCTGCTAAATAACATTGAAGATCTGGATATTGACTTCACCTCCTAACATGTAGCCAATACTGATTGTTGGCCATGATTGATAAACTTGTAATTATCACAGTGGAGGTGATATGGTAAATGTAGACACCCAATTTTGAGTGCATCGTTAATCTTCAAGTTTGTCAATTTCTTCATCAATTAGCCAATCAATCAACCAAATTGAATCAATCATCCTTGTGCCCAAATTTGGAGCATTTATTGCTCCAAAGGCGAAAGCGTCATGGCATGAGCAAAACCACTGCCAGTACTTTCGAGCCCTAGCCATCACTTTTGCCAATTTTGAATTTTTAACCTTGTCCACCCAAATTTGACCCCCAAGGGTCATGTCAACAAAAACACCATCTCAAAAGCGTCGCCAACGCTTTTGATTGTCATGCATCAAAACCAAGAAAGTTGATTGTTGGTACCTTTCAAGACACCAAAATCCAATTCACAGCTCACAACAGAAATCCCAAGTCCAAGATTTGCTATTTTCAATCTTTCTCCATTAATGGCATCTTGATCCCATTTCAAATTCTTACCATCTCCAATCCTACCAACTTCAATGCAATCCTTCCCCCAAGGAGCCATGGCTTCCTATAAAACCAGCACTTGGGCTGACCATTTCATAATTGCCTTTGAAGCAACAAAATTCTGCCAAAATCTCTCTACATTCACAGGAATTAATCTCCATGCATGACAAGCTTATGCCACAATCTTGTGAAGGCTCTCTTCCAAGCAATCAAATCTCCAAGCATCCAAGCATTCAAGCCTCAAAGCTCAAGCTATCAAGTGTCTACAAGCAAACTAGCAAAATTCCAACAAGCTTCCACAAACTAGGGGGAAACAACTTTAGCATCTTGGATTGTGCTCTTTTCCCTTAATTGCTTCTGACACTTTTTTTGATTTGCAGCTCTAAGCTTTTATCGCTTCCACAAACAATGGGGAAACAACTTTAGCATCTTGGATTGTGCTCTTTCCCCTTACTTGCTTTTGACACTTTCTTTGCTTTGCAGCTCTAAGCTTTTATCTCATTGCATACTAGCTAGCTTTGCATATCTCATTTGCATCTAGTTTGGCATCTCATTATATTATTTAAAGTAAACAAGCAATCTCTGTTTTCCTGTCATTTAGTAGGTCTCTGCACTCCCAAGTCACAGGCCTTCATTATATTAATCATTATGTCATTCAATCTTGCTTTGCTGTTCTCTAAAGCAAAAGCGCTGCTGGATTGCAGGTCCGATAGCGATATCACTCTCTGGTTTTACACAGACATAAAGAGCAAAAGCATTGTCAATCAGGCGAAAGCGCCGGCAGCACTATTCACCATCCCATTGGCGCTTTTGCCACTTGGCATTAAATACATGCATTTTCCTTTTGTCATTTCTCAATCCTCATCTGAACAGGGGCCTGATGCTGGCCAAGGGAGTTTGACATCCTCTTCCAGCTCATGCAGGCCCCTTTTGCTGATAATCCAATGTTTTTGTCTGCTTTGCAGCAAGGCAAACACACCATCAGTAGGTGAAAGCTCCGGCTGCACTTCTGTGGGACCAGCAACACTTCTGCCTTTGTGGCAGAAACAAGTTTTTCTGCTCCATCTTCCTTTTCATTTCAGTATTAGGCCTTAGTTTTGTTTGCTGTGTTAAATCAGTTTTTGTTTTCTGTTTATTTATCAAAATAAGAAAGAGGAAAAAAGGAACTAGTTTAGCATTTTAATTGTTTAGGGGACCAACTAAATCTTCAAGCTTTAGCATTGAATCAAAATTGTACGTAGCCACATGTAGGAATTGTTTGCTGCATATCGCTTGCACCCTTTGCCCTCAAACGAAAATTTGTCTTTTACTTCATCATCGAAAAAACAAAAATCATTTTAGTTTTAGGCCTTGTTGTTGCATTTGTATGTTGCATTAGGGCTAGGTTAGGGTTAAGCTTAGACAAAGAAGTATCTTAGGAGAAATGTAGGTGTTCTTCAACTAATCCATAAAACTTTAGACTCTAAGCTCACAAACTGTCCCTATCCTCGAAGTGAGAAGAGGAGGCAAGTGGGAAGCATCGCAAAGAGGTCCTTTGTGATATCTTTCCTCTTTTCTACCTTCTCACATTTTGGCTAACTCAACATGAATGCCATTGCGGGCCTAAGATCTTCTTTGACCAAGCTAAACCTTAATCAAGCTAAAATTTACCAAACTTTAATCAAGACCACTTAATCTTGTTTGTTTAGATTAAATCATATCTAGATAACAAGAACATAACCAATTGCTAGTCCTACTAAGGGTCTTCACGATCCTTTGAGTAACTGTTGTACGAGATACTAGGCTAAATTAGGTATATAGCGAGCTAGAGCAGCCAGCTGCCCACATAGGGTCTCACCATACTTATGCCTAGTAGAGAGTATATTGCAGTGGACTGGTGGGAGTCACAAGGAGGCATACTATTACCCCTCACATACCATCTTGGCCACATATCCAAGCAGTCACTTCCACATATTGTTGGTGACCCACGTACCAGCTTTCTCTCATGTACCGATGGGTATATAGAGAGGAGTCAAGTATATAAGGACCTGCAGTATAGGGAGGCCCTTGAGGTATATAGGTCGGATTTGGTATATTGAGGGAAGGAGATATAAGGTTGCTAAAACATCTTCTCTTTCTTCTTTAATCAACTCTATAAACTTTAAAACTTAATTAATCTAATCCTTTCCTTCCAAACCCATGGCCAAGAGACACTACCTAACCCATAGTGCTGCTCATCAATTGGCCATTAACCCTAACCCTTCGGTGGAAGGTCATGATGACCAACCCACCTTTGAGGACCAAACTTTGAGCAAGAAGAGGAGGTTTCTACACCTTTGGGTTCTCTAAGCCCTATCCATGATGAGCAAAGAAGAGTGGTTTTCCAATCCGCAGCTCACATGGCTTACTTTTTGCAAAAGCATAGAGATGTTGTGGAGACCTTTCTTAGGGAAGGTCATGACAACCTAGGCATCTCTATAGGGGAGGGTTCACTCATGGACCATCCCCAACAACCTAGCTCAAATCCTTTGCCTTTAAATCAATTGGATCCATCGTTTGAATATTAAAATGCACACCTTAATGCATCAAATTCTAATTTTATTGATTCAAATCCTCCTATCATCACTACTTTTGTAGAGGCTAGGAGGCAAAACATCCCACCATCCATGGAATATAACTCAACTTTTCCTACTCTTGAGGAATTATTACAGGGCAATGTAAGTTGTCCTGTATCTCAACAAGCAAGCACAAGCTACAATCCTAATCAGGGCATAATATCATCAAGTGTCCCAATCTCTAATCCTCATGTCAACAACCTTCATTCTAATCTCACAAGCATGAGTATGGGTTTCACTCAAAACCCTAATCCCACAATCTCTCATCCTTCATATTCTAATCCTTTCATCTCAAATACCTTGGGAATAAATCATATGATGCCAACTTCAACATCGTACACCCAAGTGTATCAACCTCCTTCTTATGTCAATTATCAAATTCCTCCTATCTCTCAACACATACCTTTTGTGCCATCAAATCCTATTTCTTTTGAACTTCAAACTTTAACCTCTCAACTAGAGCTATTGAAACAACAAATGGCCATCATCCAAGGGTCTTCTTCTAGTCACAAGTACTCTTATGATGACTTGTGCAACCAACCCTTAGATCCTTTTGTAGCTAGTCACCCTTTTCCTCCCAACTTTGAAACTCCTAAGTTTCAAATGTACAAAGGGAAGGAAGATCTCGTCAACCACCTTAGGTTGTTTAGAACCACTTGTAGCAATATTTCTTATGATGAAACATTACTACTCAAGATCTTCCCTAAGAGCCTTAGTGGCCCTACCTTGGAATGGTACTACCAAATACCAAGGCATTCCTTGAAAAGCTTTAGAGACCTTGTTGAGATGTTTGTCAAGCAATTCTTTGTCTACATTGAGGAAAAGGTCACAATTAGTGACCTATACCAACTCAAGCAGTCCAAAGACGAGAATTTTGTCAACTTCTTAGCAAGATGGCAAGCCCTAGTGGGGAGACTCCAATATGTCCCTCCACCTAGAGACCTTTTAGACATCTTTATAGGTAACCTTAATGAGCAATTGGCCTTCTATTTAGAGATGACCAATGTATCTTCTTTCAAAGATGCGATTGACATGGCCAAGAGAGTAGAGACCACCCTTGTCAAAAGAGGGCAATTGAAAACCAAATCCCATAAGGAGGAAGATAATTCTTCCTCTAACCCGAAGGGGCAGTACAAGAACAAACACGTTGTAGGTGATGGAGTTATAGACTCATGCCAGACCAACAACATTAGTGCTACAAAAAACCTTCAAAAGCTTGTCTTAAGGAAGCCACAACAACAAAAACCTAAGAGGAAGTACTCCCGACTGGACAAACCTATTTCAACCATCCTAGATCAACTCTTGAAAGCCAAAATGGTAGAGCTTCCACTTGTCAAGCCTCTTGAACCTAGAAGGGAAAAGGCTCCTTGGTTTCATCCCAATGAGCAATGTGCCTTCCATTACATCAATGGTCATGTGACCAATAAATGCATGAGCCTTAGAAACCTGATCCAAGTCCTAATTGATAAAAGGTCAAGTTGTTCTCAATAGCTCTGATTGTCAATCTTCTAATCATGATCTTGGAATTTTCCAAAATCCGCTGCCCAATCATAATTAGAATCAAAACGCAGCAAATAATGTTCACTACAAGAACGTCCCACCTCCAAACCAAAGGATGGTTGGGATGCTCCATTCTTCTAATCATATCTCTCACATTTGTGTTGTAACCAAACAACAACACAAAAATCCATCATCTGATCAACCTTCTAGACCTCCTTTGGTCCTTTGTGCAAAAATAACTTCTCCCCCCAAAGGACCTCCATTAATCATCCAATCAAGAGCTAAGGCTAAGGGTGCTTTTGATTTACTCCATCAACTTGAAAGTATCCCTGCCAAAATCTCCCTTCTTGAGCTTCTTAAGACCTCTTTGGCCCATAGAGATATCTTACTTAAAATTTTGAGTGAACAAGTTGTTCCTCAAGACCTCAACCCAAATGATCTCACTTTTGTGGTGGGATCCATTGGGGTCAACCATGCAACTATATCATTCCATGAGGATGATATCCCTCAATCCTCTATGGTCGAAGATCTCCCATTATACATCACAGGCCATATCAACGACAAGTTCATCAAGCAAATCTTAGTCGATAATGGTTCTGGTCTCAATGTTTGTAGCCTAAGATTCATAAGTCATTTTGGGCTAACCAAACAAAATTTGGAGAAATCCAATCTTGTTATCAAGGCTTTAGACAATGGGGAACGTGAGGCTAGTGGCACTATAGTGTTACCCCTCAAAGTCAGACCCCACACTCTCTCCTATGTCATGCCTTGTGCATTAACTTATTCTTCTTGGGAGGCCATGGATCCACGAGATGCAAGTCGTTCCTTCAACTCTTCATCAATGCCTTAAATATGAATATGGGCAAGACTTATCATATTCCAACCAACCCCGAACCCTTTGCCTATTGCTAGGTGATCGAGGTTGAGAACCCTAAAGCTCATCTTCGCCCTTCTCTCAATTCATCCCTTGAATCACCTCCTCCTTCTCAGCTTCTAATCACTGATGCATTAAGGTCTCTCACCTTAAATAATTCACCTAACAATGAACCTAAGGGTCAAAGCTTCGATTCAATCACCACTAATAATGATAATTCAGATAATAATCAACTTGTCTTGGACCTAGCCAAGTTTCCCTCGTCTCCTCAAACCTTAGGCTTGCCTTCTAGCAATAAGGGTAAAACAATGTAAATAGGAAGTTACTCCTTCATTTGCGTTGGTACCACCAACAATGAGAAAATCCATAGCAATAACCCTTTCTCGACTAAACAACAATATGCTTCGTGCTTCTTGTCGAATTCATATTCCATCCTTAAGCAAATGCTTTCCAATATGAGATATCGAGATAAAGGACTAGGTTTGTATAAATAGGGCGTCAAAGAGCCCCTATAGACCGAAGCTTGACCAAGACGTTGAGGGATAGGTTATATCCCCGGTCGCAGTCAACCTTTTCCCTTTTCTTCTTTTGATTGTGAAGATGAAGCCAGCCTTCCTGGTAGGGCATCCCATGACAACACAGTTTCTTTAAACGAATTGGATTGGGACAAGGATGACAATGGGTCATCCCTCCTCATAGAACCTAGCCTCTTTCAGTTTTCACAATCTATCAATGTAAATCTCTTAACCCTAACCTATCCTAAGTTGATTGCTAACAAAGACAACTGTGAGATGGAGGAGGTCCAGAACGATCCTCCTTAAGATGGTCCCTCTGACTATATAAGCCAAAACGGCTTCTATTTTGGTGGATCTTTTCCCTGAATTGCAAATTTTGCTATCTCACAACCAATCAACAACAATCAACCAACCTTAGATCTTGCATAGCTTGAGAGTCTAGGAGTGCTACCAACAATCATCCAATCAACAGAGCCATTGAATATTTTGACTGGATCTCTAACGTTGTTCCTGTTGCTAAGAAAACGGGTAGTGTTAGGGTGTGCACCGACTTTTGGACATCAACAAAGAGTGTCCCAAGGACGACTTCCCTTTGCCCAACATGGACATGATCGTTGATTTCACTGCAAGATGTGAAAATTTGTCTTTGATGGATGGATTCTCAAGCTAAAATCAAATCAAAATCGCTCAAAGACCAAGCCAAAACAGGTTTCACCACCCTATGGGAGCTATCAAGTCATTCCTTTTGGACAAAAGAATGCAAGAGCTACCTATCAAAGAGCCATGACCTACATCTTTCACAACATGATGCATGACATCATGGAAGACTATGTTGATGATCTTCTTGGTCAGTCTCTAAACTGGGAAGATTATGTTCTAGACCTAAGGAACATCTTCAAGCTATTGCAGGAGTACAAGGTACGCCTAAAGCCAAAAAAATACATCTTTGGGATTACATCAAGAAAAATTGTTGGAATTTCATCGAATTCCGCCACAATGTCAAAGTTGATCCTGACAAAAAATCAGCTCTAGTCGATATGCCACCCCCTCGAACTCTAGCCTAGTTTAGGAGTCTCCAAGCCAAAACCCAAACCATTCGGAGATTCATCTCCCAGCTAGCCGACAAGTGTCAACCCTTCACCAAGATTTTAAGGAAGGATCCAGTCTTCGAATGGGATGTTGACAATCAAATTACATTCGATACTCTCAAATCCTACCTTTTGTCTCCTCCTGTCCTTGTCCCTTTTGATCCCTCCAGGCCCTTGTTGCTATACATAGTAGCAACAAATTGTGCCTTAGGAGATATGTTGGCACAATATGACGACCAACATAGAGAGCAAGCCATTTTCTATATTAGTAGGTCTATACCCCTCTAGAGAAGCTTTGCCTAGCCATAGTGTTTGCTTCCTAGAAGCTCAAACACTATATGCTCAACCATAAAACCTTTGTCATTGCGAGGGTTGATCCCTTGCGATATCTCATATTCCAACCTCACCTCTGGAGACGAACTGCTAAGTGGGTCATTACGCTTAGTGAATTAGATCTTGAGTTTGTCAGCCAAAAGCCTGCAAAAGGTCAAGTCATTGTCGACTAGTTAGAAGCTAGACATCCCTTAGTAATAGACTTTCTTGATCAATCTTCAGCCTAGAAGCAAATCAACCTGTCTCTTGGACTTCGTACTTCGATGGTGCTAGATGTGTCAAAGGTGCAGAGGCAAGAGTCATCCTAAACACTCCTCAACAACAGCTTATCCCATTGTCCTTTAAGCTCAAGTTTTCCTGTTCCAACAATACTGCTGAGCACAAAGCCCTTATCCTAGGGTCATATGCAGCATTAGCTCTCCAGGTTAGAATCCACTCCATCTTTGGAGATTTCTAACTTGTAGTCAACCAAATCAATGGTGTTTATCAAACGAAAGACGAAAAGCTTAAGCCATACAAAGACATCGTCAATAAACTCATGGCTACTTTTGAAAAAATCACCTTTGAAGCTATCCCTAGGTCTAGCAACCGACATGTTAATGCTATGGCCTCAACCACATCCCTTATCCGGATGGCAAACAAGCTACAATCATCATCCGGAAAATTAGGGAACCGTCAACCTTAGAGTCTAGCCAGCTTCCTCTAGGAGTCTTTTCCATATAAGTAACTCCTCCTTATCCTTAGTACAAGGATATCTTTGCTTTCCTTAAGGACGACACTTTGCCTAATGGTTTGAATTGCAATGAATGCAATAACCTCAAGCAACACGCCTATAGGCATGTCATCATTGGCGATATCTTATACAATCATACCCTTGATGGCATTCTACTTAGATACCTAACCCCAGTCGATGCCTAAGCAATCGCCAAAGAGGCCCATGACGGATCATACAGTGGTCACTTTAGTGGTGTTGCCATCGCCGAGAAACTCCTACGGATGGGTTATTATTGGCCCTCCATGGAAGAGGACTCTTGTGACTCTATCAGGTGTGATAAGTGTCAAAAGCATGACAACCTTACATCCCAAGATCTCCACTCTTTAACCTCTCCTTGTCCTTTTTCCATCTGGGGCTTAGACATCATTGGGAAGATCAACCCAGTATCATTTGATGGCCAGAAATTCATCATCACGACTATGAAGTACTTCACTAAATGGGGCAAAGGCATGCCTTTAGCATCAACCACTGGAGTCCAAGTCTCCAAGTTTACCCTTAACCAAATCCTTAATTGTTACAACAATGCCTTCTATGCTAATCTCTGGTAACAGAACACCCTTCAAGAACAGGGATGTCCAAAACATTTGTGCTAAATACAATATTCAGCTCAAGTGGTCAATGCCTTACTATCCTCAAGGCAAAGCTAAAGCTTCTAAAAAGACTCTTGTCAAGATCCTTAAAAAGCTCATCAACAAAACCGGTAGAGATTAGCATCTCCAATTTTATCCCTCCTTAAGAAGCTCATCAACAAAACTGGTAGACATTGGCATCTCCAATTTTATCTCGTCTTGTGGGCCTATTGCACTAGTGTCATAACTTCCACTGGCATGACACTCTATGCTTTGGTTTATGAAACTGAAGCAATCTTCCCTTTTGAGCTAGAGATGCCTTCCTTGAGCATTTTGTTGCAGGACTCCTTTGTTTGATACTGTTAGGCAAATATCACATAATTAGAAATTACCTGTTATTACACCTTATGGGAGGTTAGATTGGTTGTAACCTACTAGACTGTTAGTTGGGAGGTTAGACTAGTGGTAGTTATGGTTATAACCAATAGGTTATGTTTAAATATGGTTGTAATTGTTATAACCAATATGGATGTATTTAAATATGACTACGAGATCAATAAAATGTTGGTTAAAACCCAACATCGGTATTAGAGCAAGCATGATCAGAGTGATCTAGGCTGTGCAGTGCAATTGCAAAGGGAGTGCGGGAAATTATTATTGAGATAGTTATACGACACACTAAAACTAGTCAAGCAAGACAGCCATCTTAGCAATCGTGGAATTGTACCAGATTGCAAGGAGTTGGAGGGATGATATATTCCCAAGCTTGAGAGGCAAAGGTCCAGAGAATTGACTACTAACGACTGTGCGAGTTCCGCCATATCTTGTGCTAACTGCTGGATCCAAAGCCATATCTTGTGGTATGGTAAGCATAGAGAATTCCCCGGTTTGGACTAGGCTAGGCCCAAGCTTGTGCGGGGTCACTTTTGAGCTGAATGACTTTCCCCTTGTTCTTGTCCTTGCACTAGCTTCTCCGCCATTGACTACACCCTCGACTTAAAATACCACCACAACAACCAAAACTACATATTAAAAAACTAGACGTCATCATTATTTTCTTTGAGCGCCAGGAAAATCTTCCGCCTGTTTGCCCTCACAAAAGAAAAAATGCCTTCTTCTAATAATCCGTTGGAGTCTTCAATCCCAAACCACTTGAAGTTTCATTTGCATGAAATTTTGTGGAATGACAAATATTGTTGCAATTTTCGCTGAAATTTTTGGAAATCAACCTTTGCAAAACCCAGATTGTGAATTTACAAGGGGGACCGTGGAGGAAGCGGCAACAATTGACAATGTTCTCATTCTCAATAAATGCTTGAAGCAACCTATGCATGAGATTCATCAACATCTCCACCTCCTTGAAGCAACGAAAATTCTCGATGTTGAAGGTATATATGCTTAAGTATTTGATTCCTATGTTGTATTGTAGCAATGTCATAGCGTGTGCAACAGAACATGGTAGCCAAACTCGTGGACTGTCGACTTGTTCATATTTCACGTCATTGTGTATATGTGGTTGTTGTCCATGATGATGGCAACATGCTTGGGGATTGGTCGAGAAATAACAATCTGTATTAACACCAGCTGGAAGAGTTCATAAAGGATTTTTGCAAGAAAGGAGGCAGAAGTTCTATAAGGAGTAGCCATTGGAACTCATAGTAAGAAACATTAATAATTCCAAAAATCAACTGCTCAATTGTTTCACATTCCATGTGTATATCAACTTTTGATTAGCTACCATGCATGAATGGTGCATTTATGAAGGTAACCAATCATCATATTGTTTCATCTACCACAAGTTGATACTGGTTCTTTAAGACAGTTTCAGATATTTATAGAAAAACAAATTTTATTTTCTTAAAAAAAAAAAGGAAATTTCGTTGGTATTATTTATAGAAAAACAATTTTTTTTTTTTTAAACAAAGGAAATTTCCTTGGTAATATTTGTAGAAAAACAAATTTTATTTTCAAAAAAAAAAAGGAAATTTCCTTGGTATTATTTATAGAAAAACAAAATTTATTTTCTAAAAAAAAAAAGGAAATTTCCTTGGTATTATTTATAGAAAAAGAAATTTTATTTTCTTAAAAAAAAAAAAAAAGGAAAATTTCTTGGTATGCAAGAAAGAGAAGCGCAATATAATCAAAAGCGAGTGAATAGTTGAATAGACATCAAGGCTAATGCGAAGGCTTACAAGGTTGGAGGTTTCTAGTTTGATTCCCTACCTTATTTTTTTGCTTTAAATTGCATATTTTAAAAGGATAAATATAGGCTTTCCCTTTTTTTTAATGCATGAAGCATTAAGTACGGAAGTTGAAAAAATTAGAAATAAAGTAAAATAAAATTTGTAAAGGTGCATTTTCGGCTACAACCGACACCTTCAAAATTTAAGAAATTTGCTTTTTAAAATTTTCATGCTTTGAATGTTTGTCAAACACATGCTTAGGCACATTTGCAGCGTGCAGTATCAACGGCACCTTTGGCTCGTGTTTACAGGTAAAGTTGTTACGTTGAGCTACTATGTCTATAGCCTAACAAAGTTGCCATAATGACGTTTGGGCATCGACCCTTTAAATCGTCGGGGAGATATAAGGTCATCTTTTCTTGATACTTTCCCTCCATAATCATACCCTATTTGTCATTATCACTCAACATAAACCCTGAATTGGGAAATTCCAAGTATATAGGGAAGTTATGCCTGCCTACAAGGATTTCTCTTTAGGCGGGCATCATTGATAGAGATAATCCCCTTCCGTACTGCCTTAGTACCTTGTATCGTTCTCTTTCACGAACCTTAAAGTCTCTCTCATGTACAGTCATGTATATTGAGAGGACTAGCTTCTTCCATGTACCGACGGGTATATAGGAAGGGCAGGTATATAGAAAGGTTTGGTATATCAAACTAGCAATATATTGAAAGGGGGACCATTTGGGAGTTATAAGGAACCCTCACCATGGTCGTACTGAAAGTTCTTGCAGATTCACAACTACTCAAAGATTCAAACTTTGGACCTTGGAAAACTAAAATAAGAACCATCTTGGTAGTTGAGAAACTATGGGACATTGTCACCAACAAAGTCACTCGACCTACAAAAGATGAAGATGTACAACAAAAATTTGGTGATGAATATGTCAAAGCATTGATGGTCATCACCCTTGCCACAACAAATATTATTCAGCCACACATTTATGAAGCATAAACATCCAAGGAGGCATGGCATACACTTTCTACCATCTACGAAGGGAAGAATGAATCCACAATACTTCACCTTCAATCTCAACTCCACACATTGAGAGTCCAATATGGAGAAAGCATTGAGGCTTTTCTTCTCTAAGTTGCAAAGTTGAAAGCCAAATTAAATGCCATGGGAGAAAGTGTGGAAGATTAGCTCTTGGTACCCATCAAACTTAGAGCTCTACTAGATTCATTTCGAGTGTTGATCATTTCCTTACAAGTTTCAAATAGGAAGGTGCCCTTTAATGAGTTGGTGGACATGCTTCAACAGGAAGAAAAAAACAACTTGAGGGATTAGTTGGAAAACAATGCACTCATTTCCAAGAACTCTAGGACAAAGAAGCCAGAGAAGGGTTTTTCCCCCTCATCATCATCACAAAATCAACCTCAAAAACAAAAGAGGTATTGCCACATTTGTGATAAAGGACACGCTATAAAGAGTTGTTGGTATAACCCAATGACTCAAGGAGATCAAATCCGCAAACCTCATCAAAAAAAAAAAAAAGTACAAACCACGTCCCAAGCAAAAGCGACAACATGGAAATTTTGCACATAAAGAATCAGATTCAAACCTTGAACAAGCACATAAGGTGCTAATGTCCAAGGCAATGAAAATACCAAAGGATGAAGTTTGGTATATTGATTCAGGTGCTTGCAAGCACATGACTAGGGACAAAGCGTGGTTTGATTCATTACAAGCCAAAGAAGGGAAACCGGTAACCATTGCCAATGATAAACCTATCATGTCAAAGGAGTGGGAGATGTTCCTTGATATCTCTCAAAGCAAAGTGTCATTGATAGCCAATCCTTCTGAAGTTGTGAAAGTCATTGTGGAAGAGGACTTGAGATGGCATTGACAACAACAACATCCCCATATTTGCAAGACAAAGCATCAACCACCACATTATCCTTTCCTTTCTTGTATTCAATGACAAAACCATACTCCAAGAGCTTGGTCATCCATTTATTCTGTTCAAGGAATGAAAAATGTTGCTCTAAGAAATGCTTAAGGCTGCTATGATCAGTCTTGATGATGAAGTGATGCCCCTGCAAGTAAGGCCTCCATTTCTATACGGCATGCAGAACAACTAACATTTCCTTCTCATAAGTGGACCATCCCGAATTCTTGCCTGAAAGTTGCTTACTTTCAATGGCTAATGGGTGCCCATCCTGCATCATAACAACTCCAATACCTGTGCCGAAAGCATCACACTCAATGATAAAAGTTTTGCTAAAATCAGGAGTGACCAACACAGGAGACATACACATAGCTTCTTTGAGGGCTTGGAAGGCTTGAGATGCGGCTTCAGACCAAACATAGGCATCCTTTTTAGTGAGAATGATGAGAGGAACATCAATTTTGCCACAGTAGCAGACAATTTTTTTGTAGTAGGTTGAGTCCTAAAATCCATGAAGTTCTTTAAGGGACATAGGCAAAGGCCAATCTTGCATAGCTTTGATCTTGTTAGGAGATCTACCTTGACTCCATGAGATACTATATGTCCCAAGCATTCTAGCTCCTGGACCCCAAAGGAACTCTTGGACGTTTTGACAAGAATTTTTTCCCTTTGTAATAGGTGAAGAACTTTGTCAACATGAACTAAATGATCCACCCAGGACTTAAAATAAATTAAGATATCAAAGAAAACCAAGACAAACTTGCAAAGGACAGGATGAAAGAAAGAGTTCATGAGATTTTGGAAATTGTAAGGAGCACTAGTGAGACCAAAAGGTATAACTAGGAATTCATAATGACCCTCATGTGTACAAAAAGCAGTCTTAGGGATATCCTCTTCTCTAACCCTAATTTGATGAAACCCAGAACGCAAGTCTAGTTTTGTAAAGTATCTAAGACCATGCAATTCATCCAACAAATCATCTATAACAGGGATAGGAAACTTATCTTTGATAGTGATCTTGTTGAGAGGACAAAAATCAGGACACATGCGCCATGAGTTATCCTTGAATCATACCATCACCACTAGAGAGTTTAGACTAATGCTTAGACGAATGATTCCTTGCTCCAACAGTTCTTGAACTAACTTCTCAATTTCTGACTTTTGGGGATGGGGATAGCTGTAAGGATGCACATTAGAAGGTTGACTTCCCGGAACAAGGTGGATGGCATGATCATGTGTGCACTTAGGAGGAAGACCTATAAGTGCATTAAAAGCTTTCTCATATCGATTCAATATGTTTTGTACATTTGAAGGAATAGCTAGAAGAAGTGGCTCTAAAGACTGAACCTCCATGCAATTGACTTGAGCAAAGAATCTGTAGGCACTAGTTCTGGACCTCAAAAGAAAAAGTAGTGCAAAATGCACTAAGTGTAAATAATTGTAAATGTAATGTAATGTAAATGAGAGTCAAATGCATATGTAATGAAATGAAATATAGACAAAATGGCAATGTAATGCAATTTGATCATTGATTTGATAAATTGCAAATAGACTTTAGGAAGTATTATGTGAACATCCAAATATGAAGATGGTTGGGTGGTGCATTGTCTTGGGAAGCCGTTGTTGGCAATGGCTAGGACAAAAGTTTAAATAGACTCCCCCTCCTTCATTCGAGAGTCGAGACAATGAATCCCTCTATACATCTAGAGTGTATGCTATGAATTGCAACAATCAAGGTGTTCTGAAATTGGTCAAGAATATTGTCTTCAATGAAAGAACAAAGCACATTGAAGTTTAGAGTCACTTCATTTGAGAATAATTTCTGAATAACCAGATTCAGCTCTAATACATTCCCACCAAAGAACAGCTTGCGGATAGTTTTACAAAGGCACTTGTACATGTCAAATTTGAATTGTTTCGCAACTCTCTTTGTATACTAAATAATGTAATAAGGGGGGATTAGGCAGATATTACATTATTAGAAATTGCCTATTATTACACCTCATGGGAGGTTAGATTAGTTGTAACCTACTAGACTATTAGTTGGGAGGTTAGACTATTAGTAGTTATGGTTATAACAATAGGTCATATTTAAATCTGGTTGTGTAACTGTTATAACCAATATGGATATGTTGCCACATTTTGCACGGGGTGCCATGTTTTCAAAATTTGTAAGTGTGCTGCTCTTCCTTCCCTCCTCCTCTTTCTTCCCTTTCTCCATCTTTCCTTTTCCCCTTTCCTGCAGTTTCATTCCCCCCTTTTTCCCTTGTACTTCCCCCAGTCAAGTTCCCAAAACTGAGCAAGTGTTCCCTGAAAAATTCTAAGTGTCAGGGCAACCCGACTTCGCAATGAAGTCGGGTTGCACCCTCAAGTTGGTGCGCACTAGGGAATGCGAAGTGCCAAAGCAGGCGATAGGTGAGCAGAATTTGACTAAGTGTGGGGCGCAACCCGACTTCGCAGCGAAGTCGGGGTGCGCTCCCTTTGGTGCGCAGTTCGAACAACGGCAAAATCAGCTTAAGTACCGGTGCACAACCCGACTTCGCAGCGAAGTCGGAGTGCGCCCTTTGACCGGTGCGCAGTTGGGTAAGATTCGTCAAGCAAGCCAGAAATTGGCTAAGGCACGGAGGCCCTCCCCAACTGCGTTGTTTCCCGCCTGCGCTACCCAATGGTGCTCTAATCCCGGGCGAAGTTGGACAAACTGCCTTTCAAGGCAGACAAGTGTCACTCATCGAAATTCGACAAGTGTCCAACCTCGGGATTCGAGCCGAGATATGACGGGATAAAGGACAAGCATGGGCCGCATTGCCTACGCCAGCTGCCCCCATTTAAGCTGATGTGAAGTTCCATCTACCGCAGCTACCCGCATTCCTGCTGACCAGAGGTTTGACCCAACACACTGCCACGTAGTTGTACAACTTTCGGGGAGACCTTGCTGCAAGTACGGTCCTCGCCGACAGGAGTCAGCATCTGCAGCTCTTCAACCGGTTTTGTCAGCTATTGTCTGGTCTGGGACTTTGTGCCCGTAATTGTAATCGGGGGGAACTTGGGCTATAAATAGCCACATCATTTCATTGTAAAAGTGTGGAAGGGGAATATACTGCTAGGGAACCATTGTAGCTGTGCGTTTGCTTCTAAATACAAGACACATACTTGGCTCTGCTTACTGTCTTCATTTTGTATGCTACCTCTCCTTGTCATTTCTGCCTCATGTTTCTTATTTCATTGCTTACTGTTGTACTGAACTCTGGACTCCGGTATTTGATGATTAAGTATTCCTGGAATGCATAGATAGAGGATACATAGGACGAATGATAGCTGTAGTTTCTATGGTGTGTTTTGTGTTTAATTGTTGTTAGTAGTGGTGATTGATCGTTGTCGTGCTGCTTATTCCCCCCACCCAACTCCAATCACATTTGGATTCTCTTTCCGCAATTTATCTCTTTCCTGCACTCTTATATTACACACTAAAAACCCACAGGAAGCCGACCTTCTCCGGAGATTGGCACGGAAGGCATCCCTTCCTTCCGGCCTTTCAATCTGGTGGGCGAATCTGGGGCGCATTATACCAAATCCTTTCCTCATGGCAGATTCGTAACCAATAGTTTCTCTGGCACACCCCGTGGGACATGGAAGTTTCCCGCCCCAAGACAGAATTGAAGCACTGGTGTTTGCTTCATTGCTGTTAAAAATCAGAGCACCTGGCGACTCTGCAAGTACCTGAATATTCTCTGAGTCCGTGAAGATCGGTCCGAACGCCTTCATGCAAACAAGAAGGTGGCGAGCAAGGAATCTGGGAAACCAACCTGACCTTTACGAAATCGACATTGCCGCTCCAGGAGAGCGCGTCAGGCTGGCTGATCACGAAGCTCGCATAGAAGAGCCTGAAACCAAAATTGAAGAGGCTGAGGGTGAAGAGCAATCTACATCCTCGGACGGTACCGATACCGAGTACACTACCGGAGGAGAAGAAGACATGGCTGCCCAGCAGAACGATGATGATCTCTTCTCGACGGTAGACTCTACGGGGCCCTTGGCCCTAGTCGGACAACAAGTTGTGCCCCCCGCTGCCTTAAAGTCCATCCCTACATACGATGGCTACGGCAAGACGGCGTACGAACACATCTAGGACATTCTGGCCCTAGCTGCGCTACATTCCATCACTGACGAGGGTGTGAAGACCCGTCTGCTGGCCCTTTCCCTAAGGGGAAAGCTTCTCTACTGGTGGAGATCACTGCCAGAGGGATCTATTACGGGGTGGCGCTAGCTAGCCGGCAGGCTCGTGAAAGGATGCAACGAGTCTGCTGATCCCTCTTCCTTGTTGCATCAGTTCCAAAGCATCCAACGACACCCCCAAGAGGAGGTGTCGGACTTCAACATCAGGTTTGCGAGGTCTTGGAAACGAGTACCTCGTGAACTGTGACCTTCAGCAGGTCAGGCTGCTCATTACTACTTGAGGTCTTTCAACTCAGACATCTGCCTACTGCTGAAGATATAGCTCGAATCGACTCATTCCCTGCCCTGTACGAGGCTACCCAGCAAGCTGAAATGGATATCATCTCCATAGGCAGACTCCCACATAGGGTATAGCCACCCATTTACCCTGACTTTCCTCAGTCCCAGTACCCATCGGCTTCTGGTGTGATGTCGTCCACTTCAGGACAGCAACCCCAGCAGCAATGGAATCCGGCGCCGGTCGTAAACCCTTACAACCCGCCACAAATTCATTATCCTAATCCGCCTCCTCCTCCTCCGCATTATCCAGCACTCCCAGCTCCCCTGCAGTATGCGCAGTATTCTACACCTCCTCCATTGGCTGCCTTACCTCCGCCGGCTCAGTTGCCGCCTCCGGACAATGATATTCAGAACAAAATCCTCTAGGAGGTACGGGCTTTGGCCTCTGGATATCACACCATGTCCAACGACATGACTATACTGAAGAAGAAACAAGCCCAAATGGACCTTGTTCCAAGGAGGCCATATCCTCCTCCAGCACTGACTAAAGATCAAGCCCCAGAACGGCGAGATCAGAGGCGTCCTCCTGCAAGAAATGCTGCCATCGAGGACCAACCTGGCACTTCTGACCAGGTTAACTGGTGCACCACGTGCAACGACCCGCATTCGGAAGAAGATTGCACACTGCACCAACATTACCTCTAGACTCTGGCGGGCAGCGCCATAGAGGATGAAGAACTTTACATGATCCTGGACGATGAAGGCAACTTCGCCGTCCCAGAGGAAGATCTGGTGTTGCCCCCTGCCAAGGAAGACAGAAAGCCTGCTGAAGCTGCTGCAAAGCCTTTGAAGGTATATGCCAGAAGAGACAAGGCGCAACCTGCTGGGCTGCCACCTGACAAAAGGCTGTGGCCCTACACAGCCAAGGAAAAAGCCCCCGCAGCCAAGCCTCCCGCAGCAAAAACAACTCCTTACAAAGCTGCCCCCTCTCCAGCCAAAGCTCCCGCTGCTCAGCCTCCAGCTGAAACAAAAGAACAAGCTCAGGAGAAGCTGAGGTACCCGTCTCTGACAAAGAGACAGAGAGTAGAGGCCACGCAGCAATACCGCACCAAGTATGAGCCTGCGAAAGAAGCGGAAGGAGCTAGCACGTCAGGCTACAACATAGTGGATGAGCTGAAAAGGACCCGCAAGGATAAGCATGTATGATGCTCTCCTGCTCCCAGGGCAAGTTGATCTACTGCAAGAATCTCTGAAGAGCATGAAGTGTGGCAAGCAGATACAACTTGCTGTTTTGGTTCAACCCCTGACAGTCTCAGCCACTGGGAAGAACAGACCACCTCCCTTCTATCTGTCATTACGGATGCAAGGGTACATAGTACACAACTGTATGGTGGATTTTGGTGCCTCCACGACCGTAATGCCGAGAGCCGTCTGCGACGAAATCGGGATGGAGTATACAAGGAGCAGCCAAGGTGTGCTGCAACTAGATGGCACCCCTGTCAAGACAGTCGGTGTCATCAAAGACATCCCGATCCGGCTGCACAAAGCTCTCAACATAGTGGTCATTCAAGAAGTCGTGGTTGTCGACTTGGAACCCTACTTCGGCATGTGTCTCTCTAGGGAGTTCATTGCGAAGCTGGGAGGGTATCTGTCTCTGGATTACTCGCATATGGAAGTGCCCTTCAAAGGAAGGAGACTGAAGATCTACAACGAGAAGCCTTCCACATTTCTAGTGGAGAAGATACCCGGAGAAGAGTCGCAGGACTGCATGGTTCAGCTGACGGAGGAAGAACTGGTGGTGGTAGACATGACAGAGCAAGCTCGTGAGCTGTTGCAAACGGAGGATGAGTTCTCCTTGCTCGATTTCAATGCCATGATCGAGACTGAGCAAGGCTGCTACACCGTCATTCAGCCTGAGAGGCTTGACAAGTCAGCTAAGAAAGAAGTAGGACCTGCACCAGAAAAGCTATGGCAGCTTTTCTTTGATGGCGCCCGATGCAAAAATGGCACCGGTGCAGGAGTGCTCTTGGTTTCCCCGACCGGGATCCAAAAGGACTACACCTACAAGCTGGCTTGGAGCTGTACCAACAATGCGGCGGAGTACGAAGCCCTGTGCTTGGGTTTGAGAAAAGTGGAGAGACTGGGGATAAAGCATCTGCAGATCTTTGGCGACTCAGAGCTGGTGTGCAACCAGATTACGAACAAGTGCGCCTCCAAGAAGCACTATCTCAAGGCATACCGTAATCGGGTCTGGGACTTGATGGAGTCATTTGACTCGTTGAATGTCAGATCCATATCATGTGAGAAAAACAAGCACGCTGACATTCTGGCGACTGTTGGAGCCAGGTACGTTCCGGCTAATGACACTGTCCAGAAGCCAAAGTCGGTCCGTACCATCTACAGGCCTTCTGTGCTCGATAAAGACACCCACTGGCAGGTGTTTGACTGTGACGAGGAGATCGTCACATTTTTGGTTACCGAAGCGTGTTCAATCGAAGGTAGAGACCCTGATGACAAGCAATATGAGGGGTTGATACAGTTAAAAACTAATCATGTCCCGAAAGGACTGATTACATTAGAAAGTCTCTTTGATCAGAATGACAGAGCGATATCACATAGGATCAAAGTAGACCCCAAGCAGTACGTCGACCTGGAGCTTGAACCTGGAAAGACAATTAAGGTCGGGACGGACTGCACCAAAGAGGAACTCGAGCAGATCAAATCATTATGCCGAGAGTTCCCAGACATAGTAGCCTGGTGCTACCAGGACTTGAAGGGGTATGACAGACAGATAATCTAGCATACTATTGAGCTAGAAGATGGTGCAAAACCATTCCGGCAGAAGCAAAGGGCTGTAAATCCAAAGATCAAAGCCATGATGAAAGTCGAGCTCCTAAAGATGTTGGAAGCCAAGATCATCTACCCCATCAAGCATTCATCCTGGGTTGCGAACTTGGTCCCCGTGAGGAAGAAGAACGGAGATATTCATCTCTGTGTAGATTTCAGAAATCTAAACCAAGCCTCACTAAAATACCATTATCCGCTTCCCCAGATCGATCAGATCCTCCATATAGTTGCTGGAACGCAAAGGTTCTCCCTCCTAGATGGCTTTTCTGGGTACAACCAGATCTGGGTCAAAGATGAGGACCAGCATAAGACAACGTTCACCACCAAATGGTGAACGTTCGCCTATCAGCGCATGCCCTTCGGCTTATCCAATGCTGGCGCCACATTCCAGAGAGCCGTGGACCTGGCCTTCCGAGAGCTGCTTAACAAGATCATTGTCATCTACTTGGATGACATGACTGTATTCTCTCACAAAAGAGAAGATCATGTTCCCCACCTGCGGCAGATATTTGAGAGATGTCGTGAATTCGGCATTTCCATAAACCCGAAGAAATCAGTCTTCGCGGTAAGAGAAGGTAAGCTGCTGGGACATGTCATCTCCGAGAAAGGCCTCGCAGTGGATCCTGACAGAGCCGAAGCCCTCCTCCGCTTGCCCGCCCCAATCGACAAGAAGGGGCTACAGTCCTTCTTCGGCCAAATCAACTTCGTAAGGAAGTTCATACCGGACTTCGCACAAGTGATCAAACCCATGGCCGAACTGCTGAAAAAGAATGCTGAATTCTTATGGACTGATGAGAGGAGACGAGCCTTCGAGGAGATCAAGGCCCGAATTGCACAAGCTCCGGTGTTGATAAACCCGGATTACTCCAAGGACTTCATCCTGTACGCGGTGGGAGAACCCGAGAGTTACGCCGCAGTCCTGACACAGAAGGGAGACGATGGCGAAGAGCGCCCCATAGCGTTCTTAAGCCAGGTGATCCAGCCGCACGAAGAAAAGTACAATTTTAATGAGCGCCAGGTTCACGCAGTCATGAAGTCTCTCCGAAAGTTCAGGCACTTCGTCTCCCAGAGCCGGACAACTGTCTTCGTGATACACCCGGACGTCCGAAACTTCATCATCCAAGGGGAGCCGGGTCACAAGAGAGCAGGATGGATTGCCAAGATCCAGGAGTTCAACATCGAGGTGCGGCCAACAAAGCTTATCAGAGGCCGAGCCTTGTGCCAGGAGCTGGCCCGAAGCGCAGCAGCCGAGATATCTACCTGAGTGGGAAGATCCAACAGCAACTACCAACTTAGCCAATTCCTTACCAGAGGAGAGTGACTGGACAGATGACCTGGTGAGGTATTTTTGCACCAGAAGATGTCCAAACCACCTAAATGCCTCACAAAGGAGGAGGTTTCGGCTAGGCGCATTGAAATACACTCTTCGCACCGAGGGGCTTTACTTCAAGAACATTGACGGCATCCTGTTGCGGTGCGTCAAGAAAACCGACCAACCCAGGGTCCTCGGAGAATTTCACTCCGGGATGCCTGGGGGTCACCATTCTGCGAGGCCTACGGCCTTAAAAATAATCAAAGCTGGGTACTATTGGCCCACTCTCTTCACAGACGCACATGCGGTCTGTGCAAAATGTGACAAATGTCAGAGATTTGCTGGCAGAAACAGAAAAGCACCCCTGCCCCTCCAGCCAATCCAGTCCGAAGCTTCGTTTCAGCAATGGGGTCTGGACTTCATCGGTGTCATTACGCCGAACTCTGCAGCAGGGCACAAGTTCATCCTTACCGCCACCGACTACTTTACACGGTGGGCAGAGGCGATCCCCACCAAGAATGCGGACCAGGAGACGGTCATCAGGTTCTTCGAGAGCCTCATTACCCGTTTCGGGGTCCCTGAGTCTATAGTGACGGACAATGGTCCGGGGTTCGCAGGCGCTGTACTCACGGAGTACACCAGCAAGTACGGCATTTATCACAAAATGTCTTCTAACTACTACCCGCAGGGGAACGGCCTGGCCGAGTCCACCAACAAGAATTTACTAAAAATCATCAGAAAGACAGTAGAGAAGAACAAGAGGACTTGGCACCTACTCCTAAATCGGGCGCTGTGGGTGGACAGAATATCATTCAAGAAGTCTGTCAAGACATCCCCCTATGCGCTCGTGTATGGCACGGAGGCAGTCCTGCGAACCCACAGAAATTCCCGCCCTTTGGATGTTGGATGAAGAGAGAGGCAGTGGGGATCCAGTGGACGCCAGACTGTGCCAGCTGCTGTAGTTAGAGGAAGACAGAGAGAAAGCATACCAGGCCTTCACCAAGCATGCTAAAGCGACCCAAGGCTGGTTTGCAAAAGGCACCACCGCCCGAGTTTTCAAAATCGGGGACCTGGTGCTGAAGTGGGACTCACTGAAGGCAAAGCCGGGCAATCACGACAAATTTGACGCCCTTTGGGAGGGTCCTTATCAGATTGCCCGAGCAAATCAGTTCAATGCATTCGTGCTCCGGGATATGGAGGGACAGCTTCTCCCCATTCCCGTCAACGGGTTCCACCTCAAAGTTTATCACCACTGAAGGCACCCAATGGGTCCTTCCTTGTACAGTTTTTCCTTCTGTATTTTTAGTTTTCAGAATGTACATATTCAGCATTTAGTTTTCTAGTTTTCAAGAGCCCAAGTAGAACTTAAAGCAAACCCCGACTTCGCGGCGAAGTCGGGTGTTGCTCCTTGGATTGTGCGAAGTTCGAAAGAAAGCAGCTGACAAAAGAGGCAAAATTTTTGGCTAAGTCTGGGTGCGCAACCCGACTTCGCAGCGAAGTCGGATTGCGCACCGTCTTGGCAGCGCAGTTGGAAAAGGCAAGGCTAAAAAGACGGCTAAGTGTCAAAGTCAGACTGTGCAAGCAAATTTGAGCGAAGTCGGATTGCGCCCATTTTCTGGGCGAAGTCTGAGTGCGCCCCCATTTTGGGGCGCACCCTGGGCGATCTGAAGCGGGAAACAAGAAAATGGCTAATCACATCAGACTGCGCAACTTTTTGGAGCGAAGTCTGACTGCACAGTCAAACATGGGCGAAGTCGGTGTGCGCTCACTTTTTGGGCGAAGTTCGAGTGCGCCCTCAATTTTGGGCGCAGCCTGAATAACCCATCACAGAAAACATAAAAAATTCTAAGTGTGGGCCCAGAGCGCAGTGCGGCACGATGCGAAGTTGGGTCATGGGCCAGAAATTCTCCCTTGAAAGGTGTGCCCAGACGGCGGCTATGACGTCATCAAGAACACGAGGTCCAAAGAATGTTTAATGATTGCGCGACTTTCAAGGACGACGTCATTAAGAAAGCAAGGCGCATGTGGACCAACTGCAACTTGGGTGCGCTTTTCAAGATTAAACCTATGCACGGCCACCAAAATATTATAACGCTTCCACCAACTTTGAGTTAACCACCTTAACTTCCTCCCTCGCGACATTAATACTGAAATCCTTGCCTAGAAAAAGGCCCCTGGCATACTCAGAAAATTCAGAGTGACAAGCTGACTCCGAGACTACAAAGCGCAGAACTGAGAATTCAGAAGCCATAATCCTCTGTCACTGCCAATTCTAACAGAGAAGATGGACAAGGGGAAAGCGCCAATGCCAGCACAAACCAGTGACGCAAAACCTGAAGCTGGGGAGCAGACGGAATCCAGCGCTCATGAGAGCGAAGTGTCGCAAGAGCAAAAAAGGAGAACCCGGACAAAGAGGAGTCGAGGGCAAATACCACAGTCGCCCGTCAATCACCTGGCCGGGTACAAAGACGGCTCTTTTTCCATCAGCCTCACCAAACTACGGCCGAATATCGCAAAGTGGGCAGACAAGGTTTCACCTTCGCACCATGTCGGGGCTGCGTATAAATCGAACCTGTACTGGTTCTTGTGCCCTCCTACTCACCAGTGCCCGGAGCTGATTGAAGCGATTGTAGAATATTACAAGCCAGCTGCCCGACAAGTCTGCGACAACAAGGGAAAAGTACTGTTCACACTCTTCAGGGAGAGCGTCCAGCCAGCGTTTGCCCCGGGGCTTTAGTACAAACCCGGCACGATTGTCAATAGACGAGCAGATTCACGTAGACCAAGCGGATGAGAGAGTTCCTCAACTCAGAGCTGAAGACTCCGCTGGCAGCCGAACAGTGGCCGTCAGGCCCCATACCCCTGGACAGGTTCGAGAACAAATACATATACATCATCCTGGCTTGGGTACTCGGCTGTGATTCTGACAGAGTGGTACGCCCGTACCAGCTGGCGCTGGCAGAATGTATCCTGCATGGGGAATTTTACGACTCCACAGCGCAAAAGAGTGGGAAGCGCCCCATTTTCTTCGACTGGGCAGACTGGCTGGCGTACGCCATTCATTCGAGCCTAGTCAGACTGCAGCAGAAGCAGTCGACGGAATTCCGGTTCAGTTCGTTCCTCGCATGGCTGTGCCTTTACCACATGCACTACCGGATGAACGTTCCTGACTTGAAAAGGGTAAATGAAAAAGGTGAGCCGCTGCCCGTGTACGAGTGGACCGAGATCCTGTACAGGAAAGGGTCATTCTATGAGTTTAATTTTAAATTTCTGTGCATGGTCATGGGGTTGTTCAATCATAAGGCATCCCGCCCGCCCGAGGTCATGACAAGATGTCTGAGGAAGCACGAGTACGGGGATACCTTCCGGCTGACGCAGGGCATCGTGGTCAAAATCTACGGATTCAAGGGGAAGTCGTTCCTACTGCCCTACTTCTGCACTGACCACCAGTTCGAGATGGAGATTGCGTGACAGATGGACTATGTCGAAGAAGAGTTCGGCCAGGGCAAAAAGAGAGGCCATATCTTTCAGTATCCCATCACCTGGGCGAATACCCAAGTTTACGAGATTGGACAACACGTCTACCTCGAACGGGAACTCATCGACATGGGTCTAATAATGCTGCCGCAGCGCTGGAAGTACGACCCAATTGGGGTCAGGGGTAAATTCACGCACATCTGCCCCCGAGCAAAGATTATGCAGGAAAGGTTCAACAAAACAAGCGCAGACCTAGAGTGGCACATCAAGCAGATGCAATCACGGCCTCCATGGCATGATTTTTACTGCGAGGAAGTAGCATACGACCCAGAGCGGAACCCGGATCATCTGTTGGATTCTGCAGGCTTCAAAAAAATTCTTGCCAAGGTGGCGCCCCTCAACTGGCAACAGGACAAAGTCGTCGAATGCTGGAAGATAAGATGTCGCACGCAGCACGACAAATCCAACCGAAAAACACTGGCCGTTGATGATGAGTTTTCGACGCTATATGATCAATACGCTGACACGTGGCGGCCTTTCGAATTTCGAAATTGCGTTCCCCGAGGCGCAAGGAAAAGATATACAAGCAGGCCCCCGTCCCAGCAATCGTCAACTCCAGCAACTTCCAGCGCAACTCCGACAAGCAGTCAAGTGGGTCCGATACCGCCTGTAGCTTCTGAAGCAGTACCCGAAAGGGCGCGAGGGTCAGAGAGGTCAACTCCTGAGGTGGCCCCCCAACCAGAAAAAGCGTCTACGCTACCAGCTAGTAGACCGGCCACGACAGGCATCCTTCCAACTAGACCCAGGTACAAGTTTACCATGGGGGCATCATTGCCTGCCGCCCCAACCTCATCTCCGTCCTTCGACCCAGCCACAGCGCCGGAAGAAAAGAAGAAGAAGAGTGAAAAGGCCAAGCGGCCTAAGGAACCTGTGCAACAGCCAGCCGCGGCGCAGACAGAGACAGCTGCGCCAAAAATTGTCTCGCTGGACAGCCCTGAAGCGGAAGCAGAAACTCGGGCTGAAAGCGTCCCTCGAACAGCGGCTCAGGCGGAGCCCACAGGTACGTCTACTTCCCCGCTCCCCGAAGTCCCAGTCGGCCCTGCCATAACGCCGTCCCCCATCTCATCAGGGCAAGCCATAGCTGCGTCTTCTTCTTCCCAGACTGTCCAACTATCCAACAGCCCCCATTCTTTCGACCAGTTCGCTCAGGACCCTAACGCCTTCCAGTCCCTGAGCCAAACCCTGGAACCCTCGCCCGCGCCCAGTGTCGAAACTGCACATACATCGCCGCGCCACTCACCTCATCCGTTCAAAACCCCGCCAGCGCCACCCACTCAGCCGCCCGCTTCCCCTAGGACCCGGTCGCCCTTAAAAGCGGCCACTCCTTCTGGAATCCCTCCTACTTCGTTGTTTGCAGGGAAGATGCCGCAGCAAGATCCAATGCTGGAAGACCTGGACTTTATGAGCGAACAGCTGCAGAGCGCGGATGACCAACCTTTGGCAGCAAGGGCCGCAGGATGTTCCGCCTCATTCCTCCAGGGCGTCAAACGGAGGAGAGCCAAGGAGATAGCTGCCCCGGTAAAGCGTACCAAGTATGACTTGGACAGGAGAGTGCTTACAACTGAGAAGCTGATTCCAAAAGTGAAGAAGCCTCTCCGGGAAATGACCGAGGCGGACTATGAGCACCAAGTCAAGGAGAAGAGCTTCGATGACATAAACGAGGAGCAGGAAATCAATGGCATTCGCCGCAGAACCAATAATCTCCTTGTCAAGCGGCTTGAGACCCAAGAGGCGCTGTTTCAGCTGCAGAACAGCGCAAGACAGCTAGAAGATGATCTGGCTAGGGCCACCGCGCAGCTGTGGTCTGCACAGCAGGAGATAGACGAACTAAAAGCCCAGCTGGCCGCCTCTCAGCAGGAAGCCGCAACGCAGAAACAGAGAGCCGAGCAGCTGTCAGAAGAGAAAAGGGCAACGCTGGAGCAGGTTTCTCAACTCCAAGATTCGTTGAAACAGGCACAGTCGCAGCTTGAAGAGAAAACATCACAGACGGCGGCCTTTTCAAAGAACAGAGTTAAGGAGATGCGGGCTGGCCTGCTGCAGGGTTGCAAGCCCAACGTTGTTAAATCCATATCGGTCCTAGATTTCGCGTCCAAGATCGAAGAAGTATCTGCCCAGGGAAAGCCTGTGGTAGAGGAGGTCGAACACCAGGCGAGGCAATGGCTAGACCTGGCTATGAAACTTGAAGAGTATGAGCGCAAAGGCCTCCAATTTCCCCCGATGTCCCAACTTGCCTCAGAATGGGCAGATGCAAGGGTAACCTTGCATGTTTATTTTGTTAAGACAGAGAAGATAAGAACTGCCAGGAAGATGCTGGACACATTAGAACATGAAATGAGCATTTTCCTGGCCCCCTTTCAAACTCTGTCTAAACACGGGTGCCCGAGCTATGTCAAGGATGGCGAGTTTCTAACCCTTGAGCAGGTAAAGCAGAACTGGTTGTCTTTCGAGGCAGACACCACAGAAATTGATAGCTGGGCAGAACCGATCCAAGAAGCTCAGGTCACCCATATGGTGTCAAAATGCTACAAAATCAACTCCTCCCTTAAGGAGTTGGGAAAAAGATACAACACCATCGACCTGCATGCAGTTGCTACATTCCACGCAGCACTAAAAGAGGTCAGCGACCTAGGGCCCTTCCAAGCAGCAGTTTGGGACCAAGCCAAGGCTGCATATGAACGCATCTGCGAGCGAGAAGCTGACAGCGAAGAACCTTCAGGTTCAGGAGGAGAAACAGAAGAGGCAACGGCCGAAAGTGAACCTGAAGAAGAGCAGTTGCCCGGAAGGAAGCCGTCAGAGCAGCAGAAGGCAGGGGAAGGGAGTTCCTCTGCGCCCAAGGGATGAAGGCCTGGTTCTTTGCGTCGAGGCGAGCTCGACACCCCGCGAGCCGCCAGGAATGTGCCCACATTTTGCACGGGGTGCCATGTTTTCAAAATTTGTAAGTGTGTTGCTCTTCCTTCCCTCCTCTTTCTTCCCTTTCTCCATCTTTCCTTTTCCCCTTTCCTGCAGTTTCATTCCCCCCTTTTTTCCCTTGTACTTCCCCTAGTCAAGTTCCCAAAACTGAGCAAGTGTTCCCTGAAAAATTCTAAGTGTCAGGGCGCAACCCGACTTCGCAGCGAAGTCGGGGTGCGCCCTCAAGTCGGTGCGCACTAGGGAATGCGAAGTGCGAAAGCAGGCGATAGGTGAGAAGAATTTGACTAAGTGTGGGGCGCAACCCGACTTCGCAACGAAGTCGGAGTGCGCTCCCCTTTTGGTGCACAGTTCGAACAGCGGCAAAAACAGCTTAAGTACCGGTGCGCAACCCGACTTCGCAGCGAAGTCGGAGTGCGCTCCCCTTTTGGTGCACAGTTCGAACAGCGGCAAAAACAGCTTAAGTACCGGTGCGCAACCCGACTTCGCAGCGAAGTCGGGGTGCGCTCCCCTTTTGGTGCGCAGTTCGAACAACGGCAAAATCAGCTTAAGTACCGGTGCGCAACCCGACTTCGCAGCGAAGTCGGAGTGCGCCCTTTGACCGGTGCGCAGTTGGGTAAGATTCGTCAAGCAAGCCAGAAATTGGCTAAGGCACGGAGGCCCTCCCCAACTGCGTTGTTTCCCGCCTGCGCTACCCGATGGCGCTCTGATCCCGGGCGAAGTTGGACAAACTGCCTTTCAAGGCAGACAGGTGTCACTCATCAGAATTCGACAAGTGTCCAGCCTCGGGATTCAAGCCGAGATATGACGGGATTAAGGACAAGCATGGGCCGCATTGCCTACGCCAGCTGCCCCCATTTAAGCTGATGTGAAGTTCCATCTACCGCAGCTACCCGCATTCCTGCTGACCAGAGGTTTGACCCGACACACTGCCACATAGTTGTATAGCTTTCGGGGAGACCTTGCTGCAGGTACGGTCCTCGCCGACAGGAGTCAGCATCTGCAGCTCTTCAGCCACTTTTGTCAACTATTGTTTAGTCTGGGACTTTGTGCCCGTAATTGTAATCGGGGGGAACTTGGGCTATAAATAGCCACATCATTTCATTGTAAAAATGTGGAAGGGGAATATACTGCTAGGGAACAATTGTAGCTGTGTGTTTGCTTCTAAATACAAGACACATACTTGGCTCTGCTTACTGTCTTCATTTTGTATGTTGCCTCTCCTTGTCATTTCTGCCTCATGTTTCTTATTTCATTGCTTACTGTTGTACTGAACTCTGGACTCCGATATTTGATGATTAAGTATTCCTGGAATGCGTAGATAGAGGATACATAGGATGAATGATAGTTGTAGTTTCTATGGTGTGTTTTGTGTTTAATTGTTGTTAGTAGTGGTGATTGATCGTTGTCGTGCTGCTTATTCCCCCCACCCAACTCCAATCACATTTGGATTCTCTTTCCACAATTTATCTCTTTCCTGCACTCTTAGCTTACACACTAAAAACCCACAAGAAGTCGGCCTTATCCGGAGATTGGCACGGAAGGCATCCCTTCCTTCCGGCCTTTCAATCTGGTGGGCGAATATGGGGCGCATTATACCAAATCCTTTCCTCATGGCAGATTCGTAACCAACAGGATATATTTAAAGATAACTACAAGATCAATAAATTTTTGGTTAAAACCCAACAGAGACAAATATTGTCCCACCCATCACAACCAGTTGGAACTGCTTGACAAAAAGTAGATCCACGCCTTAGAGAACCTACGGGTCTACCAACAAAGGCTTAAACATGCCTATAGCAAGAAAGCACGATCTCGTTCCTTCAAAGTTGGTGATCTGCCAAAATCGAGCTCAAAAGTAAATTTGAGCCTAATTGGCATGGTCCATACATCATAACCGCGAAGTATGGTTCATTTGCTTATCGCCTTGCTACACTTGACAGAAAAGAACTTAAAAAACCAATGAACATAATGCACCTTAAAAGATATAACATTTGAGTCAGCATCAATTGCTTGTTTCCTTTTAACTGCTTGTCGTTGCTTGCTTGCATCTGCTTGACTTCATATCTGCCTGCATGCATGTGCCTATCTCTATCTAGACTGCTTGTTGCATTTCGAGTCAAGGATCCATGATGACATGAAAATGATGATCCTAGTCAAGATAGTTAATTTCCATTCACTAGGTGACTAATACGAGCAAATCCTCCCTTGTCCCAACTTGAAAATCAATCATATATCTCGACATGTAAACTCAAACCTATTGCAGTTTACACAAATCAAATATCTTTCTTTCACCAAGAAATCCTAAGCATTCATTAGTGCTTCCTTCTTCGGACTTGTCTATTATCTAAGCCCATTGCTCTTGTCTCTATATACACAAGTTCAGGAATGATACCCTAAGTCATCTCCCTACTCGTGAACAAGGAAGCAAGAACGTGTTAATCAAATTACAACATTAATCTATCTCAACCTATCTCAATCCAATTTGCCTTGAACGTTATCTTTATAAATTCTTCCAAACCATCAATCTCTTGTTGCATGATTAATACTATGATGTTTGTAGGTGTTGATGGAAAAATCAATCAAATTACATTCGTCTCTCATCACTCACTTGCTACATGATGAATACTGCAAGGTTCACATATGCTGAAAGCAAGATCGATCATATCATCTTGTCTCCCATGTACCACCATGCATGGGGGCAACCGATCAATAACAAAATCCCCCTCCCAATTGCGGGCATCATTCGTTGTCACACCAATCAAACACAAGTCCTATATGACACTTCTCTATGAGGCAAAACAAATCCAAGTAAAAGCCTTTTAAGCACTTGTATAAAGGCAAATCTTAAAGCTAAATCAAAAGTCCTACGAGCCAAGCAGAAGTCCTTTAGGCATTTATTTAAAGGCAGATCTCAAATCAAAAGTCCTATGGGCCAAGCAAAAGTCCTTTAGACATTTGTTTAAAGGTAAATATTTTATTTTACATGCTTATTTCTGTATCATACTCTACTAACCAGAAAACCTCCAAGCAAAGCTAACAAAAGTACCCCCTAGGAAAATCTCAAAGCTAACCAAAGTAACCCTAGGCAACTCTCAAAGCTAACCAAAGTTCCCCTAAGCAAATCTCAAAGCTAACGAGAAGACCTCTAGGTAAAGCTAACTAAAATCCTCTTGGGCAAATCTCTAAGCGTACTTTTGTATATAGTTGTATATATCTCTCTTTTCTTTTCTAAGCTAAAGTCCCCATTGGCGAATCTAAGCTAAAGTTCCCTTAGGCAAATGATACTTTATACATAGTTGTAAATAATTTTAAATGCCCTCTTGGGCACATCATGCATACCTCATCTATCATGTCATCTTATCCTCGATGCATTTAATCATTCATCATTCACTTTTAATTCATGACCTTTAAATAATCATTAATCAAATTAACCATAATATAAAACATCAAATCATGATCATTTCATCTAACTCATTAATTAAGCATACAATCTCGTCATCATTAATCATAACCAAACTAATCATTATAAATTAAATTATTCATCCATAAAGCAAGTGAAAAACATAAACACATCATCAACATCATGACATAATTTGAATCCATAAAAACCAATATATATTTATAGATATATATATTTCTTCAAAATGTGTATACATCAAAAATATTTTACAATCATTATACAATCATCATAATAATATGAATAGTCTCTATCCCAAAAGCTCAGGACAATCAGCTCGTGGCAATGTGCATCAGTTCATGCTCGTATCACCTATGCAGACGATCCGATGGAGCGACTGGTACAACGTGCTAGCACGACAGGTCCCCAAGCAAAAATTGTTTGCTCGTCTCGCATCGCTACCACCACCTCCCTATAGCCCTAATGCACGACCTTGCGGTTCATGTCTCCCAAAAACACCCCTAACACAACAGATCACTAGAGGATCCGTTTTTCCACACTCACTAGCGCTAGGGCTCCTCCATTGCAAATGCCATCACTCAGTCTACTTGATGTGGTAGGCGTGCGTGTTGAGCCATAAAAAATCGGATAACTTTTAGTACTCCAGAGCCCTCAATCTCCTCTCCATGGTAAAAATGAATTCATTTTTACCCTCCTAGCCCTTTTACCCCTGAGCCACTTTGACCGGTTTTCACTATTTGTCCTCAGTTTTCATCACTGTACTAGTGTGGATCATAAAAAAGTCAAGTTTCCTTGATCCAACTTGGTTTTCCCTTCAAAACTCAAAGAGGCACACCGCACAACATCATTTAATGCTGCTCGAAATGCAATTTTTAACATCACCTTTAAGCAAACAATCACAACATCAATCATCTTGCATCGCTAACCATAGGCAACAACAAATCTTTCTATCTCAAAATTGGGGCATCTATGTCAGTTTTTGACACATTTATTATGTAATAAATGTATCAAGAGGCAAATGTAGACACCCAATTTTGAGCACATCGCTAATCTTCAAGATTGCCAATCTCTTCATCAACCGGCCAATCAATCAACCAAATTGAATCAATCATCCTTATGCCCATATTTGGAGCATTTATTGCTCTAGAAGCAAAAGCGTTGGGGCATGAGTGAAAGCACCACCAACACTTTCTTGCCCCAAGCAACACTTTTACCAATTTTGACTTTTTGACCTTTCCTGTCCAAGTTTGACCCCCAAAAATCATGTCAGCAAAAGCGCCATCTTGAAAGCGCTGCTACTGCCTTTGACTGTCATGCACCAAAACCAAGAAAGTTGATTGTTGGTACCTTTCAAGTCGCCCACCATTACTGGATCTGATCACCAAGATCCAATTCGCAGCTCCCAACAAAAATCCCAAATCCAAGATTTGCCATTTTCAATCTTTCTCCATTAATGGCATCTTGATCCCATTTTAAATTCTTACCATCTCCAATCCTATCAACTTCAATGCAATCCTTCCCCCAAGGAGCCATGGCTTCCTATAAGACTAGCACTTGGGGTGACCATTTCATAATAGTCTTTGAAGCAACATAATTTTGTCAAAGTCTCTCTAGATTCATAGGAATTAATCTTCATTCATGCCAAGGTTATGCCAAAATCTTGCCACAATCTTGTGAAGGCTCAAATATCCAAGCATCCAAGCTCTCTTCCAAGCAATCAAATCTCCAAGTATCCAAGCATTCAAGCTCTCTTCAAGCACTCAAGCATCAAGCATTCAAGCCTCCAAGCTCAAGCTCTCAAGTGTCTACAAGCAAACTAGTAAACTTCCACAAACAAGAGGGAAACAACCTTAGCATCTTGGGTTGTGATCTTTCCCCTTCCTTGCTTTTGACACTTTCTTTACTTTGCAGCTCTAAGCTTTTATCTCATTACATACTAGCTAGTTTTGCATATCTCATTTGCATCTAGTTTGGCATCTTATTTTGTCATTATTAGTTTTTACTTTAAGCAAGCAATCTTGGTTTTTCTTTCATTTAGAATGTCTCTATTTTCCCAAGTCAAAGGCCTTCATCATATTAATTGTTAAGTCATTCAATCTTGCTTTGTTGCTCTCTAAAGCAAAAGCGTTGCCAAATTGCAAGTCCGGTGGCGCTATCACTCTTTGGTTTTACACAAACACAAAGAGCAAAAGCACTGTTAGTCAGGCGAAAGAGCTAAAAACGCCATTGCCATCCCAATGGCACTTTTTCCACTTGGCATTAAATACATGCATTTATCATTCTGTCATTTCTCACGCCTCATCTGAACAAGGGTTTGATGCTGTCCAAGAGAGTCTGACATTCTGCTAATCCAATCTTTTGTTTGTTTTGAATTTAAGCCTTAGTTCTGTTTGTTGTGTGTTAAATCAGTTTATGTTTTCTATTTATTTATCAAAATAAGAAAAAGGAAAAAAGGAACTAGTTTAGCATTTTAATCATTTAGGGGACCAACTAAATCTTCAAGCTTTAGCATTGAATCAAAATTGTACTTAGCTGCATCCAGAACTTGTTTGCTGCATATCTCTTGCACCCTTTCCCTCAAAAGAAAAATCATCTTTTACTTCATCATCGAAAAAACAAAAATCATTTTAGTTTTAGGCCTTCTTGTTGCATTTCTCTGTTACATTAGGGCTAGATGAGGGTTATACTTGGTCAAAGAAGTATATCAGGAGAAACGTAGATGTTCTTCAACTACTCTATCAAAATTTTGACTCTAAGCTCACAAACTGCCCCAATCCTCAGAGTGAGAAGAGGAGGAGAGCAGGAAGCGTTGTGAAGAGGTCCTTCGCAATATCTTTCCCCTTTTCCACCTTCTCACAGTAAATATACCCAAATATATCATTTCCTATAGATGCATCCAATCTATCAATTTCAGCCTATTCTTCTTCACTGACTAGTCAAAAGCTTGGGCAACTCTGAGTTGTCTAATTTATGCAAAAAACTCACAGTAAGAAGAAAAGCAGATCATGACTCACAAGATGTCAAGACAATAGCTCAGGTGCTGAACGTCTTTTACAGATGCCACATGGGAGAGTAGCGGAAAATGGCATAAATGTGGGCCGGATAAGCACATGGGAAGGAATATAGAGAATGGAAAGGAAGAAATAGAAATGGGTTGGAGTTCACATAAAACAAACATGCATCATCAACATGTAATGAAGCAAAGTCAAATGGAGTATATATTGTATTTTGCTAATATTTTTTTGTTTTACACAAACCTTTTCTCCAACAAACTTGGTCTACAAATTTTCTTGTATATCCTTTGTACATGATGAATACATTATAAAAAATGATTTTGAAACATGGTCATGCAGCAATCTACCTTCTCTTGTTCTTGCACAATTTTTCAAAGTTCAAGACAAATTATTATGCTTTCCTTCTGCAGGTTTGGATTTCAAGTTTCAGACAACTGTTGTACTATGGACTATACTGAATTGAAAACATTAAAATAGATCTACATTTGGCCATTACATTCTGCTGGACATGAACAGGAACATGATACAACTGCTGTACCATGAACCATTGTGAACTCAAACATACTAAAATAGGTCCACATTTGGCCATAACATCTCCTAGGCATGAACAGAAGCAAGATTCGTAATAATGAGTTCTAGAATGATTTAACAATATTACAGGGTTTTCTGCACAGGACATTGAGGGATTCAAAGCAATTTTGGAGAATTGGAAGAAAAAGTATAGATTTTAAATAGTAGACACTCACTTATAGTAGACCCTTACTTGAGGAAAATAATAGGTGACTGTCTCATAAGAAATCCTTGCAGATGCAGTTTATCCAAGTGCTTATAGCAATGCTTCTAATTAAACTAGTTATTGGTATGCTTTTATAAACAATTGCTGAACCTCATATATTGGATCCTCTGCATGAGGGTTAAAGTGAGTTATCATGTGCAAAAGTTATTGCTGGGCCCATAATCAAAGAAGCAAGACATGAAATATGTTTGCCACATTATATTAGACTTAAAATTGAAGTTGCCATAAAGAAATCTAATAAGTTTCAGCATAACAAAACCTGTCATTCATTTTGTCACTTTACAGAAAAAGGAAGAAGTGAGAAGAGCAATCAGCCTTAAACAAAATAATGACAAATGAAGAAGTGATGAAACAGAGAGGATGGATCAAGCAAAAAGAGACGCTCAAAGCCTGCATTGAAAAGTAATAAGGGCATAAATGTGGTGATGAAATGTCGGATATGATGCATTCCCTTTTACATGCCAAAGTGGACTTCCTACACTTTCTGTTTGTAGGTTTATCATAATAAGCATCAAGAAACCACAAAAGGCTTAAATCCAAAGATCAGAAGTATGTATCTAGATCAAGCCTAGTGACTTATGATACCAGACTCATACGCCACTCTTAAGGGTGTGGAAACGTTTGAATAGGTCCAGTGGTATGGCACGTGGTACCAAAACTTGCTGAGGACTTACTTGGCAAAGCTCACCAGTCCAAGGGGCTGGCATGCAACTTGCAAACAACTTGCCAAGCCAAGTTTCTGCCAAGTTCTTGCTCAGTGCTTAGCTTTCAAGTATGGACTCTCCTGATGCAGGAAAAGACTTCCAGAGGCCCATAACTGTTGCCACAGAAAGGTTTTTGCCCTCATTAGTATGTGTACAGCCTGCTGGAATCTGAAACGTTTTGAGGAATTTGCAATTTTGTATGATCATATGACGTGAATTATACTCTTTTATATTAAAATGTAGAAAATGTGACTTATGCACTATCTAAATTCAGTTTTTATACTTTTTACTGTAGTAGACATGTTGTCACATTTTGCACGGGGTGCAATGTTTTCAATTTTGTAACAGTGCTGCTCTTCTTTTTCCCTCTTCCTCTATTTTCCTTCCTTCTTCTCTCCCTTCCTCTTTCTTTCCCACATTCTCTTTCTTCCCCCCTTTCTCGGAGCCCCTCAGTTGAATTTTAAACTTTCCAGCAAGTTACCTGAAAAATGGCTAAGTGTTGGTGCGAAGTGCGCACTTCGCCCCTCTTCTGGGCGCACCTTGTAACTGGCAGGTTGGCAGTCTGACAAAAGAGTGATAAGTGCTGGGGCAAAGTCCGTACGGCGGCAGATACCAGTTTTCACCTGTGCGCGGTCCGACTTCGCTGCGAAGTCGGAGTGCGCCCTTGACAGGTGCGCAGTGGGGGAACAACTCGGAAATACTCCTAAGGCATGGAGGCCTTCCCGACTGCGCTGTTTTCTGCCCGCGCAACCCGAGACGCTCTGATCCCAAGCGAAGTTGGACAAACTGCCTTTCAAGGCCGACACGTGTCAAACAGCATCATCCATCATCTGACAAGTGTCCAGCTTCGGGATTTGAGCCAAGACGTGCCGAGCAAAAGGACGAGCATGGGCTGCACTACCTGTGCCAGTAACCTCATTCAAAGCTGATTAGAGGTTCTACCTGCTCCAGCTACCCGCATACCTGCCGAGAAGAAGTTCTGCCCAACACACCGCCAGCTAGCTGTCCAGCTTCCAGGAAGACCATGCTTTGCGGGTACTGTCCGGTCCGACAAAAGGTCAGCATTTGCGGCTCCTTCGCCGCTTTTGTCAGCTTTTGTTTGACTGGGACCTTGTGCCCATTAATGTAACGGGAGGGACTCGGGCTATAAAAACCCACCATGAATTCATTGTAAAGGGTGGAAGGGGAATGTCTGTTAGGGAACCAATGTAACCGTGCTTCTGCTTATAAATATAATTTGTATGCCTGGTTCTATTCTGCTGCTTTTATTTCTTTATGCTTTATGCTTTACGCTTCCCTGTGTCATGGCTCGTTGATTCGTTTCAGCATTTGGTGATCAGGGGCCTTTAGCATTGTTTGTGTACTTTTAAATTTCATATAATAGATGTGGTAGCAGTTCCATCAGTTGTGTGTTACGTTGCTGTCCGTAGTGGTGATTGATGCGTTGCCGTGCTGTTAGTTCTCCTTGTAGGGAGAATGTTTGCTAGGGGACCATTGTAGCTGTGCGGTTAAAATCTCTGCATGACACATATACCTGGCTCTGATATCTCTAGGTTGCTTTCTACTCATGTTAGTGTCCGTAGTGGTGATTGATGCATTGCCGTGTTGTTAGTTCTCCTTGTAGGGAGAATGTTTGCTAGGGGACCATTGTATCTGTGCGTACACTGCTTAGGTATCGGAAGTACACTTAGATTTTGCAGTTCTCAGTCATGCTTTGTATTTATAATGCAGTAAGTATTGGTGATTCTTGGTTGCCGTACTGTTAGTTCCCCCCACCAACTCCAAGTATATTTGTATATTCTTTCTGTTCATTTATCTCTTTCCTGCACTCTTAGCTTGAACATAAAACCCCCCAAAAGGAGCCGGCCTTCTCCGGAGATTGGCACGGAAGGCATCTCTTCCTTCCGGCCTTTCATGCTGGTGGGCGAATGCGGGCGCATTAACCCAAAATCCTTTCCTCATGGCGGATTCGTAACCAACAGTTTCTATGGCACGCCCGGTGGGACACGGGTCCCACATTTGACGAGAGATTTTCTGATCAGTCTCCACTTGGCGCTGACAGTGGTTTTTGAGCACTTGGTGAGACAAGGAAGTTTCTCACCCCCGACGGAATTGAAGCACCGGTGTTCGCTTCATTGCTGTTCCAAATCTGAACAACTGGCGACTCTGCACGAACAAATCTTCTGAGTCCGAAAGACCGGTCCCGACACCTTCATGCACACAAGAAGGTGGCAAGCAAGGGATCCTAGAAGCCCGCCTGAGTTCTACTGAGCCGGACATCAACGCTCGAGGCGAGATTCCCAGGTTGGCTGATCCGCGAGCTCGTGTCGACGAAGCCGAGGCTGAAATCCAAGAAGAAGCCGAAGCTGAAGTCGGCGGAGCTGAGTACGAAATAGAAGAGGCCGAGGAAGAAGAAGATCCTGCATCCTCGGAAAGTACCGACACCGAGTACACAACCGACGGAGGAGAAGAAGAAGAAATGGCTGCTCAACAGCAGAATGACGATGATCTCTTCCCGGCGGTGGACTCTACGGGGCCCTTGGCCCTGGTCGGACGACAAGCTGTGCCCCCTGCTGCTTTAAAGTCTATTCCCACATACGACGGCTACGGTAAGACGGCGTACGAGCACATCCAGGACATCCTTGCCCTGGCCGCATTGCATACTATTACCGATGAGAGTGTGAAGACCCGTCTGCTGGCCCTTTCCCTGAGGGGAAAGCTTCTCTACTGGTGGAGATCGCTGCCAGAGGGATCCATCACAGGGTGGCCCCAGCTTGCCAGAAGGCTCGTGAAAGGATGCAACGAGTCTGCTGACCCTACTTCTCTCCTGCATCAGTTCCAAGCTATCCAGAGACATCCTCAAGAGGAGGTGTCTGATTTTAACATCAGGTTTGCGAGATCCTGGAAACGGGTACCTCGCGAACTTCGGCCTTCGGCCGGCATGGCTGCTCACTACTATCCGAGATCCTTCAACTCGGACATATGCCCGTCGCTGAAGATCGCCGGAATTGATGAGTTTCTGCGTTGTACGAGGCTGCCCGGCAAGCTGAAGGCGACATTATTTCCATCGGCAGTCTCCCGTCCAGGGTGCAGGAACCCATTCATCCCGACTTCCCCAGATCCCAGTATCCTTCTGCTTCTGGCGGTGCGCCGTCCACATCAGGGCAGCAACCCCAGCAGCAGTGGAATCCGGCGCCGGTCGTAACTCCTTACGGCCCGCCTCAGTTGCATTACCCTCACCCGCCTCCTCCTGCTCCGCATTTTCCAGCGCTTCCTGCTCCCCCGCAGTACGCACCTTATTCTAACCCTCCTCCATTAGCCGCATTGCCTCCACCGGCACAGTTGCCGCCTCCTGACAGTAGCATTCAGAACACGATTCTCCAGGAGGTGCGGGCTTTGGCCTCAGGATATCATGCCATGTCCAATGACATGACCGCTCTGAAGAAGAAGCAGGCCCAAATGGACCTTGCTCCTAGGAGGCCATATGCGCCACCCGCGCTGACGAAAGACAAAGCCCCAGAACACCAGCCGCAGAGGCGTCCGCCTCCGAGAAATGCTTTGCTATAGAAGACCCGCTTGGTCCTCCCGACCAGGTTAACTGGTGCACTACGTGCAATGACCCGCATTCGGAGGAAGGCGCACTTTGCACCGGCACTACATCCGGGACCTTGGCCGGCGGCGCCATAGAGGACGATGAAGCGTACATGATCTTGGACGGCGAAGCTAACTTTGCCCTCCCGGAAGAGAATCTAGTGCCGCCCGCCAAGGAAGAAAAGAAAGGCGCGAGATGCGGCCAAGCCTTTGCAAGTCTACGCAAGAAGAGAAAAACCGCGGCCCGGTGGGGCGCCACCGTCCTAGCGGGCGTGGCCTTACACAGCCCAGGAGAAGGCATCCAAAGATAAAGCTCCAATCAAGCCTTCTCCGGCAAAGGCTGCCCTTGTTCCAGCCAAACCTCCAGCAAAGGCCCCAACTCCGGCTAAAGCTCCTGTACCTCAGCCTCCAGCTGAAACAAAAGAATAAGCCCAGGAGAAGCTGAAGTACCCGTCTCTGACCAAGAGACAGCGAGTTGAGGCTACCCAGCAGTGCCGGACGAAGTATGAACCGGCAAAACAAGCGAGAAGGAGCTAGTACCTCGGGCTACAACATTGTAGACGAGTTGAAAAGAACTCCTGCTAGAATCAGCATGTATGATGCTCTTCTGCTCCCGGGCCAGGTGGATCTGCTGCAAGAATCACTGAAGAACATGAAGAGCGGCAAGCAGACACAGCCCGTTGTCCTGGTTCAACCTCTAACAGTCTCAGCCACTGGGAAGGGACCGCCACCCTTTTATCTGTCTTTACGGATGCAAGGGCACATAGTTCACAAACTGCATGGTGGATTCTGGTGCTTCCTCGGCTGTGATGCCGAAGGCCGTCTGCGATGAGATCGGGATGGAATACACACGGAGCAGCCAAGGCGTGCTGCAATTAGACGGCACCCCTGTCAAGACAGTTGGTGTCATAAAGGACATCCCTATCCGGTTGCACAAGGCCCTCGACATCGTGGTCATCCAAGAGGTCGTGGTTGTTGACTCGGAACCTTACTTCGGCATGTGTCTCTCTCGGGAGTTCAACTGCCGAAGTTGGGCGGGTACACTGTCTCTAGACTACTCACACATGGAAGTGCCCTTCAAAGGAAGGAGGCTGAAAATTTTCAATGAGAAGCCTTCCACCTTCCTAGTAGAGAAGATACCGGAGGAGAGTTGGGCTGCATGGTCCGGTTGTCGAAGGAAGAGCTAGTGACGGTGGAGTCGATCGAGCAAGCCTTCGAAGTGCTACGGCTTGAAGATGAGTTCTCGTTGCGGGACTTCAATGCCGTAATTGGGACGAGAGCAGGGCTGTTACTCCATTGTACAGCCCGAAAGGCTTGACATGTCAGCTGCGAAAGAAGTAGGACCTGCACCTGAGAAGCTGTGGAAGCTTTTCTTTGACGGCGCGCGATGCAAGAATGGCGCCGGTGCAGGGGTGCTGCTGGTTTCTCCAACCGGAATCCAGAAGGACTATACCTACAGGTTGGCCTGGAGCTGCACTAACAACTCGGCGGAATACGAAGCCCTATGCTTGGGTTTGCGAAAGGCGCAGAGGCTCGGAATCAAACACTTGCAGATTTTCGGAGATTCAGAGTTGGTGTGTCACCAAGTTACGAAGAAGTGCGCATCCAAACAGCACTATCTTAGAGCGTACCGCAACCGGGTGTGGGACTCGATGGAGTCATTCGACTCATTGAATGTCAAGGCAATATCGCGTGAGAAAAACAAACACGCTGATATTCTGGCGTCCGTTGGAGCCAGGTACGTTCCGGCTGACGACGTTGTCCAGAAACCGAAGCCGGTTCGCACTATCTACGAGCCTTACGTGCACGATAAGGACACCCACCGGCGGTGTTCAGTTGTGACGAGGAGATCGTCACATTCCTGGTTAACGAAGTGTGTGTAATCGAAGGTAGAGACCCTGATGACGAGCAATATGAGGGGTTGATACAGTTAAGGAATAATCATGTCCCAAAAGGACTGATTACATTAGAGAGTCTCTTTGATCAGAATGACAGAGCAATATCTCACAGGATCAAAGTAGACCCGAGGCAGTATGCTGACTTGGAACTTGAACCTGGTAAAACTATCAAGGTCGGAGCAGGTTGCACGTCGGAGGAACTTGAGCAGATCAGATCACTGTGCCAGGAGTTCCCCGACATCGTGGCCTGGTGCTACGAGGATTTGAAGGGGTATGACAGAACTGTCATCCAGCATACCATTGAGCTAGAGGATGGCGCCAAGCCATTCCGACAGAAGCAGAGGGCCGTGAATCCGAAGATTGAGGCCATGATGAAGGCCGAGCTCTTGAAGATCTTTGGAGGCCAAGATCATCTACCCCATCAAACATTCATCCTGGGTCGCGAATTTGGTGCCCGTGAGGAAAAAGAATGGCGACATTCGTCTACGTGTCGACTTCGAAACCTAAATCGGGCTTCCCTCGGGGACCACTATCCGCTTCCCCAAATCGACCGGATTCTACATATCGTTCTTTGGAGCCCGAGAGATTTTCACTTTTAGATGGATTTTCCGGCTACAACCAGATTTGGGTCAAAGACGAGGACCGAGCATAAGACGGCGTTTACCACCAAGTGGGGGACGTTCGCCTATCAGCGCATGTCGTTTGGCTTATCCAATGTTGGTGCCACATTCCAAAGGGCCATGGACCTGGCCTTTCGAGAGCTGCTCAATAAGATTATTGTCATCTACCTTGATGACATGACTGTTTTCTCTCACCAACGAGGGGATCATGTCTCGCACCTACGGCAAATATTTGAGAGGTGTCGAGAGTTCGGCATTTCTATAAACCCGAAGAAGTCTGTCTTCGCGGTAAAGGAAGGAAAGCTGTTGGGACATGTCATCTCCGAGGAAGGCCTCGCCATTGACCCTGACAGAGCAGAAGCCCTCGTTCGCTTGCCAGCCCCATCGATAAAAAAGGGCTGCAGTCCTTCTTCGGTCAGATTAACTTCGTGCGGAAGTTCATTCCGGACTTCGCACAGGTGATCAAGCCTATGGCCGAACTGCTGAAAAAAGATACAAATTATGAATGGACTGATGAGAGAGAGCAAGCCTTCGAGGAAATCAAGGCTCGAATTGCGCAAGCTCCGGTGTTGACAAACCCGGACTACTCCAAGGACTTCATCCCGTATGCGGTGGGAGAACCCGAAAGTTACGTCTGCGGTCCTGACTCGGAAGGGAGACGATGGTGAGGAGCGCCCCATAGCGTTCTCGAGCCAAGTGATTACGCCGCATGAAGAAAAGTACAATTTTATAGAGCGGCGGAGGTTCATGCTTGTTATGAAATCCCTTCGGAAGTTCGGGCACTTTGTCTCCCGAGCAAAACGGCTGTCTTTGTGATCCACCGGACGTTCGAAGCTTCATCTTACAAGGAGAACCGGGTCACAAGAGAGCGGGATGGATAGCAAAAATCCAGGAGTTCGACATCGAAGTGCGGCCCACCAAGATTATCAGGGGCCGAGCCTTGTGTCAGGAATTGGCCCGAAGCGCCGTAGCCGGCATCTCCGCTTTGTAAGTGGGAGTACACAGCGACACGCATCTACCTAGCCAACTCCTTATCAGAGGGAGTGATTGGAGAGATGAACCGGTGAGATTTTTCTGCACCGGAAGATGTCCCGATCACCTGAACGCCTCACAACGAAGGAGATTTCGGCTAGGTGCACTTAAGTACACTCTTCGCCCCGAGGGGCTTTACTTCAAAAACATCGACGGCATCCTGTTGCGGTGCGTCAGAAAATCAGACCAGCCTAGGGTCCTCGGAGATTTTCATTCCGGGATGCCCAGGGGTCACCATTCTTCAAGGCCAACGGCCTTAAAAATAATCAGAGCTGGGTACTATTGGCCCACTCTATTTGCGAACGCTCATGCGGTCTGCTCTAAATGTGATCAATGCCAGAGGTTTCTTTGGTAGGAACAGAAAAGCACCCCTGCCCCTTCAACCGATTCGGGGCCGAGACTCCGTTCCGGCAATGGGGTCTAGACTTCATTGGGGTGATTTCGCCTAATTCCTCTGCCGGACACAAGTTTATTCTTACAACCACCGATTATTTCACACGGTGGGCAGAGGCAATCCCGACCAAGAATGCAGACCAAGAAACGGTCATTAGGTTCATTGAGAGCCTGATTACCCGCTTCGGGGTTCCGAGTCAATTGTGACGGACAACGGTCCGGGATTCGCGAGCGCCTGTACTCACGGAGTACAGCGCGGACTTGGCATCTATCACAAGATGTCTTCTAATTACTACCCGCGAGGGAATGGCCTTGCCGAGTCTACTAACAAGAACCTCCCGAAGATCATCCGGAGGACCATTGTGAGAAACAAGCGGACTTGGCACCTACTCTGAACCGGGCGCCGTGGGCGGACGGAGTTGCGTTCAAGAAATCCATCGAACGTCCCCCTATGCGCTCGTCTATGGCAAAGAGGCTGTCATGCCATCACACATTGAGATCCCTGCCCTATGGATGTTGGACGAAGACGGGAGCAGCGGAGACCCGGTGGACGACAGACTATGCCAACTCCTGCCGGTTGGAAGAAGACAGAGAAAGTGCATACCAGGCCTTCGCCGATCATATTGCAGCTACTCAAGGCTGGTTTGCAAAAGGCACCACTGCCCGAGTTTTCGAAATCGGGGACCTGGTGCTGAAGTGGGACTCATATAAGGCAAAGCCGGGCAATCACGGGAAGTTTGATGCCCTCTGGGAGGGCCCTTATCAGATTGCCGGGTGAACCAGTTTAATGCCTATGTACTTCGGGATATGGAGGGTCAGCTCCTGCCTATCCCCGTTAACGGGTTCCACTTAAAAATTTACCGCTGTTGAAGGTGCCCGAGTGGCCCTTCTTTGTAAAAATTTCCCTTATGCATTTTCGTTTCCCAGCATGTACAGTTTCCAGCTTTCAGCTTTTAATTGTTATTTTTTATTATTTTTTGAGCTTAACTGCGGCATGGGAGAGAAAGACAGACTTCGCAGCGAAGTCTGTCGTCGCCCCTCAGGAGGGGCGAAGTTCGGGCTGCGCGGAGGAAGGAGAAAGCAAAGAAAAAGGCGAAAAAATGTCTAAGTGTTGGCCGCTGCCCGACTTCGCAGCGAAGTCGGGCTGCGCGCCAGCCAAACGCGAAGCTTGAACGAAGAGAAGACTGCAAAGGCACGAAGGAGAACGGACTGCGCCCAACTTTGGGCGAAGTCCGACTTCGCGCGCGAAGTCCGACTTCGGCCGGCTTGCGTGCGAAGTTCGAACTGCGCACAACCTCCGCGCGAAGTGCAAACTTCGCGCGAAGTTCGAACTTCGCCCGAACTTCGGGCGAAGTCCGAACCCGCTTCATTGCCAATGCGCGGCTCGTACAGTTCGGTCTAAAGGAGCAGTAAAAATGCTAAGTGTTCGCCTCCTCCGAAGGTTGCAAAGGAACCAGACTGCGCTCAACCCTTGTGCGCGGCAAGAAAGAAGAAAAGGCAGGAACAGTTTCAATGCGCACTTCGCGCGAAGTTCGAACTTCGCCCGAAATTCGGGCGAAGTCCGACTTCGCCGGCGAAGTCGGATCGCGCCCAACTTCGGGCGAAGTCCGACTGCGCCTCGTTTTCTGGGCCAGTTTTGGGGCAATGTTTTAAATGAATAATAAATTCAAAAGTTCTAAGCTGGGCCCAAGGCGCATTGTAGCCGTTCTAAAGTGGGTTTCCGCACCAATGGTTCTTTCTTGAGCAGTGTGCCCAGATTGCGGCAGTGACGTCAGCCATGGCGCAGCGTCCAAGACAAAGTTAATGATTGCACATTCTTCAAGGAAAAGTGCAATAAAAAGAACATGGCACGTCTGCCGGGGTACCTTTTTCCAAGCATTCTCCTGCGCAGCCACCCAAGAAACTTAACTCCAGCCGACCTACCCCCTCCTGCGCGGCATTAATGACGCTGTCGTTGTCTAGAAAAGGGGGTCAGATGCTTTCAAACATGCCAGACTGCGCAGATTATTCCTTGAACTGTGCAGATTATTCCTGTGACAGCGAAATCTTCTGCAGACGCCCTGAACTTGTAATTATTGCTGATTCGGAGAGATGGACAGAGGAAAGATGCCAATGTCAGCGCAATCCAGCGAAAGTAGCGAGCACAAGGATTTACCACGGCCGGGTGTTTTCAGAAGTGAAACACCGCCAGAGCCAAAGTCAAAGTCCCGGCCGAAAAAAGTACAGCGTGGGCAAGCCCCACCACCTCCGTTAAATTACTTGGCGGGATACGTGGACGGCTCGTTTTCTATGAGCCTGACTAAGTTGCGGACAAATGTGGAGAGCTGGGCTGACAAGGTTTCGCCCTCTCACCATTTCGGAGCGGCGTACAAGTCCAACCTTTTCAGATTCTTGTGCCCTCCTGTCCATCAATGCCCGGAGCTGGTAGACATCATTGTCAGACACTACAGACCAGTTACCCGGCAGATTTGCAGCTCCAGCGGTAAACCCTTGTTCACGCTGCGCAGGAGAGACTGTCCAGCCAGCTTTCGCCCCAGGGTTGGAGTATGACTCCAGCACAATTGTCAGGAAGATAAATCTGGGCGAGCAAGCGGGACGTTTCACGCAAACAAAACGAATGAGGGATTTCCTCAATTCAGAGTTGAACGCCCCTCTTGCAGCTGGACAGTGGCCAACCGGCCCCATGCCCTTGGCGAGGTTTCAGAGCAAATATTTGTACACCATTTTGGCATGGATTCTCGGCTGCGACTCCGATGAGCTGGTACAGCCGTACCAGCTAGCGCTGGCAGAATGTCTCCTGTGCGGAGAATCCTACGAACCGGCAGCGCAAAAAAGTGGAAAGCGTCCCATCTTTTTCGACTGAGCAAACTGGCTGGCATACGCCATCCACTCCAGCCTAGTCAAGATCCAGAAGAAGCAGTCCACCGATTTTCGTTTCAGTTCTGTTCTAGCCTGGCTTTGTTTGTACCATTTGCACTCCCGGATGCCGATCCCGAACCTGAAGAAGGTCAACGAGAAGGGAGAGCCACAGCCCGTCTACAACCGGACGGATGACCTATACCGGAAAGGGTCCTACTACAAGTTCAACTTCAACTTTCTGGGATTGGTCATGTCGGTCTTCGACGAGCGAAATCCCCCGCCCCGAGAGAAATGACGAGCGCTTTGCTGAATCGGAAGCTCGGGGACGTTTTTAGACTGACGCAGGGGAATTGTGGTCAGAATCTACGGATTCAAGGGCAAACCCCATTTGCTGCCCTACTGGTGCTCGGAGCATCTGTTCGGGATGGAGGTTGCCCGGCAGATGGACTATGTTGAAGAGGAGTTCGGCCTAGGAAAGAAGAGAGGACAGATTTTTCAATATCCTCTTTCCTGGGCAAACGTTGAGATTTTTGAGGTAGGACAGCATGTCTACCTCGAGCAGGAGTTTTCCCGGATTGGCTTGGTTTTGTTGCCGCAGCGCTGGAAGTACGACCCGTACGGGATAAGGGGAAAGTTCACACATCTCTGCCCCCGGGCGGATATAACTGAAGATAGATGCGATGTGGTCCATGTGGACCTTGGTGGGAAATTGAATTGATGGAAGCTTCTCCTCCCTGGCGGGATTTTTTCTGCGAGGAGGTGACATATGACCCCAAGCGAAACCCGGACCACCACTTCTCATCTCCGGGGTTCAAAAAATTCCTATCCAAGATAGCGAGGCCTTAAGCGGTCAAAAGAAAAGATTCTTGAATCTCTGGAAGATGAGATGCCGCACGCAGCACGACAAATCCACCAGAAGAAATACGGCCGTAGATGACGACTTTTCGGTTCTCTATGACCAGCATCATGACAGCTGGCGGCCGTTCGCATATCAAGGTTACGTTCCCCGAGGTCCCTTTGAGGATTATAAAGGAGGGTCTTCCTCCCAACAGTTGTACACTTCGGCAACTGCCAGCGTGGGCCCAGCAGACATCCAGGTCGATCCAATGCAGCCCGTGGCTTCCAAGGCGGCGCCTGAGAAGGCGAAGAAATTAGTCAAGGCAACGCCGAGGCGATCCCTCAGGCACAAAAGACGCCAGCGCCGCCAGAGGGCAGACCGGTTGCGGCAGACCTTCTGCAAGTCAAACCCCGGTACAAGTTTACCGTGGGAGCATCAGCGCCTGCTGCACCTGCTTCATCTCCTTCCCCGGATCCGACCATTGTTCCAGAAGAGAAGAAAAGGAAGAGAGTTGAGAAAATCAGGCGACCTAGCCTGACAGTGCAGCAGCCAGTCGCAGAGCCGCAGCCGCGTTCAGCCGCTCCAGGGACAGTTTCTTTGGACAGTCCCAAGCCAGCCGCCGAAATCAGAAGCGCAGACATCCACCCAGCATCGGCTCAGGCGGAGCCCGCAGGTACGTTTGCTGCCCCTGTCTCTTTGGTCTCATCCAGTCCTACTCCCACTCCATCTCCCGCTCAATCCGAGCAAGTCATGGCCGCATCTTCCTCCCCGTCTCCACGCCCTTCTAGCGGCCCCCATTCTTTTGATCAGTTTGCTCAGAACCCCAACGTTTCCCTATCTCTGAGTCAAACTCCAAACCCTTCGCCTGAAGTTAGTGCTGAAGCCACGCATTCACCTTTACATCCACCGCCTCAGCCGCTTCAAACCCTTCCAGCGTCAGCCGCTCCCATCTCCACTTCCCGGTCGCCCCCAGAAGCGGCCGATCCTTCCGAGGTCCATCCGGTTCCTCCTGATCCCATTCCCGCAGGAGAGACGTCTCAGCAGAACCCTAGGCTGGGGGAACCAGATTTCATGGACGACCTCCAGAATACAGACGACTTGCCCCTGGCAACAAGAGCTGTAGAGTACTCTATCTCTTTCCTCCGGAACACGAAGCGGAGGAGACTGAAGAGATAGCCGCCCCGGTGAAGCGCACCAAGTATAATTTCGAGAGGAGAGTGCTTACAACGAGAGAAGATAATCCCAAAAGTGAAGAAGCCTCTCCGGGAAATGACCGAGGGCGGACTATGAGCTCCAGACAAAGGAGAAGAGCTTTGATGATATTGACAAGCGATACAAGATTCGGGGGAATCATTCGTAAAGGCGACAATCTCCTTGTCAAAAGTACGGAGGAGCAGGGAAGAGCTTTTCGGGTTGCGGGGATAAGACAAGACAGCTTGAAGAGGACTGTCCGGGTCCACCGAGCAGCTGGAAGCGGCGCGGCAAGAAATAGATGAATTAAAAGCCCAGCTGGCCGCTTCCCAGCAACAAGCCGCAGCCGAAAGCGAGCAGCCTTGGAGCAGATTTCTCGGCTCCAAGAGTCTTTGAAACGAGGCGCAGTTGCAATCTGCAGAGAGAGCATCTCAAGCGACGGTCTTTTCGAAGAAGAAAGTTAAGGAGATGCGGGCTGGTTTTCTGCGGGGATGCAAGCCCCACACCTATAAGGCGATGTCAGTTCTGGATTTCGCATCCAGAATTCAAGAAGTTTCTGCCCAGGGAAAGCCTGTGGTAGAGGAGGCCGAACGCCAGGCGAAGCAATGGTTGGACCTGGCAATAAATCTTCAGGAGCGCGAGCGCGATGGCCTCCAATTCTCCCCCATGTCCTCATTCGCTGCAGAATGGGCAGATGCAAGGGTAACCTTGCATAAATATTTCAAAAAATTAGAAGAGGTGAGAGTTGCCAGACGAATGTTAGACGCATTCGAACATGAAAGAGATATTTGTATGGCTCCCTTTCGCGCTCTTTCTGAACTAGGGTGCCCGGGTTTTGTTGAGAATGGCGAGTTTCTCACCCTAGATCAGGTGAAAAAGAATTGGCGGTCCTTTGAAGCGGGACACGGCTGAAATTGATAGTCGGGTCGAGCCAATTCAGGAAAGTCAGGTCACTCAGATGGTGTCCAAATGTTGCAAGATCAGCTCCTATTTCCAGGAGCTAGGAAAAAGATACTACACCATCGACCTGCACGCGGTCTCTGCTTTCCACGCAGCACTAGAAGAAGTTGCTGACCGCCGGCCATTCGAAGCAGAAGCCTGGGGCCAAGCCCAGGCTGCATACGACTCGCATCTGTGAAGCAGAAGCAAAAGCTAGAGAGCCTTCGGAAGGTGATTACGAGGGGGCAGGCGACAAAAGTGAATCGAAGAACGAGTTGCCGCGAGGAGAACGACTAGAGCGGCAAAAGGCAGGGGAGGCAAGTTCCTCTGCACCCAATGGATGAAGGCATGGATTCTTTGCGCCGAGGCGAGCTCGACACCCCGCGAGCCGCCAGAAATGTTGTCACATTTTGCACGGGGTGCAATGTTTTCAATTTTGTAACAGTGCTGCTCTTCTTTTTCCCTCTTCCTCTATTTTCCTTCCTTCTTCTCTCCCTTCCTCTTTCTTTCCCACATTCTCTTTCTTCCCCCCTTTCTCGGAGCCCCTCAGTTGAATTTTAAACTTTCCAGCAAGTTACCTGAAAAATGGCTAAGTGTTGGTGCGAAGTTCGCACTTCGCCCAGTTTTGGTGCGAAGTGCGCACTTCGCCCAGTTTTGGTGCGAAGTTCGCACTTCGCCCAGTTTTGGTGCGAAGTCCGCACTTCGCCCCTCTTCTGGGCGCACCTTGTAGCCGGCGAGTTGGCGGTGACAAAATAGTGATAAGTGCTTTGGGGCAAAGTCCGTACGGCGGCAGATACCAGACTTCACCTGTGCGCGGTCCGACTTCGCTGCGAAGTCGGAGTGCGCCCTTGACAGGTGCGCGGTAGGGGAACAACTCGGAAATACTCCTAAGGCATGGAGGCCTTCCCGACTGCGCTGTTTTCTGCCCGCGCAACCCGAGACGCTCTGATCCCAAGCGAAGTTGGACAAGGCGCCTTTCAAGGCCGACACGTGTCACACAGCATCATCCATCATCTGACAAGTGTCCAGCTTCGGGATTTGAGCCAAGACGTGCCGAGCAAAAGGACGAGCATGGGCTGCACTGCCTGTGCCAGTAACCTCATTCAAAGCTGATTAGAGGTTCTACCTGCTCCAGCTACCCGCATACCTGCCAAGAAGAAGTTACGCCCAACACACCGCCAGCTAGCTGTCCAGCTTCCAGGAAGACCATGCTGCGGGTACAATCCGATCCGACAAAAGGTCGGCATTTGCAGCTCTTTCGCCGCTTTTGTCAGCTATTGTTTGACTGGGACCTTGTGCCCATTAATGTAACGGGAGGGACTCGGGCTATAAAAACCCACCATGAATTCATTGTAAAGGGTGGAAGGGGAATGTCTGTTAGGGAACCAATGTAACCGTGCTTTCGCTTATAAATATAATTTGTATGCCTGGTTCCGTTCTGCTGCTTTTATTTCTTTATGCTTATGCTTTACGCTTCCCTGTGTCATGGCTCGTTGATTCGTTTCAGCATTTGGTGATCAGGCGCCTTTAGCATTGTTTGTGTACTTTTAAATTTCATATAATAGATGTGGTAGCAGTTCCATCAGTTGTGTGTTACGTTGCTGTCCGTAGTGGTGATTGATGCGTTGCCGTGCTGTTAGTTCTCCTTGTAGGGAGAATGTTTGCTAGGGGACCATTGTAGCTGTGCGGTTAAAATCTCTGCATGACACATATACCTGGCTCTGATATCTCTAGGTTGCTTTCTACTCATGTTAGTGTCCGTAGTGGTGATTGATGCATTGCCGTGCTGTTAGTTCTCCTTGTAGGGAGAATGTTTGCTAGGGGACCATTGTAGCTGTGCGTACACTGCTTAGGTATCGGAAGTACACTTAGATTTTGCAGTTCTCAGTCATGCTTTGTATTTATAATGCAGTAAGTATTGGTGATTGCTGGTTGCCGTACTGTTAGTTCCCCCCACCAACTCCAAGTATATTTGTATATTCTTTCTGTTCATTTATCTCTTTCCTGCACTCTTAGCTTGAACATAAAACCCCCCCAAAAGGAGCCGGCCTTCTCCGGAGATTGGCACGGAAGGCATCTCTTCCTTCCGGCCTTTCATGCTGGTGGGCGAATCTGGGCGCATTAACCCAAAATCCTTTCCTCATGGCAGATTCGTAACCAACAAGACATACTCTTTTATATTAAAATGTAATAAGTATTTGACTTATGCAGTCTCTAAATTCACTTTTTACACTTTTTACTGTAGCAGAGCTATAGCCATGATAATGGCTTGGGTGTAAATCCGGTTAGGCAAGTTCTTTGTTGTTTACAAAGCCACTGATCTAAATGACAATAAGGCAAGCATTGTTTCCTTATTTACCTATATTTTAAAAATGGCCTGTCCAGGTTTATAGAAATTGAAGATAGCAATATAAACTACATTTGGCAGCATTGCCTCAATAAGATGGTTCTAGAACAACAAAGGCCAAAAAGAAAACTGTCATTGGATTATTAATCCAAACTTCAAATATATGGAATTCTAAGTGAATTCAAGATATGTACAAAACAAAAAGAAAAGAAATAGACTACCATCACAAAGGCTTCATCCTCTACACATTCTCCATTGTTTCTTAGTCGCAACGTTTTGAAGGACCCTTCTAATCTCAAAGATCAGTAAATCAGTTGAAGAAGTAATTAGGTTGTCAAAAGGGAGTCGGGAACAATTTAACCTCAAAACCAAAAAAACAGAGGAGTCTCTCACATGGTGAGGGTCCTAACTTCACAACCTATATCTGGCCTGATGCACCCACATCAGCTTCTATCTGGCCTGATGCACCCACATCAGCTTCTGGAAGCGAGGCCCATATTGATTTTGATTTACACAACAAGATACAAAATCCCCACTGAAAACCAATCAAAAGAGCCGCACCCAATGTGGGAATCCACCACACTACTAAAACCCACCTCAAAATCAATCAAAGCAGTCACACCCAGGGGTGTAGGAATCCACTATACCGCTAAAACCCATCTGAAAATCCATCAAAACAATCGCACCTACTAGCACGATATCCATCAAAACCCACCTAAAAATCAATCAAATGAGCAGAATCAACTGTTGGAATTCGCTAGTGCAGACCGTTTAGTTTAGGAGATTTGGCTTCAAGCAGATCTCCTTTGTTGTAACGAGGATCTTAGGCTATAAAGTCATAGAAGTTATTAGGCTATACAGTCATAGAAGTTTTTTTGGAAAGTTAAGAAAGAGGAAAAGGTAACTGGGAGGAGTCGAGTTAATATAGTTGTTTAGAAATATATAAAAAATTAATAAAAATATATTATTAAATTAAAAAAATTAATAAAAAAAACTAACTGTTAGAATCCGCATTACTACTAAATCTACCCCAATATCAATCAGAACAGCCACAACCACTTATTGGAATCCCCCATCCCACTTAACCCACCTCCAAGTCAATCAAAACGGCCACACCGAGTTGTTGAAATCCACCTTAAATTCAAAGAACTTCAAGTCTAAATCCACATACCTGCAATGGAGGGGGCTCTGAGGCCTTAACTGCAGCCTGTTCTGAACTAACAGTAGATACAGAAGCCATTACCCTGCGAACCGAAGGTAAGTTGAACTTAGGGATATTCTACTTATGCTTGAGCTATCTAGAGAATTGCAAGGACAGCGAAGATCTAGAGAAATGCGCTCCAACACCAATCCCACTTGGCACCATTACTTCCTTTGCAAATCTATAATGATTTTGGAAGACGGTGGTCATGGACTGCGAGCATTCAGTCAATTTACACAAGGTTCATTGCATTTAACCCAAAAACTGTTCTAAAAGACAACGTGCACATTGCGTGTATTTCAGGTATACTTGTTAATTTTATGTGATTTATTATAATTTATAGTTGTAATTTTATTTTTATTTTTTTTAAAACAAGTTTATTCATATATGTATAAATATTTTATTATGGTTTGAAATTGGTTTCGGAAAGAAAGTTTATTATGGTTTTGAAATTGGTTTTGGAAAAGAGTTTGGTTTTTTTTTTTTTTTTCACTTAGAAAGCAAGACATAATTTATTAATTTAATATAAATTATAAGTTTAATTTAAAATTTTTATAATATATTAAAAAAAATTATATTATAATATAATTAATTGGTTTTTAAGTGATAATTTTAATATTTTTTAATATTTAATTTAATTAAGGGTATTATGTTGAGGAATTTTTTTATGTTGCATTTTGTTTTTAGATGTAAATTGTTTTTTTAAGTTTTTTTTTTTTTTTTTTTTTAATAAGAAAAGAAATTATGCGATTTTAAAGAACTTTTTTACTACCATAAATGTTGAATGATGTGTTTAGTTTAGTTTTTAAGTATTTTTTAATGTTTTAAATACGAAAAATAATTACTTAATAATAATGTATAGTAAGAGTAAATAGTAGGGTTTTCGAATACGATTATGTGAGGGTTTTGTTTATGGTTTGAGTGTAGGTGATGGCAAAGGCTATTTTTCAGGGTCTATGAGCATTAGCGGCTAGTTTTTTATTGTTTCAATCAATATAATCACGAGATATGTTGCAAAAGACCCACAATGGGTTAGGAATCTGTCATTCAACAAATTTTCATGCTACGAACTTGATTGAAAACTGCTTTCAATTTGTTGCCCAAGAAAAAAGCAAAAATCACACCTTTCCTCGGTGTCCAAGGCATGGATTAAAGAGACCCAAAAACAAGTTTCAAGTTGCAAATCAAATAAGAGAAGCCTCCTTAAGAAAAGAAAAATGGTTCAGAACTCAAGCAATCTCGATGTTAAATAACACCCCCAAAACAAAACCACTATGGAAACCCCTTTCAAGGGTAAGGATTTCAGGGATTCGGCCTAAAAAATAAAATTTAGGGATGCCCTCCGTGGTGGACAGTCCCAAAATAATGCTAACATTAATTTTAAGGCTTCCAATAGACCTTTAAGAATGCCTAAGATTGATCTCATAAAAACTGAGTCAGGATGTCTAAGAGTAGTTGATGGAACCACAATTGTTAAGCAAAAAATGGGTGACATTCAGGATGGCATAGAAGATATGGAGAGAAGAGGATTGATTTGTAGTTTCTTGGGTTTTCGTCCAACTCCATCTGCTTTCAAAGTGTGGGTTGCAAAATATTGGGAAACAAAAATTGAGCTACAGATATTTGTTTATCCCAATGGTTATTTTCTTGTTATTTTTACTAATGATGAAAACAAAGAGAAAATATTTTAAGGGGGTCCCTAGTTCTTTAGAAGGGCAGGGCTTTTCATGAAGTCTTGGCACACTAAATTTAAATTTGAAGAAGAGATGCCTTCTCTAGGACCTGTATGGATTCGACTCTTTGGCCTCCTAGTTGAATTATGGAATTCGACTATGCTTTCTATAGTAAAAAACACTCTTGAAACTTTCATAATAATTGTTGACTATACACATGAATTTGAATACATTATTTATGCTCAAATTTGTGTCTTAATGGATTTTGATAAACCCCTTCCAAAAAATATCTCATTACAATTTAAGGAGGACACTTGGAAGTAGGTGGTGGACTATGAGAACATTCTTTTCCATTGCAGAATATGTCATGAATATGGTCATTTGGCTAGTGTATGTCCAAATAAGATTCTAGATCAAAAGAAAGAGGACATAAACTTAGTAGGTTTCCAAATGCCTAAAAAGAAAAACACTCAAAAAATCCAGTTATGAAGGATCAAGCAATGTTGTCAACTAATATGTTTGGAATTATTTCCACAAATAACCTCCTAGGTGAGGAAGAGGACATAATGGAGACATAAATCTTAAAAACATAGTTTAAAGTTTCAGGGAAGGACTTGAAGATAAACCAAAAAATCAAAGGTTTTCAACAAAGAAACAATGGATAAAACATAAACAAGAAGAACAATCTTCCAAATGCTAGAATTTTAAACAATTCAGACCCCAAGATAGACTTTTTTGAACCTTCCAATAATGCTTTGGTTTCGTATATGCATACTTTAGGGTTAGAAGCTATCCCAGATTCACTTGGGGTAAGACAAGAAACAAGAAAAAAAATGAAGATGGACACTAACCAAAAGGTAAACCGCAAGACTAATCAACATCATATGGTAAAATAAGGTGAAAATCTTGTAGAGGAAGGTAATATTAATGTCCTTACCAACATCTTTAGCCCCATTATTAATGAATATCATCACTTGGAATATTAGAGGACTCAAAGGGAGTATATCAAAACATGATTGTTGATGCTTTAGCTAATTGCACATTGGACTAAGTTGATCTTTCTTGTTGTGGCCACCCTCCTAGATGGTGGACTTTACAAATTAGGTTTGCTCTTATTTCTCTCCTTTCTCTAGATGGCTCCATTCTTAGAGATATCCAGTTCCTTTTTTTTTTGTTTTAGCTTCTCTTTGGTTTAGTCAGGGTTTTTCAATTCCTACTTCAAAAAGATCTTTCTTATGTTTCCTTTGTTGAATCTTGGCTAAAAGTCTTGTTGGATTGGTTTGGCCATAGATGTAATCTATTTTTTCCTTCATTTAATTTTTTGATGTGTGTGTTTTTGTGTTGTTGTTGTGTTTTGTTTTTGTGTTGTTTTTGTTGTCTTAAACTCTTGGATTGAATAAGTTGAATATGGATTCTAGATGTCTTCAATAACCTTGAAATAGACGATATCAAAATAGATCCCTTTCCTTCTTGAAATATATCCCTTTTGCCTTTTAAAGGGAATGAAGATAATCACCTTCAAGAAGCCTTGCCTTCTTTTTTGTGTTTTATGTTTTTGTTTTTTTATGTTGTTTTTGTATTTTTTTTTTGTGTTTTTTGTGTTTTATTGTTGTTGTTTGTTGTTTGTGTTTTTGTTGTTTTAGGCATGCTCTTTGAGTGTGCCGAAGGGGGTAGGCCAAGTGTGAGCCTTGGGTGTCTTTTGGTAAAATAGATACCCCTACCTCCTTGGGTCTTACTCGAAAGTGGCACCCCAAAAGGGGTGTTTTCCACAAACAAAAAAAAAGAGTAAGTAGTATATGTATATTGTAAGTAGTATATGTTTAATCATGTTTTTTTTAAAGAACAAGGGGTTATACTTAGGTCCCCCATCCTTGACAAATCACAACTTTATCTTTTAGAGATTGAGAATTTGCAAACAAATTCAATTTTCATCTCAATTGAGTTGTTATAGCTAGATATCTACATCATTTTTTATAAAATTTCTAAATTCTTGATTTTCATTTTTTGGATCTTCTTCAATTTTCTATATGAATACAAATATTCCAAAATTTAGCATCCTTGTTGACAATTTTCAATAGTAGCCTTCACAATACCAAAACACCACCGCTACTATTTATGTATTACATCTTAATAGAGTAATATTTCCAAAACATGACAATATCATAATCTGCTTTATTAGATTTGGATTGCTAGTTTCCTTCTTGAAGCATAAGTGCAACCACAAAAATTGTAATAAATAGTTTATATGAAAACACATTAATGTTATAAAATAAAGTAAATATTATCAATGAAAAACATTAAAGTAAATCTTAATTATTATTTGATTCAGCAATCAACATTTTCTTATTAGCTTTAGCTAAACTTACTACTTCCTCTAAGGAAAATAGAATTTAACTTCACGGTCCTCAATTAAAATCCCTCTATTGGCTAGCTTATTTGCACATTTGTTTCCTTCCCTTAACTTATGTGTAAACCTGATTTCTTCAAACTCTATAGCAAGGTCTTGAATTTACACAATTATCTCTTGTATGTTCCATGGAGCCTTTGCTTTCCTCAAAATTGCATTTATTACTATGAGTGAATTACCTTCCATCCATACTCTGTTCCATTTCATTTTTTTGCATATTTTAACTCTTTCAAAGATGCCCAAGATTTAGCTTCATTATTTTTCTTAATTCCACTATTGAAAGCATAATGAGACAAAATTTCTCCTCTATTATTTCTAATTATTCCTCCTCCTCATGTTGGTCCTAGATTTCCTTTAGATGCTCCATCAAAATTCAATTTGACCAACTCCACATCTGGTGGTTTCCACTTTATATTTTTTGTCTTCTTTTTGTTTCTCCTATACCCAACATCATAATTCCATTTGATGACTTTACTCCATCTATCAAGGCTCTTTGCTTCAATATTAGGGATTGGGTGAGTTGATATGGTTGGTTTAGACTCCTCTATGGCTAAAAAAATATTCATTTTCATTACCTTTAAACTCTTGTCCTTTCTTTTAAATATTCTTCTATTCCTCTTTAGCCATACAATCCAAAGTATTGTATCTTTTGATATATCCTAGATTGTTTTTAAAGCCTTGTTTTTAAAAGTGCTTTGCCATTGCTTTAACCATTCTTCGATTTTGTCATTCATCACCATGCATTTGTTAAACATATTAATAATCCATTGCCATAGATTCCAAACTATTGAGTAGTGTCCTAAGAGATGGTCTATACTCTCCTCCTCCTTTTTACAAAGAACACATTGTGAGAGGCCATGAAAATCCCTTTTCATAAGGTTATCCTAGGATAAAATTATCTTATGACCTATTAGCCAAACAACATTTTAACTTTAATAATGCTCAGGCTATCCCAAATATCTCTCCATATTCTTGCGATATTGCTATTTTGTTGATGCTTTACATTATATCCACTTCTTGTTGTGTATTCTCTTGAACTATTCAACTCCCAAATAAGCTTATCCTTGGCTCCCCTTGGAATAATCATTGTTGTTATATTTCTCCTCAACTACCTCCTAGCATCAATGTCTTGTATACTTGTAAAAAAATATTCTTTCCATTTGTATATTTCTTCTTAATCCTTGTACATAATGTTTGAAACCCTATCATCATATTTATCTTGAAGTAATCTCATCCATGGGTTTAAAATTAGATCTGGATTGAGTGTTTTTTAATCACACCAAGTATCCATTCAAATAGAAATCTTTTCTCCAGTTCCCACCACCCATCTTAGAACTTTAATCAATAGATAAATTGATTTTTTAAATTGTTCCATAGTGCAAAACCATTTGGTAGTGAGAATGCAATAAATATTAAACTAGGGTCATTGGGCTTAACCTACTTAGAAGAATTATTGCCCTTTTTTTTTACTCTCTTTGTATAACCTCCAAATTACTTTTCCCCTAAGAGTTAAGTTTACATCCATAAGAACTCTTTGTAGAGGGGGAAAATTGCCCTACCGCGTACGATTCTCGGTTGAATTCATAAGGAAACGAGGTGAATCGTGAGGGTATGTTATAACTCTACACTTGATGTGGGGGAGAAAAGGGTTCACTATGAATGGTTTTAGGACTCACTTCAAGTCCAGGGGTAGAATATGTTCAATGTGTTCACTTTTAGGACAATCACCTATGTTTGGCCTTTCTATAGCTAAGCTATGAAATGAAAGAACAATGCAAGATACAAGATGCAAGAAGACAAGAGCTAACCCTAGAATGATTCTTTATTTGAATGATCTCTAACCCTAAGATTACAAAATGAAATCTTTGAGCAAGGGTTCAAGAGAAAATGCACAAACAATATTAAACCCTAAATGCATACTATATGTTGTTTGTTCTTTCAAATGCCTAGAAATTTAATTAATTAATTTCCTTTTATATATGATCTAGGGTTTTTATAGAGATAAAAATTACCCAAAAAACAACCTAAAGATCTAATAGGGCACTTATCTCATATGATGGTTGATCCAAGCTTTATCTTTCATCCAAGGATGTCCCACAATTCCTTATTCTTTCAAAATGGCTTAAAAAACGCTTGAAAAATATGATCAGTGTTAGGGGGCCTGCTTAGGTCATTGTGTGACAATGCTCTAAGGTGTAGCAGTCAAGCCCTCTAGGTCCTTTTAGCTGACCTTTGAAATACAAAAGTGAAAGTTAACCTTTGGAAGATGGACAAGCAAAATAAAATGTAGCAAAACAATATGATAAACAAAATGTAAAATATGCTACTATGATTAGAATGCAACATAAAATGCAAGCCTAGGGTTTAGGGATATTATATTGTCCCCAATCTTAGTCAGAGCAAAATCGCATCCCAAAATTTCCATGCACGATTTCACAACATAAGAAGAAAACCCTAACAAAAAGTAGATGAAATTATGCGAAACAAAAATCTAACTAATATGCGAAATGCAGATGAACGAAAACAACCTACCGGTAGCAAAAAAGTAGACCAAAGGATGAAGACCTTCAAGTAGCATATTTTTCCTTAGGGCTTCAACACTTGTCCACCAAGAGCAAAAATGCATAATCAAATGTAGTGGAATGTAATTTCAAAATAGAGCTTCAACAAACTATATTGACAGTTGCACAATAAGCACTTTCAGCCTTGGTTGATCACTTATCAATTTGCGAGTTAGCTTGCTTGCCTTTTTGAAAATTGATAGATTGCTTGGATTTGTTATTGGAAAAAAAAAACCTCAAACCCTCTATTTATAAGGGATTTGAAATAAAAAATGGATGGGAAAAACCAAGCCGACCTCATGAGAAATAAACTTTAAAATTTAGGGTTTCCTAGGAGAAAACCCTAACTATGTGAAATCGCATCCCGTAAAGGTCAACCACAATTTTGAAGAACACGTGCTTATACTGAGAGGGGGGGTGAACAATATCAAATCAAATTTTACTTTTCTTTCCCAAACAATATTATCTAATATTATCAATAGCAGTAATCAAAGCAATGCACAAATAATTACACACAAGAGAGACACAAATTTAACGTGGTTCACCCAATGTGGAATACTCCACGGAGAAAATATTTCTTCTAAATTTTCTCAACAAATATCTTGGGAATCACGTACCTATTACAATGTTTATGGACCTCTATCCAAAGGAGACACCAATCCCCTATGCTCTGATTTGTGGATCTCTCTCCACAAGAGACATCAATGACAACTTTGACTTAGGGACTCAAAATGTCCAACAATCTCTCCCTTTGTCATTAATGGCAACCCATACTATTCTTATCAAAACTGACCTTTCTTTTTGTTCTGCTCCCCCTGGCTCAATGCTCTCTCAAATATCAAATCTCTCCCCATTACACAAATATCTCCCCCTTTGACATCAATGGCAAAGGGTCACCTTTGGGGCTCGGGGCTAAGAATGAGCCTCTTATATTAGCCCCTCCCCCACCTCCTTTTGAGGTGGTTGATTCTGGGGTGGGAGTATTTCTACTCCCAAAAGGCATTACTCTTTACCTTTATCCTCTTCCCTTCTTTTCTAAATTTTTTGATTCCTCTAACTATTTCTATTTGTGTCATCATTCATGTTCCTATTTTTGTTCATGTTCACATCCAATTTCCTATTCCTATTATCATCCATGTTCTTGTTCCTGTTCCTATTTATGTTCCTATTTATGTTCCTATTCATGTTCATGTTCCTGTTCATGTTCATGTTCCTGTTCCTATTCCTGTTCATGTTCTTGTTCATACCTATTTCTGGAATGTCTTCTCTACACCATTTTGTTGTGTGACCATCATTATTGCACTTATAACACTTAATGTTATTATTCCTTGGAGGTGCAAATATCTTAGGATTTCTCCTAGTGAAGTCATATCTTCTTCTATCATGAACCTTGCAATTCATTGCCTTGTGACCAAACTGATTGCATGAGTAGCAATACCCACGAAAAAGTTGTCTATTCCCATATTCATATCTTTCATGTGTCCTGCACTGTGAAGCCATGTGCCCAAACCTGTGACATGAAAAACATCTTCCATTGAAGCTTCTTTGTCTTGACCTCATTGGTCTCTTGTTCTGATTGTTGTTCCATCTGTATCTTCTTTGTGCATTATTCCTATCTTTGTTGAACCCTTTATTGTCCAACCCATCCTCTGATGTCTCACTTTCTATTACATTGTCTTCTTCTGAAGTATCTTCATCTGAATTTTCTTCTTCTTCAAAGCTTGAAGTTGACTCCTCTTCCCATTTCTTTTGAACATGTTCAAAACCAAGACCTGTTTTGTTTGTTGCTCTTCTTTGTACCTTGACTATTTTATCCATACTCTTTGCACTGTTTACATACTTGTGTAGCTTATTCTTGGAGTCTTCTAAATCTTCTTTTAGTAGTGCCACTTCTTGTGCTAACTTCTCACATTCCAAGATCTTTGCTTCTAACTTATCTTTGAACTTCTTTGCCTTAGCCTTTGATTTTTCTAAATCCTCTATGAGCATTTTTCTTTCTTCATCACATTCTTGAAACTGAATTTCAATTTTACAGTGTTACTTTCTTACCTTATTTACCATGTCAAGGACATAGATAAGTTCTCCCTTGAGATCATAGCCATTCTTTGTTGAATAATCCTCTATTGGTTTACCTTTTTCCAAAAAATTACTTTCTCTTGGCTTGTATTCTATAGGATCACTCACTTGTTCTTATAATGTCATTAGAATATTTTCATCTGGTCCTTCAAGTGTATCTTCATATTCATAATCACTAAAACTATAACTATCCCTTGTGCAATCATCTTCAAGATGTCCAAAGCTACCACATATAAAACACTTGAGAATAACTAGAGTCTTTTTCTTAACTGGTTCTTTTTCTTCAATCATAAATAGGACTTCATCTCTATCATTGTCTGAAAAACTAGCATCACTATCATTTGAGTACTTAATTGCATTATCCACATAGTAGCTCCTCTTTTGTCTTTGGAGTAACTTCTTTTCTTATTTTCTTTGTCCATCCTTGCTTTGATTTTGATGCCTATATCTTTCTGATTCCTTGCACCTGTGATCTTGTTTTTCTTCACCATTGTTGTTCTTGGGTTCTTTACAATCTGTTGCAAAATGTCCAAACTTTCCATAATTGAAACACTTAATAGATCTTAGGTCTATGGGTCTTCTGGAACCTTTATCTCTTCTACCATAATTAGCTTCTTCATAATTAGATGACTCATTGTTTGATTCTGATTTCTTACCATTTGTTTCCTTGATTTCTTTGAATGTTGCTTTCTTCTGGAAAATAGGATCTTTTGTTCTTATCTCAAAAGTTGTTAGCATACCAAGCAACTTATCTCTTGTCAAAGTATCACCATCCAATGATATTTCTATAGCAGAAACCTATTCACTGAATCTATTTGGAAGATATCTTAAGACTTTATCACAAACATCTGATTCATCAATCTTCATTCCAAGCCCTTGCATATCATTAACAACCTCATCAATTCAAGTTAGATAAGCACTAATATTTTCATCATCATTCATTCTCAATGCTTCAAATTATCCTTTGAGATTTCGTATCTTTGCTTTCTTGACATTTTTATCTCCCTCATATATACCTTGCAATTTATCCCACATTTCTTTTGCAGTTTTACAATGCATAACTTTCATAGATTATGTTCTATGCAAGCCTCTCACAAGTGCATTCATTGCTTTTAAATTATAGTGTTGTAGAAGCTTACCTTCCTTATCTATAAGAGGATTGACTTCTGGATCATATTCAAAGTCCACTGCATCTCAAACTTCATTGCCAAGTGCCATCAAGTAGAACCTCATCATCATACTCCAATACATATACTCACTCCCATCAAATACTGGTACTGAATTATTTGAGGACACATCCTGAGGATCCATTGTGTTTTTGTTAGCTTTTCCTTCAATCTATTAAACTCTTCTGAAGGCACCTGCTCTAATACCAATTGAAGAACATAAGATTATACTGAGAGGGGGGGTGAACAGTATAAGAGCACTTTTTACTTTTCTTTCCAAATCAATATTATGCAATGTATAGATAGCAGTATCAATAGCAGTAATCAAATAAATGTACAAAATACCATACACAATAGAGACACCAATTTAACATGGTTCACCCAAAGATGGCTACCTCCACGAAGAAAATATTTCACTAAAATTTTCTCAATCAATCTCTTGGGAATCCTTCCCAATTACAATGTTTATGGACTTTTGTCCAAAGGATATGTTGATCCCCTAAATATGGTTTATGGATATCTATCCATAGGAGAACTCCTTCTCCTTTGCTCTAGTTGGTGATCCTCTAGAAGACTATTGCCTCCACTACACTAGCTTGTGGATCTCTCTCCACTGAAGACTCTTGTCTCCACTCAAAAGACCTATCCTCACTGACCTGGCTAATGGATCTCTATCCAATAGAGACTATTGTCCTCTCTACTCTGTCACCTCTAAAGCTCTATCTCAATTTTGTACTAAAAATAGTCTAGTAGGTCTAGCATAGTTTTTCTCAACTCTTGTACTAAACACAGTTCGGTTGGTCTAGCACAAGTCTGCTCAACAAGTCCATTCAAATCTGTACCAAACATAGTCCATCCGATCTAGCACAAATCTACTCAATATCTATCTCTGGTCTGGCACAAACCTATCCTCAAATCTGTACCAAACTCTGCTCTCAAATCTGCACTAAACACAGTCCAGTCGATCTAGCACAAATTCGTCCTCGATCTCTGTCCTTAAGCCTTAACTCAAGACTTGAATCAACTCTATCGGATCTGTACCAAACCTTAACTCAAGGTTTGAACAAATCAATCAAATCTACTCTCAATTCTTCTCAAAGACTTGTCTCAAATATGCCTTGTAAGCTTCCACAAAAGCTCACACCAATATATTCACAAGTCCTCTCTAGAACTTGCTCAAATCTGCTCTACAAGTCCTCTCTAGAACTTGCTCAAATCTGCTCTACAAGTCCTCTCTAGAACTTGCTCATATCTAATCAATAAGTCCTCTTTAGGACTTAACCAAATATGTATTGTAAGCTTCCACAAAAGCTCACACAAAATCAGTCCACAAGTCTTCTCAAAGACTTACCTTAAACCTGCTTAACAAGTCCACACAGAACTTGTCCAATATCATATAAACATAAAGAGAATTGTTAGAGACTCAATATGTTCTATACTCAATCAGTATCTCAACTCAAATTAATATCATAGAAGCATAAAGAGAATTGTTAAAGACTCAATATGTTCTATACTCAAAGCTCAATCACTTTCTCAACTCAAATAAATCTCATAGAATCATAAAGAGAATTTTTAGAGACTCAATATGTTCTATAGTCAAAGCTCAATCTCTTTCATAACTCAAATAAGAATATAGGATAGTTTGTTTTATGAAACTTGAATAATCACTTCATACATCCACTTGACTAGGCTTCAATCAACTCTACTCAATCAATCACTCAAGAAACAACCCTTGCTCACAAACCCTAGTCCAAGCATGTAACCATCAACTCAAAATGTTTCCAACAATGCTCAACAACAAATCTCACATAACAATGATACTCACAATATTTCCAAGCCCTAGTTCAAGTTCTTCGCATAACAACTCACTTCAAAAACCATGCTTATCAAACAAAGTTTTAACCACAACTCTTAATTTTAGAAAACCTTGAAGCATTAACTCAAACACTTCACTCAACCAATGATCTCAAAAATAATGCTTATCAAACAAGGTTTTAACCACAACTCTTAATTTCAAAAAACCTTGAAGCATTAACTCAAACACTTCACTCAACCAATGATCTCAACAACAATGCTTATCAAACAAGGTTTTAACCACAACTCTTAATTTTAGAAAACCTTGAAGCATTGACTCAAACACTTTCGAAAAGGAAACCCTAATAAAATCATTTTCACTCTAAACTTTATTTTCAAACAACCAACTCAACCAAAAAAGAATTTTCCCATACCTTTTTTCTTGACAAGGAGTTGATCTCACAAATCTACCACACTCACAATTACTTCTTTGTCAATCTCAATAAGGGTTAGAAGATAATTTTCTCAACAAAACATAACACAAAAATAATATCAAAATTACACCTTATCACTCCAACTTAATTAATAATCAACACCCTCACAATAATCATAAAAACCCTTTATTCAAATTAACACAATACCCACAAAGTCTTAATCCTCCAAAATACCAATATAGCAATTTAAGACTTTATTAAAAAATAAAACCAAAAATATTCTTATAACTCCAAGTAATAATTCTCAATTACCACCACTTATTTACTAAGCAAATCCTTCTAAACAATTTCCACAAAATAATCCTTATACCTCCCAACTTAGCAAATGAATGAAGCACCACGTGCTTCAAGACTTGCTCCCCTTTGCGCTTTGCCAAAAACAACGTGTGCCTTAACCAACATGACTTCCAATGCAGCCACCACATTTCAAATGCAGGCCCTCACACTTGCAAACATCTTTGCGCTTTTCAACTCACCACTAGGCCACACTATCCTATATGCCTTCGAATTTCAATGCTGCTTGTCTTAAAATTTGCGTTGTCACGAATTTCATAAATCTCACGAGCTCTTTATCTCTTTTGCATGCCAATTGATTATTCGAGCAAGGATAATGTTTTGTCTTTGGGAAATGTATTTATATTGCCTCCTTTGTACCTTGGGAGACGTCAGCGCTTCTACAAATTCCTTCCATGACGTCGACGAAGATTCTAAAGGCGCTTCAAATGCCTTTTCCTCCAAACCCAACCTTAGGGTTTGATGCAGGAGCATCCAGTGGTGTAAGAGTGATCTTGCATCACCCAAAAAAAATTGTAATTGTTTAATTTTGTAAAACTAGTAAAACTAGTTTAACTTGCGAGAGATTTTTGAAGGTCTTAGAGGTCGAATTTGAGGATTTTAAGCTAGATGCGGGTTTTGGCACAAATGGCCAAGGTCTGCCCCCCTTAGCTCGTCTTGTGCCCTTTCCAAAAAAATGTTGTAATAGTCAATCGAGTCAACGAGCACGAAGTTATGACCTCGACAAGTTGCCACCAAAATTCAAATTCAAATTTTGATGGTTTTAGGTGGAAAAAAAGGAAAACGGGTTCAAAAAGGAGAAATTTCAAATTTGTAAGGGGTTAGTCTCTGAAAGCTCTATCTTTGTGAAATAGAAGGCAAGAAAGGTTTGGCTCATTTATGATTTTATCTATCTTTTATGGATTGTATATGTTGGTTTAATGTAACTATGCTTCAAGTGGTATAAGAGCAGGAGTTCCTGAGTGTGTAAACAGATCGTCGAACGTGAGGTAGTTTACATTAGGATCTGTGGTTAGGGTTTGTGAGAGAAGTGAGCAGAATGTCTCCACGAAGAAACCGTGGTGGTGGGAGAAATGTGGTGCCAAAAGAAGATTTCAGAGCTTTGTAGAGGCAAGTTCAGGCTCTACAAGAGGAGCTACGTAGAGGGTTTGAGCCAAAGAGAGCAGATGGCAATGAAGATGAAGTTGAAGAAGAAGAGGACCAGTTCGAGGAAGAAGAAGAGGCAGTAGATCCTATACAAGCTAGGTTATACATAGCCATATCTCAGATTGGAAAGAGACCGAAGATGGAGGTTTCTATGTATTCTAAAAATCTTGATCCAGAGGAGTTGATTGACTGGATAAATAATTTGGAAGAATACTTTGAGTATGAGGAGGTTGAAGATCTTGATAGGGTCAAGTTTGTTAAGACCAAGCTGAAGGGTCATGCCAACATATGGTGGAAGGGAGTGCAACTAGACATAAACAAAAGAGGAAAATAAAGGATAACAAAATGGGAGCAGATGTTGGAGAAGTTGAAGAGGAGTTCATTCCAGCTGACTACGAGTTGGATCTACTAAAGAAAATGTAAGGTTTGAGACAATTGAGTAAGTCTGTCAAAGAATACACAGAGGAGTTCTATAAGATCCTAACCAGAACAGGCCATTTTGAGGCCAACAAGGAGAAGGTAGCCTGTTATATTAATGGGTTAAGAGCAAGTATTCAATAGGAGTTAAGTTTGGTCAGGATGACCACCATAGAGGATGCTTACCAGTTTGCCTTGAGGGTTGAAGAGAAGTTGATCAGAAGGTTTGAGAGCAAGCAAAGAGGAAGAGGTCATGGTGGAAGAACTGGTGGAAGAACAAATGGAGGACGAAATGAAGATCAAAAGAAGAATGAAGAAGCCAACAATAGTCAAGACCAAAAGGAGGATAATGCTTATCGCCCCTGTGATCAGAACAATGGTTACCAAAGAGGAATAGGAAGGTATGGATGAGGGTTTGGAAGAGGAGGATTTCATGGAACTTGTTTTCATAGTGGATAAGAAGGACATTGAGCATACGAGTGTCCACAACACCAAGAGAGGACAAATAAGAGACCCAAAAGTAATGTTCGGGCTGCGGTTGTTGATGGAGGTGCTAAATTTGAGCACTCTGAAGAAGTAGAAAGAGGATAAGTGTTGATCACAAGGAGAGCCTTGTTGAATGAGGAGAGAGATCCAGATCAGAGAAAGAGCTTATTTTACACAAGGTGTAAATGTGCAGGTAAGGTTTGTAATATTATCATAGACAATGGTAGCACATATAACCTAGTGTCAGAAGGAATGGTTAACAAACTACAGTTAGAGAGGAAGAGACACCCTCATCCATATTAGATTACGTGGTTGCATAAGGACCATAGGGCTTTGGTTAGTGAGCAATGCTTGGTAAAATTTAATATTGGGAATTACCGTGATGAGGTCCTGTGTGACATCCTACCTATGGATGCTTGCTATTTGTTGTTGGGAAGACCATGGTAGTTTTATCGGTGTGCAGTGCATGATGGTCGTGCCAACACTTACTCCCTGACAAAGAATGGAGTGCGCCATAAGCTGAAGCCCCTGAAGGAGGTGGACGAAATGGTATGTAGCAGTGCCATAATCTATTTAGTTGAAGGTAGAAGGTTTTTGGATGGTTTGAAGCATGAGCATATGTGCTATGCATTAATTCCTAGAGTTAGGGAAGAAGAATGCAAAGATACCCTAGTAGAAGTCTCAGGTATGTTAGAAGAATTTCCAGTTATTATATCAGATAATGTGCCTGAGGTTTTTCCACCAGTGAGGAAGATCATCCACCATATAGATTTGGTACCAAAAGCTAGTTTATCCAATAAGGTAGCCCATAGAATGGTTCTTGTAGAAAGTGAGGATTTAAACAGGCAAGTCCAAGAGTTGTTGAAAAAGGGACTGATTCGAGAGAGCTTGAGTCCATGTGCAGTACCTGCAGTACTAGCACCAAAGAAATATGAAGAGTGGAGAATGTGTACAAACTCCTGAGCTATTAACAAGATCACCATCAAATACAAATTTCTATTGCCAAGGATGGATGACATTATGGATTGTTTTAGTGGGGCCAAGTACTTCACAAAGATTGACCTGAAGAGTGGATACCATCAGATTCGTTTCAGAGAAGAGGATGAGTGGAAGACAACCTTCAAGACCAGAGAGGGTTTGTATGAGTGGTTGGTCATACCATTTGGGCTAACCAATGTACCAAGCACATTCATGCGGCTGATGAATGAGGTATTGAAGGAGTTTTTAGGAAAATTTGTCATTATCTATTTGGATGACATTTTAATATTTAGCAAGACCTTGAAAGAGCACCTTATGCATATCAGAAGGGTTTTTGAGAAGTTGAGGGAGGAGCAGTTGCTGATTAATTTGAAGAAGTGCAGTTTTGTGAAGGAGTTAGTGTATCTAGGATTTGTCATCTCAATCGAAGGTCTAAAAATAGATCTAGAAAAGGTGAGGGCTATCATTGAATGACCTACTCCAAGGAGCATAACTGAGGTAAGCTCATTTCATGGTCTAGCAAGTTTTTATAGAAAATTCATTAGAAATTTTAGCAGTATTTGTGCACCCCTTACATAAACAATGAGAGGGGATAAGAGAGAATTTAAGTGGACCTTAGGAGCATATAAGATCTTTGATATGTTGAATAAGAAGGTCATAGAGCAACCTATTTTGGCACTTCCAGATTTTAATAAGGTATTTCAAATAGATTGTGATGTTAGTGGTAGTGCCATAGGAGCTGTATTGAGTCAAGAAGATAAACCTGTCGCTTATTTTAGTGAGAAACTCAATGATGCTAGGAAGAAGTATTCAGTTTATGATCAAGAGTTTTATGCTATAGTTCAGGCTCTGAAGAAGTGGAGGTATTATTTTTTTCCAAAAGAGTATGTTCTATATACTGATCATCAGGCCTTACAGTATATTAATAGCCAAGGGAAGCTAAATCGAAGGCACTTAAAGTGGGTTGAGTTTCTACAAAGTTATACCTTTGTGTTGAAGCACAGGAGTGGAAAATCAAATAGAGTTGCAGATGCCTTAAGTAGAAGGCAATGTTTATTGACAAAAATGAAGGTGGAAGTTGTAGGGTTTGACGAACTTAAGGGTTTGTATCCTGAAGATCCTGATTTTGTAGAGGCTTGGAGAGCTTGATTAGCACCTGTTACTTTGGACATGACTAAGTGGTTGGATTTTCTAATCCAAGATGGAATGTTGTTCAAAGGAAACCAATTATGCATTCCAAGGAGTTCAATGAGGGAGAATCTGGTCAAGGAGAAGCACAATGGAGGGTTGGCTAGACACTTTGGTCGAGATAAGACCATTGCCCTCGTTAGTGAGAACTACTATTAGCCACAGTTGCAGTAAGATGTGAAGAGATTTGTGCAAAGTTATAGAGTATGTCAGATGGCCAAGGGTGTGAGACAGAATATTGGATTATATCAGCCATTACCTGTACCAAAGAGACCATGGGAGGACATCAACATGGATTTTTTTCTTGGCCTACCAAGGACACATAGGGGAAATGACTCCATATTTGTGGTGGTTGATAGGTTTTCAAAGATGGCACATTTTATTCCCTGCCATAAAACTAATGATGCAGTTCATGTTACAGGTTTATTTTTTAAAGAGGTGGTACGACTTCATGGTCTACCAAAGAGTATAGTTTCTGATAGAGATACCAATTTTGTTGGGTATTTTTGGAGAACCTTGTGGAATAAATTGAAGATAAATTTGAAATTTAGTTCTGCATACCACACACAAACTGATGGACAAACAGATGTGGTGAATAGAAGTTTGGGCAATCTACTAATATGCTTGGTAGGAGATAAGCCCAAGGGATGGGATTTGGTTTTGCCATAGGTCAAATTTTCATAAAACAATTCTGTCAATAGGAGTACTAACAAATCTCCATTCCAAATAATATATGGGAGCAATCCAAGAAATGCTTTTGAGTTGAGGAAGATGGATACAGGGGAAACGTGCAGTGCTGAGACTGAGGACTTTGCAGAGCATCTAAAGAGCTTGCATTAAGAAGTGAAGAAGCATATTACCAAGATAAATACTCAGTACAAGACAAGGGTAGACCAAAAGCAACGGTTTAAGGAATTTGAAGTGGGAGATGAAATTATGGTCCATATGAGAAAAGAAAGGTTTCTTGCTAAAACCTATAACAAGCTGAAAATGAAGAAGTTTGGACCATGCAGATTCATAAAAAAATGAGATTTAGGCAATGCATATGAAGTTGAATTGCCAAGTGGGCTTAACATATCACCTATTTTTAACATTTCAGACTTGGCAGAATACCATGAAGGAGACAATGGTGAGGGACTAGTAGCAGAATTGTGGAATATTCCAACATCTACTATAGAGACAAAAGAGATAGAAGAGATCTTGGATAGCTGCATTGGCAAAAGTACCAAAAATAGGCAATATGCAGAATATCTGGTTAAGTGGAAGGGCAAACCTATTGAAGATTCATCTTGGTTGTCGAAGGCTGAGGTTGAACACCTTGGTTTTCTTCCAACAACAGAGAAGTGAAGGTCACTTCTCAAAATTACCCTGGGTGTCTGATGCAGGAGCGTCCAGTGGTGTAAGAGTGATCTTGCATCACCCAAAAAAAAATGTAATTGTTTAATTTTGTAAAACTAGTTTAATTTGCAGAAGATTTTTGAAGGTCTTAGAGGTCGAATTTGAGGATTTTCGGCTAGATGCGGGCCTTGGCACAAATAGCCAAGGACCACATCGCTTAGCTCGTCTCGTGCCCTTTCCAAAAACATGATGTAATAGTCAATTAGGTCAACGAGCGCGAAGTTATGACCTCGGTAAGTTGCCCCCAAAATTCAAATTTGAATTTTGATGGTTTTAGGTGGGAAAAAGGGAAAACGGGTTCAAAAATGGGAAATTTCGAATTTGTAAGGGGTTAGTCTCTGAAAGCTCTATCTTTGTGGAATAGAAGGCAAGAAAGCTTTGGCTCATTTGTGATTTTATCTATCTTTTCTGGATTGTATGTGTTGGTTTAATGTAACTCTGCTTCAGGGTTTATAAAATATATTTAAACTTTATAAAACCCACTTTGCTTTATAAAATATTATAATGAGAATTATAATTATTTTATTTGGGTTTTCACCATATCACTTTAATATTATAATAACCATTATTACAAATATTATATCTTTTTGATGCCTTGGATAAATTGCTTCCTTCTCACTGCATTCCATGTCGTAAATAATATTTATTTATAAAATAATTATTATATTTCCTTTTTAACTTCTATTTTCTAATGACAAATTTGACTTAGGGACTCAAAATTTCCAACATATTCCATTGTGGGGGATCAGTTACTTGGTTCGATGCCTCAGTTCTGACAAGTTTTACTGGTGCACATACCTTTCAAAAAAAAATTAGAACTAAACTAACCGTTGCCAAGTCAAACGTTGGTGGTACTCTTTGTACCACCAATTTTATTTTTGTATTTTATTATGAATCATTTTTAAGTGTTCAAAATTCCTCAGTTCCAACCTCGATCCAACCAAAATTGATGTCACTTGGCTTGAAAAATGAAGAGTTGCAGGTATATTTCAATTTTCAATAAAATTAAATTAAATTTACTAATTATTTATTTGCTAAATTAAATTTTGAATATGTTTTTTCACCAAATTAAATTTTGAATTGTATGTGAATGCAGAAAAAAGCTTCTTCAGTGTCATCTAGAAGAGAGGTTGTAGTTAGGGGAATGCTTCCAGAGGAAATAAAAGATTCTGAAGGTCCATCAGAATTAGACACACCCCTAACTTTTTAGAGGTATAAACGTTTGAAGACCTCTACGGTTGCATCTCCTATTCATTTGCATGCATATCCTATCATTCATTCACATGCATCTCCTATTGTTTGTCCAACCACATCATCTACTACTCGTGCAACTTAATCAAGAGTTGCACAAAGAGAACAAATAAATCTTGAAGATGACGTTTCCTAGTCGGACCCCTCAACAACCATAGGTAATGTTTCTATTTCATGACTTTAAGTGAAATTCACTGCTTGTGAGATTTGCTTCAAATGTTTTAGGTAATTTTTATTTTCTTTAATTATTTTTTTGCTTTTTTTTAGGGCAATAAACCATCAATCCGGTAGATTTGGGATCGACAACTCAATCTGGTATGTGTAACTAGTTAGATTTAAAAAAAAAATTAATGCATTTGTCAACAAATTTACTATTTTTTTAGTGGCATTGGTTCGAGCACCTCATGTCAAAAAGCAAATGATGCCACCACCGCCTCCACCATGCTCACCAAAGATGAGGAGTCAGTAGTGCATGGTTAGAAAACAATTATTTACTACAAGGAGTTGGGGAATACTGTAAATCCTAACTCTTTGAGACCTTCGAGATATTTTGATTGGTAATATATCATATATGCATGGTCTCACAGACGTGGAGGAAGCACCTCTTGAAGAGGATTATCTTTATCAAGGTGGCCTCGATATTTCAAAGCTTTTGACATGCTAAAACAACCACAACAACAATTTGAGGCTACAGAGGTACCAACAATTGGTGGGAGGTCCCCTCATCATTCTGATGGTGTTGTTGTTCCTCTTTTTGATGATGAAAAGTTAAAAATTTAAACTATTATTTTTATTGATAGTACTGAGGCAACAATTAAAAGATTGTTCCTCCCTGATTTGTTTGAATTGAGAGACTAGGAGTATCTCGCAAAAATTCTTATTGAAGAAATAAGTGCGTAATACAAAAACGTTGATAAAAGGGATAATTTATTTTATTTGGTTGAACATGAACCAAAAAACTTAAGGCTTTTTTAGATCAAGCCAAATCTAAAAATGTTAAGTCCACAAATTTTTATGATGATGAAATTTTAGATATTATTTTGAATAGATTAGAAAATATAAATTTTGAAGCGCAAGCCTATTACAATCAATGGGCTAAAGACGAAAAAGGTTCAAGCTGCAGAGGTAGAAAAATTAATAGCAGAGGTAAGTTATAGTAATTATTGTTTATCATTTGATTTATTTGTAATAATATATGAAACTGATAATTTTTGCTTTTTTGTTTTGTAGTCAAATTTTGTAAATTTGAAGAATCAAGTGGACAGTCTACAAGTTTTTTTTGATATGGCGATGAAGAATATTTTTAGCACCATAAAGCTGAATGAGAGATTAGTCTTGCTAAGAATAATTATTTTAGGAGGATTATTATGGAACATAAAAAGGATTAAATTTTTTTTCTAAAGCTCAAAGAAAAAGAACTGGCTTCAGCATGTAAAGAAGATCCTGCAAAGGAAGAAAGGGCATTTATAAAGAGCTTTAAGGAAATAGTAGAGGGGTTGGTTAGAGTTGGTGCATTAGCAGCAACTGCTATGTAGCAATTTGATATGCCAGATCAATGCTTGGAGATAGCTTCTGAAGATCCTCCATTAATGGGATTTGGTCCTCCCTTAGAGATATTTTTTATAGTTCATCAGCGCCCATTGGAAACAGGAACTAGTTTGAGCAATGTAGCAGAATAGATACTAAGTGTACTTATAGTTCACTAATTTTGTAAGAATTATGTAATGAGACATTATTTTAATTAATGATAAACCCTTTTATAAATATAGTTCTATTTTTTTTTTATGTTATATTGAATGATCGGTAAATTTTAAATCAATGTTGAATGATTCATATAATTAATCAAACTTGCTTCCTATTTTATTTATCAATATTTTCTAAAGTAATGTTGAATGATTTATTACTTTCTACTCAAACTTGCATTGTAATTTAATCATAAAATTAGTTTAACAAGTAAATAACCAATATGTACAATGCTCAATCATGGAAATAAAAGTTTGTTAAATGTATTAAAAAAATTTCTATACGAAGGCTATGATGTGAAAAGAACACAAGGCTATGATGTAATAAAAAAAATTCTATACAAAGTTATATCATTTTATAAAGAACACAAAAATATACAATCTAAAAATCAACATTTCGTAAAAATTCACAACATTATTTTTAATAAAACCAATATTCCATAAAAATCATTATTGCCAAAATATAAGTATGGATAATCACGAATCAAAATGGTGGAATCTGAAATAAACAGTTCTAAGTTCATCCAAAATCAATAGTATGCAAATCTGAATGTTGTGCCTCCACACTCCGATCAATACGGTTATCATTATTCTCATCATCTCGGTTATTAGTGATACCTCTTATGTTTGCAAGAGATTTCCAGTATGCCAACGCTCTTTTGTAAGGAAAATTGTCCACTTCATCTGTTGACACATAATCTCAAATAGTGTTCTAAATTTTTATCCAATCTGTTACAAACTTTAGATTTCACAAAAGATAATGCACTAAACACCCTTTCATATTATGTTGATCCCGCAATCATTGTTTGACATAAATCATATAAGCACAAATATTCACTCATAGTAGACTACAAAACACTACTGCGATACAACTTTTTCCACAAAAGTGTAATTAAACCTGCTTCATACGGATTAGTCAAATGATAAATTTGATCAACCATTGTTGATCTAAAATAAGCTAATTGATTTATCAAATGTTCTATATTGAGAATACCATTGATTTTTATACCATTAAATTTCACATGTCTTGAACAATGTGTAATAAGGATACGTATATATTTAATGAACAATTCATTTGTAATATTTTGGTCAGAACATGGATCCCAAAATATGGGGTTACCATAGCCATGACCTCAAGAAAATCGTCTCTTTGAAAATGGTCTCTTATTTCTGTTGTCAATGTTTCTACTAATCTTCTCAATTTTAATCCTTGTATACTACAAAACTACATCCAACCTGCTATGTGTTACAGGAAGTTGTTCAAGATCATTTATAAATATTCCCATTTGCTTTTCAAAGCAATATAATGGTATCTCTTTCCCATTCACTTGAATGCAAAGAAGATCGTTGATGTTAAACTTCAAAAACTATTTTAGAAACATTGATATTCGCAAGAGTTCTCCAACCATCAAACAAAGGATCCTAATAACTTTTAGTGAACAAGTATAAGTTATCAATATAAATACATATTTGTTTTCTAATCACGATGAAATCAACAATATAAATTGATCTTTCTTGGAAAAGTTTTGCCAAAATATTCATTTCATGCAACATTGGAAGAATACCACATAAAGTGAGTTGCCCTCTTATTAGCATTCATAAAACCTACTAAGGATTGATATTCTTTGAAAAATCTACATGCAGGTTGGAAAAGTGAAATCCATCTAGTATCTACATCTTTTAACAAATTTTTACCGTAAATAACTCCAAGAGAAAACATTTGAAACTCTTCAAACCTTTTCAAATTGGATGAAAAATAAGCATGTATTTCATGAATGAGTTCTTCAAATCTAGCAACATTTTTAAATGTGCTCACATTTTCGTATGCAAGATTCATTTTGTGAGTTATGGAATGAATGGGGATTAAATATGGGGTAATTATTGTTTGTAGTCGAACATAAAGCCCATTCCTGTGATCTTGCATCATAGCAGCACCATCAGCTCCAACACATATTAATTTATTAGCTATTATTGTATCACCCATTCTTGCAATTTCCTTTAAGCTGGTTACAAAAATATTGTAAATATTTTGCGCATTACAATTTTCCATCATTTTATGTAATGCTAGCAAATGAGGTCTCCTTACATGATTCTCAAATGTGTAAACACACATACAAATATAAGATCCGTTGTCAACAACAGTTATTTCATCAATTGAAAGTGATATAAATTTTGCATTGTTAACTTTCTCTATCAAGTTTTTTTCTCAACAAAAGAGAGCTATTTTTCCATTTCCTAACCACTTTGATTTGACCAAGGGGCATAGGGAAGGTTTTGTACATCAACAAGCTAAAATATATTCTTATAATCAATAAAATTAGATAGGCCTGCCCTTCTTAAGTATAGTATATATGACAACAAACTGTAAACTTTTAGACATTAAAGTTATGACTTTTTTCAAATTGTGCTGCAATTGTTCCTCCTTTCTGAATAAGTGCTTTTTGTTGATTTATCTCTCTATCATAGTCTTCTACATATTTGACATGAGTGCATTCTGATCCATTCTTCCACCTATTTGTTTTATTAATTGTTCCATCATTTTATTTTTCTGTGACAAACTTTTCCACAATATTTTTCTCTTGTATCCAACTTAAGTTGTATTTTGTGATCCTTTCCCAATTTCCAACTATAAATATTGCATCTACATTCTATTGGTAAGTCCTTATCATTCTCTATTTGCAACAACTCAATAAATGGATATTTGGATGACCATTCAAGCTTAAATGTCCTTCCAATAGTCCACCTAGTTAACTTTCTACGTTTAGATTTTTGAGTAGAAGATTCTCCCAAAGTTGGTATTTGTTTAGAATGGTCGGTTTCTTTATCGATTTTTGTTCCATATTGAGGATTATTTTCAAGTTGTTGAATGTCATTGTTAAGAAAATTGTCAGGTTAAGGTATGTCTTCCTCGGGAACATCTTCAAGTGGAGGCATGTCAGGGTCAATTGGCTATTCTGCATACATATGGGTTCTACATCATTTTTTGAAATTACATACAAATTTACTCTTTTGTACAGAAGATAGATATGTACCTTGAAGTTGTACAGATGTCAATGCCTCCTTAGATTTGGATATTTGGCTAAATTATTTTAGGATACTTTTTATTTCAGAAGATTTATCTTGCTTACTTAGATTTGGTGTAGGTGCCATTGTATTTGTATAGGAAAATGTGCTTCATGTTAAAAAATGAATCACGAAGAACTTTAAGATTTTGGTATTGTACACAACTCTTATAATTGATAATCATTGAAAAATTATAACATTTTATATTCACAACATGAAATATCACACTACGAGAGTGTATACATAAAGAAGAACACCATTGCACTAAAAATGAAGCATTGCATTATATTTCGTAAAATGATTTTTGTGATACAATAAGCCCCTTTGTAGGGTTCTTCACAATAAAAATGCTCGAAGGGGGTGATCCCATTTTACAATAAAAAATTGTGTCTCTTGCTTGTTCATGCTACAACAATGCGAGAGGTGGGTTTTTCGTGGCCACCATGATGAATGCGAGCTTGTTGAATTTATAACCTGCAATCTGCACACATAAAAATGGATAAGGGTTTAGTAGCACTTGTCACAATAATAATGATAAATATAAATAAAATGACTAATGTAAAATAAATATAGAAGAAGATGAACAATGAATATGGTTTACATAACACAATCCGAGTAGCATAACATTAGCATTCCCCTCCTTCCTCCCCCTTTTCTTAGTCATGTGATGGTGCCTTTATAGGTCTTTGAGGGTTTTTGAGGGAAGGACAGGTGGTAAGCCAAGGCTGCCAAGTGGAAAGGATTGGATAGCCACCTATCTTGGGTAGTTGCAGTGATGTGTGAGATGTGGCAAGTGGGTAGGTGGAAGTGGAGTGAAGTGTGGAGTGAGGTGTGAGATGTGGCAAGTGGGTAGGTGTAAGTGGAGTGAAGTGTGGAGTGAGGTGTGAGATGTGGCAAGTGGGTAGGTGCAAGTGGAGTGAATTATGGAGGGTTGCCCCATGTGAAGGGACAAGGGTGTGTGAGAGGTGGCAAAGGGGTGATGGTGATGTGGCCAAGACACATGTTCAGGGAGGAGAGAGGGTATCCTAGGAGGATATTTTCCAGATTTAATAAAATCTAGAAAATATAATTATGTGCAAGATTTTATGCCTAAGTCAAAACTTAAGCACATAATGTTGTACAATTTGAAATATGCAATGTGGATGAATAATGTGTAGGAATTATATGCCTAAGTTTAAACTTAGGCATATATAATTATGCAAAATTGTGATGTGCAATGCCAATGAATAATGTGTAAGAATTATATGCCTAAGTTTAGACTTAGGCATATATTATTATGTAGAATTATGATGTGTAATGCAAATACCTAGATTTTGGTGTCTACAGATGCCCCTTTTTGTATCGTGTTGTGTGAAACACAATGTGGTGCAAAAACAAAAGACACATGGTTTTATTTGATGGAGGAATTTGTATTTGAAATACACAGGAGCCTTGGCCTCCTTTTCTATTACAATGATTTACCCCAAAGTATGAGGGGTCAGATTACAATGCTTGCTTGCTTCATGAAATAATAAACAAGACCAAAGAAGTGAGGCCTCTTTGGTGCATCAATGAACGGTGGTGTCTTCAGTCTTCTTTCACTCCAATCCAAGTGGTGAGTGGGCTTTGGTATCCAATGAGGGGACCACTCCAAATTTAGTAGCTCTCCAAATACCTACCTCCTGCACACATGAAACTCAAACGAGAGTTAGTAGCACCTGCATATATGAGTAGAAACCAATACATATAATAACCCTTGAAAGAATGTTTATAGAAAACATAGAAATAGTAATCAAAATGCCTTGCTAACATATGAATGATTTTTTGATCTCTGTTGTGCGTGTTTTGTTCTCGGGACTGTGGAACTGTGGACGCACGGTGGTGAACTGGAAATCATGGACATACGGTTGTGAAACTGTGAATGTGCATATTTGACTGTGAAACCATGAACAGGTGGTCTTGGCTGAGAAATAGGATACCTCAAGAATCAAACCAACAGTATGAAATGAGGACTGTGCTCGTGATTTTGCTCTGGATTTGGGTCAATTTTAGAAGCTTATCGATATGAAAACTTAGCTTCCTTTTTTTAGTGGAATAATGGTGTTTTATAGGCTTCATAGGGCTTTAGAGGGAAGTGGGAGGTGGCAAGCCCAACTTACCAAGTGGTAAATTTGGGCTGCTAGGTGGAGGAGGTAGTTACAGTGAGTCACCTAGTGTGCCTCACTTAACTAGGGTGATGTGGCTACAAGTGGAGTGGAATGTGGGATCATGTCCTATGTGAAGGGACAAGGGGGACAAGAAAGGTGAGATGTGTCATGGGTGTTGGGAATCTACCCCATGTGCAAGGACAAGGGGGACAATAGTGGGTGAGATGTGGCAAGGGTGTTGGATGAAGTGTCCAGGACACATGTCCAATGGGTAGGTAGGGTATCCTAGGGTGATTTTCTAGATTTTATAAATCTAGAAAATAGGGTAATATGCAGGATTTTATATCCCTAAGTTAGAACTTAGGCATATATTTTTATTATGCAAAATTTGGTGGTGGGGTGAAAAATATGGTTTTTAGGGTGTTCAATTTTGGTGTCTACAGTTGCCCCTTTTTGTATTGCGTTGTGTACAACACAATGTGGTGCAAAAACTAATGACACTCAACTTTATTTGATGAATGGACTCAAATCCTCTTGGTGCAACAGAATGAAAGATTTTTGATAAAATTATGATTGCTTTTTTACCCCCTCAATTGGCGAATGGGTAACGAATGAGACCCAAGAGTTAATTAAAAGGTGGATGATGAGAAATTTTGGTGTTTTTTTTTGCAACTATGTAATCAAAATCAGATGATGCCCCAAGCTAGGGGTGGACTTTTGTTCTCACAAATTTACCTTTTTGTTGATTGACATGCAAGATTATGTAGTAAAGAAACCAATCACCCTAGGGTCGTGTCCTAGTGACTGTTAGCAATTCCTTAATGCAAATTGATGAAGCATAAATTTATTGTGTTTTGTAACCTCACGGAGTAGGCGTCAATTTCACCCTTGGGGTGTTTGGTTGAACATTGGTCACTCAAACTTGAAGCACAAATTTGATTTGATAAGTTATTTTTTTAACTGTGTTTGGGCAGTTGTGTGTTTATAAACCCGTGCACATGCAGTTTATCATGGTACCTGCGTGTCTATAATTGTAAACCGTGAACCGTGGGTCTGCGTTGTGGTTATGATAACCGCACATTTGCGGTTGCTCGCGCTACCTGCAGGTATGCGGTTGCGCGTGCTACCCATGGGTATGCGATTTTAAGCCGTAAACCACTGGTTCACATTTACATCGTGGGAAACATGGATGCACATTTTTCACCTCAAAATGTGGCTATTAATAGGCCATTGGCCTTGTCATTTTCATTTTTGCCATTTGTCATTTTCTGATTTGTTTGAGTTGATGAGTGAGATGGAGATCGACGAGGGGAGTGGTGGCGGTGGTGACGTTGGCGCAGGTGGTGGTGGCTCGACTGGAGCGAAAGTTGGTGTCCGCTATGCCCATGTTGGTGGTCTTGTCCCTTGGTTTAGGTTGTATTTATTGTTTGTTGCTTGTTTGTATTTGTTTGTTTGTGTGTTTTGTTGTTTTTTTTTTGTGTTTGTTCTTCCCTGGTTATTTATTTTCACCTAGGGGTAGGTAAAAGTTTTTTTTTTTGTATTTGTTGTTTGTTTTTGTTTTTTTCTGGTTTTTGACTACCGCATGGGGGTAGGTGATAGTTTTTTTTTGTGATGTGCTAAAATGCATGTAAATTTATTTACAATGTAAAATTTGTAAAACAGAGTGTCTCTTTTTTTTGTACTAATGCATCTCATGCTTTGTTTTATTTTTTAGGTGAAGCTACTTGATGCTCGCCATATATGGCCTCGCACTATTCAAAAAGTGTGGAAGGCCCTTTCAGAGGATGATTAGACTTTTCTTGAGGCAGTTGGCTTAGATGGGTGTGGATGGTTGGGTACCGTTCGAGCTGATGAGGATTTGTTTTCTGCCCTTGTTGAGCATTAGGATCCTAATCGGGGCATGTTTCAACTTCCTATGGGGGAGCTTACTATCACTCTAGAGGAAATTTATAGTATTTTGCACATTCTTGTCGAGGGTCCATCAGTGAGCATTGGCCTCGACAAGGAGGCCACATTGCAACCTATTTTTGGTGACCTATGGAATGTGGACTGCAATAAGGGAGGCATTGCATATTTTGTTTTATTTCAGGTAGAGAGACTTGGTGTAGTTTTGAAATTTATGATGTACATATTGAGCAACATTTTTTTGCCCAATTCCATGGGATCGAGGATCCCATGGAACCAGGTACCTATTATCTTAGATTTGATGGATGATCCGCGACGGTTGGCATGGTCTCCCGCTCTTCTGTGCCAGCTTTACAGTGAGCTCTATGAGGTGAAGAGGCGAGGGTAAAAGGGACTCAACTATAGTTTGGTGCTTCAGATATGGTCTTGGGAGCACATTATTGTTGGTCGCCCTATTGGTCTTCCTTGTACTTACGATGCTTCCACTCCTCGTGCTTATCGTTGGCTTCTTAGTGAGGATAAGAGTTGGGTTGCAGTGGATGCTACAACATACAAAGATATTCTTAGTTCTTTGACCATGGATTGGATGAGTTGGCACCCATGGAGGGGTGTGGATTGGGCCATTGATGTTGCAGATCTTCATCGTATCTGACGAAGGTGATGGGTCGTTGGTGCTCATCTTCGCAAGATGGAGTATATTCAGTTTACTCAAGTGCAGTGGCAGTTTGGTTTGGTTCAGGGTGTTCTTGATGCACCTATTACTTATAGGTGTTGAGGAGACAAGCTAGGAATTCCTATCAAGCCTGATTTTTGGAGTGTTGATGACCCTTATAATGATCCTGATATGGAGTTGGTTGACTTGGATGATGTGGGCACTACTCCTGAGTTCGATGCCTAGTTTGCTTCTCAGCCTCCTTGGACTCTGATTTTGGTTATCGATGATGAGGGGAGTGGTGATGAGGCAGATGTGGGAAAGCAGGCTCCTAGGTCGACGAAGCACCGATGAGGTAGTGCTTCTAGGGTTGAGGTTGCGACTACTGTAGAGTAGCCTAAGGAGGGAGGTGGAGATGGGGATGGAGAGGGGGTTGCACCTCCTTGACAAATAGAGGAGGAGTGGGATTTGTTACAGGTTGAGCATGACAACATAGATTTAGAGGTGACTCGCTTAAAGGGCAGTTTGACATTGTACCAGGGTGAGGTGACTCGTCTGTAGGCTGAGGTGGATGGTTTACGAGGTGTACCCAGTAGTGATGCCATTACTACTAGGGATGCAAATATTACGAGGCTCAAAGGTGAGGTGACTCGGATGCGGGGTGAGCTGAATTGCTTACAGGTAGGTTCTAGTGGAGGTGACACCACAACCACTATTGCTACTCTACGAGCAAATATTTCTCAATGGACGACTTGACAAGGTGCAGATTTGAGGAGCCTCCACAAGTAGGCTGTCTACATTGAGATGTTTGAGAACATATTGTATAAGCAACATATTCCTTTGCATATTCCTCCATCATCGGTTGCTACCACTAGCTGAGGGGCTGAGACGAGTCACAGGATTCATCGGCCAGCGAGCTCACACGGGGCTTCATTAGCACAGGGTCCTCGAAGGGATCTTGTTGGCACCAGCTAGTTGTGCCTTATTATCTCTTTTTGTATTTTTGTGGTGTATATATTTTGGTTATGAGCCTTAGTGCTCTAATGTATATAGCCTACGGGCATTTTGTACTGTGAGACCTTTCATATATATATATATATATATATATATATATATATATATATATATATATATACATGGCTTTTATATTTTGGTTATCTCTTGTGTTTATTTTGTAATGTTAATGCATGCATGTTTTATTGGAATGCTTTATGATTGTTTTATTGATGTAAATGTAATCTAAATATTTATGTGTTATGCTTTACGAGTGATTTATGCTTTCTATGTGATGTTTATTGTGCTTTTTATCTCAATGATTGATGCAAATTAATATGGAATATGCAGTTTAATTGTTTATTTGTGCAAACTATATGATGGAATGTGTGATGTTCATGTGATCTTTTATAGTTCAAAATTTAATTGGCCATTGCTTTATTCATTGTTTGCAATTGGAGGTACCCAACTTTGTGACATTATGCGTCTTACCATAATTTTAGGAATGGATATTGAAGTGGAGGGATATACGGGATATATGGGATATATGGAGGGATATATGGGTGTGTTTATATAGCGTGGATATATTTTTAGAGACTCAAACACACTAGTATTTTAACCAAGTTGCACAGGTTGTCTAACTTTCTTTAGGACCAATGTATGTGCAATTGAGGTTCATTTACCAAATCTTGAGCATATCAATGAGCCTGGGAAATCATAAACCAATGTGTGTGTATGTGAATTTCATTAACCCATTATGAGTAAATTAGGCATGACCTATTATGGTTTGGTTCAAGGAGCTAGCTTATCTGTATGTGTGGTCAGAGGTCTTCCTTTTTGGTAGGGATACATGTCGCCCCGCATGAGCTTACCCCACTGCCAGTCAGACATCTATAGCCTTGGTGAAGATTCACTTTATAGTCCAATGGGATTGATTTTTTAGGTCTTTGGGATGACTACTTATCCTTACGAGGGGACATGTAGTATGATACTTACAACTTTAGGGATCTATGGTAATGGTGAAAACCACTATTTTGGTTTTTGGACTATGTTGCATGATAGGACAAGCAAGGAATATCCTTGTTTCGCTCTAAGGTGTCCTCCCCAAGTATGGTGCTAACCCTTTTTTACTCAAATTGTTCTTAAGATGTGAATATGTGTGGGTGGTGCATGATTATTTTTGTCCTCATTTGACAATGCTCAAGACCTTTTATTGTGAAAAAGTGCTTTTGGTCCTAAAGAAAATTGGACATTTTATGAAAGTTGGTTTTACACTAGAAATGGTTGAGTGACTAAAAATATTGGATTTTATAACATAGGAAAAACATATATGGGCATAGTGTTTGTTGAATTGTGCAAATGCCTAAGGTGGGTACCCCCAATTCTTGGAACTTGCTTTTCTTTGGCCATATCATCACTACTACAAAAGATTATTGAACATGGGATGGGATGGAGGCAATTTTTTTTAAGACATGTATATATATACATATATTACAAGTTGATTTATGCATAAAATACCTTTAGGTGCATTATGTTTAATGGATCTGGCTCCAACTTCCCTTCTAAGTTGGCAAGTCTATACGTTCCTGGTCCCAACTTTTGCTTTACAATATATGGACCTAACCAATTAGCCACAAATTTATCTCTCAAGTGTGGCAATGCATTGGTATTTTGCTGATTATATTTTAGCACAAGGTCTCCTACTTGAAATTCATGAGGATGGAATTTTGCGTTGTAAGCACATTTGATTTTATCTTGATACACTCACAAATGCTCTAAGGCATTGATGTGCTTTTCATCAATAAATGTTAGTTGGTCAAGACGTGCTTGTCTGGCTTTTTCATCATCCATGAACTCTTGTAACGCGATTCACAAGGAGGGAATCTCGAGCTCAAGAGGTAATATAGCTTCGGCACCATAGACTAGTGAAAATGGTGTTTCTCCCGTTGACGTTTTGATATTTGTTCTGTAAGCCCATAGTGCCAAAGGAATTTGAGTGTGCCATTCTCTATGATTTTTTTTGACCAGTTTCTTGAGAATGGCTACCACCATCTTGTTTGTTGCTTTAGCTTACCCATTTTCTTGTGGGTAATAAGGTGTTGAGAAACTATGTTGGATATTGAATTTTTTGCATAGAGCTTGGACATCCTTATTCTTAAATGACTTGCCATTATCAAAAATGATCTTAGAGGGTATTCCAAAATCATAGATAATATGCTGAAGTATTAAATTCGCTATTTGAGGTCCAGTCATAGTGGTCATTGGAATTGCCTCAACCCATTTTATGAAGTATTCAGTAGCAGTTATGATGAATTTGTGTTGTCCTAATGAGGCAGGTGAGATTTTACCAATTAAATCAAGGCCCCATTGTGAGAATGACCAAATACTTTGAATGGATTGTAAAGCTTGTGATGGTACATGAGTTAAATTGGCATGATGTTCACACTTTTGCCATTTCTTGATATATTGACAGCAATCAGTCTCCATGGTTGACCAATAGTAACCCATGCACAATATTCGCTTTGCAATGGCCATTCCACTAAAATGACCACCGCAAGTACCATTATGGGCTTTTGTTATAGTTCATTCTACTTCGATGAGATCTAGACATCGTAACAAAATTCCATCATACCCTCGCTTGTACAACACGTCCCCCAAGAGAGTGAAATGAACGACTTTTTTTTTAACGTTCTTTTTTTAGTTCGTGAGATTTCTATTGGTAGTGTCCCAGACTTAAGAAAGTTTTTGATGTCATCGAGGTAAGGATTATATTGTTTAGCATGTAGTAAAAAACATTATTCTCACCTTTAGACTCTGCTCTTTGAATTGATAGCTTGGATATTGTTGCTATGATTAGCAGTTGTACTTCTCCGTGTTCATTTTTAGGGGTTAGTGATCCCAAAGAAGCCATTGTATTTATAAATCTATTGGTCGAATGAGGTAGTTACTATTTTTGTACCATTCAAAATTTTCTAGCAACTTCGTTGCTACTTCGTGATACTGTTTGAGGACTGGTTCTTTACATTTGTATTCTCCTTTTACTTGGTAAACAACTAGTTGAGAATCACCAAAAATGCCTAGTCTTTTTATGGCCATTGCTATAGTTGATTGAAGACCCAAGATTAAGGCTTCATACTCTGCATTATTGTTAGTGCATGTGAAGTCAAGTTTGAATGATAAAGGAATTGGTATTCCTTCGGGTGTATAAAACACGACTCTCGCACCTTGTCCTTTTTTGCACTTAGATCTATCAAAGAACATTGTCATGTCTGCTTCATCCTCATGAGGAACTAACTCTTCTTGTTCTGTTATAGAGAATACTGAATCATCTAGGAACTCAATGATTAGTGGTTTATCATTTTGTAAAGGAGCTTCAGCTAGTTAATCAGTTATCACCTAGCCTTTTATGGATTTTTGACTGATGAATTCAAGGTCAAATTCTATTAAGAGAATTACCCATTTAGATGTACAAGTGTTGTTGTAAGTGTGAGTCATCATGTATCACAGAGGATTTTCTCTAGATATGAAATAAGTAGTGTTGCTTAGCATATAATGTCTAAGTTTCTTAGTAGCAAAAACCACTTCTAAGCATAGCTTTTCGACATAAGCATATCTCATTTTGTAACTCACCAAGGTTTGACTGATATAGTAAATGGCTTGCTCCTTATGATTTTTGTTCTTCTATGCAAGCATTGTCCCTAGTGCAAAATCTGTTGCAGAGATGTATAGGTGAAAAGGGACTCCTGTGCAAGGTGACGTAAGAACTGGTGGTGAAGCTAGATATTTCTTTATGTCATCAAATACCTCTTGAAACTCAGTCATCCAAGAGAATGTCACCCTCTTTTGTAGGAAGCAATTGAAAGGCCTACATTTATCGAACAGTTGTGCAATGAATCATCAGATAGATTGGATCTTTCCTTGTAAACTACGTAACTCTCTCAAGTTATTTGGAGGTGGCATTTCTATAATGGCTTTTACCTTACCTGGGTCCACTTCAATGCCTCGATTAGAGATAATAAATCCCAACGACTTTCTAGATGTGACACCAAATACACATTTCTTAGAATTTAAACTCACATTGTGCTCTAGCAATCAATCAAACACTTTTTCCAGGACTTCAATGTGCTCACGACATGTTTTTAATTTAGCAATTAGATCATATACATAATCCTTGATGATATTATGCATATAGTCAAAAAATATGTACGTCATAGCATGTTAATATGTAGCTCCTGCATTATTAAGTCTAAAAGGCATCACTCTGTAACAAAATGTGCCCCAAGGTGTTGTAAATGTTGTCTTATGTTGATCTTTAGGATTAATTCGGATTTGATTGTATCTCGAGAAACCATCCATTAGGGAAAGCATTTCATGGCTAGCATAGGAGTCTACTAGTTGATCGATGTTAGGTAGAGAAAAAACATCCTTGGGGTATGTTTTGTTTAAATCTCGAAAATCAATGCACATACGTATTATTTCGTTTGGTTTTCAAACGGGTACCATATTTGAGAGCCATTTTGGATAATCAATTGGGACTATGAAATATACGTCCAATAAATTTTGTAGCTGGACTGCTCCAAGGGATAGAGATGCACATTTCCTTCTTCCACTTAGCCTTAAGTGATCCTGGTATACAGTAACTTATCCTATATACTTGGTGGTTGTAGCGACTGAAAATCCATGCAATATGGTAGGATGGATAGGTTACCATAAGGCCCTTGAAAAGTGATTTACATCATGCAAAGAATGAATTGTTATCATCTCAATTCCCTAAGAAAGCCATACGGCTGGACTGATCCAAGGGATAGAAGTGCACAATTATCAACAATGATCAAAATCACAGCTGAAACAAAATAAAAAACATCCATCTCATAAAACAATTATCATTTGTTTCATAGCTTTAATCATTTCATATCTTCTCCATCAACTCATCGCTTGAAGAGAAAGACAAAATCAACAAATTCAGTTTCATAATTAAAGTCAACAATCAAAAAACTCAATCATGCAAATTACACTCACTAAAATGAGCATCTTTTTCATGATTGTGTCAACACAAATTGACTTTTATTTGTGACCATATTACACAACTCCCCTTCAAATACAACTAGCTATAAAAACATTGCAAAATACTCCAAATAATCATCTCATATCATCATCATCTCGAGTGAACCTTGTATATAGTAATTTACTCTAGAAACCTGGTGGTTGTAGCGATTGGTTATCCATGCAATCTAGTAGGATAGATAAATTACCATAAGGACAATAACAAAATAATTTCACATCATCATGTTTGAAATTAAATCAGGTTGGTACTTCAATTTTTGAGTGACCTGCGTTCAAGCAAATTTTTCCAAGGTTGTCATTGATGCCTACTCTGTGGGGTTACAAAATATGGAACACTTATACTTCATAATTTTGCATTAAGGAATTGCTAATAGTCACTAAGACAAGGCCCTAGGGTGATTGGTTCCTTTACCTCATCATCTTGCATGTCATTAAAACCAAAATGTAAATTTACGACAACATAAGTCCACCCCAAACTTGGGGCATCCAACTTGAAATTGATGTCCAACATTTACATCAATCACATCATGCATTTTCACAAACATCATCATCATCATCACATAATTTAGTGAATCTTGTATCTAGTGGATTACCCTATACACCTAGTGGTTGCAGCGACTAGCAATCCATGTAATCCAATAGGATGGGTAGCTCACCATAAGGACACTCATTCAAAAAAACATATCAAATCACTATGGCATTAAATCAACTAGGTCCCTCAATCTTTGAGCTTGGTTGTGTTAAATCAAATTTGCACAAGGTTATCCTTAAACCCCTTTTGTTGGGTCAAAAGCGAAAAACAATCAAATCAATTTTGGTATAATAAAAAATCACTCGAGTATCGAGGTCAAAGTGCATTGGCTCCTATGCATAGGAGTGACTAACAGTATCGAGACTCATGAGCTCACAAACGTGGTTAATGATTTTACCATAACATTTTACACATCATCAAAACCAAAGGTAAATTTGCAAAAATAAAAATAATCCCAAACTTGGAATATCAAGTTGATCAAAATGACATACATTTGCATCACATCCACATAATTCAATCAACCACCTCATTTCATCATCCACATTTGGTCAATTGTCTCATGGGTTTCATCCTTTACCCATTCGTCAATTGAGGGGGTAAGCAAACAAATAAAACTTTTCAAAAAAAGTTATTCATTCTCTGCGTCGAGAAGATCTGAGTCCATTCCTCCATCAAATAAAACCATATGTATTTTGTTTTTGCACCACATTGTGTTTCACACAACACGGTACAAAAAGGGGCATCTGTAGACACCCAAATATAGGTATTTGCATTACACATCATAATTTTGCATAATAATATATGCCTAAGTCTAAACTTAGGCATATAATTCCTACACATTATTCATTGGCATTGCACATCACAATTTTGCATAATAATATATGCCTAAGTCTAAACTTAGGCATATAATTCCTGCACATTATTCATCCACATTGCATATTTCAAACTATATAACATTATGTGCTTAAGTTTTGACTTAGGCATAAAATCCTGCACATAATTATATTTTCTAGATTTTATTAAATCTAGGAAATATCCTCCTAGGATACCCTCTCTCCTCACTAGACATGTGTCTTGGCCACATCACCATCACCCCTTTGCCACCTCTCACACACCCTTGTCCCCTTTGTCCCTTCACATGGGGTAACCCTCCATAATTCACTCCACTTGCACCTACCCACTTGCCACATCTCACACCTCACTCCACACTTCACTCCACTTCCACCTACCCACTTGCCACATCTCACACATCACTCCACTTCCAACTACCCACTTGCCACATCTCCCTAGTTAAGTGAGACACTTCTAGTGACTCACTGCAACTACCCAGGATAGGTGGTTACCTAGTCCCTGCCACTTGGCAGCCTTGGCTTGCCACCTATCCTTCCCTCCAAAACCCTCAAAGGCCTATAAAGGCACCATCATATGACTAAGAAAAGGAGGAGGGAAATGCTAATATTATGTTGTTCGTATTGTGTTATGTAAGCCATATTCATTGTTCATATTCTTCTATATTTATTTTACATTAGTCATTTTATTTACATTTATCATTATCATTGTGATAGGTGCTACTAAACCCTTATTCGTTTGCAGATTGGAGGTTACAGATTCAACAAGCTCGCATTCATCATGGTGGTCACAAAAAACCCACCTCCCGCATTGTTGTAGCATGAAGAAGCAAAAGACACCATTTTTTATTGTAAAATGGGATCACCCCTTCGAGCATTTTTATTGTGAAGCACCCTACAAAGGGGCTTATTGTATCACAAAACTCATTTTACGAAATATAATGCAATGCTTCATTTTTAGTGTAATGGTGTTCTTCTTTATGTATATAGAGAGAACTAAGATCACAACAATTGTAGCATTTTATAATTGATAATCATTGAAAATTGAAACATATTATTATTCACAACATGAAAGATCAAATTATTGTGCAAGCTACTCTGTTGGTAGCCTGTAGAGTATTGGTACCATTAATTTGCATTGGTAGCTTCTATAGGCTATCAATACCAATATAGATCGATAATCTCTACAGGCTATCGGTGCCATAATACGATGGTAGCTATTTGTACGCTACCATCGTATAATGATCTTGGTAGCCTGCATAGGCTATTGGATATCCTCAAATTGATAGCTTGTAGAGGCTACCAACCTATATTTGCATTGGTAGCCTCCAATGGCTACTGATGCCATTAACCTATGCTCATAGCTTCTGATGGCTATCAAATCCATGATAATTCGATACCCTATAGAGGCTACCGACCTACCCTAGCACAAGTAGCATATATAAGCTACCAATGTAGGTTAATGGCATCGGTATTGGTAGCTTGTAGAGGTTACCAGCCTATCCTGGCATCGGGATCCTCTAATGACTATCAATACCATTAACCTATATCAATAACTTTTGATGGCTATCGACTCCATGATAAGTCGATAGCCTACATAGGCTACCAACATACCCTAGTGCTTGTAGCCTACAAAATCTACTAGTGTAGGTTAATGGTATCAGTAGCCATTAGAGGTTATCAATGCTAGGATAGGCTAGTAGCCTCTATAAACTACCATCTTATCATGGAGTTAGTAGCCATCATAAGCTACCGGTGCAATTTGATGGTATCAGTAGCCATTAGAGGCTACCAACACCACCATACATCAATAGCCTAAATTCATTATTGGCATATGGTGGTGACACTGGTAGTCTCTACAAGCTACCAACTTATCATGGAGTCAGTAGCTTGAGAGACCATCAACACATTTAGTGTTTCCTAGAAACTATAAGATCTCAATTCAAGCACTATAAGAATTTCTATGGAACATGGATGGATGTTAACTACTTAATTTTTCTCTACTACGAATAGACACCAACTGCTACAGGTAGGCAACACAGGTCATTTTTGATGTTTTAGATGGTTTTTTACAGCTAGAGGTGGTTTTTTGCTGCTTCAGATCTTTTTCACCATTGCAGAGTTTTCAGTGCTATGGGTCATTTTTTGGGTAAATGAGTACTGCTATCATGTTAGGTATATATATTGGGGGTATAAGTGGCAAATTTTCTTGGAAAAATAAAATTATTTATAGTTTGAAGGATAAAAGGTTCATGGATTTGGAAGAAAGTGGTTGGCAAATTAAAATAAAAATAAAAAATTATTATCACGATTGGGCAAGCCAACCCCAAAAAAATTTGCACCCCAAAAATTTTGGGCAATTGGGCCCCAATAAAAGGTCCCGAGATTAGCCAATTTCAAATTTTGTAAATCCTAATTTTTGCTAATTAATGATGATTCGCTGCTATGCATAACTTTGCTCAATTATGACTTCAATGCTTACACTTGCTCAAGCATTTAAATTTCCCAAGTATGGCGCTCAACATTCCATTATTCTTGGATTTTGGCTTGATTATTTTCAACTGTATGACATCCTATGGTTATGTCTACTAGATAGAATGCTCAAATAATTCTTGATTTCTATCTATATGTTTGTTATATTTGCAATGTAGATGGTGTAGTCACATTGCTTAAGGTACACGCTACATCCCTTAATATGTGGAGCATCCCAAGTTGTTCCTTACACATATCAGTGTATGAACCATTTTCCATCACAAAAGCAATGGCTGATAGGACTTGTTGTACCTTATTTTCAAAAATTTTAAATTTTGGGAGAAAATTGATGCCCCAATCATTTACCCATTATTCAATTAGATCACAAGAAATTCCTCCCACTCCCTCTTGCTTGGTTTGTTATAAAATGTAGCTTATGCCTTAGGGGAGCAAATCCTCCATATAATACTTTTATCTTTGATGTGCATAATATCCTAAATATCCATAGGTATTATCTCTACGGGAGGTGCCTCTCACTACTCCAAGATGATAGCTTATTGTTGTTTATAGTAGCATGTAGTAAGGCATGTACTAGTTATAGGGAATCCCAAACATGAGACACCAAAAACTAACCCAACCTTCAGATCCATAACCTAGTAATAATCCATAAATCATTGGGATTCATACTATACCTCTTGATGATATTATTCATAGAATCATCAAGCATAAATTTTAGGTCCCCATCCTTGACCAAATTAGACAATGTTTGGAAAGTTTTGGTGGAGCTTTTCTTCTTCTTTCCTATTTTTATTATTTTGGGTTGCTTGTTCTTTTTCCCACTTTCTTTAAGAATTTTTTTTCTATCCTAGATGTGGTAGGTTTCTTGGTAGCTTCTTTAGTAAATTCCTCTAGATAGGAATCATATTCCTCCTTTGATTTAGTTTAAACTATTTCCTTTGTTTGATATAAGACACTACTTGTTGGGTCCATGGTTAACTAATTTGTTTGTTTATGCAGTAGTATGATGAAACTTTTCGAGTTTTGATTTTTGTGATCCATTAAAATGGTCATTGAATTAAAGTATTGGGTGACTATTCACTAACAATATGTCTTAAAATTTTTATTTTATTGTACATTGCTTAATTGTTGATAAATCAAAGATCTCGTCAATGAATTGGAGGCTTAATTTTTGATCTAGCAATTTCTAGACTTGTGAGTTTCTTGTATTTGTTTTTGGCTAGTGTTTACACAATGAGTTGTTGCATCTACAAGTTGATAAATTATAATGTCGATATAATGATTTATTGGCATTTGAACTTAGATTTTTAATTGTCTTATGAGTGTGTACATGCACATGCACATGTGTATATATACACACGTGCACATATAATAAAAAGAAATCATTATGATAGCTAAAAGTGAAGTGGACATTAACAACCAACAACAAGGAAAACTAAAATTTATATATTATAAATATAATAAACACACACACACACACACATGTTAGGAACCCATCCTAACGTTATTATGTAATTCTCATATTATTATGTAATTACTCCTTTCCAATGTGGAGATCCTATTATAATGATATTTTGTAAAGGTATGTGGTAATTGAGGTGCCTAGACAAGTGGGGCCATTTCATGTAACTATTGTTTGGTAGAAGATTCTAGCTTGAGTGACACTTCACATGTAAGCCAACTCTTGAACATTATGTTAGGGTTGCATGAAGTGCATGTTTAAAGACAAGGGTCCATAAACAAATGTATCTTTTTGCAAGGAGGTTACCCCCTCAAAGAGGCTTGCGATTTTGTGTTGTGTTTGTGAAATTATTATATTTCTACATTTACATTTCGTATTGCAATATTTTTTTTTTCATGAATTTATGTTTTTATTGCAATATTTATGTGAACGTGCTTAATTTAATTGGAAGGTTCCATATATATATATATATATATATATATATATATATATATATATATATATATATATATATATATATATATATATATAGCAATAATAATGTTAATGATGGAGTAATAGTAAATTGAGAACAAGGTCTTGATGAGCATATAGATTATAGAAATAAAAAGCATCAAAAGTATCACCTTCCATGACTAGGGACATGGGTTGGCTTGTACATGTTGAAATTGGTTATGTGAGATTGAAAAAAGTCTATGTATACTATATCATGACCAAATTACACCATATAACCATATTATCATGATATTTAAACAAAGTATTGAATCTCACATTTTTAACCATTTTAGCTTATGCTATTTGATTAAAATGTTAAAGTTCATCCGTGGGATTAGAAGCTTGATTTAGAATATAACACCTTGTTTCCCATTGTTTTCTCCAAAACCTATGGACATTAAGTATGATATTTTTTTATTGGTACTTAACTATGTATTTTAATAGATTATATTTCTCAAATTAATTCAAATTTGTTAATAATGTTTTTCCTTGGTAGTGAGAAAAATGTTATCTTGAATATATATATATATATATATATATGGTCTCACCCGCACGACCACAAAGTGGTGTTATAACAACTTGAAAAATATACATATATTAATAGACAAGATTTTGAACCTAGCTGAGGAATTTAATTGATTGAGTTAATACCATTTGATAATCTAATAATGTCTATTGAAATATTTTTTATTTTAACATTATTTTTAAATTATGAATGTAATTTTAGAAACTCATATATCTAATTAGGAAGTGAGCGTGAGTTGGGTGCGAGCCTCACTAGGTAGCATGGAAGGAAATCCATACATGAAAGCCTTGGATGGAAGTACATATACCAAAGTTGAAGATAAGAAGATGAACAAATATATGAGAAGTTCAATTTAAGGAGTAGATGATACACTAAAAGTGATTATCAAGAATGAGATTCTCAAACATGATATAATGGTTTTTAAAGTAGAGGATTAATATGTAAGTTCCATGGATATTTCCTAGGGTTTTCAAAGATTAAAATTTAGATCAAGTGGAAATAGGGATTGAATTCAAATTGCTCCATGATTTTTCGTCATCATTTTTTCCAATAGAGATAAAATAACGGGCGGTGGCCGATGGTTTAGGGGAAGAAATATCCTTTATATAATACCATGGAGAGATTTTTTTTGTTGAAACAAAAACCATTAGAAACCTTTTGATGTGGGTTAGGATATTTGGACTTCCATATTAGCTTGTTAATAAGGATGCTTTGAAGAATATTGAAAATATCTAGGGAGTTCATGAAGGAGGAACCATCTACTAAGGAGTGAAAGAATGCTATATATACCCAAATATGTGTTGCATGTATTTCAAAACCTTTGTCGTAGTCGGTTAAGATTAAATTTGAATTAAGGGAATGGGATCAATAAATGGATATTGAAAATATTACATTTTGGTGTCACAATTGTTATAAGCTGGACCCATGATAAGAGATTGCAAAGCAAAAATGATAAATAAAGATTTTTTTTTTGTCATGAGACACTGTTAGGGGCATGAATGAGACCCCTAAAAAAAGGTATTAGGAGATTATCAAGTTGTTATAGCAAACATATTTATGAATATGGAGAATCATGTAGCAAATATATATTAACCATAAACAATGTTAATATTCATCTTAGCAAAATTTAAATTTTAGAAGGCAATTGAATGAGTGAAAGTTTATATCTTAATAAAAATGATATTAAGGAATGAATGAGAGTTTATCTCTTAATAAAAGTGATATTAAGGATTTGAGTACAATAATGTAGTAGCTTTAGAGATGACTAAATATTTTTATAAAAAGACAAATGAAGAATATCTTCTATAAAAAAGACAAGTTGGATATGACTTAATTAACTAATGAAAGCAATGCAATATTTTTTTATTTTAGTGGGAGTGGCTTCAATAGAATACACACACACATAGCCTATTAAAAAAATACGAATATAATTATTTTTCAATCAAATGACATGAGCTCAATTGGTTAAATCCCTTGACTTTTAATGAGGAAATAGGTTCAAATCTTACCAAGCATGATACATTTGTCTTAGTACCACTATATGGTTATCATGTAGTACAAATGAAGGTTGTTTCAATCACACATAACAAATTATCTTTAAACCTAGATCTCCTCCTTTAAATTTAAGGAGTTTATGGGATTGAGTTAAATACATTTAATAATCTAAATTACTTATTGAAATAATTTATTTTAACTTTATTTTTAAAATTGTAAATGTAATTTTTCTTTATCAAATGATATAACCTCAAGTGATTAATTTCCTTGACTTTCAAGGAAGAAACAAGTCTAAATATTACCAAGATGTCATAATACCATAATGTGGTTATCCTATAGTACTATGTGGCTAACATGTGATATGATGAGACTTGTTTCAATCTCATATGACCAATAAAAACAAATACATGCTTAGGCATATGTCGTTATGAATATTACAACTCATCATGTGAGTAGTAGTATGTGGTTATCATATAAATATAAATATGATAATAATAATATTATTATTGGGTGATTAGTTTAGTGTGAGAAATTCCTAGGACCAACGCATAGGGCTGAATATTCCCATCCCAACCATGACCCCTCGTAATACTGAGAGCTAAGCTTATCAACAGGGGATTAATAGAGTCAAACACATGTTGTGGTTTAAACCTTGGATCTCCTTAAGAAGAACCAAATATTGAACCCTTGTTTTCCCCCGAGACTAAATGAGGCATGTATTAACCCTATATAATCAATTAAAAAAATAAATGTTAAGACATACATGATTGTGAATATTACAACTTATCATACAATATAGGTGAGGCATTGTTTAATCTTATATAAACAATTATAAATAAATAATTGTAATATTTTTTTTTACAAGAAAAAATTGTAATTTTATTTCAAGAATGAAATAAAATTACACTTCTCAGGTGCTTTAGCACAAACAAAAACCCAGATAAAAGCATATTATTGGGATTCAAGATATAATTACAATTGAGTTGATCAAAGAGGAAAAAACCCATCTTTGAAATAGCATGAGGATAATAAGGATAAATATCCTTATAAATAAATACTTAATCATCCAAACAACCTCCATGACCAAAACCTAGATAGAAATTAGTGAAAAGGAAACTAGAAAAAAAGAAAAGAAACAGTTAGAAACTGCCATAAAGCTCTAATCAAATGAAACAAGCCCACAGTAAAAAACCCAGAGCTAGTATAGAAACTAGAGATATGATATTTGGGTGAAAGAAGAAACTCCATCCTTGTTATCTTCTTTTTTCAAGAAATCTTTTGTAACCTGTTGAAATTCTTTGCTTCTTGATTTTATTTCCTATAAACATGTGTAAAAGAGATTTTCAAAAAGGGAAATCACCTCCAATAGTTCATCTCCCACTGGTCTAAGCAAATTATTTTTTAATTGAGTAGATCTATTCATCCAATTGATGACTAGAGTGGAATCTCCAAAAAATTGTAATTTTTTCACATTTCTCTCCACAACACACTTCATTAGCAATCTCAATGCCTGAAACTCAGCAAAATTGTTGGAACCTATCCCAAGACCTGCTTTAAATTTGATATAGTGGGTATCTGAGAAGTACAAAATACCTCTCACGCTACTAAAATATAACTATCTCTGACTAGCCCCATAAAAAAATCTCATGGCTGAGACTTTTCAATGAAGAAATTGTCTACTTGTTGAGGTTTCTTATATTTATTAGGCCCTTTTTTAATTGAGACCAAAGTCCTCACCTGAAATATGACTTGAAATGGGGGAATTAACTTCCCTTCAAAAAACTTTGCATTCCATGCCAACCATATACCCCAACATATAAGACATGGTAAAGAAATATAGTGTTTCATTTTTTTTTCAAAAACCACTATCTTAAGCATACATTCACTGTTTCTCCTTCCCAAATATTTTGCACTCCAGTTATCTGTTCAGCTGCTAACCAAACCTGTTGAGAAAAAAAGCATTTTATTAACAAATGTGTGATGTTTTCCTCCTCTAATTGACACAACATACAAATACTTGGACCTTATTTGCTTCTCCTCTATAAAACTTTCCAAGTCAAAGCCTTATTTCTCAAAGCTAACCACATGAAAATAATTGTCTTTTTTGGGGCAGATAATTTCCAAATCTTCTTCCACCACCAAGTAGACCCTTGAGGATGAGGATAAAAACTTTCTTTGTAACCAAGTCTAGTCGTATATTTACCCCTAGATTTGTTGTATGCCCAAGCAATAGTATATGGTTAAGCTCTCAGTTTGATATAACTCTTATTAAGACTATCAGTGTAAGCCTTCCACAAAATAGTTTGCTCATCAAAAAAACCCAAGACCTAAGTTTGTTTCCAACCTTGGGTCCAAAAACTAGAAGAATTTGATTCCCCCACCTGATGAAGAAAGTAAAAACCCTTGTCTTGTAAAGAAATTATCATAGCTTTCGATAACAAAATATTTTCTCCACAATCCAAAATAGAATCAACCCCTATTCTAACTTGTTCATCATTGTCCACTTTCCAAGCCAAATATTTTCCAATCATAAGAAAGGCTTGTACTAGTGCCTTCCATTGAATGGACACATTTTTAAGTGGAATTTTGATCCAATCCATAAAGGCCCCTAGACAAATATACTCTGTTCAATAATCTTCTTCTATAATCCTTCTCTAGTCAAAATCCTCCATAAACGTTTTGCTGCGAAAGAAGAAAAAAAATGGATATTTTTAAGGCCCGAGCCACCTTCCTCCTTTGGCCTAGCAATACTCTACCACTTAACTAAAGGAATGCCTTCATGTTCCTTGTGTATATTCCAAAGAAATTTGAAGCAGAGTTTTCTTATTTTCTCTAAAAATCCTTTGGGAATGAAGGTCAAGGAGTGCTAAAACATAGGAATTACCTCAAGAACCAACTTTACAAGTGTTAATATCCCACCAATAAGTCACCATATATTACATCAATGGTTAATCCTAAATTCAATCTTCTCTAAAAGCCATCCACAATCTCTCTTCCTGTAAGTATTTGGCTTCAATACAAACCCTAAATACTTAAAGCCTTCCTTGAAATCTAAGAGATTAAAAGGAAAAGTTCTGATTAGATCATGTTTAGTCTCCTGCTCTAGACCATTAAAGTAAATAGAGAATTTTTGAAAAATTATCTTCATGTTGGTAGCAATACTATAAGTGTCCAATATTTACTTCAACTTTCTAGATTTCCTTAAACTGCCATTTGTGAACAACAATACATCATCAACAAATAATAAATAAGATAAATAAAGGACCTCCACTTTGATCCAGGATAAGAATATTGCCCTCTTTGCAGCCAAAACAACTTTACTCAATCATTCAACAACCAACAAAAATGTAAAGGAGATAAAATACATCCTTGTTTCAGTCCTATTGAGGGTCAAAGAATTTGGAAGTTGATCCATTGATAAGAACAACAAAAGATACAAAAGAAATACATCCCATAATCCACTTTACTATCGGATAGCTAAAACCCATATGTAAGAGCATCAATCTGAGATATAACTAGCTAGTTCTATTGCAAGCTTTAGATAGATCTAGTTTAAGGACCATTGTAGGAAGATTTTTGGTTTTAATAGAGTTAAGGTTCTCTTATGCAACTCCTATGGCTTCAAAAATCTATCTACTTGCTAAAAACCCAAACTACTCCTAGGAAATAACTTATGGAGAAAATATTTTTCAATCTGACAACCAGAATATTTGCAATGATTTTATAGATACAATTACACAACAAAATAAGTCTAAATTCATCAAATGTTTTAGGCTTATTTTTTGGAATCAAAGCTAAAAAAGTGGAGTTAAAATCCCCCAAAAACTGACCACTCAATCTAACTTCCTCCATTACTCTAAGAAGATCCTCCTCAACCAGATCATAGAAAACTAGAAAAAACTCCACAAGCCATCCATCAGGCCCTCGAATTTTATCCTTTTTGAAAGAAGTTAGGACAAATTTTAGTTCTTCCTTTGTGACCTCCTTCATAAGTAATTGATTGTCCTCCTCTATCACAAAACTAGAGAAGAAAGTAGTTAACTTTAAAATTTTCCAATATTGACTCTATCAGGTTCTTTATAAATAGATTGAAAATGTTTTACTCCCATATTTTCTAACTCAAAAAAACTCCTAACGAGGACCCCTTCTTCATTCTGCATCTTCCATATAGTGTTAACCTTCTTCCTATGATTAGCAAAATTATGAAAAAACTTAGTATAACCATACAAATCTACTTTTCATTCTTGTTGTGGTATAAACCAACATGCTCAATTAATTAAAACAAAGGGCTTATAAAGGTTCAAAATTACAACAAATTCCTACGAAGAAGCAACAGACTCCCAAATGGAGAATTTTGGCTCGCATCCGAAGGAGATTATTTAGGGATTGATTAATATCAATCCAACTCACCTAATATAGAAGCTAGCTATGTGAGCACCAAGTCTCACTTACATTAAAATTAAAAAGAAGACCAAGCCCTAAGACCTAGTCGAACTAAGGTTTTATTCAACCTAAACCTTAGTTTCCTATTTGATGCCCTCATCATACCTCCCCATAAAGGAAGCATTGGACTCCAATGCTTGTACAATAGTAGTGGGTGAAGGGTGAAGAACCCGAGCTAGAGGGAGCAGAAGCAAAAAATCAGGTACCAGATGAGCAGGGGCACTGATGATGTCAAGAATTCCAAGGTGTTCCTGTGCTGGTGGACATCGTCGGGTCATTACGTGAGTTCCAACTCAAGTGAAATCCTGTGGATGAGGTGGAGGACGATTCTCCTATGGCATCGGTTGCAAAGGCTGCTTCATTTTAGTAACCAGGTGCATAGTAGAAGCAAGAGGAGGAGCAACTGGAGCAACATGAGGAGATACTAAAAAAGGAGGAGGAGCCTCCTTATGTGCAGTTGTAGCTAGTGTGTCCTTTGAATTATGGAAGACCAATGTTGTATGGCATGGACCCGCATAACTATATGTGGGCTTCGTGGAAGAGATGAATAATTTCTTGTTCTCGTGATATAATGTATAGGTATTGTTATAAGCATCATATTGAGCCCATTTGTCAAATTGATAGGGCTTTCCAAGAATGAGATCACAATAATCAATTGGAGTCACATCACAAGTGACTTTCTCCACATAGCGTGGTCCAAATGCAAAAGACACAGTGCATGTTTTTATAATCATGGAGGAGGTGCCCGTATCCTTCCATGCAAGTGGGTATGGGTGAGGATGGGGTTGTATAGGAAGCTTCAACTGATCGACGATGGCTCTGGAAATCAAGTTTGTTTGGGAGCCATTTTTTATTATGCAATCTACAAAGTAATTGTGTTTTAAGTGGGCACATGTGACAAACAAATGGTCACAACCTCTTTCAATCATGTTATGTGTCAAAAAAGTATGATTTTTGAGCCCTCGAAGCTTAGGATAAGGGTGACGTTCTCCCGTAGCCTCAATAGGCCCTTCTTGTATTTCCTTTTGTTGAAATTCTATAGTAAGATTCTTCTTCCTAAAACACTCAGATTTTATATGGCCTCTCTTCTTACAATAATCACAAAATTTCTTAGGATCAAAAGGAGTAGAAGAAGTGTTAGAAGAAGAAGAAGAAGAAGAGGGAGAAGTCTTCGTCTGTTGCTGTGGATATTGCTTTTGTTTGGAAGCTTTGGTGGAGTCAGAGGAGCGAGATCCACCTGATTGAGCAGCAAGCTTCTCCTCCGCAAGTTGTGCTTGATTGTACATGGCATTCAAATCTGTGATAGGAGTATATTTCAACTCCCTAAAAAGTGGTTCTTGCAGTCCACTCTTGAATTTGGTGATCAACTTAGTGGTAGAATCCTGAATATCATTCAAAATATTGAATTTGTTGAATAGGGCGATGTAGTTTTGGACATTCATATTGTAGCCCTGCCTCAATCGAAGCCATCAAAATTCAAGATCTTCTGCATAGTTTGAAGGATAAAAAGTATCCGTCAAAGTCTTCACCAAATCATCCCAATTGTCAATTGGATTCTGATTACTTAGGCGGTCCGTGATCAAAACTTTGGCTATGCCAAAAAGTTTTAAGAGAGCAAATGAAACTTGTTCGTCTTTTGGTATTTTTTTGTAGGTAAACCACGTGTCCATGTCGAGGATCCAACTGTTTAGAACCTCAAGATCACAGGAGCCATCATAAATTTTGACCTCACATTTTGCTTTCACACGAAGGTCAGGGGCTTGACTGGGACCACTATAAGAAGCAATATTATTGACCTTATCGGCCAATGTACTAATGATTGCGGTGATTGCAACCATTTGTTCCACCAAATCCTGAGCCATTTGTCCTTTGGTGTATGCCAGGGATATTATAAGGAGAGATTACAAAAGATGTGAAGGGGTTACAAAAATAGTGCTAGTTGTCCAAATAATTGTAAAAAATCAAAATTATTTAATGTAATTTTACAATGAAGGGAAAATTTGAAAGTAGCACCTAAATATTTTCCCCTCGACTAAAAAAATTCAATTACCCTTTTTGGAAAAAATTGAAATTATTCCTCCTGGTGTGCAGAATTTTAAAAATTGAATTTTAACCCCTTATAAAAAAGGGTTTGTTGTTTTAAAGGCATCAAAGTATTTTTCCCACGCAATGTGGGATTAAAAGCTAGCGCTAAAAATAAAACAAAAAAACCCAATGTTTCATTAGCAAAATACCACCATGTGGGAAATTTCCATTGCATGAGAGGAGCAGATTTGTTAGAAAAATAAACCCAGATTTCACGCCTGTGCCCAACTGCGCTCCGAACCTTGGGCGAAACCGGATTGCGCTCCAGACATGGGCGAAGTCGGACTGCGCTCCCGCAGTCCGGGATCCCGGCAAAAGTGTGACATGACGTCGCACCTACCTTCTGACAGATTGTGACACCTGATAGATCCCATCGCCGCGGTTTCCGTTCGGCGTTTGGTCAGGCGAGTTAATGCCAAGTCGACGATTAGTCAAAAACCCTAGTTGAGGGCCTGTCAGAGGATAACCCTTATCCGAAGCTGTCAGAGGATAACCCTTATCCTCCTCTCCCCGCGGCTATAAAAGGCGGTTCGGGTCTTCAGACAAATTAGTGCGTGTGTGAGAGAAGTTCGTGAAAGAGGAAGCGAAGAATAGAGCAGAGAAAGGAGGGCGAGCGATTCAATGAGCAGTGTGGCTCAGCTGATTAATGTCCGAGCAGCAGACTCGACATTTCTCCTCGTTTAGTTTATCCCGCAGCCGTAGCTCGCGGATGTTGTTATTTCCTCGGTTGAGGAATACCGTAACCCTAGTTTCATATAAATAAACTTTGCTATTGTTTGTGGCATCTTTAGGGTTTGCGTAGTTTATTTGCTAACGTTTGTTGTTCTCTGTTTCGGCGTTTCTCTCCTCTCATACGGGTCTTGCCAAGCCAGGCAAACCCAACGGTAGCCGCGGAAGACGAAGAAGTCGAAGGCCAAAGTTGGCCAAGTCTGAAGCTTGTCAGTCTGCGCTGAGCGAAGTTCGTTAGCCAGTGAAGTTCGCACTTCGCTGCCAACTTCCCTCCTGTGTTCGACGAAGTTCGTACTTCGTGTGAAGTCCGTACTTCACCAGTTTTTCTAGCACAGTCTGCACTACGCACGAAGTTTGCACTTCGCTAGTTTTTCCAGCGCAGTCCGCACTGCGTGCGAAGTGCGCACTTCGACAACATTTCCAGCGTAGTCCGCACTACGCTCACGAGTGACGGACTTCACCCGTGGGTCGACACCGTCCGCACTTCGCTCTCGAAGCTGGGAGCTGGCCGTGCGCCCTGCGTAGTCCGAACTGTCAGACTTCGATGATTGAAATTTAAAATCGCTCCTTCAAATTGGTATCAAAGCTGATTGAGCCGTGACGCGGAGATAGAAGATGGATTTCGAAAAGAATTCCCTGCAGTTGCAGATCCCACGATTTAATGGCAAGAACTACGATTACTGGAGCATCCAGATGAAGATCCTGTTCGGATCTCAGGAGCTATGGGAGTTAGTCGAGAACGGCTACCCAGAATCGGCAGATGCAACATCACTGGCCGCCCTCTCTCAAGCAGACAAGGATCTATTGAAAGAGCATAAGAAGAAGGACCGGAAGGCCCTCTTCTACATCATGCAAGCGGTTGAGGAGACCATCTTCCCGTGGATTGCATCAGCCACCAAGGCCAAGCAGGCCTGGGAAACCCTGGCAAGTTCGTATCAGGGCACCGACAAAGTGAAGTTGGTGAAACTGCAGATGCTCAGGAGAGAGTTTGAGAATCTGCAGATGACTGAGTCCGAGTCCATGAGTGATTTCTTCACCCGGACGACGAACATTATCAACCAGATGCGGTTGAATGGAGAAAATGTGCAGAGCCAGAGAATCGTGGAGAAGATTCTCAAAAGTCTGCCTGCCAAGTTCGACTCGGTTGTGATAGCAATCGAAGAGTCGAGGGATTTGACAACCCTCTCGACAGACGAACTCATGGGTTCTCTGTAGACCCATGAACAGAGGTTGAGCCGCTCAACTCAGTCTTCTTTGGAGCAAGCCTTCAAAGCGCAAGTCTCAGTCCGAGACAACGGCAGACAAGACTCCCACCACAGCGCTTCTAGTTCTCAAGGAGGAAGAGGCAGAAGTAGATGTGGGAGAAGGAACAAGCAAGGAGGGAGATCAAACCCTCAGGACGCTGAGCCAAGTTGCAACTTTCATCAACAAGGAGGAAGAGGCACTGGCAGAAATCAACAAGGTGGCTCTCAACAGAAGAAGGACATGTCAAAGGTCCAATGCTACTACTATAGTAAGTTCGGCCATTATGCCACACAGTGCAGAAAGAAGATGGCAAACGAGAATCAGCAACAAGCCCATTATACGGAGGAACCCAAAAATGCGGTAGGAGGAAATGTGCTGCCGACTTGCAGTATTGAAGAGGAGAGCAAGAAAAACATCTGGTATCTTGACAAGTGGTTGCAGCAACCATATGATCGGGAACAGGGAGATGTTCTCACAACTGGATGAAACAATCCAATTCGAAGTCAAGATGGGGAACAACATCAAAGTTCCTGTGATGGGGAAAGGAAAGATCCTCATCCGAACCCGGCACGATGAAAGAAAAACAATTCAAGATGTTTTTTATGTGCCTGGGTTGAAGCACAATCTGCTAAGTGTTGGACAGCTTGTGCAGAAGGGGCACACTGTACTGTTCAAAGATGGTGTCTGTTCCATCGTAGACAAAGTGCATGGACAAATCGCAACAGTGTCCATGACGAAAAACAAAATGTTTCCACTGTAGATTCATAATGAATCTTTGATGTCTCTCGAGTGCGCTTGAGAAGGATGCTACCCGGCCGTGGCATCTCGAATTCGGTCACCCGAGTTTCAGTGGCTCGAATCGCCGCACAAGAAGTAGATGGTGAAGGGTTTACCCCTTATAGAGCAACCGAACCAAGTTTGTGAAGGTTGCCCGGTCGACAAGCAGCACAAGGACGCATTCCCTGTAGGACAGTCTTGGAGAGCATCACGGCCATTGGAGCTGGTGCACTCAGACATTTGTGGTCCCATGCAGACCACCACACTTGCCGACAACAAGTTCTTCCTGACCTTCATTGATGACTTCAGCCGAAAGACTTGGATTTATCCAATCAAGTTGAAGTCAGAGGCATTTGCAAGGTTTAAGGAGTTCAAGGCTCTGGTTGAGAAACAGAGCGGTCATTATGTGAAGACTCTCAAAACTGATGGAGGTGGAGAGTACATCTCCAACGAATTCCACAACTTCTGCAAGCAACATGGAATTCGGAGGCAGTTCATTACCAGATACACGTCGCAACAGAATGGCGTAGCTGAGAGAAAGAACAGAACTATCATGGAGATGGCACGGAGCATGCTGAAGGCAAAAAGTTTGCCACATGAGTTCTGGGCAGAAGTCGTAAGTTGTGCAGTTTATCTGTTGAACCGATGTCCCACCAAGAGTGTGAGGGACAAAATTCCAGAGGAAGCCTGGAGCAAGTTGAAGCCAAGTGTGGCTCATTTGCGAGTTTTTGGGTGCATAGCATATGCACATGTTCCAGATGAGAAAAGGCAGAAGCTGGATGACAAAGCTGAAAGATGCATCTTCACAGGGTACAACGAACCATCAAAGGCATATAGGTTGTACAATCCTGTGACAAAGAAACTTGTCATCAACCGAGATGTGAAGTTCCTGGAGGATGAAGCCTGGAACGGGAAGTCAAAGACTGGTCAATCTGAACCAAAGAATCGTTGAATCATAGACTTGGAGGAAGATAGTGTCCAACCACCTGTGCCTTCAAGCAGCAACAGTGGTGCTAGCAGTAGCACAGCCTCATCATCCCGGTCACCTCCACTTGCAAGCAGAATTCAAAACCTGAGGACTCCTACGAAGACTCGGAGCTTGCAAGACATTTATGAGGTAACCCGTAATCACTTAGATGAAGATTATTCTGATTTTGCTCTCTTTACTGAATGTGATCCAGTGGAGTTTGAAGAGGCAAGTCAGAATCGCAAATGGGTGAATGCGATGGATGAGGAGATAGCAACCATTGAGAAGAATGAGACATGGCAGCTAATAGATCTTCCAACATGAAAGAAGACCATTGGGGTCAAGTGGGTATATAAAATGAAGTTTAATGCCCAAGGAGAAGTTGACAGGCATAAGGCCAGATTAGTGGCAAAAGGCTACAAGCATAAGTCGGTGTTGACTATCATGAGGTGTATGCACCTGTAGCCCGACTTGACACAGTCAGAATGATTCTGGCACTAGCAGCTCAGAAAGGATGGAGCGTGTACCAGATGGATGTCAAGTCTGCCTTCCTCAATGGAGTGTTGGAAGAAGAGGTCTACATAGACCAGCCACCCGGTTATGAAATACAAGGGCAAGAAGGCAAAGTCCTGAAACTGAAGAAGGCCCTGTATGGGTTGAAGCAAGCACCCAGGGCATGGTACAACCATATTGACGGCTATTTTCAGGAGAATGGGTTTCAAAAATGCCCATATGAGCACTCCCTGTACATGAAGACAAATGCAACAGGTGAGCTCATCATCGTCTGCCTGTACGTAGATGATCTGATATATACTGGCAATAGCAATAGTCTATTTGCGTAGGTTCAGAACAGCCATGAAGTCCGAGTTTGAAATGACTGACATGGGGCTGATGAAATATTTTCTCGGCATTGAAGTTGACCAATCAGCAGATGGCATCTTCATTTCTCAGGGCAAGTATGCGAAGGATGTCCTAAAGCGCTTCAAGATGGAGGACAGAAAACCTGCCATCACACCTGTAGCCACAGGTTTGAAGCTGAGCAAGTTGGATACAGGGAGGAATGTAGATCCAACCTTGTTCAAGAGGCTAGTTGGCAGTCTGATGTATTTGATTGCAACTCGGCCAGATCTGATGTTCGGAGTCAGTCTGATCAGCCGTTTCATGGAGACTCCGAAGGACACGCACTGGCAAGTAGGCAAGAGGATCTTGCGCTATGTCAACGGGACGCGAAACCATGGCCTATTTTATGCTAGACAGGACCAGTTGGAACTGGTCGGCTACACAAACAATGATTGGGTTGGCAAGTATCGATGATCGAAAGAGCACCTCCGGGTATGCTTTCCATCTCGGATCTGGGGTAGTCTCATGGGCGTCCAAGAAGCAACCCATCGTTGCATTGTCCACAGCCGAAGCAGAATATGTCGCCGCCACGACAGCCGCATGCCAGGCAGTATGGCTGCGAAGAGTTCTGAGTGAACTGTACAATCTTCTAGAAGGCGTGACAACAATTTTTTGTGATAACAATTTACCCATTGCACTCTCAAAGGATCCCGTGTTCCATGGCCAGATGAAGCACATTGATATTCGTTATCACTTCATCAGAGAGTTGGTGAAGTCCGAAGAAATTCATCTATAGTTTTGCAGATCCAAGGAGCAGTTAGCAGATATTTTCATGAAGCCTTTGAAGGAGGAAGACTTCAACAGATTGCGAGAGCAGCTTGGAGTCAAAGCGATCATGAAATCAGGTTTAAAGGAGGGTGTTAGAAAAATAAACCCATATTTCACGCCTGTGCCCAACTGCGCTCCGAACCTTGGGCGAAACCGGATTGCGCTCCAGACATGGGCGAAGTCGGACTACGCTCCCGCAGTCCGGGATCCCGGCAAAAGTGTGACATGACGTCGCACCTACCTTCTGACAGATGTGACACCTGACAGATCCCATCGCCGTAGAAGTTAATGCCAGTTCGGCGTTTGGTCAGGCGAGTTAATGCCAAGTCGGCGATTAGTCAAAAACCCTAGTTGAGGGCCTGTCAGAGGATAACCCTTATCCGAAGCTATCAGAGGATAACCCTTATCCTCCTCTCCCCGTGGCTATAAAATGCGGTTTGGGTCTTCAGACAAATTAGTGCGTGTGTGAGAGAAGTTCGTGAAAGAGGAAGCGGAGAATAGAGCAGAGAAAGGAGGGAGAGCGATTCAATGAGCAAGTGTGGCTCACCTGATTAATGTCCGAGCAAGAGACTCGACATTTCTCCCTGTTTAGTTTATCCTGTAGCGTAGCCTGTAGATGTTGTTATTTCCTCGGTTGAGGAATACTGTAACCCTAGTTTCATATAAATAAACTTTGCTATTGTTTGTGGCATCTTTAGGGTTTGCAGTAGTTTATTTGCTAACGTTTGTTGTTCTCTATTCCGGCGTTTCTCTCCTCTCATACGGGTCTTGCCAAGCCAGGCAAACCCAGCGACAACCGCGAAAGACGAAGAAGTCGAAGGCCAAAGTTGGCCAAGTCTGAAGCTTGTCAGTCTGCGCTGAGTGAAGTTCGTCAGCCAACAAAGTTCGCACTTCGTTGCCAACTTCCCTCCTGTGTTCGACGAAGTTCGTGATCCGGCGAAGTTCGTACTTCGTGCAAAGTCCGCACTTCGCCAGTTTTTCCAATGCAGTCCGCATTGCACGTGAAGTTCGCACTTTGCCAGTTTTTCCAGCGCAGTCCGCACTGCACACGAAGTGCGCACTTCGACAGCATTTCCAGTGTAGTCCGCACTACGCTCGCGAGTGACAGACTTCGCCCATGGGTCAGCGTCGTCTGCACTTCGCTCTCGAAGCTGGGAGCTGGCCGTGTGCCCTGCGCAGTCCGAACTGTCGGACTTCGGTGATTGAAATTTAAAATCGCCCTTCAAGATTCGCCAAGTAGGGTTTTTGTTTTGGATTCCTCGAAAAATCTTTAATGAATTTCACTGTAATAGGTGTGGCAGTAGGTTTTGTAGATCGTTGGATGGCAGGACTACAGTTTTTGTCAGGCAATGGATGTCAATTTCGTGTTGCGTCAGTGACCTCCTGTCACCGGCCAGTTTGGGCCCTTCGAGATTGAACATGCGATATATTGTTGTCGAAGGTTGCGAGGGTGACCAAACATTATCAAAACATGATGATCATTGGGTTTTCAGCGGATTTAAGTGGGGTTGAGCTAATGTAGTCATGCGATGTGTAGGGCATCCATTTTTTGATAAAAATCGATAAATGTAGGATTGAGTAGTCATGGCAGGAGCATCCAAAAATAGTAAAGCACAGATCACAATTTGCAAGAGGTGTTAGCGATCAGAGGATTGCAAAGTGGGTAGAGCGCAGGGTTGCATCGTAGTCGATAGGACTTGTCAGGGTGGTGCTTGTATCAACAGAGACATTAGGAGGTAGTATATGCCTTTTAGTTCGTGTCGATTAGTGGCAAGATTCAATTATCGTTCGAGGCTACTGCAAAAACTAGACTGATGCATGTCAGTCCATAGGCTAAATAGCCCGCATCAACACTATCAATCACGTCGATGGTTGTACAATCGACCACAGCTAAATGAGTCGGGCCGATGTAGCACCAAATTAAGATCGTGCGGCTCCAAAAAGGTGGATCGCAAGCCTGCTAAAATGTCAACGCATGTCTAGGTTGATAAGTAGTGGTACAGACACTGAAATGCTGGTGAGGTGAAGTAGTTGATCACAAAATAATTGTTGTTCGCAAGGCAACAATGAACCAAACTGTAATTTGGGGAAAATGAATTACCATCGAGGAGATCTATCTTGATTGAGCAATTATCAAAAGAGTTCATAAAATCAATTTCAAAGGCAAACAATAATTGTCTACTCCCCCAAAAAAAAAGCTTTAGACAAGGTCGGATTGAACAAAGGAATCCAAAATCAATTATGAGGTCAGAAATGACCCAAAACCTCATAATTTTTCCTGCTCTGATACTACTGTTGTGGTATAAACCAACATGCTCAATTAATTAAAACGAAGGGCTTATAAAGGTTCAAAATTACAAAAAATTCCTACGAAGGAGCAACGAACACCCAAATGGAGAATTTTGACTCGCATCTGAAGAAGATTATTTAGGGATTGATTATTATCAATCCAACTCACCTAATCTAGAAGCTAGCTACGTGAGCACCAAGTCTCACTTACATTAAAATTAAAAAGAAGACCAAGCCCTAAGACCTAGTCGAACTAAGGTTTTATTCAACCTAAACCTTAGTTGCCTATTTGATACCCTCATCAATTCTCCATTCAGCTTCCTTCCACTCCAAGAATTTGTTCTTCTTAATTTCTAGTTCAACCAGTCTTGTTTTCTCCTCTTTAAATAAACCAACCTCATTCTTTTTATGAATTTTTAAAATTTCCTTCTCCACCAATTTAAGATCTCTATCCATACTCTCCTTTTTAACTGCAATCCAAGATGACACAACTCCTTTTAATTTTTTTAGAGTAGCAACAAATTGAAAACTCATTGATGACTTGGAGTTTTGGTCATAACCAATCTGTTCTTTTTTAATCAGTTGTTGAAAATTTTCTTCCTCCAACCAAATTTGATTGAGCTTAAAAGGACTGCCAAGTTTTGCCTCTTGACTTTCTAATTGAAGAGAAATGGAAGAATGATTGAGCCACCTCTAGTGTCAACCCATGACCATTTTCTATCTATTTTATTGTATAATATCTCTAAGATCAAAAATCTGTCCAACCTCTTTAAGATCCCAACTTTCCCAACTCTATTATTTCTCCATGTAGGCATTAATTTTATTGGTTCCAAATAAATTAAACCAACTTATTCAATATTATGCTTGAAGTAATCTACAAGTGTATCAAGTCTTGTAGATTCTCCCCAGACCTCACTTCTATTCATAGTAAAATCTAAGTCCCCACTAATGAATAGAATACCAAGCCCTAAGACCTAGTAGAACTAAGGTTTTATTCAACCTAAACCTTAGTTGCCTATTTGATGCCCTCATCATACCTCCCCATAAAGGAAGCATTGGACTCCAATGCTTGTACAATAGTAGTGGGTGAAGGGTGAAGAACTCGAGCTAGAGGGAGCGGAAGCAAAAAATCAGGTACCGGATGAGCAGGGGCATTGATGATGTCAAGAATGCCAAGGGGTGCCTGTGCTGGTGGACATCGCCTGGTCATTACTTGAGTTCCAACTCAAGTGAAATCCTGTGGATGAGGTGGAGGACGATTCTCCTATGGCATCGGCTGCAAAGGCTGCTTCATTTCAGTAACCAGGTGCATAGTAGAAGCAAGAGGAGGAGCAACTTGAGCAACATGAGGAGATATTAAAAAAGGAGGAGGAGCCTCCTTATGTGCGACTGTAGCTAGTGTGTCCTTGGGCTTACAAAAGACCAATATTGTATGGCATGGACCTACATAACTGTATGTGGGCTTCGTGGAAGAGATGAGAAATTTCTTGTTCTCGTGACACAATGTATAGGTATTGTTGTAAGAATCATATTGAGCCCATTTGTCAAATTGATAAGGCTTTCTAAGAATGAGATCACAATAATCAATTGGAGTCACATCACAAGTGACTTTGTCCACATAGCGTGGTCCAAATGCAAAAGACAGTGTATGTTTCTGTAATCATGGAAGAGGTGCCTGTATCCTTCCATGCAAGTGGGTATGGGTGAGGATGGGGTTGTATAGGAAGCTTCAACTGATCGACGATGGCTCTGGAAATCAAGTTTGTTTGGGAGCCATTGTCGATTATGCAATCTACAAAGTAATTGTGTTTTAAGTGGGCACATGTGACAAACAAATGGTCACGACCTCTTTCAATCATGTTGTGTGTCAACAAAGTATGATTGTTAAGCCCTCGAAGCTCTAGATAAGGGCGACGTTCTCTCGTAGCCTCAATAGGCCCTTCTTGTGTTTCCTCTTGTTGAACTTCTACAATAAGATTCTTCTTCCTAAAACACTCAAATTCTATATGGCCTCTCTTCTTACAATAATCACAAAATTTCTTAGGATCAAAAGGAGTAGAAGAAGTGTTAGAAGAAGGGGAAGAAGAAGAAGAGGAAGAAGAGGGAGAAGTCTTCTTCTGTTGTTGTGGATATTGCTTTTGTTTGGAAGCTTTGGTGGAGTCAGAGGAGCGAGATCCACCTGATTGAGCAGCAAGCTTCTCCTCCGCAAGTTGTGCTTGATTGTACATGGCATTCAAATCTGTGATAGGAGTATATTTCAACTCCCTAAAAAGTGGTTCTTGCAGTCCACTCTTGAATTTGGTGATCAACTTAGCAGTAGAATCCTGAATACCATTCAAAATCCTGAATTTGTTGAATAGGGTGATGTAGTTTTGGACATTCATATTGTAGCCTTGCCTTAATCGAAGCCATCAAAATTCAAGATCTTCTGCATAGTTTGAAGGATAAAAAGTGTACGTCAAAGTCTTCACCAAATCATCCCAATTGTCAATTGGATTATGATTACTTAGGCGATTCGTGATCAAAACTTTGGCTATGCCAGAAAGTTTTAAGAGAGCAAATGAAACTTGTTCGTCTTTTGGTATTTTTCTGTAGGTGAACCACGTGTCCATGTCGAGGATCCAACTGTTTAGAACCTCGGGATCACGGGAGCCATCATAAATTTTGACCTCGCATTTTGCTTTCACACGAAGGTCAGGGGCTTGACTGGGACCACTATAAGAAGCAATATTATTGACCTTATCGGCCAATGTACTAATGACTGCGGTGATTGCAGCCATTTGTTCCACCAAATCCTGAGCCATTTGTCCTTTGGTGTATGCCAGGGATATTACAAGGAGAGATTACAAAAGATGCGAAGGGGTTACAAAAATAGTGCTAGTTGCCCAAATAATTGTAAAAAATCAAAATGATTTAATGCAATTTTACAATGTTTTGAAGGGAAAATTTGAAAGTAGCACCTAAATATTTTCCCCTCGACTTAAAAAATTTAATTGCCCTTTTTGGAAAAAATTGAAATTATTCCTCCTGGTGTGCAGAATTTTAAAAATTGAATTTTAAACCCTTATAATAAAGGGTTTGCTGTTTTAAAGGCGTCAAAGTATTTTTCCCACGCAATGTGGGATTAAAAGCTAGCGCTAAAAATAAAACGAAAAAACCCAATGTTTCATTAGCAAAATACCACCATGTGGGAAATTTCCATTGCGTGAGAGGTGAGCAGATTCGCCAAGTAGGGTTTTCGTTTCGGATTCCTCGAAAAATATTTAACGAATTTCACTGCAATAGGCATGGCAGTAGGTTTTGTAGATCGTTGGATGGCAGGACTGCAGTTTTTGTCAGGCAATGGATGTCAATTTCGTGTTGCGTCGGTGACCTCCTGTCACCGGCCGGTTTGGGCCCTTCGAGATCGAACATGCGATATATTGTTGTCGAAGGTTGCGAGGGTGACCAAACATTATCAAAACACGACGATCATTGGGTTTTCAGCGGATTTAAGTGGGGTTGAGCTAATGTAGTCATGCGATGTGTAGGGCATCCATTTTTTGATAGAAATCGGTAAACGTAGGATTGAGTAGTCATGGCAGGAGCATCCGAAAATAGTAAAGCACAGATCACAATTTGCAAGAGGTGTTAGCGATCAGAGGATTGCAAAGTGGGTAGAGCGCAGGGTTGCATCGTAGTCGATAGGACTTGTCAGGGTGGTGCTTGTATCAACAGAGACATTAGGAGGTAGTATATGCCTTTCCGTTCGCATTGATTGGTGGCAAGATTCAATTATCGTTCGAGGTTACTGCAAAAACTAGACTGACGCATGTCAGTCCACAGGCTAAATAGCCTGCATCAACACTGTCAATCACATCGATGGTTGTACAATCGACCACACGCTAAATGAGTTGGGCCGATGTAGCACCAAATTAAGATCGTGCTGCTCCAAAAAGGTGGATCGCAAGCCTGTTAAAATGTCAACGCATGTCTAGGTTGATAAGTAGTGGCACGGACACTGAAATGCTGGTGAGGTGAAGTAGTTGATCACAAAATCATTGTTGTTCGCAAGGCAACAATGAACCAAACTGCAATTTGGGGCAAATGAATTACCATCAAGGAGATCTATCTCGATCGAGCAATTATCAAAAGTGTTCGTAAAATCAATTTCAAAGGCAAACAATAATTGTTGACCCCCCCAACAAAAAAAAAGCTTTAGATAAGGTCGGATTGAACAAAGGAACCCAAAATCAATTATGAGGTCAGAAATGACCCAAAACCTCATAATTTTTCCTGCTCTGATACCACTATTGTGGTATAAACCAACATGCTCAATTAATTAAAACGAAGGGCTTATAAAGGCCCAAAATTACAACAAATTCCTACGAAGGAGCAACGAACTCCCAAATGGAGAATTTCGGCTCGCATTTGAAGGAAATTATTTAGGGATTGATTAATATCAATCCAACTCACCTAATCTAGAAGCTAGCTATGTGAGCACCAAGTCTCACTTACATTAAAATTAAAAAGAAGACCAAGCCCTAAGACCTAGTCGAACTAAGGTTTTATTCAACCTAAACCTTAGTTGCCTATTTGATGCCCTTATCAATTCTCCATTCAACTTCCCTCCACTCCAAGAATTTGTTCTTCTTAATTTCTAGTTCAACCAGTCTTGTTTTCTCCTCTTTAAATAAACCAACCTCATTCTTTTTATGAATTTTTGAAATTTCCTTCTCCACCAATTTAAGATCTCTATCCATACTCTCCTTTTTAATTGCAATCCAAGATGACACAACTCATTTTAATTTTTTTAGAGTAGCAACAAATTGAAAACTCGTTGATGACCTGGAACTTTGGTCATAACCAATCCGTTCTTTTTTAGTCAGTTGTTGAAAATCTTCTTCCTCCAACCAAATTTGATTGAGCTTAAAAGGACTGTCAAGTTTTGCCTCTTGACTTTCTAATTGAAGAGAAATAGAAGAATGATTTGAGCCACCTCTAGTGTCAACCCATGACCATTTTCTATCTATTTCATTGTATAATATATCTAAGATCAAAATCCTGTCCAACCTCTTTGAGATCCCAACTTTCCCAACTCTATTATTTCTCCATGTAGGCATTAATTTTATTGGTTCCAAATAAATTAAACCAACTTCTTCAATATTATGCTTGAAGTAATCTACAAGTCTATCAAGTCTTGTAGATTCTCCCCAGACCTCACTTCTATTCATAGTAAAATTTAAGTCCCCACCAATGATAACTATTTCATCCCTTAACACACCTTTGGGAGAAAAAATCATCCCATAAGACCTGCCTATCTTTATAGGGACCATAACAATTAATAATTGATAACCTCAAACCCAAGTCTTTAAAAAATAATTATGTCCACAACCTTAAAACCATAAAGGAAGAATTAATTAAGGATATTGAGTTCTTCTAGCCAATCAAAACACCCCCTAAATTTTTGGTAGCATCTAGAGCCAAGAACTCCTAGTCCCTAAGCAATTTAATTAACCCTTCAATGACTTTTTTACTTGCCCCCATGGTTTCTTGTAGAAGGATAACATCCAGACTATGAATTTCCACCAACCTGGCTAAGGCAATTCTTTTAGAGGGACTGCCAAGACCTCGGATATTAAGGGATAACAAGATTATTTAAACATCTTAGAGGGGTTTTGTCCCGCTCTAAGGACCCCTTTGATAGATTTTTGTTTACCCTACTGAATTTTCCTCAAAGCATTCTCTTGTGCATGAAACAAAAATGATTTCCTACCTGCTGAAGTAGTGGAAGATTCCTTTATATGGTCCAGACCTAACCCTAACCTTCCAAAAACTGCACAATTTCTTAGCTCAAATTCCCTTTTCCTAGAATGTTACAAATATCTATTAGAGGAATCTGTCTCCAAACCATCCGCTAAAATAGATACCTCCCTAGAAGATTCACCTGATAGGTCACAAAAACTTCCTCCAATAGTAGAAATATTTGGATCACAATTCCTATTCAATGCGTTTGGGGTTGCCGACCATTGTCCAAAATTTTAGAAAATTCCTTGTCCCTGGGACTTCTCTTCGAACATTCATAAGGAAGTGTATAAAGTTATTTATTACCTAAGTCCATATTATTCTCATGTATTGGACAATAATTATCATAAGGCTTAGATGTCTGACCAACAAACTTAATAGTATCGGGTTCCAATCCTTTCATAGTTTTCTTTATGACTCTATCTCCTTATCTAACAACTTGTGAACAGTGAAATGGAGACAAAGCTAGACCCAAAATTTCTTCCTTCTTCTCCAGAGTTTTGGTTCTAGGTTCAACAACATTCTTTTTGCTTGTTTGTGCCAAATCATGGAGCACTATTGAGCTATGAAAGATAGGTATCTCTTAATTGTTGTTAGCTGAATTGAAATCCCCACTAGTCATTTGTTTTCTCCTCCATACTTTCTATGTGAAATCTTGAGAAGATTCCTTAGCAATATGTCCATAAACATGACAACGAACACATCTAAAAGAAATCTTCAAATAATCCAAGATTTGAGTATGAATTGTATTCCCCACAACTATATCCATATATTCTGATAAGCCTTCACTGATATCCATCTCAACCAAAACCAGAGTTACAAACCAAAAAACACTAGATTTAAAAGAAATATCTATATCCAAGGTTTTACCTAATGAATCTCCAATCGCTTTCAAAGCTCTTTCTAATCATAACTCCATTGGTAGAACTGGAAGTTTTACCTAGATCTCCTAGCAACTTCAGTCCTAGGATCAAAGCAAGTTGTCCAAGCCTTCAAAGCCAAAAAAGAAGACCCCAATACCAACGACCTCCTAGAATTTTTTGTGCATCTTCCTCAAATCGAAAAAGGAAACCTATTTATCCTCTGACAAATAAGTGAAAAATTGGTCCATATCTTAAGATCGGGACCCATACCTTCTGCAACCACTCAATTAGTGTATTATCAGCTATTTGACATCCATGAAACTTTCCAATAAAGGGTTTTCCCGAAAACTCCAAAACTTGTTCCATCCTCAAGTCTTCCCCAAGTACCATTATGATCTTTGACCTTTTTTTAACCACTTTATGTGTCTTATGCACTTTAGTAACCGAAGTTGTAGACTATTCTGATTGTAAGTTTTTGACTCACTCCACTTAGGGCCTCTAAATCAAGACTTTTATCGATAAAACCAAAACCAAACAAAGGAAACTATGTCAGACAAAGTAAGTTTGGGTTGTTTGGAGCCTGCTCAAGTTTTTCATCCCCGCAATGAAATGCTTGCTCATTCATTAGACCCATCACTTGAGTAGAGTGTTCTGAGACACCTGAGAGTGAGTAGTCAATAGGACAATTGACTTGATTTGAACCTTTTGATATAGACTCTCCTCTGTCCATTAAAGTCTGATAACCTGCAGTAATATTCTGGTCACTCAAAAAACCCAAAGACCCCCAGTTCTCAACTTCTAAATCTTGTTCAAAAGTAGGACCCTTGGCCCTTGGAGTTGAAAAGATGCGTTGCCCCTCAAAGGGATCCTCTGAGAAGTCTAAACGTTCCTCTTCATTCTCCATCAAAAACCTGAAACCAATTTCTCAAATTATACTACCATTTTAAAAATACCAAAAAGAAAAATTTACTTCGCTGCCCTAGCACTGTTGCACCAGCCTTCGCTGCCCTAGCACTACTGCGACACTGTTAAAATATTTTTACTTCGCTGCACTAGCACTGTTGCACTTGCCTTCGTTGCTCTAGTGCTACCGTGGCACTGTTAAAATATTTTTACTTTGCTGCCCTAGCACTGCTGCACTCGCCTTTGCTGCCCTAACACTGTTGCAGTGACACTGTTAAAATATTTTTACTTCGTCGTCCTAGCACTGCTGTACTCGCCTTCGTTGCCCTAGCACTACTGCGGCACTGTTAAAATATTTTTACTTCATTGTCCTAGCACTGCTGCAGTCGCCTTCTCTGCCCTAGCACTGCTGTGGTATTGTTAAAATATTTTTGCTTCGCTGCCCTAGCACTGATGCGCTTGCCTTCGCTGCCCTCAATGAAGAATCTGTAAATTCTGTCAGCTCAAAATAATTCTTTTCCAGCTAATCCAGCGCATGCTCGTTATCTAGACTCCTTCCTGTCTTGTAATATATATATATAATTTTTATTCTTTTGTTATATGGTATTTACATGCTTTACATAATAATTACAAAGTGGGTATTACAACAACGTGGCTCTTATGCATGAAAGTTCGAACTTGGGTTAATTTAACCCATTGAGCTAATATCTTTTGATGCCAAGGCATATATTATTGCAAATATTATAACTTGCAATTATGCATATCACTTGTAAGATTTGAAATTTTGTCTTTAAAATGAAAATCTATGTTTTTTTTTTAATAAATTGAGTCATATCATTTGATTGTAAGATAGATTTTAAATTGAGTCTTCTTGAAAGTTGAGGAATTTAATCAATTAACCTCATATATCTGGTAGGCTCTTGACATCCAATAATTAAAAAGAGAGAAAAAAAACTTCTTAATTTGTTAAGGTTAAATTAAAGATTCAATGCTTCATATGCTGTTAGGACATTTCTAATCTTATAGTGGTGAAGATGAGAATTCAAAAAAAAGCAAAATTTGCTGTTCCTCCACTGAATAATTTCCTTATAGCCCAACGTGATCATAGAACGCTTTCATTAACATTTGACAACTTACAATGATGATCATATGCTGCAGGCAGCCTCAATTTGGACAAAATTACTTTTAGTTAATAGACAGACTTGATGTTTTTGGCTATTCTATATCACCACACATCATACAAGGTGAGAATGTTGTTTCACACACCTCATAATTTTTAGGGTGGTTGTTTATTATAATTTCTTGCATAACCAAAACTATTACATATGACTTATGACCATGTTGTTACATATGACTTGTAAACTTCTGAAAGTCAAAAACTATTTTATGACTTGTAAACTTCTGAAAGTCAAAAACTATTTTACTTTTTCAGAATACTCATGTGGTTTCTTCTAGAGTGATATTTTGTTTCTACAGGTTTGTTATCTATAGGTGGTAGAACTAACTACTAAGGGCATCCATCTCATGTCTCTCATGCAGCTTCACAACTTCAACAAGAGGTCTATGAATGCTGGTAGAAATGCATTCCTATAGCCTAGGACATGCAAATGGATTAAGGGTGTGATCAAATATGGGAAATGAGTCACAGATGAAGTTCCCAAGCAGCAGGCAGGCTTGAAACTTCCTCTAAACTTGGCAACTCTTGTTCCTTCTTGGGAACTATTATACTATATTAGGATATGGTATTAGATTTAGGTCTCACATCCTCAATCTGTGTAAGGATTTTATGAAACACATTGCCAGTGTATAATCCACAGTTAAAGTTTGTAGATTTTCCTTTGTTGCTAACCTTTTTATTGGCTACCCAAAAGTTATGACATATTTTTATCACGTATTCCTTATTTCCTGGTCTGGGTTATTGTTAGCTATTCTTATCTGCTTCCATGAGAGTGCCATCATAACAGTAAAGGCTTTAGCATAGGCTTCAACAAGTTGTGAGATGTATAAAGGCTTCAACAACCATCACAGAGAATCTATAATTCTTATAACTATTGATGAAAGTCCAAAAATTATTGTTTTCACTTTTTTGTCATATTGGGTTCAGTGTCGTTTGCTACTTTGCAGTTGGCCTTTGTCCAGCAACTGCTGCTAAATGTTCTCTTGTTTGAGGTTGTTTAAGGAACTATGGAGATATTTTGTCGTTTGTTACATGTTGCTTTGAACAAATTTATTTAAAGATGTTCCTTGCAGTTAGATCCATTAGATCACACACGATTATATATATGTTTTTTAAAGCCATGGTATGAGAGACCACGAATAGGGGTTCTACACCGTCAAAGTCACCCGGGAGTCGCACCCGACCTGCCCGCACAACATTATCAATTGGATTTTGGATACCCAATTCAGCTTTTTGGTAGGGTAAAGATTTGAACCTGGGACCTCACTTGGAGGATTGCCCTCTCCTCTCCAACTCACCTACAACACCTAAGTATCACACGAATATAAATATTAAACAATCAAGAAAGTTAGGTGGACAGTGTCTTTATTTTTTTTTTTTGTGGGGTGGAGGATATTGCAAAGGCAGATATTATTAGGAGGCAATAACTCTAAAAAGCTTTCATTATTGTACTGAATGATTTGAAACCTTCTGCAATGTAAAACTCTGAATGCCCAAACAGCTCAAACCATGGTAATACTTTTTATTTATTTAAAAGTAATATAAAACAGAGACATCACACTAGATAAGGCCCAGGCCCGTTGAGTAGCTATAAACAGAGGTTATTATCATTCTGCGGCCTGCCCACGTCCATCTGTTCTATACTAAACATCCCTGTTCAAGGCAGAGTGTAACCTGCAAACTTACAGAAAACCCATCATCACCTCCATTCTAAACAACAACAAAAAATAATAATTAAACAACCAACCTGACACCACATATATATAGAGAGAAATGTAAACCTACCTCCACACTTGTAACCAACAGGCCTTTGTTCAAAGTTGCAGCGCTTTGGAATAGTTATGGCTATTTCGGGCTTTACTCCAGCTTGTTTTGCAGTCTTTGAGAGCATGACAGCACAGAGACACTCCTTTCTAATGCTAAGCTTCTTTATCGCATCACAGCACTTTGTGGAGACAGGAGCAGACTCATCCTCCCCTGCCTCAGCACAGGGGGCCATTGATATGGCTGCTTTTTCCACTGGGGTGTTCCCACATTCGCCATCTCCATGCACTACACTCACACCCACAACCATAACACACAAAATGAACAAGGAAAAGAACTTTGCTGCCATGATAACTTCTCAAGTTAGACTTTCACCTGCTGCCTTCCAAGTTGGTATTGTTGTACAAATGCTAGTTGGTTTTTATAGGCCAGGAAGTGGGTGGTGCCTGAATTGAATTACAGATTGGTGTGTGTATGAAAAGGTGTGGTAGGGCATGGGGTAGTGGAGTTCAACGGTGCCGACAAGGCATTTGACATTATCGTGCAAAATCACAGTGGGGTTGGTAGTGGGCAAAGAAGTAAGGAGGATCCACATGTCAGAAGACCAATGGATATATTGTATGGGCTCTCTTAGTGAGAGGCACAGATTATGTTCATTCCATTTTATTGGGCACTCGCAGACAAAAGCTGAATGGATTTTTATATTATATTTTAATCGATAAGGTTTCTTTTAGTTTCATTCGGACTCCATATTAATAATTATAGCATCGAAGTCCATATTAATCCATAAGGGCAAAGTGGGGGAAACAATACAGAGAAGTATAAGTCACCCTACCATTTGCATCTGCTTTAGCTGAAGGAAGTGCTTGTTAAACCACTTCTTGCTTGTTAAACCACTTCTAACGTCTCAAGGAGGAAAAGTAAAAATATAAAATGCATTAGCAAATGTCATTTGGCTATACCATGGCTTCGATGCTCTAAAACCCTTTGAGCCGGAGGCCTCCTGTTCTTCCTTGCTGGACTTGACTATTAGTTATGGTCAATATGCTCTGCTTTGGTTAGATGGCTCTATGACGAGGGTTTATTGTTTTTTGTGGGGTCTTGTTGGTTCACTCTGTATTTCTTTTGGGTTCGGTTTGCCATTGAATATATGGTTGAGGTCCCTGAGGGGGATAGGGCCAAATACCAACCTAAACCTGCAGGGGTGATTTTGGGCTATTTGCATCGTTGTGAAATTTTTTGGCTGTTGACCCCTTGATTGGCTCCGACTCTGTGTTACTTAGGGTTGGTTGCCAGTTGTGGGCCCTTGGTGAGATTACTCTGTTTGTCTTATGGGTTTGGTTTGTCATTGAATATTTGGCTGAGGTTCCTAAGGGGGATAGGGCCAAACGTCGACCCAAACCCATTGGGGGTGATCTTGGGCTGTTGTTGCTATAGTAATGTCTAGCTGTTGTTCCCTTGGCTAGTGCTGGCTCTGGTTGCTCTGTTAATTTGGTTGGTTGGGTGATGTTTCTGTTGCTAGGTTTCTTTGCAAGGTGTGTGATGAGGCTTAATTTTTATTTTTCATAAACCTTAGGTTTCCTAGGTTTGTGCATTTAGGACTTAGTCTTAGGGTTAATAAGCCACCTTGTACACATGAGTTGATTTAGTCGATCATGTTGTTTTGGTCTAGGTCCAGGTGTCTTTTGTTTCGTAGAATAATAAGGCTTTTCCTTATCACTTGTTTTGGATTAAGCCTTCTTTGCGTAATTCTTAGATTTACTACTGCTTTCTAGGGTTACGATTTGTATTTTGGACTTATTTAAGTTCTCGTTGATTAATTTTATTTTGAGCTTCATTTTGCCATAATAATTTGGTATCAGAGCGGGTTATAGTGGAGATTTTGGGTTATTTTCGATCTCACATTGTGTTGATTTGGGTTATTTTCGATCAACATAATCCCATTTGAAGCTCTTGATATTCGCTACAAATATTGTTGACAATTTTTGCAAAAACATTTTTCTGCAAAAATTGTTGATTTCCTGCTAGCGAAACTGGTTTTGCAAAATTATTGTCGACAAATTTTGGAGGTGACAATTTTGTTGTTAAATTTGAGACAATATTTCGTAGCTCTTCTCCTCGTTAGTCGCTGCACTACTCGTTTTCCTCACATTGTCAGACACACCTGCGTACTGACACGCTTTGCAATCTGCAAAAGGTGACGGTTCAAACCGGTTTCCCCTGTAAGGGACTGACAAATGCCCTCCACGCTGCACGATTTGCTTCTTGCGCATCATTTTGTCTGCCCTAACATAACTCTACACATCGATCACAATTGGAAGGACGAAAGATTTGTCTAACAATCATGAACTCGTCGAACCTACACGTGCCTTGATAGACCTGACGCATCTAACAGTCTGCTTGTCCCTAGGGCATGTTGACAGTTCGATTTCTGTAAGAGGTCAGTCTGTCGAGGCTTTTTCTGTGCTACCACCAATCTCGTCAGTCAAACGCAGCGAGCATCACACACACTTGTTCCAAACTCGGCCCTGACAACGCTTGACAAGGAGCTCTAATACCCGTGATCGAGATCTACCTTCTCTACACAGATTACTGCACACCAACGATAAAACCCTATCGCATAGCCAGATTCTCTACACGGATTCTAGCACCGACATGACGACACACCACTGTTCAAAACTTTGCGCAGACACCACGAAATAGATTCCACAACACGAAAAATTGTGACGAAGAACAAATCCTGAAGAATAGTAAACCCCCTCTACGCAATCTATTGCAACAGAACGTCTAAGGCTCGTAAATCGAAGCCTCATGCACTTCTTTGGCAGAGTCCACCTATCACACGTCTTTTGGGCTGATCAATTGTGTTTTGACTCATGAAAGAGCGGGTGGAGGAAAATTAGTGTTTGTTTGTTCGTGTGCTCTAGACGTGGGCTTTATCCCACATTTCTTGTGGGAAAGGCTAAATTGCCTTTCAAAAGGGCCAAGTCACCCATGTTGCTATAGCCAGCGCACGTTGGCTATGAGCGTGAGCATCAACAATATGGTGGCAGTGGATATCTTGTGTGTTTACTGAAGGCGTCGTTTGATTTGTTAAGTTGTCGACCCTTTGACTTGTGGACCAAAGTTACCTTTGAAAAGTGCATTTCTCTGTCATTGCCCGCATTCACACACGGGATAAACCAATTTTTGTTTTTTCCTCCAAGGGGTAACATCTTTTTGTCTTTGCATGTAACAAATTTTTGCTTCCACAAGCATATTTGTATTTTGTTTTAGTGCTACCTATCCATATGCCCTATTCAACTTTGTAAAAGTGTCAATTTATTTTCTCAAATATTTGGGCAAGCACTAAATTTTACCCCTTTGTGATACTCCCTGTTGGCGCATACTCGAGCCCAAATAATGTCTAAATTGGCCGACAAGATGGCTCAACTCACACAACTTGAGTGTTTTGGCCGACAAGGTCACTTCCACAGATATTCAGCCACAATGTGACGTTCGAATTTACGATGGCTTTTGAGATCATGAAGTGCTCAATAGTTGGATTATAGACATGGACAGTTGGTTTTATTACACCAAATTGGTGAAGGATCAACAAGTTGCTTTTGTGAAGCTTAAGTTGTCTGGCATTGCTAAGATCCTCGTCACCGATCGCCAAAAGATGCAAAATCCTATTGATTCATGAAATGAGTTGCAACGAGATTTGAAGAGTAGTTTTTACCATTCAAACTACGTCGAAGAACTTGATATCAAATGGCTTCATCTTCGGCAAACTTCTCATATGAGTGTCTATGATTATGTGTTTCAATTTAACAAATTACACATTTTGAATGTAGTGCAGGATTCAACCATCAAACTTGTGAACAAATTCAAAAGTGGGTTGCAAGAACCCCTTTACAGGAAGTTGAAGTACAAGAAAGATGCTAATTCATTTCTAAAGGGGTCTCAGCATACACATAACATAAATTCTTTAGTTAATTTATTGCTTCAATCATATTCTAGTGTTTTCAAAGAACCTTCAAGCCTTCCACCTGAACGACAGATTAATCATAGCATTGAGATTGTTCCTGCAACACTTAGAATCAGTTCTTCAAATTCTTTAGAAGAACCAATTGTATGCCAATCTTCCTAAGTGTTCTTTTGGGTAAACTTCTATCGTCTATCTTGGGTTTGCGACCAATGAGAGAGGCATTCAAGTGGATCCTGCTAAAATTGAAGTCATCCTCAAATGGCCAACTCCTACTACTATCACAGAGTTAAGGAGTTTTCTTGGACTTGCCAATTTCTATCGCAAGTTCATAGCAGGATATTCCACTATTGCCACTCCTTTGCATCATTTGACAAAGATGAAAAGTGAGTTTCAGTGGACAAAGGATCAACAAAAGGTCTTTGACACATTGAAACACAAATTGTGTTATGCACTTGTTCTTGTTCTGCCAGGTCTTGCTCAACTATTTGAGATTGAAACAGATGCCTCACAATTTGCACTTGGAGCCATGCTTATTAACCCTAAGACTAAGTCCTAAAGGCACAAACCTAGGAAACCTAAGGTCTTAGGCTTAATTTTTATTTTTCATAAACCTTAGGTTTCCTAGGTTTGTGCATTTAGGACTTACTATTAGGGTTAATAAGCCGCCTTATACACGTGAGTTGATTTAGTCGCTCATGTTGTCTTGGTCTAGATTCAAGTATCTTTTGTTTTACAGAATAATAAGGTTTTTCCTTATCACTTGTTTTGGATTAAGTCTTCTTTACATAATTCTTGGATCTACTGCTGCTTTCGAGGGTTACGATTTGTATTTTGGTCTTATTTAAGTCCTTGTTGATTAATTTGTTTTTGAGCTTCATTCTACCATAGCAGTGTGGGGCCTCATTTGGTTTCTTTAGCATTTCTTATGGGTTGCAGTATAGATACTGATTTTTTTTGCGTTTGGATCAAGTACCTGCCCAAACTCGTCGGGGTGAAAGAGGGTTGTTGTGCTGCGAAGGAATCTAGCTTTTGGCCCCTTGTTTCTGGTTTGGTTTCCTAGCTTCGGTGGTTTGTGAAGTTTTTCTCTAGTTCCAGCACTAGCTGTAGTGTTTGATCTCAAGTTTCCATGGTTATCCTTTTGGAATTTTACCATTTTCCCTCTCAGACACTATGCTGAATATTAGATCTTGTTGTCTAGTGTCCCTGAGAGCGGTTGTTATCCAGTGGATTCTGTGACTTTGTTTCCCGCATGGGCTTGGTGGGTTGCAATCCTATCTCGACTGGTGGCTTCTGGTTTATGGGATCCACCCGTAATTATCAGTTTTATATTTCGATTGGATGGATCTTCTTTTTCTTTATGTTTTTTCAACTGAAGGTTGGGTGGACTACAAGAACTATGTTTGAGCTGGTATGGTACATCTCTAGTTCCTGTTCAGGGTCTCTTTTTGGGTTTCTATTGGTTCCACATTCGTGTGGAATAAGCAAGATTGTTTAGTGTGGCTGGCGACTCTGTTTTCTTTGCAAGCCTCTGTCCTATGACAGAGGTGAGTTTTGGTAATTTTCCTCGCATCCCTTTGAAGCTCTTTGTCTTACTTTGGGGTTTTTGGTTCTCCCTCATAGATCTGAAGATGGTTTATAGATGGGTTGCGGTCTGTGTTGTTGCTCTTTGGGTGGTGTGGTCTCATTCCTAGATGATCTCCATTATAGGTTGAAGGTTTATGCTCTCTGGGTTCATTTCGGTTGCGACTGGGTGAAAACAAGGCTACCGCTTTCGGTGGAGATGTAGGGACTCGCTTAGGTGGGTGGTTTTCGTTGCAAGGATTTGTAGTTTCCCAGTTTTCGATGGCTTGTGCTTTCGAGTTGGAAAGCTGATGTGCTTGTTTCCCACTCGACGAGAAGTTTTATAACCGGTTTGGAACAGTATTTTCGATGGTGGTTTGTTGCTAGAGCTTTCTTGATTCAAATATCAAATTTGGTTGGAGTGGGTTGTTCAATTTTTAATTTTCAAATTCTTCTTTTTGAAGGGTTTTTAATGTGTTATGTTTGAGTGGGATTGTAATTTCAAATTTTATTTTAAAGTTTACCGCTCTTGTTTCTCTATTGGTTGGTCTTGTTGGCATGTGGAATTGCTAAATCCTTTTGTATGGTAGTTGCTTTACTCCAGATGGAGTTGATGTAAGTTGTGGATTGTGCTCCTATTGAAGATGATGTAAAAGGTTGTGGAATACCTTTCAAAACCCTCCTTTAAACTTAATAAAAAAATGTTATTTGACTATACTGTCATTTGGTAGTGTTAGTGCAAACTACATCTTCATTCATTTCTCAAACCAAACCCTCAAACACAAGTCATAATGTTTTGATAACCAAGAATTAGAATTTGTCTCCTTTCACTGAAGCAATATAGGAGGCTTTTTTATTTCCAATTCCATGCTATACAAGTAATCATCTCTTGTAAAACCTAAAAACTCTTTAAAGAGTAAGAATTCACAAGTGATTAACTTATGAAAGAGTAATAGTTCATAAATTTAATGTTTTTTTTATATTATTAATTAAGATTTTATTTTTAAGTGTGAATCTTAACTTTTATTTGAGAGATTTAAAGTAATTGATTGAAAGTGAAGAGTTTCCTAGATTGAATCAAGATTTTAGAACCTTAACCTTTATTAAGTTCAATGGGTCATTTTAATTTTATTTAACTAATTAAAAAAAAATCTTATAAATTAAAAGTTAAGGTGTTTGCTAGCTAATTTTTAAAATTGAGATATTAAATATTTAACATTTATTATTTTTTTAATAATGAATAAATTAATAAAAGGTTAATAATTTTATATTTGATTTTTTGAATGTGTTATTATAATTATTATTTTTTTAAGCGAAAAACCCCTTGTGGGGCCGCCTTAGTCTGATAGACCACGAACATGGGGTTCTACACCGTCAAAGTCACCCGAGGGTCGCACCCGACCCTGCTCGCACCAACATTATCAATTGGATTTTGGATACCCAATTCAGCTTTTTGGTAGGGTGGAGATTTGAACCTGGGACCTCCCTTGGAGGATTGCCCTCTCCTCTCCAACTCACCTACAACACCTGGGTGTGTTACTATAAAATTTAGTTTGTACTAAAATTGAAATAATTTATTTAAAGATCATGATACTAATATTGGTTCATATTAAACTTTTATGTTTGTTGAGATTTAGACTACCACTTTGTATAGACTGGTCTTTACGATCTTAGAGACTTGTATATTGTTGATTACTCACATATATGTGTTGAGATTACATCTTTATGTTGTCTGACACTTGTATCTAAACTTTCTCTATAAAACATAACATATCTCCGTAACTATTAAATATTATAACTAAATTTTATGGACTTATAATTAGCAAATACAATTTTCACACTATATTAAATCAATCTAATAATTATTATGTTTCTTTAATTTATAATATGAGATTGAAATAAACCATGTATTTGTTACATTGTGACTATATAGTAGTATTACAATAACTTACAATTATCCATGTATCCCTTGTAAAAATTAAAATTTAGGTTTCTTCCTTGAAAGTCTTAACTTGTTGAACCATGTTATTTGAAAATTAAAATATTTTAAAACTGAAATTTAGAAAATAATCTTTTATTTAATTCAAAGGTGATAGAAAGGTGATGAAATACCAAATATTATAATGATTAAATAGAGTGGAAGCTTACCTTCAAATGAAAATTAAAAAGTAAATGCTTAGTGCAATTTTTTAAAGTTATTAAAAATGCAATAACACAATTTTATAGAACCTTTTGGTTTTAATTTTTTTAGACGATGCTTACATGTTAGAACCTAAACTAAACAACTTACATGTTAGAACCTAAACTTATAATGCTTACAGTTTAGAACCTAAATTAAACAACTTAAAAAATAAATAAATTACACCATCCAAATAATGAAGATGATAAATATATTCAAAATTTCAAATTAAAAGAATTAACATAGAATAAGCTATCAAATGGTATTTATTTAAATGTTTAAATTTCTAAACTTTAAGGAGGATATAAGGTTCTAATTTTAAGAGCAATACATATGTAATTATCAAGTTGCAATACCATTACATTCAACCCTATGTGAGCCATTAAAAATTGTTATACAATAAACCAAAGGATAGATTAAATTAAATTTCATTAATTCTTCTTTCTAATATCCAAGCTCAACAAGGTGAGAGTACTTTGGAAAAATAATAGACTTATAATTTTTGCTTATAAAGAGGGTCCAAGAAAAATGACAAATAACATGTGAAATTGTAAGCTTTTACTTTTGGAAATGTAAATCTTAAAGTCATCTAATCTTTAGAAATTTATACGGTAGGGGCTTGAGGAATCATCAAGAATGACAAAGGGGTTATTCTTTTGGTCTTTGCTGACTTCTTAGGTGTTCAGTCTAGTTTTTTTGCTAAAGCTTGGGCGCTTTATCAAGGGGTCATGCTCCTAGAAAATTTGAATGCAAAGAAGGTGGTGATCGAAGGTGACTCTCTTTCTGTCATTAATATTGCTAAAGGAAATCATTCCCCCCACTAGTCCATTGCAGATTTAATAGAAGATATTTACCATGAAATTAAGAATTTGGAAAATTTTTAATTCAAGCACACCTTTAGAGAAGGAAATAAGGAAGCTAACCTGTTGGGCAACCAGGGGGTCGATTAGAATGCTCTTCAAATCTAGATGAAGGATTTTCTTACCTTTTTAACTTAGTGTGTCCTGATTTTGAATTTTGGTCTCTTTTAGTCCTTGGTTGATAAGGTTCTCCCTCTTGCTTTTTGTTGAAGGCTCTTTCTTCCTTCTGCCTATTTGTGGTTATTTTGTTGTATCCCCTTGTACCTTGGGGTTGTTCTCCTCTTGATTCGTTTATTTTTCTTGTTTCTATTATGTCTCTCATTGTAAAATATTAAGGATTCTTTCAAAATCCTATGTTTTCATACCTAATAAAAAAAATATTTAGGATTTTATAAAAATAACAAACAACATGGTGGGATTGAAAGCTTTTGGATTTTTGGAAATGCATTTCTTAAAGTCATATGGTGTGTAGAAATTCATGATAGATGGAAATTGGGGGAAATGACAAATATCATGGTGGAATTGTAAGCTTTGACTTTTAGAATGTAAATCTTACAGTCATGTATATTTAGAAGTCTTCTATGATAGATGGGGATTCAAGAGACATAGTTCCAACAATTAAAAAGAGAAAATCGAAGGCAATAAACCTATTGTTTTATTTTTCCTAATGCAAGTCAATCCATCTTTATAAAGAACAAAAGTTAATGGATAGTTGGTATGTAAATGGGGTTAGAGATGAAGAGGCAAGAGGATTGACTCCAATAAGAGGTAGAGAAAATTGTTCAAAATAACATCAATTAAAGTATATATATATATACTATGTTAATGGTTTTTTTAGCAAGTCTTTTTATGTTTTAGCCCCTTTAAACAATGAAGGAAATTTTAATAGAAATCTCAATTTCAACATTTTGTTAATGAATTTTTAAGTTTACCTTTAGTATAAATTTTAATCATGAAGAGTACTAACTCTTTGTTCTTGAATAGTATGTGATAAGATTGAATATGAATTATAGAAGTGATGACACATGGGTAGTCAGTGTCAAGGATACATTTTATTACAAATATCAACTTTTGAAATGAGGAAGGCCAATTCATGAAGTGTTAGACCAGGATGGTGAGGCTTTTTGAGGAATTTAAGGGATTTAGAAGCTAATAGCAAGAAGAAAATAATTTTTACAAGGAGAGGTTAAAGTAAAAGTTTAGCTTTGTTAGGTGGATGGGACTAATATTAAGGGAAGAATTGGGAGGAATATAGAGTTGTTGTGGGTGGCCATCAAATGAACACCCACATGGATAGTCATAAATATTAGGGGATACTCATGCAATATTGAATAGCTCATATCCTAACCTTACATGTATCTTGAGGACTTATTAACTATGGTTGTGTGGGAGTGATTATATATAAGGGTTAGAAGATACGATTACATGGTAGACAAGGAGTGGAAAATGTAGCATGAGCTTAAAGGCCATGCAAGTTAATTCATATGTAGTTCTTCATTTAGTGTTTTGCACATCCACTTCCTCTAAAGAGTGGATTGTAGATTTGGGGGCAACCCAAAACATGAATAAGCATCACCATATTTTGCATGACTATAATGGATAATATTTTGGAGAGCTTATTGTGTTTGTGGAGCCTGATTCACTCTCTAATTCGAAGGTCTTATTTTCAGCTACAGTTGGACCTACTCCACGAAGGGGGGATGTAGGGGGGCAACTCCCCCTAGTAGTGTCACCGTGGGGGGTCCAGGGGGGTTTCAGGGGCAACGCACCCAAAGCCAAAAATAAATGCGTTTTTCTTTATGTAAATCTGGACCATTTATTATTAGGTCACAGATCGGACGACAAATTTTTAGGTGAGATTTTTTTGCCCTAAAATTGTAACACATTTTTTATAAGAGGATGATGTATGGCGGCTAAATGTATTGTAGTGTGCATGATGTGCGTAATTGTAATTGACGATGATAGAGCGAAGAGGAAGTTACAGCGGATCTGTTGTAGGTTGTATCCCTTCATGGTTTTTTGGATGGAATAAAAGGCTTGGTTATTTTCTCCGTGGACGTAGCCCACATTGGGTGAACCACGTAAATTTGTGTCTCATGTATTACTTTATTCTTCTATGTTTTATTTCCATATTTATTTATTGCTCATATTTTATTATTTAATCCTAAAAATTGGTATCAGAGCCTAGGGTTTGAAAAATGCACTTGAAAGGAGGGTTTTCTGGTTCGAGTGGGAGCAATGGTAGAAGAAGGTAGGTTTAGGGTTGAGAAGTTTAACGACCAAAATTACCAGCTTTGGAAGATGCAAATGGAGGACTATCTATATCAAAAGGATTTGTACCTACCATTAGGTGGAAAAGCAAAGAAGTTGACGAAGTTATCAGATGAAGAATGGGAAGTTCTTGATAGAAAGGCACTAGGAACAATATGGCTATGCCTAGCAACATCGGTGGCCTTCAATATTTCAAAGGAAAAGACAATGAAGGATCTAATGAAGGCATTGGCCAAACTGTATGAAAAACCCTCAACTTCGAACAAGGTATTTCTTATGAAGCATTTATTTAATATGCAGATGTCAGAAGGTGGGTCTGTTATTGATCACTTAAATGAGTTTAACACGGTTACCAATCAGTTAAATTTTGTTGGAGTAAATTTTGATGATGAGGTTAGGGCTCTTTTGATCTTATGCTCATTGCCAAAAAGTTGGAATGGCTTGGTCATGGCTGTGAGTAATTCTATTTCTGGTACAAATACTTTAAAATTTGATGATGTTATTGGTGTTATCCTTAGCGAGGAAATGCGAAGGAAAAGCACAGGTGAGACATCAGGTAATGCGTTGACTATGGAAAATAGGGGGAGACAAAAGGAGAGAGGAAAGAGTCCAGGAAAACATGGAAAATCAAAGAAAGGTAGATCCAAATCCAAAGGAAAGCAGTTAGAATGTTGGCACTATGGGAAGAAAGGACACCTGAAAAGAGAATGTTGGTCTCGGAAAGAAAAACAGGGAGATGAAAAATAGGATAATCAGGAAGCAAACATAGCAGGTGATGTATTGCAAGATGCTTTAATCCTTTCACTAGATAATATTAATGATTATTGGGTGCTAGACTCAGGGGCTTCATATCATGCCACACCCCATAGGAAATATTTTCTAGATTATGTTCAAGGTGATTTTGGACAGGTTTATTTGGGTGATGATAGACCATGTAAAATCATTGGAAAGGGTAAGATACAGATAAAATTACCAAATGGAAACCAATGGTTGTTGAAAGAGGTAAGGCATATTCCTGATTTGAGAAGAAATCTAATTTCCATAGGGTAGTTGGACAACGAAGGATGTACAGTTACATTCTCAGCAAATTCGTGGAAGGTTGCTAAAGGATCATTGATATTAGCAAAAGGAAAGAAGGAAGGTATGTTGTATGTATGTACTGGTAATACTAATATTTCTATTGCTTTAGCCTCTACAGGAGCGGATACAAGTTTATGGCATCATAGGCTTGGGCACATGAGTGAGAAGGGGATGCAGATTCTCCACTCAAGGAAATTATTGCCAGGTTTGAAGCAAGTTGATTTGGACTTTTGTGAGCACTGCATTTATGGAAAATAGAAAAGAGTCAGATTTCTCAGAGTTGGGAAAGAAAAGAAGAGTGAAAAGCTAGAGCTTGTGCATACAGACGTATGGGGACCAACTCAGGTATCATCTCTTGGTGGCTCTTATTATTATGTTACGTTTATTGATGATGCAACTAGAAAAACTTGGGTTTATTGTATTCGAAAGAAATTGAATGTCTTTGATACTTTTAAGAAATGGAAAGCTTTGGTTGAGAATGAGATAGGAAATAAGTTGAAGTGTCTCAGATCAGATAATGGAGGTGAGTACTACAACAAAGAGTTTGACAGTTACTATTCATACCATGGGATTCGTAGAGTGAAGATGGTTCTAGGAACTCCACAAGAAAATGGTGTGTCAGAAAGGATGAACAGGACTATCATGGAACGTGCTAGGTGTATGAGATTACATGCAGGATTGCCCTTATAGTTTTGGGTAGATGTTATGGATATTGTTGTTTATTTAATAAACAGAGGGCCTTCAAGTTCCTTGGATGGTGGGATTCTAGAAGAGGCATGGACAGGTAAGCCTATTAACTACTCATTTCTGAAGACTTTCGGTTGTGAAGCATTCATGCATATTGATAAAGAAAATAGAACTAAACTTGAGGTAAAATCCAAGAAGTGCACTTTCATTGGATATGGAGTTAATAATTTTGGTTATCATTTTTGGGATTATGAAAATCACAAAATCATTAGGAGTAGAGATGTGGTATTCAATGAGAAAGTCATGTATAAAGACCAATTGCAACAAAATAAATAGGAAAAGGTAAACACAAAATACATAGTGCTTGATGAAATTGAAACTCCAAAGGTACTAGAAAATCAACAATAGTAGTAACAAGCACCTCAAACTCCTGAAAATGTTGTTAGAAGATCTACTAGGATAAGTAGACCCCCTGAACGTTACTCTCCTTCATTATATTATGTATTATTGTCTGACTCTGGTGAACCAAAAACATATGAAGAAGCGATGCAGGTAGAAACCAGGAAGAAGTGGGAGCAAGGCATGAAAGAGGAGATGGACTCCTTGGTACACAATCAGACTTGTGATCTGGTTCGATTTCCTACAGGAAAAAGAGCATTGCAGAATAAATGGGTTTATAGGGTGAAAGAAGAAGATGGAGGTAAAAAGAGGTATAAGGCTAGATTGGTTGTAAAGGGGTTTGCATAGAAGAAAGGTATTGATTATGATGAAATTTTTCTCCTATTGTTAAAATGACTTCAATTAGAACTATTTTAAGCCTAGTGGTTGTAGAGGATTTGCATCTTGAACAGTTAGATGTAAAAACAACTTTTCTCCATGGGGATTTGGAGGAAGAGATTTATATGCAGCAACCATAGGGGTATGAGGTCAAAGGGAAGGAGGAATTAGTATGCAGGTTGAAAAAGAGCTTGTATGGCCTGAAGCAAGCTCCAAGGCAATGGTATATGAAATTTGATAGGTTTATGTCAGAACAAGGTTATAGTAGATGTTATTCTAACCACTGTGTTTATTTTAAGAGATTGGATAATGGTAACTATATTATCCTATTATTGTATGTAGATGACATGCTTGTTGTAGGGTCTAACATGCAGGATATAAATGTGCTCAAAAGAAAATTGGTAGATTCATTTGCAATGAAGGATTTGGGTGCTGCAAAGCAAATCCTTGGTATGAGAATAACAAGAGACAGGAAAAATCATAAATTAACATTATCTCAGGGTGAGTACATTGAGAAGGTGTTGAAAATATTTAATATGCAGGATGCAAAACTTGTTAGTACACCTTTGGCCAATCATTTCAAATTGACCAAAGAGATGTGTCCTAAGACACAGGAGGAGATAGACTACATGTCCAAGGTTCCTTATTCATCAGCAGTTGGTAGTTTGATGTATGCGATGGTGTGCACAAGGCCAGATATAGCACATGCAGTGGGAGTTGTGAGAAGGTTTATGAGCAACCCAAGAAAAAGGTATTGGGAGGCAGTAAAGTGGATTCTCAGGTATTTAAGAGGTATTGTCACTCAGGTATTATGTTTTGGAGGTACTAACACTATTTTATAGGGATATGTTGATGCAGATATGGCAGGTGATATAGATAGTAGAAGGAGTACCACAAGATATGTCTTTACTGTAGGTGGAACTATAGTAAGTTGGATTTCAAAATTACAAAAGGTTGTTGCACTTTCAACAACGGAAGCAGAGTATGTTGTTGTTACAGAGGCTAGTAAAGAGATGATTTGGTTACAAAGGTTTATGGAGGAATTGGGAAAGAAGTAGGAGAATAGCATATTATATAGTGATAGAGAGTGCCATTCATCTTGCAAAGAACTCAGCCTTCCATTCTAGGACTAAACATATACAGACCAAGTACCATTTCATACGATCAGTTTTGGAAGATGGACAATTGAAGCTGGAAAAGATACACACTAGCTAGAATCCTGCAGACATGTTAACAAAGGCAGTAACCAAGGAGAAACTGAGCTCTTGCTCAGTTTTAGTTGGTCTTCAAGCATGATAGTAAAGGTGAGAAAATTTCCAAGCAGGTGCAGTAGCGGTGGAGTTACTGTGATCAGTCTCCAAGTGGGAGATTGTTGGTTGTGGAGCCTGATTCACTCTCTAATTTGGAGGCCTTATTTTCAGCCGCACTTGGACCCACTCCACGAAGAGGGGGTGTAGGGGGCAATGCCCCCCTACTTGTGTCATCATGGGGTCTAGGGGGGTTTTAGGGGCAGCGTCCCGAAGCCAAAAATAGATGTGTTTTTCTCTATGTAAATCTGGACCATTTATTATTAGGTCACAGATCGGACGACAGATTTTAGGTGGGCTTTTTTTACCCTAAAATTGTAACACATTTTTTTATAAGAGGATGATGTATGGTGACTGAATGTATTGTAGTGCATGGTTGTGTAATTGTAATTGACGACGATAGAGCGAAGAGGAAGTTACAATGGATCTGTTGTAGGTTGTATCCCTTCACGGTTTTTTGGATGGAATAAAAGGCCTAGTTATTTTCTTCATGGATGTAGCCCACATTGGGTGAACCACGTAAATCTGTGTCTCGTGTATTGCTTTATTCTTCTACATTTTATTTTTGCATTTATTTATTGCTCGTATTTTATTATTTAATCTTAACACTTATAGTCATTGGTGATGAATCTTCTTTAAAAGTAGCTAGATGTGGTGAGGTGACAATTGTTTCCTCCTCATTTGATGAATTCCTCCATGTTCTAGGTATGGGTCCCTATAGTACAAGGTACTACCTTCAATTCAAAAATTCCAAATTGAAAGTCAAACAAAAGATATCAAGTATAGAGGGGTAGAAGATCTCAATAGGGAGAGGTAGGAGTCAAAATTCTATAGATCTTAAAAGCCTAAATTTAAAATGATTTTGAAGACACAGATCAATGAACAAAATAGAAAATGGATAAAACTAGATAAGTTTAGAAAGACCCAATTTGTCATACCAACTTGTGATTCATTGATAAAATTTTGATTTGTCATCCAACCAAAAAAGTGAGTGCAAGATTCAGTTTAAAGGAGTTTTAAAGAAATATTGTTGTCTTTTGTTGTAAATGTAAAAGTGAAACATGTTTACTTAGGGGGAAAAGAGGGTAAAGTCCTACTATAAATAAGATCCATCAATTCAGTAGTGATATATTTTGAACCATTTGAGAACACTAGATCTATGGTTTGTGAAAAATATTGTACTCATATAAACCCTTTTAGTTAATGAAAATTATGCATGACACTTTTATTTAAACTATGTATTTTGACCTCTTATCCCATGAGTGTTGTTGGATTTCACACCTATTTCTAGAAATGAACAAAACCAATCCATCCATTCAAATATTATACAAAAAGAATGAAAAATGATGGAGAGAACTATACAGTGCACACTGATAGGCATCATAAATAATCAATATATTATCCATAGATAATAATTACAACACTTTGATACAATGGATAGAGTGGGGGATGTTTATACCAATAATAAAATCATAATTACATAAATTAGTTTAACCTAATTTGGCATAACAAGAGGAATTAAGGTTAATTACAAGTTATAAAATGGGTTTAACCATAATAAGGCTAAATTTGGCCCACAAGGATTACATAATAAATATTACAACAAATCAAATACAATTATGCAATGATTACTGGTTAGCCTATTACTCCAAATTTTAAAAACACTTAATTAAGAAATTTGTAAATTTAAAAAAAAAAAATTCTAAACCTTTGATGTAGAAATCCTTTTAACTCCTTACTAAATTAAATTTGCAAAATTTCAAGTTTTAAATTTTTATCTAAATTTCAAAATCTTCAAAGAGCTTCAAATAACCAAAATCTTAAAATTGAAAAAACCTAAAAAAATTAAGTCTTCAAATATTTTAACTCCACTATTTTCAAATCTTAAAAAAATCAAATCTTCAATAACTTAAATAACTTAAGTATTCTAATCTTCAAATCTTAAAAAACAATTTCAAATTCAAAAATACTTAAATCCTAGTAGAAAGCTTTTCACTCCAAACCTTAAATAACTTTATATTTTTCAAAAATAAAATTTTAAAATAAATATAAAAAATAAACTTTAAAAACTATTAGGGTAGAAAACCTTATAACTCCCTCTTAAAAACTTAATAAAGTTTAAATTCAAATTACTTTCTTTTCCTCCAAGCAATAAAGGTATGAAAGGTAATTCAACGTACCTTTATTTTGAAACATTTTGAAACCAATAATAACGCCTCTAATTAGTAACATATGGATGTTACCTATGTTGACTCCACCTTTTGTTCTCAATTCCAGGGTTATGCATAAGGGGTCAACCTCAAAATGTATTTATAAAAATGAGGTGAATCAATTTCGAAACTGAGGCGAATAGGGTCCAAACTCATGTAGAAGTCATGGCAAATTAAATTTTGTTTCCACCAAAATTTATAATAATGGGGTGAATTTTTGTTAATATTTGGAAAGAATATTAAACAATAGTAAAAGACTACCGACAAGACAATTTTTGTGTGGGTCGATAGCTTGTAGAGGCTACTAGCTTATGTGCGACACCAGTGGCCTCTATAGGTTATCAAAGTGTCAGTGGGGACGGTAGCCTCTACAGGCTATTGGAGTGTCAGTGGGGACGGTAGCCTCTGTAGGCTACTAGAGTGTCAGTGGGGACAGTAGCCTCTGCAGGCTACTAGAGTGTCAATGGGGATGGTAGCCTCTGTAGGCTACTAAAGTGTTAGTGGGGATGGTAGCCTCTATAGGCTACCAGAGTGTCAGTGGGGATGGTAGCCTCTATAGGCTACCAAAGTGTTAGTGGGGATGATAACCTCTATAGGCTACCAAAGTGTTAGTGGGGATGGTAGCCTCTATAGGCTACAAGAGTGGCAGTGGGGATGGTAGCCTCTATAGGCTACCAAAGTGTCAGTGGGGATGGTAGCCTCTATAGGCTACTAGAGTGCCAGTGGGGATGGTAGCCTCTATAGGCTACTAAAGTGTCAGTGGGGATGGTAGCTTGTAGATGCTATCGAAGTGTTAGTAGGGACAACAGGCTGTAGAGGCTACCAAAGTTTTAGTGGGGATGGTAGCCTCTATAGGCTACCAGAGTGTCAGTAGGGATGGTAGCCTTTATAGGCTATCAAAGTGTCAGTAGGGATGGTAGCCTTTGTAGGCTACCAGAGTGGCAATAGGGATGATAGCCTCTATAGGCTACCGAAGTATCAGTGGGGATGGTAGCCTCTATAGGCTACTAGACTTATCATTGGCATTGATAGCCAACAAGGCTACCAATCTATGTGTGGAAACCGTAGCCTCTATAGGCTATCAACCTATCAATGGTACTGATAGCCTATCAATATTGTCTGAAGGTACCACATGTTAGCATCTACCTTAATTAAGACATGTGTCAACATGCATGGCTCCAGATTATCTATAAAATACCAAAACCCTCTCATTTTCAACTTTACTATCACATTCTCAAAGCCTTCCAGAGCCTACCAAAGCCTTCCAAGCCTTCTAAAGCCTCACAAACCCTTCCAACCACCATATCTATTGTAGTAGAGCCTTCTAAAGCCTCACAAACCCATCCAAATACTAGATCTGTTGCACCAAAGCCTTCCAAAGCCTCGTAAACCCTTCCAAATCATAGATCTATTGTAGTAGACACTTCTAGAGCCTTCCAAAGCCTCACAAACCCTTCCAAATGCTAGATCTAATGACCACCTCAGCCTCCACTCTCACTTCAAAAATTCAATTCAAGAACATGTGTTGCACAACCATCTTAGATATTCTCACCATGTCGGGATACGATCTTACATGGGTAAAAAATGTAGGTCTTTTTGGGTTGGTGTCAATGTCGTAATTCAGCCCAAACATAAATATGCTCTTGAAGATTGTTAGATCTTACAATAGTGACATAGGTGTCTTCTAGATGGACCTTGACAACAATAGGACTCTATCCTTCATAGTGAACCCTCGGGATATCGAGAGATTGACTAGGCTCCCACACATGGGTTACCCAACTATCACATCCAAGTTCTCTTTAACGGATAAAGAGAAATATTACCTCGAGATGAATTATGAACTATCATCAAAATCGTTGTCAGGTACATCTATTTTTTTCTAATTATATGTTATTAGTTTTAAGTTATTAATTTTATGTAAATTATTTTTTTCTTTTTTGCAGTTCATGCAAATCCATCCAGGAGGGGTCTCACCTTGAAAAATGTTAACAACAAGTTTCTTCGGGTAGTGATCGAGTTCTTCCAAGCCCACATTATTTTGCAAGGAAATTCAACAGACATTCCATTGTGGGGGCTCGGTTACTTGGTTCGATGCCTCGGTTCTGACAAGTTCGACTGGTGCACATACCTTTCGAACAAAATTAGAACTGAACTAACCATTGCCAAGTCAAACGTTGGTGGTACTCTTTGTACCACCAATTTTATTCTTGCATTTTATTATGAATCATTTTTAAATGTTCAAAATTCCTCGGTTCCAACCTCGCTCCACCCAAAACTGATGTCACTTGGCTTGATAGATGAAGAGTTGCAGGTAAATTACAATTTTTAGTAAAATTAAATTAAATTTACTAAATTTTTTTGCTAAATTAAATTTTGAATATGTTTTTTACTAAATTAAATTTTGACTTATATGTGAATGCAAAAAAAGCTTCTTCAATCTCATCTAGAAGAGAGGTTGTAGTTAGGGGAATGCTTCTAAAGGAAACAGGAGATTTTGAAGGTCCATCAGAATCAGACACACCCCTATGTTTTTAGAGGTCTAAATGTTTGAAGACCTCTACGACTACATCTCCTTCTATTTGTTCACATGCATCTCCTATCATTCATTCACATGCATCTCCTACTGCTCATCCAACCACATCATCTGCTCCTCGTGCAACTCAATCAAGAGTTGCACAAAGAGTACAAATAAATATTGAAGATGAAGTTTCCCAGTCGGACCCCTCAACAACCATAGGTAATGTTTCTCTTTCATAACTTTAAGTGAAATTCATTGTTTGTGAGATTTGCTTCAAATGTTTTAGGTAATTTTTATTTCACTTTAATTATTTTTTTGCTTTTGTTTTTTAGGGCAACAAACCATCAATCCGACAGAGTCGGGATCGACAACTCAATCTGGTATGTGCAACTAGTTAGATTTTAATTTTTTTTTAATGCATTTGTCAATAAATTTACTAATTTTTTTTTTTAGTGGCATTGGTTTGAGCACCTCATGTCGAAAAGCAAATGATGCCCCCACCACCTCCACCACGCTCACCAAAGATGAGGGGTCAATAACATATGCTTGGAAAATAATTATTTTCCACAAGGAGTTGGGGAATACCATAAATCCTGACTCTTTCAGGCCTTCGTGATCTTTTGATTGGTAATATATCAAATATTCATGGTCTCATAGACATGGAGGAAGCACCTCTTAAAGAGAATTATCTTATCAAGGCGATATTTCAAAGCTTCTGACATGCTGAAATGACCACAACAACAATTTGAGATTGTAGACGTACTAACAACTGGTGGGAGGTCCCCTCATAATTTTGGTGGTGCTACTTTTGTTCCTCTTGCTAATGATGAAAAGTTAAAATTTTTATCAACTATTCTTTTGATTGATAGTACTAAGGCAACAATTAAAGACTTGCTCCTCCCTGATTTGTCTGAATTGAGAGATTGAGAGTATCACGTAAAAATTCTTATTGAAGAAATAAGTGTGCGATACAAAAATGTTGATAAAAGGGATAATTTATTTTCTTTGGTTGAACATGAACTAGAAAAACTTAAGGCTTTGTTAGATCAAGCCAAATCTAAAAATGTTAAGTCCACAAATTTTTATGATGATGAAATTTTAGATATTGTTTTGAATAGATTAGAAAATCTAAATGTTGAAGCGCAAGCCTATTACAATCAATGGGCTAAAGACAAGAAAAATGTTCAAGCTACAGAGGCAAAAAAAGTAATAGCAGAGGTAAGTTATAGTAATTATTGTTTATCATTTGATTTATTTGTAATAATATATGAAACTAATAATTTTTGCTTTTCTGTTTTGTAGTCAAATTTTGTGAATTTGAAGAATCAAGTGGATAGTCTGCAAGTGTTTTTGGAGATGGCGATGAAGAATCTATTTGGCACCATAAAGTTGAAAGAGAGATTAGCCCAAGTCATTGCTGAGAATAATTATTTTAGGAGGATTATTGTGGAACATAAGATGGATCCAAAATTTTTGCTAAAGCTCAAAGAAAAAGAATTGGCTTCAACATGTAAAGAAGACCCTGCTAAGGAAGAAAGGGCATTGATAAAGAGCTTTAAGGAAATGATGGAGGGGTTGGTCAGAGCTGGTGCATTAGCAACAACTGCTATGCAACAATTTGATGTGCTAGATCAATGCTTGGAGATAGCTTCTGAAGATCCTCCATTAATGGGATCCGATCCTCCTTTAGAGATAATTTCTATAGTTCCTCAACATCCATTGGAGATAGGAACTAGTTCGGGCAATGTAGTAGAATAGTTACTAAGTGGACTTATAGTTCACTAATTTTGTAAGAATTATGTAATGAGACGTTATTTTAATTAATGAAAAACCCTTTTGCAAATATAATTCTCTTTTTTGTTTTTTATGTTATGTTGAATGATCGGTATTTTCTAAATCAATGTTGAATGATTCATATAATCAATCAAACTTGCTTCCTATTCTATTTATCAATATTTTCTAAAGTAATGTCGAATGATTTATTACTTTCTACTCAAACTTGCATTGTAATTTAATCATAAAATAAGTTTAACAAGTAAATAACCAATATTTACAATGCTCAATCATGGAAATAAAAGTCTATCAAATGTATTCAAAAAATTTCTATACGAAGGCTATGATGTGAAAAGAACACAAGGCTATGATGTAATCAAAAATTTCTATACAAAGTTACATCATTTTACAAAGAACACAATAATATACAATGTAAAAATCAACATTTCGTAAAAATTCACCAACATAATTTTTGATAAAATCAATATTCCATAAAAATCATTATTGCCAAAATATAAGTATGGACAATCACGAATCAAAATGGTGGAAGCTGAAATAAACAGTTTTGAGTCTATCCAAAATCAATAGTATGCAAATTTGAATGTTGTGGCTCCACACTCTGATCAATGTGGTTATCATTATCCTCGTCATCTTGGATATTAGTGATACCTCTTCTATCTGCAAGAGATTTCCAGTATGCCAACGCTCTTTCGTAAGGAAAATTATCCACTTCATATGTTGACACATATAATCTCAAACAATGTTCTAAATTTTTATCCAACCTGTTACGAACTTTAGATTTCACAAAAGATAATGCACTAAACACCCTTTCATCTTCTGTTGATCCCAAAATCATTGTTTGACATAATTCATATAAGCGAAAATATTCACTCATGGTAGACTACAAAACACTACTGGGATACAATTTTTTCCACAAACGTGTAATTGAACCTGCTTCATACGGATTAGTCAAATGATAAATTTGATCGACCATTGTTGATCCAAAATAAGTTGATTGATTTGTCAAATGTTCTTTATTGAGAATACCATTGATATTTATACCATTAACTTCCACATGTCTTGAAAAATGTGTAATAATGATACACATATATTTAATGAACAATTCATTTGTAATATTTTGGTTAGTACATGGATCCCAAAATATGGGGTTAACCACAACCATGACCTCAAGCAAATCATCTCTTTGAAAATGGTCTCTTATTTCTTTTGTCAATATTTTTGCTATTCTTCTCATTTTAATCCTTGTATCCTGCAAAACTACATCAAATTTGCTATGTGTTATGGGCAGTTGTTCAAGATCATCTATAACTATTCCCATTCGCTTTTCAAAGCAATATAATGGTATCTCTTTTCCATTCACTTGAATGCAAATATGATCGTTGATGTTGAACTTCAAAAAACTATTCGAATCATTGACGTTCGTAAGAGTTCTCCAACCATCAAACAAAGGATCCTTATAACTTTCGATGGACAAGTATAAATTATCAATACACATACATATTTGTTTTCTAGTCCTGATGAAATCAACAATATAAATTGATCTTTCTTGGGCAAGTTTTGTCAAAGTATTCATTTCATGCAACATTGGAAGAATACCACATAAAGTGAGCAATGTCTCCAAGTCTGTCATTCGAAACAACAAATATTTTGCCTTATCAACTACCCTCTTATTAGCATTCATAAAACCTACTAAGGATTGATATTCTTTGAAAACTCTACATGCAGGTTGGAAAAGTGAAATCCATCTAGTATCTACATCTTTTAACAACTTTTTACCTTCAGTAACTCCAAGTGCAAACATTTGAAACTCTGCAAACCTTTTTGGATTGGATGAAAAATAAGCATGTATTTCATGAATGAGTTCTTCAACTCTAGCAACATTTTCAAATGTGCTCACAATTTTGTATGCAAGATTCATTTTGTGAGCCATGCAATGAATGGGGATCAAATATGGGGTAATTATTATCTGTAGTCGAACACAAAGCCCATTCCTGTGACCTTGCATCACAACAACACCATCAACTCCAACACATATTAATTTATTAGCTATTGTTGTATCATCCATTCTCACAATTTCCTTTAAGTTGGTTACAACAATATTGTAAATATTTTGTGCATTACAATTTTCCATCATTTTATGTAATGCTAGCAAATGAGGTCTCCTTACATGATTCTCAAATGTGTAAACATGCATACAAATCCAAGATGTGTTGTCAACAACAGTTACTTCATCAATGGAAAGTGATATAAATTTTGCATTGTTAACTTTCTCTCTCAAGTCTTGTTTCTCAACGAAAGAGAGACATTTTACCATTTCCCAACCACTTCGATCTGACCAATGGGCACAGGGAAGGTTTTGTACATCAGCAAGCTGAAACAGATGCTTATAATCAATAAAATCAGACATTGGCCTTCCCTTCTTAAGAATAGTATATACGACAACAAACTATAAACTTTTAGACACTAAAGTTGTTTTATGAATTTTTTCAAATTGTGTTGCGATCGTTCCTCCTTTCTAAAAAAGTGTTTTTTGTTGTTTCATATCTCTATCATAGTCTTCTGCATATCTGACATGAATGCATTATGATGCATTCTTCCACCTAATTGTTTTCTTAATTGTTCCATCATTTTATTTTTCTATGACATAACTTTTCCACAATGTTTTTCTATTGTATCCAACTTAAGTTGCATTTTGTGATCCTTCCCTAGTTTCCAACTACAAATAATGCATCTACATTCTGTTGGTAAGTCATTGTTGTTCTTTGGCTGCACCAGCTCAATAAATGGATATTTGGATGACCATTCAAGCTTAAATGTCCTTCCAATAGTCCACCTAGTTAACTTTCTATGTTTAGATTTTTGAGTAGAAGATTCTCCCGAAGTTGGTATTTGTTTAGAATGGTCGGTTTCTTTGTCGGTTGGTGTTCCATATTGAGGATTATCTTCAAGTTGTTGAATGTCATTGTTAAGAAAATTTTCAGGTTGAGGTATCTCTTCCTCGGGAACATCTTCAAGTGGAGGCATGTCAGGGTCAATTGGGTATTCTGCATACAAATGGGTTCTACATCATTTTTTGAAATTACATAAAAAAATTTACTCTTTTGTACAAAAGATAGATATGTACCTTGAAGTTGTATAGATGTTGATGCCTCCTTGGATTTGGATATTTGGCTAAAGTATTTTAGGATACTTTTTCTTTTAGAAGATTTGTCTTGCTTACTTAGATTTGGTGTAGGTGCCATTGTATCTGTATAGGAAAATGTGTTTCATGTTAGAAAATGAATCACCAAGAACTTTAAGCTTTTGGTATTGTACACAACTCTTATAATTGATAATCATTGAACAATTACAACATTTTATTATTCACAACATGAAAGATCACACTAGGAGAGAACTAAGATCACAACATGAAAGATCACAACAATTGCAACATTTTATAATTGATAATCATTGAAAAATTGCAACATATTATTATTCACAACATGAAATATCAGAGTACTATGCAGGCTACTCTATCGGTAGCCTACAGAGTATCGATGCCATTAACATGCACTGGTAGCTTCTGCAGGCTAGTAGCGCTAGTATAAGTCAATAACCTCTACAGGCTACCAATGCCATAATACGATGGTAGCTATTTGTAGGCTACCATCGTATAATGATGTGGATAGCTTGTAGAGGCTATTGAATATCCTAGCATCAATAGTCTGTAGAGGCTACCGACCTATCCTAGCATCAATAGCCTCCAATGGCTACCAATGTCATTAACCTGTGCTAATAGCTTATGTAGGCTACCAGCTCCAGGGTAAACCAATAGCCTACACAGGATACCGGTCTGCCCTGGCATTGGTAGCCTATAAAAGCTACCAATGTAGGTTAATGTCACTAATAGCCATTGAAGGCTACCAACACCATGATAGGTTGGTAGCCTTTGTAGGCTACCAATTTATCATGGAATCGATAGCCCATCAGAAGCTATCGACGTAGGTTAATGGCATCGATAGCCATCAAAGGCTATCGATGCCACAATACATCGGTAGCCTACATTGACTACCGATGTATGGTGGTGGTACCGATAGTCTCTACAAGCTATCGACTTATCATGGAGCCGGTAGCCCGAGAGGCCATCGACACCTTCAGTGTTGCCTGGAAACTATAAGATCCCAATTCAAGCACTATAAGAATTGCTATGGAACATGGATGGATGTTAACTACCTGACTTTTCTCTATTGCGGGTAGGCACCAACTACTACGGGTAGGCACCATAGGTCATTTTTTGATGTTTTAGATGGTTTTTCATAGCTAGAGGTGGTTTTTCACTACTTCAGATATTTTTTTACCATTGTAGAGTTTTTGGTGCTACGGGTCATTTTTCGGGTATATGAGTATCGTTGTCATGTTAGGTATATATACTAGGGGTATAAGTGGTGAATTTGGCAGGAAAAATAAAATTATTTATAGTTTGAAGGTGAAAAGGTTCATGGATTTGGGCAAAAGTGGTTGGCAAATTAAAATAAAAATAAAAAAATTATTATCACGGTCGGGCGAGCCGACCCCAAAAAAATTTGCACCCCAAAAATTTTGGGCGATTGGGCCCCAGTGAAAGGTCCCGAGATTAGCCAATTTCAAATTTTGGAAATCCTAATTTTTGCTAATTAACGATGATTCACCGCTATGCATAACCCTCGCTCAATTATGACTTCAATGCTTACACTTGCTCAGACATTTGAATTTCCCAAGTATGGTGCTCAACATTCCATTATTCTTGGGTTTTGGCTTGATTCTTTTCAACTGTATAAAATTATGTGTTACTTTTTTTGGATAGAATGCTCAAATCATTCTTGATTTCTATCTATATTTTTGTTATATTTGCAATGTATATGGTGTAGTCACATTGCTTAAGGTACATGCTACATCCCTCACTATGTGGAGCATCCCAAGTTGTTCCTTACCCACATTGGCATATGAACCATTTTCCATCACAAAAGCAATGGCTAATAGGACTTGTACCTAATTTTTTAAAATTTCAAAATTTAGGAGAAATTTGAAGCCCCAATCATTTACCCCATTATTCAATTAGATCACAAGAAATTCCTCCCACTCCCTCTTGCTTAGTTTGTTATAAAATGTAGCTTATGCCTTAGGGGAGCAAATGCTCTATCTAATACTTTTGTGTTTGATGTGCATAATCTCCTAAATATCCATAGGTATTATCACTACGGAAGGTGCCTCTCACTACTCCAAGATGATAGCTTATTATTGTTTATTGTAGCATGTAGTAAGGTATGTACTATTTCTAGGCAATCCCAAACATGAGACACCAAAAACTAATCCAACCTTGAGATCCATAACCTAGTAATAATCCATGAATCATTGGGATTCATACTATACCTCTTGATGACCTTATTCATAGAATCATCAAGCATAAATTTTAGGTCCCCATCCTTGACCAAGTTATACATTGTTTGGAATTTTTTGGTGGACCTTTTCTTCTTCTTTTCTATTTTGGTTATTTTGGGTTGCTTGTTCTTTTCCCCACTTTCTTTAAGAAATTTGTTTCTATCCTAGATGTGGTAGGTTTATTGGTAACTTCTTTAGTAAATGCCTTTAGAGAGGAATCATACTCCTCCTTTGATTTAGTTTAAACTATCTCCTTTGTTGGATCTAAGGCACTGCTTGTCGGGTCCATGGTTAAATAATTTTTTTGTTTATGCAGTAGTATAATAAAATAATTTCAAGTTTTGGTTGTTGCGATCCATTAACATGGTCATTGAATTGAAGTATTTGCTGACTATTCACTTATATTAAAGATTTTATTTTATTCTACATTGCTCAATTGTTGACAAATCAAAGATCTCATCAATGAATTGGAGGCTTAATTGTTGATCTAGAAATTTCTAGACTTGTGACTTTCTTGTATTTGTTTTTGTCTAGTGTTTACATAGTGAGTTGTTGCATCTACAAGTTGATGAATTATAATATTGGGATGATGATTTGTTGGCATTTGGACTTGGAGTTTCAATTGTCTTATGGGTGTGTACGTGCACATGCACATGTGTATATATACACATGCATATATAATAAAAAATAATAATTATGATAGCTAGAGGTGGAGTGGACATTAACAACCAACAAAAAGGAAAACTAAAATTTGTATATTATAAAAATAATAAATAAATACACACACAGATATCTATATATATATATATGTTAGGAACCCATCCTAACATTATTATGTAATTCTCATATTATTATGTAATGACCCCTTTCTAACGTGGAGACCCAAATATAATGATATTTTGTAAAGGTATGTGGTAATTGAGGTGCCTAGACAAGTGGGGCTATTTCATGTAACTATTGTCTAGTAGAATATTTTAGCTCGAGTGACACTTTACATGTAAGCCAACTCTTGAGCATTAGATTAGGGTTACATGAAGTGTATGTTTATAGACAAGGGTCCATAAACGAATGTATCTTTTGCAATTGAATGAAAGTATTGAAGGAGGTTCCCCCCTCAAAGAGGCTCACGATTTTGTGTTGTGTTTGTGAGATTATTATATTTCTACATTTACATTTCGTATTACAATATTTTGTTCTTCATGAATTTATGCTTTTATTGCAATATTTATGTGAATGTGCTTACTTTAATTGGAAGGTTCTTTATATATATATATCATAATAAAAAATAGCAACAATAATGTTAATGATGGAGTAATAGTAAATTGAGAACAAGGTCTTGATGAGCATATAGATTATAGAAATAAAAAGCATAAAAAGTATCACCTTCCATGACTAGGGACATGGGTTGGCTTGTACATGTTGCAAATTGGTTATGTGAGATTGAAACAAGTCTATGTATACTATATCATGACCAATTTACACCATATAACCATATTATCATGATATTTAAACAAAGTATTGAATCTCACATTTTAAACCATTTTAGCTTATGCTATTTGATTAAAATGTTAAAGTTCATCCATGGAATTAGAAGCTTGGTTTAGGATATAACACCATTTTTCCCAAAACCTATGGATATTAAATATAAGATTTTTTGATTGGTACTTAACTATGTATTTTGATAGATTATATTTCTCAAATTAATTCAAATTTATTAATAATATTTTTCTTTGGTAGTGAGAAAAATGTTATCTTGAATATGTATATAGATGGCCTCACCCGTATGACCACATAGTGGTGTTATAACAACTTGACAATTATACATATATTAATAGACAAGATTTTGAACCTAGCTGAGGAATTTAATTGATTGAGTTAATACCATTTGATAATCTAATAATATCTATACACACACACACACACACACATATATATATATATATTATTGAAAAAATACTTCATATTATCAAAGAATTAAGGAATACAAGAGATAGTCAAAGGCATTACAACAACTTGCGAATCAACAACAAGCAATCAAACCTCAACGATTTGTCCATTCTAAGGCAATCTTTTAAAATGCTATTCCTAAAAACATGAATCTGATCAACAATCATCCTACAAGCACTACTAATAGTATGGTCTACCCCTATATGATCAGTTTGGAACACAATATAGCATCTGTCCTTCCATATGGAAAAAAGGACACTAACTTTGACAATATGCCAAAAGATACAGAGATAACGAGGACACTTGGGGAATACCCAAACAAGACTAGCTGCCACCATAAAGGACAAATATATTTTATTTTAACATTATTTTTAAATTATGAATGCAAATTTAGAAACTCATATATCTAATTAGGAAGTGAGCACGAGCCTCACTAGGTAGGATGGAAGGAAATCCATACTTGAAAGCCTTGGATGGAAGTATGAATACCAAAGTTGAAGATAAGAAGATGGACAAATATATGACAAGTTCAATTTAAGGAGTAGATGATACACTAAAAGTGATTATCAAGGATGAGATTCTCAAACATGATATAATGGTTCTTAAAGTGGAGTATTAATATGTAAGTTCCATGGATATTGACTCGCATTTTCAAATATTCAAATTTAGATCAAGTGGAAATAGAGATTGAATGCAAATTGCTCTATGATTTTTCTTCCTAATTTTTTTTCCTCATCATTTTTTTCCAATAGAGATAAAATAATGAGCGGTGGCCCATGGTTTAGGGGAACAAATACCCTTTATATAATACCATGGAGATAATTATTTTGTTGAAATAAAAAATATTAGAAACCTTTTGATGTGGGTTAGGAATTTTGGAATTCCATATTAGCTTGTTAATAAGTATGCTTTGAATAATACTGGAAATATCTAGGGGAATTCATGAAGGAGGAACCATCTACTAAGGAGTGATAGCATGTTATATATACCCAAATATGTGTTGCATGTATTTCAAAACCTTTGCCATAGTCATTTAAGATTAAATTAGAATTAAGAGAATGGGATAAATAAGTGGATATTGAAAATATTACATTTTGGTGTCACAATTGTTATAAGACTAGACCCTTGACAAGAGATTGCAAAGAAAAAACGATAAATAAAGAAACATTTTTTTTTGTCATGAGACAAACTTCAAGATAAAACAAGAAAATCATACTAAAAGCTATATTAGGTCAAGGATATTCCACTCCAAAAGAAGATAAAAAAATCATGTTGTAGTATCAAATGGCAAATGCGGCCATAGTTTACTCAAATTAACCATTGGAAGAAACAAAGAAGGATACAAAGGATGAGAAATTACAATGTGCAAGTTCAAATTTAGGAGTTAAAGGTGCAAAGGAAGATGTAAAAGAAAATTATAAAATAAAGGAGACAAAAGAGGTCAAATTTATTCCAAGGAAATCATCTTCTTTTTTCTCAAGTAGTATGAAATCCTCCCATGGCATTTGAAATGAATGTAGCATACGGGTTATCCCTTACACTTTAGGGTTTCAAGAGTAGCATAATAAAGAAACGAGAATGGAGGATATCAATAGCAATTTAGGGATTTTAGGACAACATATGAAGGTAATCGTTATGGAGAAATGTCCTTGCACTTTAGGGTTTCCAAGGCAACATAAAGAAGAATGCTTTTGAGGTTATTCTTCGCACTTCAGATCTACAAGATAAATTTATAGATGATAAGTCTTACTATAATAATGTGAAAACATTGAAGAGATTGATGAATATGAAAGTGTTGGTTGGAATAAAAAAATGAGAGGAAAATCCGAGAAGAGAGAGAGAAAGAAACTCAAAGGGATATTGACATGGGAAAACAAAAGCAACTATCACAATGTTAACAAGAAGTGAGACTAAACCTACAAATAAAAACAAAAGGTGATGATGAAAATGATATCTTGGAATGTTAGGGGTATGACTGAAACCCTTAAAAAAAGGTATTAGAAAATTAACAAGTTGTTATAGCAAACATATTTATAAATATGGAAAATCACGTAGCAAAGATATATTAACCATAAATAGTGTTTATATTCATCTTAGCAAAATTTAAATTTTAGAAGGCAATTGAATGAGTGAAAGTTTATCTCTTAATAAAAATGATATTAAGGAATGAATGAGAGTTTATCTATTAATAAAAGTGATATTAAGGAGGTTGAGTACGATAATGTAGTAGTTTGAGAGGTTACTGAATATTTTTTATAGAAAGACAAATGCAGAATATCTTCTATAAAAAAGACAAGTTGAATATGACTTAATTAACTAATGAAAGCAATGCAATATTTTTTTATTTTAGGAGTGGCTTCAATAGAAATCACACATAGCTTATTAGAAAAATTACGAATATAATTATTTTTCAATCAAATGACATGAGCTCAATTGGTTAAATTTCTTGACTTTTTAAGGAAGAAATAGGTTCAAATCTTACCAAGCATGATACATTTGTCTTAGTACCACTATATGGTTATCATGTAGTACAAATGAAGGTTGTTTCAATCACACATAACCAATTAGCTTTAAACCTAGATATCCTCATTTAAAGTTAAGGAGTTAATGGGATTGAGTTAAATACCATTTAATAATATAAACTATTTATTAAAATGTATTTTATTTTTAACTTTATCTTTAAAATTGTAAATGTAATTTTTCTTTATCAAATGATATAAGCTCAACTGATTAATTTCCTCAATTTTCAAGGAAGAAACAAGTCCAAATATTACCAAGATGTCATAATACCACAATGTGGTTACCCTATAGTACTATGTGGCTAACATGTAATATGATGATACTTGTTTCAATCCCATATGACCAATAAAAACAAATACATGCTTAGGCATATGCTGTTATGAATATTACAACTCATCATGTGAGCAATAGTATGTGGTTATCATATAAATATAAATATTACATTTTTTGCTAGGGTTTCTTGGGGAGGCTCTGCTAGGGTTTTTTGCTTGCATTTTGCTACTGCCTGTTTGCTCTTTCATCGACTGCCATACCGCTAGTGCCCTTACAGGATCTACACACACTGTGCCATTTTGTGCAACTACTCTACCTTAGGCAAGGGACTCCTTCCCTTTTGATGGCTACCTCTTAGGTCGTCATTTCACTAGTTAGTGAAGTTGCAGCTGCGAAGAGCCATGGGACAAGTAAAACAACCCAAGAAGTTTATCCTGAAGGTAGTTCCTCTATGCCAAACATAGTCTTGCCCATGTAGGATTTTGATAAATCTTGCAACTGGCTTGAGAGTCACACCTTGGTTGGGTACTTTCTGGGGAGGATTCCTAGTGACTCGTTAATCCGTAAATGGGTTTAGAAAGTCTGGCATCCATATGGCATAAAAGTTGACCATATTCAAAACTTACTAAAGGTTTTTTCATTTTCATTTTTTTGATTTGCAACATGTCATTGCAGTTATGAGCAAAGTTTCTTGGTATGTTAGAAATACCCTTTTAATTCTTTACCCATAACACCATAATTTTACAGTTTTTGCTAATGTTTCCCTGTGTGTCCCAGTTTGGGTGGAATTCCTAGGTCTCCCTTTGCCCCTTTGGTCATTCTTGCCACAACTTGTATGCAATTTTGTGTGCATGGAGCCACAAAAATTCTATGTTGTGTGGTCATACAAATGTATTTGTGTTGATATTGATCTCTCAAAGGACCTTAAGGATTCTATTGATATTCAGGTTGGTGAGACCCGTTTCCAACAATAGGTGGTTTATATCAATCTCCCCGATACTTGTTATCAGTGTCAGTTTACAGCTCACAAGATAAAATATTGCCCTCTTATGGAGGGTCAATTCAAAATTTGAGATCTAGTAGAGACATCAACACCTTCAAATATAGTTAAATTTGTCCCTCCTTCTAATGGAGGGGAGGAATGGAATTCTATCACCAAGAAGAATGGTAAAGGTAACCGGTCGCAACCTTCTGTGGGAGCTGGTAAAAATGAGCCTCAACCAAGCTCTCAATCAGGGATCTCTCATGCAACCTTTATAGAAGGAACTGCTATTTCTCTTCTTGTAGGTACCTCTAGTGGTAATAACCAAAATTTTTCCCAACTCTTCAAGCCTCCTAGTCATCTAAGCCATCAGCTATGCTAGAGTCCATTCCCTCAAGCGGATGCCCTATCTCTCCACCTAATATGCGTAGTGAAGTTCCCTCACGAAACCCTTATCGCTCTCACAGTCCAGTTAGGGAGGCCTCAGGAATCCCTTTGGAGAAGCGATGACAGACAATTGTTTTTCGTGAAAACCATAATAGGTTTCTCACAAACACCTTTGAATATTTGGCATATTTTGAGGACTCTGAGGTCTTCGAAGGAAATATGCTCCTCAATCGTGTCTCATAACGTCATGTCTTAGAATGTTAAGGGTTTGACAGATCCTATGCACAAGTACATAGTGCGTCAGGGTTTGGATGAATTCAAGATCAAATTTGGCAGTATTGATATTCTTTGCCTTCAAGAAGTCAAAGTCACTAACTTTATTTTTTCTAGTACTTGCTCCTTTCTTTGGCCTCGAGGCCACACCTTTCATACTATGCATGACATAGGCAGAGAAAGGGTAATCATTTACATTTCGAAACCTTATCATTCTAGACTAATCTCTTGGGGTTATGACACTTCTAATCATGTCGTCTGGGTTGTGATGGAGATTGATAGCCATCTTCTTGGTGTTCTTAACATTTATGCACCTAACGATGCCAATGATTGTTGTGCACTTTGGTGGTGGGTGGTGCTCTCTCTCCCCCCTACTATTTGGTTGCCCTACGGAGACTTCAATATGATCGAGTTCCCACATGACAAGGTGGGTCTTCTTCCCATGAGGTGGGCTGCAAAGAAAAGAGAAACATAGTTTTTTATGAAAGAAAAGTTTGGGCTCTCTGACCCCAATAGCTATTTTTTACCCTCTTCATTCCCTGCTAGTGCTTGGTTCACGTGTTCTAACAACCAACAGGGTGAGAGTCTTGTTCTAAAAATATTAGACAGAGGTATGGTCTCAGATTTTGATATTTTCTCCTTTGAGCGGCCCTCATATTCTTCTCCCTTTGTCTCTATCCACCCCGAGATCTGCTTGTCTGACCATTCTCCCATTTTATTTTTCATTCTAATTTCTTTTGCCCCTAATCCTCTTTCTCGATCACAATTTTACCTTAATACCTCTATTCTACACCACATATGTTGAGGGCCTATGTTATCAGAATTTAGAACCTAATCCCTAGACTAAAAGGGGCTTCAAGCTAGATTGATTGGTGGAATGTTGTCATCCAACACACTGCCAGCTTCCTACGCTCGCTTGGGTGTAAGATTGCTAAGTTTCATCATCGCTCCAACGTTGCTCTTAAGTAGGAGTTGGAAGTGGCATCAACTCAACTTCAGTCTAATCCTTTCAATAAGGAGCTTCAGAGGTATCTTTTATGGTTAAACACCGACTTCTGATGGTAGAGAACTATGATTCCAAAGGGGCACAAATCAAGGCGTGGTTGCACTGGCTCAAATCTGGAGATAGGGTGTCCAAAGAGTTCTTTCATTGCTTGCATCCTTGCAATCAATTTTTGAGCATTAAATCCCTTAACATTAATGGAGAGCGTGTTTCTAAACTTCCTAGTATTCTCTCTACTTTTGAAGAGCACTACCAGACTATGTTTGTGGATCAGGCCCACTCCCTGCAATGTGACCAGGTCTTAAATCATACTTTTCTGTTGTTCCAGAGCGGCTTTTTGAGTCTCAAAGAGTTGCCTATGAAAAGGACCTCTCTTTGAAGGATCTAGAGGAAGCTCTTTCTTAGATGGCCAATGATAAATCCCCTAGTCTTGATGGTTTCCCCTATGAATTCTACAAGTCCATTTGGGACACTATTGGGCCTGATATTCTCAAAGTCTATCAGGAGGCCTTCTCTAAGGGTTCTCTAGGCCTTAATATTAATCAAGGGATTATTAAATTTATCTCCAAGGTTGGTGATCTTGAAATCATCACCAATTGGAGGCCTATTAATATTCTTAATGTTTCCTATAAGATCATTGCCAAAGCTCTGGCTATATGCATTCGTCATTTGCTTTCTATTATCGTGCACCTAAAGCAAACTGGCTTCATTCGAGGCAGGTTCATCCTTGAAAATATTATTTTTGTCTAGGAAGGCATGGAGTGGGCTCACAATTCCAACCAAAGATAACTATTCATAAAAATTAACTTTGAGAAATCCTATGACAAGATTGACTAGTCGTTCATTCTAGCTATGCTTAAAGCTCTTGGTTTTGGACCCTGTTTCATTAGTTCTGTGGAAATATTGTTTGCTAAGGCTTCAACTGTTTTGTCCATTAACAGAAACAAGTCCTAAACCATTGGGCTCTTCCAATCCATTAGACAAGGCTATCCTTTGGCACCATCCCTTTATGCCCTCACTGCTGAAGGGTTTGGTTATTTACAAGCTCACCATGCTGCTTAGGGGTCTATTTGGGAAATTTCACTCCCTGGAGGTGAGACTCAATTGATCAATGGTAATTTTGTTGATGACTCTTTCCTCACTCTTATTGAGTAAGGAGTCATTTATCAAGCGCTTGCCTTCTTGGATACTTTTTGTTTGGATTTTGGATCCTCCATTCAATGGAGAAATACTCAATGTTATAGGCAGTATCTCAACCCAATGCCTCACTGGGTTAGTCAATATTAGTGGAAGATCATCCAAGAGGGGGAAATATTTCATTTTTAGGCATTCATTTTGTCTTTAACAGTTCGTTTCTAGAGTTGTCGAAGTATGTTAAACTTACCTACTGGTCCACCAGGAAGCTCTCCCTTGCTGGTAAATTCTAAATTTGCACCAAGGTCCTTGTAGCCACCCATGTTTATTATTCTTCCTACTGGGTCCCATCCAAAAACTGCTATAAGAAGCTTGATAAGATTCTACGAGACTTTTTATGGTTCTATTCCAATAATGGTTTGGGATTCCATCGTGTTGCTTAGGAGTATTGTTGTCTTCCTAGAAGCCATGGTGGGCTTGGCATTCACAATACCCAACATCAAGGTTTGGACCTCTATGTTAAGTGGGTCATCAAAGCCCTCATAGGTAATGAGGCCTAGAATATTATCATTCGACACTATATCAATGAAGATTCATATTTTGGCCATAAGAGTTGGAGGGGCATGGGGTTCCCTTCCCTCCTTGTTGCCCTTGTGTCTATCAAAGTATCAGGATCCTTCGTCGTTAGGGGCATTTGGAAATCCTAGGAGAGTGTTAAGCCTTGGCTTAGATGGAATGGCTAGAGCTTCTAGCATGGCCTCTCCATAAACTAGATGAATGTTTGGTGGTCGTCTGTTATCACCTACCAAGATTTTTTGCTTGCACAGGTTCCTTGGGCTTATGCGCTTAGATTCTTTTGCAAATATGTGTGATGCATCACTGACTTATTTTCTCGTCCTACCAAGGATTGACTCCCTTGGGATGATTTCAGAGCCAAATTTGAGTTTAGTCACTCTGACAGGGATACTTTTGAGGTTGTCAAGGCTGCTCTCCCTGACTCCATGTTACACAAGATTTCTGTGCTTTCGCAATGACCTTGGTGGAAGGACTAGAAGTGGTATCTAAACACTCTGCTATGAAACTATAAGGCTCGATTGGGGTATGGATGGCTATCTTCTTGCCTCCCCATGATTGATAAGCTCAATAAATGGTGTAAGGTCTCCTCCCCTCGACCTATTTGGATGCGCAGGCTCTAGAATGCTAGGGCTCCTTTCTTGTTTGGCCTAGATTCTTTTGCACCAAGGGCTTCCTATTGGGGAGCATCTACAACATTTACACATCCCCAACCCTTCTTGCCCTTTTTGTCTTTAATCTGAATACTGTCCATATTTTTTGGGTTTGTGCTCATGCTCATTCCCTTTGGGAGTGGTTTTTTCCCTTTTTAGACCCTATTCCTTCACCACGTTTGAGTGTAAGCATATCATTTTGGGAGACCCCCGCCCTTGCCAGCTATTTTCTTTGAAGTGTGGCACTTGTTTTGTATGGTGACCATGTTCAACATATGGAGAGCTAGAAATGATTATATCTTTGGTAAGTGTTCTCCCTTTTTACATATATCTGCTTTTGAGAAGTCTAATATTATTTCTTCTGTGTATTTTAGATTACAGTTCAAGCCAATAAGGTGGTCATGGAGCTCACTCATCTTCAAGAGCTTATTGATCAATGGGGGAACATGTCGTGCACATTCAATCAGGTTTCTCTTGAGAAGGATACTCCTCGAAGCCAATCCAGGTCCAGGCAGCAGTGTCGCTTGCTCCTGCACTGCACTCCTATCCCAGCTCAAGGTCCTTACAGAGATGGTCATGACTACTTGACTATTCCTCTCTCCCCTCAACTCCTCAACTTGACGCCTGGGACAATTTAGGAGCTTCGATGATTGCTACCAGCCAAAAGTCATTTGTTTATAGCTGGGAGGATGTTCCCAACACTTTTGGATAGGGGAGGGACTCAATGCCAAAGTCTCTTGATGCTACTATTGGGTGGGAATCAGTCCTAGGGGTGGCTAAACCCATATAATGGAGCCTCATCATTATGTAATCAGTTAGTTTTGTTGGCCATCAGTTCTGTAAGGAAGTGTTAATTAGTTGTAAATTGTTTACTTGGGTTCCCGCTCCGTTTTGATGGGAATGGTTTTTCAATTGATGGCGTTAGCCGCATGACATGTTTATCCGCATTTTTTTTGTTTGTAAATATGTTTTCTATTAATTTTTTACTTTAATGCTTTTTTAAATTAAAAAAAAAAAAAAATAATAATTATTATTGGGTAATTAATTTAGTGTGAGAAACCCCTAGGACCAACGCATAGGGCTGAACATTCCCATCCCAACCATGACACCTCGTAAGATCGAGAGCTAAGCTTATCAATAAAGGATTAACACAGTCATACACACGCCACGGTTTGAACCTTGGACCTCTCAAATAAGAGAGCCAAAACCTGAACCCTTGTTGTCCCCTGTGACTAAATGAGGCCTGTGTTAACCCTATATAATCAATTAAAAAAATAATTATTAAGACATACATGATTATGAATATTACTACTTATCATACAATATAGGTGAGGCCTAGTTTAATCTTATATAAACAATTATAAATAAATAATTGTAATATATATATTTATATAAATTTAATTTTTATTCTTTTGTTAGATGGGATTGAAAAGAATTTCACATTCTTTACATAATGATTACAGAGTGGGTATTACAACAACTTGACTCTCATGCATATGAAGGTTCGAACTTGGGTTAATTTAATCGGTTGAGCTAATATCTTTTGATGCCAAGGCATATATTATTGCAAATATTATAACTTGCAATTATGCATATCGCTCGTAAGATTTGAACATTTGTTTATAAAGTGGAAATCTATGTTTTTTTAATAAATTGAGTCATATCATTTAATTGTAAGATAAGATTTTAACTTGATTCTTCTTAAAAGTTGAAGAATTTAATCAATTAACCTCGTCAATCTGATAGGCTCTTGACATCTAATAATTAAAAAGAGAGAAAAAAACTTGTTAATTTAGTAAGGTTAAATTAAAGAGCCCATGCTTCATATGCTGTTAGCACATTCCTAATCCTGTAGGGGTGAAGATGGGAATTCAAAAAATGCAAAATTTTCTGTTCCTCCACTGAATAATTTCCCTATAGCCTGACGTGATCATAGAACGCTTTCCTTAACATTTGACAACTTACAATGATGATCATATGCTGCAGGCAGCCTCAACTTGGACAAAATTACTTTTAGTTAATAGACAGACTTGATGTTTTTGGTTATTCTCTATCACCATACATCATACAAGGTGAGAATGTTGTTTCACACACCTCATAATTTTTAGGGTGGTTGTTTATTGGTGTCCTACATACCCTTAAAATTTTGGGATTTCAAATAAAAAATTTAAGGTTCAAATCTGAAAAGGTTATATAAAGTATGGATTATAATTTTTTGCATAACCAAAACTACTATTACATATGACTAACCATGTTGTTTCATATGACTTATAAACTTTTGAAAGTAAAAAACTATTACACTTTTTCAAAATACTCCTGTGGTTTCTTCTAGAGTGATTTTGTTTCTTCAGGTTTGTTATAGATAGGTGGTAGAACTAACTACTAAGGGCATCCCATCTCATGTCTCTCATGCAGCTTCACAACTTCAACAAGAGGTCTATGAATGCACGTAGAAATGCATTCCTATAGCCTAGGACATGCAAATGGATGAAGGGTGTGATCAAATATGGGAAATGAGTCACAGATGAAGCTCCCAAGCAGCAGGCACGCTTGAAACTTCCTCTAAACTTGACAACTCTTGTTCTTTGTTGGGAAATATTATACTATATTAGGATATTGTTAGCTATTCTTATCTGCTTCCATGAGAGTGCCGTCATAAAAGTAAAGGCTTTAACATAGGCTTCAACAAGTTGTGAGATGTATAAAGGCTTCAACAGCCATCACACAGAGTCCATAATTCTTATAACTATTGATTGAAGTCCAAGAATTATTGTTTTCACTTTTTTTTTGTCATATTGGGTTCAGTGTCTTTTACTACTTTGCAGTTGGCCTTTGGCCAGCAACTGCTGCTAAAAGTTCTCTTGTTTGAGGTTGTATAAGGAACTATTGAGATACTAAGTAGTTTATTACACGTTGCTTTGAACAAATTTATTTAAAGATGTTCCTTGTGGTTAGATCCATTAGATCACACACTAATATAATTATTAGACAATCAAGAAAGAAAGGTAGATTGTTTTTTTTTGGGTGGGGTGAGGATATTGCAGAGGCAGATATTATCAGGAGGCAAGAAATCTAGAAAGCTTTCATTATTGTACTGAATGATTTGAAGCCTTCTGCAATGTAAAACACTGAATGCCCATGACAGCTCAAACCATGGTAATACTTTTTATTTATTTATCAGTAACATAAAACAGAGCCATCATACTAGATAAGGCCCAGACCCATTAAGTAGCTATAAACAGACGGTCTATTATCATTCAGCCCACGTCCATATGTTCTACATTAAACATCCCTGTTCAAGGCAGAGTGTAACCTGCAAACACACAGAGAACCCATCATCACCTCCATTCTAAACAACAACAACAAAAATAAATAACCAACCTGATACCATATATATATAGAGAGAGAGAAATGTAAACCTACCTCCACAGTTGTAACCAACAGGCCTTTGTTCAAAGTTGCAGCGCTTTGGAATAGTCATGGCTATCTCGGGCTTTACTCCAGCTTGTTTTGCAGTCTTTGAGAGCATGACAGCACAGAGACACTCCTTTCTAATGCTAAGCTTCTTTATAGCATCACAGCACTTCGTGGAGACAGGAGCAGACTCATCCTGCCCTGCCTCAGCACAGGGGGCCATTGATATGGCTGCTTTTTCCACTGGGGTGTCCCCACATTCTCCATCTCCATGCACTACACTCGCACCCACAACCATAACACACAAAATGAACAAGGACAAGAACTTTGCTGCCATGATGGGGATCTGCCAAGATCACTTCTCAAGTTAGACTTTCACCTGCTGCCTTCCAAGTTGGTATTTCTTTACAAATGCTAGTTGGTTTTTATAGGCCAGGAAGTGGGTGGTGCCTGAATCGAATTACAGATTTTTGTATGTATGAAAAGGGGTAGTAGAGCATGGGGTAGAGTTCCATGGTTCTGACAAGGCATTAGACATTGTCCTGCAATATCACAAAGTGGGGTTGGTAAGGGCAAAGAAGTAAGGAGGAATCCTCATGTCAGTTATAAGTCCAATGGATGCATTGTATGTGCTCTCTTAGTGAGAGGAATAGATTATGTTCATTCATTTTATTGGGCACTCGCAGACAAGGCTGAATGTTTTTTTTAATTTTTTATTTTAATTAATAAGGTTTCTTTTAGTTTCACTTGAATGACTATGATGGACTCCATAATAATAAATATAGCATGGAACTCCATATTAATCCGTAAGGGCAAAGTGGGGAAACAATACAGAGAAGGATAAGTCACCTTACCATTCGCATCTGCTTTAAACTGAAGGAAGTGCTTGTTTAAACCATCTCCAAGTTTTCAAGGAGGAAAAATAAAAATAGAATGCAGTAGCAAATGTCATTTGATAGTCTCAGGATAAACTACGTCTTCATTCATTTCTCAATCCAAACGGTCAAAACAATTTTGCCATCACAAACAAGTCATAATGTTTTAAAAACCAAGCATTAGAATTTCTCTCCTTTCATTGAACCAACATAGGAGGCTTTTTTATTTCCAATTCCATGCTCTACAGGTATTCATCTCTTTGGCAACTAAAAACTCCTTAAAGAGTAACAATTCATATATTAAATGTTCAACTGATTAACTTCTTAAGGACTAATAGTTTATAAATTAAATGTTTATATGGTGTGAGACTATTAGGAAAAAAATTATATTATTAATTAAGGTTTTATTTTTAATAATGAATATTAACCTTTTAGAAATTTAAAATGTAGTATTTTATACGTTAAATAAAAAATTTAAAACCCTAAATCAAAAATTTGAAACCTTAATATATTAAGTTACTGTTTGTTTCAATTTTATATAGTTAATTTAAAAAAAAAAAAAAAAAACTTATTTGATAATGTGGGAAGTAGACGAATCTTTGGTTTATCCTAATGTGTTTTATGCTGCAAAAGTAAAGAAACATTTGACCACTTGATGCTTGAGTGCCCATTCACATGTTGGGAGTGATGGTTTTTAGCTTATAAAATTCGAGCCAATGGTGATTTGAACCAAATTAATGATTGGGAAAGATGGAAAATGGGCAAATTTAAATCTAAAGCTCTTTGTATCAAGTTGAAGCTTGGATTAAACTTTATTTGGTGGCAAGTATGGTTGGAGAAAAATAACAAAATGTTTAGAGAAACTTTCTCATCTTTGGATGGCGTCTAGAAGATCATTTGGAGTAAAGTCATAAAAATTGTGGCAGTGTATGCTAAAGAGGAAACTCGAGCTGATATAAAAACGATAGAGAATGAAGTTGAAATGCAGGAGGGGCATGGCAAAGCTAGTTGAAAAATACCCTTTGGATTAAAATTAATACTGATGGAGTTGCAAAAAGCAATTTGGCTAGAACTAGAATTGGAGTGGTTTGTAGGAATAATGTTGGGATAGTGCTCTATTGGAAACTGTAGGACCTAGGTAGGGCCAAGAACAATGAAGCAGAAGCCTCACCTATCAAATTTGCTTCTATTTGGACAGTAAGACAAGGTTATAAGAGAATAATCGTAGAATCTGATTCTCAAATCTTTGTAGGAGATCTGAATTGCATAAGGAACTTTGCTTTGGAGACATGGAGGTTGAGGATTCTCGTCACACATATTAAGGAGTTGTGGAGGAAATTGGATGATGTGATTCCAATTTATGTGGGTAGATCTCAGAATAAAATGGTAGACTTCCTGGTTAATATGGGTACCAAGAAGGAGGTAGGGGTTCAATGGTACAATGGCATGGCTATTGAGGATGAGAGGATTACCAGCTTGGTGATCATATCTAGTGTTTGGTTAATTTGGACAACCATTGTAGACATATGGTTTAAAATATTTGGCTCTAATGCAAATCTTCTTTTAGTGTTGTAATCAATTAGTTCTTAAGATCTTGGATTTTAGAGTTATGAAAGTTTGTTGGAAAGTTAAAAGGAGGAAACATGTGCTCTTGCTGGTTAAGGTTGGGAGGAGTCTCATCCCAACTTGTAAATAATATTTGTTTTAATATATATATTTTTAATTTATTTAAAAAGAAAACCAAAGTGCTTGCCCTAATCTTTAGAACTGGTGTATTAGGTATTTACCATTCATTAGTTATTTTTTTTTAAGAATAAATTAAATAAAATTTAATACTTTTATTTTTTTATCGTGTTATTATAAAATTAGTTTATATTAAAATTGAAATTATTTATTTGGAGATCATGACACTACTACTCATACATATTAAACTTTTAAGCATGTTGAGATTTGTACTCCCACTTTGTATACATTGGGTTTCTATGCTTGTTGAAACTTGTATATGTGTTGACTATTCACATAAACTAGGCCTTTGTGTTCTTTGATACTTGTATCTAAATGCTTTATTTAATTATTTTCTATTAAAAATGATCTTCTCAACTATTAAATACTATACCTTAACTTGATGGACTTATAATTACCAAATATCATCTTTACAATATATTAGCTTGATGGACTTATAATCAATGATTATCATCTTTACAAAATATTAAATTAATTTAATATTTTTTTCTTTAATTTGTAATATAAGATTGAAATAATCTATGTTTTTTTTTGCATAGAGAACTTCTATAAACCTTAGCTCTTTGGGTAAAGACATAAGTCAACAAGATCCCAACCATTTAAGGAATCAAACCGGGACAACCCACTAGCAAGCACTTGGCTACCACCAACTAGCCTATCCCTTTTGGGTATGAATCGTGCCTTTGTTATATTGTGACCACTTAGGGGTACTACAATAACTTGGCAATTACCCATGTATCCCTTGTCAAAATTAAAACCTTGTTTCCTTCTTGAAAGTCGAGGAATTTAACTTATTCAACATGTCATATGAAAATCAAAATATTTTTAAGTTGAAAATTAGAAGAAAATATTTTTGTTAGGGACCATTTCTGGTCTGATGCTCCAAGCACAATGATCACCCATTACATTTTCTAGATGCGTTTGATGCTCGTGCCTCGCGTGGAGCATATAGTTGAGAAGTTTGGGGAGTGTGGGATGCAGTTTTAGGAACAACCTTTGGGGTTTTGTCAAGGCCAAATCCTTGTTTGGATGTACTCTTGATGCTCAATCCTTAAGCTACCCTAGTCTATCGAATTTGATCTAGGAAAAAGAGATAGAAGAAATAAATAAAACTAACTAGCCTAAACTACGAGTGGCAATGCGCAAATAATTAAAAATTTCTTTTGGGTACCAATAAGATTAATGAAAATATGCCTCAAACATGACAACAAATATGAACTAGCCTAGTCTATTGAGTTTGAGCTAGGAAAAAGGATAGAAGAAATCAATAAAACTAACTAGCCTAAACTACGAGTGACAATGTGCCAATAATTACAGATTCCTTATGGGTACCAATGGGATTAATGAACACATGCCTCAAACATGACAACAAATATGAACGCGATTCCAAGTCAGTATAATCGTCTATTAGTCAATATTTCCACGAAATCCATGATAAATATTAGTCACAACCTCTCATGCAAAGCTACATACACATAAAGACTAGGATAGATATTTTAGTAGTCATAGTTCCTTGTATTTATGTTTGCAAGAACTTTCATAATTATTTAAAAAATGAAAAAATCTCGAAGGCCTGTACATGTAATGACTCAAGGTTCAAGTCATTACAAAAGGAGTTGAGAGAAAATATCTACCTAAGGCCAGATACTAGGCATGAAAATATTGTTCTCCTTGATTTTCTTAAATACAAACTAAATATTTATACAACCTATCTCAAAATTCAAAATCCAAACTTCCCTTCAACAATTTTGAGTGAGAATTTTTGTGCCTTATTTGGTCATTGAGCCTAAGGTACTATGCTACATTCATTCTTGGTAGAGCCAAAGTTGATCTAATTACCATAAATGTCTTAAAGGTGGAGTGGCACCCATTAGAAGCATCATTAATGGACCTCTCATCCTTGTGGAAACTCGAGCTCAGGTGGCACTAACCCTTGCTTGTTGGAAAAGTCTTTTTGCTAATCCTATGACAATTAGGGTCCCATATCTATGTTTGCCTAGTCACTAAGTCATTGCCCTCCTTGATATTTCACTGGATCTAGTTGGTGTTTGTACCAATTGATTTTTGCTCAGGTTTATAGTGACTGGGTCCTTATGTGTGGTGCAACCTTTTGGATGTTGTTGCACATCTGGTTCTACCTTCTTCCACTACCTTCTATCTTTTGTGGGTCTGGTCACCATATTTTAACATCAAGATTTAGGAGAGTTCCCTTCTAGGAATCCAATTGCTCTAGTATTGCACTTCTATGTTGCATTGGCTCTCCTATGATATTTTAGTCTAGGTGAAAACCTCTACCCAAATTCATTGTGTAGTGAACGTTCACTACAAGACTCATGGCCAAAATTTCCCCTTGTGTTTGCACCCAAGTTGTTCATATAGCATAAAAACTCCTGGTTGATTAGGCTTACATAGGTGCTTCATTTATAACAAGGGTAATTTTGATCAAGATTGACATCAAGATTGCATTCACAAATTGCAATGGTAATTTTAGAGTACAAAATTTCAAAAATACAATGAGGGTTTGGAATTTTATTTAGTTTTTTTGCAACAAATCCCATGTATGCAAAACAAGTTAGTAAAATGTGTATGTCATTTTTTAAAATTAGAGGATTTTATATCAACACAATTATGACATGAAATATTTTCACCTTTCTCTTCCTTATTGATGGATAAGACACCTTTTGAGTTGTCATAAGAATGACATCATCATAATCCTTCCAAATCTTCCCATTAATCCTTTAAGTTACTAACACCATAATGAAATCATCCTTATTTTGGATTGCTCCTTAGGATAACATAACATACCTATTTTCAACAATTTGAGAGCTTTTAAAAGATGGACATCATGCTCGAATCATCGTAGACGATTCCACCATGCAAACTAAAAAAAAAAAATTGGGAGCTTCAATTCTTGACTTGACTTGTCTTTTAGTACACATAATTTTGCTTTCATCATGTTGACATTATCAAATTGGATGATAATTTAGGTTCTATTTTAGCACATCACTGGATCAAAAACTCAATTTTTTTTTCTAAGGTTGGTGGCTGATTATTGCTTATATCAGCATGATATTTTCCATTTAGCTAACAAATCATTGTTTTTTTTGATGAGTCATTGAATAAGTCCACAAATAGCTAACCTTTAACCTTAGGAAATTTTTGGCACTTTCCTTTTATGTTTCACTCTTTGTTAATCAATTGGATACCTATGAGAGAAAGGGTAAGAAAGAAGAGGGGGCCTAAGCATCCTTTTTAGGATTTTCACCTAGGCATAGAGAGGGATTTATTTATTTAAAAAAAAAGAAATGATAGAAAAATGGGGAAAGCAAGATAAAAGTGGAAAAAATTCAATATGTATTTATTAACAAGATTTTTCATCTTTAGGGTCTTAAAGGGGATGCAAATGCCACCCATTCACTTAGATGGACACTGAACTTCCATCCATTATGACCAACCTACAATTGGAAGGGAATCAAACTTCTTATGTTTGCAAGATTTAGCTCTATCTTCATCCCATTTCATCATCAAACTCCTTTGAGCTCCATTTCCTTAGTTCTTATGGTGTTGTACAAAATTCTTGAAAGTCTTCTCCTTCTTTTCTTCTAGTTGTAACAATGCATTTATGTGAGATTGCATTGGGATGATATTTATATCCTCTAGCTCTATTTGGTAAGACATTTGGAGTGAAGGAAGTTCTAGGTCAATCTATAACACCATTGTCTTACCAAGAAATAACTTGTATGACAAGGTCCCCAAAGAAAATTTTGGGATGATCCTATCTACCCATAATTCTTTCTTTAGATTGGTATGTCAATCTCTCTTAGATTAAAAAATTATCCCCTTTAGAACCTTGATGATATTTTTGTTAGTATATTTTAGTAGGTCATTACCCTATGCATAATAATTTTATGAGTTTTTAAAGATAAACAGATATTCAAGTGCAAACTATAGGAGTTATACCCTTGTAAATACCATAGCATTATCTATAATCACTATTAGGGATGACCTAAACCTAGTGATGATGTCCTCTAACAAGTAGATAACCACCTCTTAATTAGCACACTTGACTGATATGGCCTCAACTCATGTCATGAAATAATCTGTAGAATTCAATACCCAACCACGACCTTCACTAGATAATGGGTTAATTTTTTCAATAAAATTAAGATCCCACTATTGAAATGGTTTTGTTACAACTATTTGTTTGAGAGGATATGTGCTTTTCTTCTATGGCCCATGAACATACAACATGCTTTACACTCCTTAGTGCTTTACATGCTTTACACTTCTTAGTGCTTTACATGCTTTACACTTCTTAGTTCTTTACATGCAACATGAACTACAAAGACTATCATCTTACTCAAATATAGATAGTACCTAATTTTTTTTAGTTATTTCATCATGGAAAATACCTTTTTTTTAGTGAAGGTATAATATATCAATCTAGATTTCATGCTATATGTATTTGGTACCGACTGAAGTGTAGTAGCTGTATTGATCCAAAGGAATGATAAGGAGGAAGAATATAGAATAATATTCATATTTATGAAGCATCTAACTCATGAAGAATATTATATATTCTTCCTCCTTATCATTCATTTGGGTCAATACAACTACTACACTTTAGTCGGTACCAAATACATATAGCATGAAATATAGATTGATAAGTATTGAAAGTGAAATTTAATTTATGGCCAAGGCTGACATTGTATGATGTAATTTTGGATAGGCCTAAGGGCATTTCACTATAAAAAGTATTTAATTTATTGTAATATTTTATGATGTGAGCCCTATGGCATGCAATTAAACTTATTATGGTTAAACCTATTGGAATTCATATTATTTTCCAAAAATAAACAAAAACAATCCATCCATGCAAATCTTATACAAAAAGCAAAAATGGATGAAAATAGATTTAGTGGCCACCCATAGACACCATAAATAATCACTATATCCATAGATAATATTACACAACACTTTAATGATAAAATGAGGAGTGAGAGGGGGTATTTATAGCAATACCAAAATCCCAATTACATAATAAAGTTTAATTACAAGTAATAAAGAGGGTTTAACCATACAAGGCTAATCACAACCCATAAGACATACATAATAAAAATTTATAAATAATTAATACATGTACAATGAAATGCCCTTAGGCCTATCCAATAGATAGCACAATGTCATCCTTGGACATGAATCATATTACAATTTTAGAACCCCCATAATCTAAATTGAAGGGCCAAGGATAGGAGATATTAGTAACAATAATATCATTACCCTATGATGGATGCTCTAATGGGCCTTTCTATTTTGAGGTAGAATCATCTAGATCCCCCCATCATCTAAAATATATTGCTACAAAAATGCTTCTTGCACAACAGTCCCCTTAGGTTGGGCCATAGTCACCACTACCACAGTTAGACACTTTTATATACATCAAAATACACTTTAACTAGGAATTCAAATGAAGAAGAGAAGATAATGTCACCACCTTCAAAGATAATCTCCTTCAATCTTCCATTGCCACGTAAGGTATATTTTGAAGATAAATTTTTCTCTTACAATATACATCACTCTTTTTTAAGACTTTCTCTTGCCCTTGGGCCACCTAATTTTAGTCATCAAAAGAGGTTTTGCATGAATCTACTTAAAATAAAAGTTGTAACAAAATTCCAAGAGTACTTGAACAAGAAATAAAAAAAGAAAGAGATAATGGAAGATTAGATCTCCATGAATAAGCTAAATCAACTACCCAAAAGAGGAAGAGGGGTTGACTAAAGTACATCCTTAATTATTTTCCTACAAGCCTTTACAAGACTAAAAATCTATTACAACTATTATAAATCCATCTATATCTCCCAAAAAATAGGCCAAATATTATAATTGCATGGAAAATTTTAAATCCATCTTTTCAAAATAGAGCAATAGGGCTTGATGACTATTCTACATAATTTGGCCACAAAGACTAGAATAGGTCCATAGATTGATATCACCAATGTAGAGATTTCAAGAAGTCATATGATTTTAAATATAAATAGGATCAAAATGCTTTTGTATGTAAAATTAATGACCACCATTTTTTCCAAATAGTCCTAAAAAAGCAAAAATGTTAAAAAGTAAATGCTCAAACCTTAGGGTTGCAAGAGTTGATCCCAGCCTAAGCTGCAAGCTTACTACAATGGTAAGGGATTTGGCCTCTCTTTGGGGGGTCCAAGGTTCAAACCCCACTCAGTATGAGGGGAATATGATCCCTCATAAAAACTTGTGTAAACTCATTGAAAAAAGAGTTGATCCCAACCTACCACTTGACAAATTCTAATTTGTTGTTATGCTCCAATTACACTTTACCACTTCATCTCCTCTAGTTCACCTGATCATTGAAACTTGAAAGCATTTGATTGGTTAAGGTTTATAAGTATAGAAAACTTTATTTTTTACGGTGTGTGAAAGACCCATGTTAGTCACAAAATATTTTCCTTCAATGCATGGTGCAAGAGGGATTAGATCCTTGGTATTTACTAGCCAAAAAATAATGTATTATCCAAGATAGTGCAACATTTGTTGGGTCTTTTAATGGACTTCCAATCATAAATTTCCACCTAAAAGATAAAATAAAGTTCAAAAGTAAACAACAAAGGGATTCAAACATGATATGATTCCCTTGCTAAGAATTTAATTGTCTTGGCATATCCAACTAGACGAGTCTCTTGCTTGAGACATTGTGTCCAATCCCATAGGCAAAAGGTGTCCATATCCCTATAGAAGAAAATGAAATATCTAGGTTGAGATTCAAACATAGTATCAAGCATGTCAAATGCCTTAATTCCACTTTGTATGGTCAGTCCACCATTGGTCTGAGTTGTTAGAGCTCAATTCTTTGATGATCGTATTATAGAAGTAATTGGTATTTAAATACATAGGATATCTATTTTAGGTATAACAATCCTCTAACAAAACTTGTAGCTTCCTTTCTTTGATACTACATGCATATGACCTGTAAGGGGTGGTTATACCACTTACCACTTCACTTAGGCTATGCTATAATAACTCCTAATATTCCCTCCTTATTACACCATTGTTAAAGATATATTTTTAGCTTATGACCAAAAATAATTTCTAGGGTGATGTTAGAATACATAGATTTGAGAGAGAAATTCCACCCCTTAATGTAGACTTTTTACTTTAATACTTAGAAGTGTCAGGTTCCACCGATCATGCACTCCAAAACTACATTTATTACAAAATAATCATTCAATGCTTATAGAATTCAATGTATGAATTATGCGTTTTCTTCATCAAATATATCAGTTGTTTATGAGGTCAAATTTTCTCCTACCATGTAGACTTGTTGTCAAATCATATCATGATCAAAGTATTCAAGTGAAGCATGTGTTACCATGCATTCAATGTTGCTTATTAAACTAATTTACCATCAATTTATATCTTTCATGTGATCGAATAAAAGTTATATAAGGCTTATTTTTTTATTTACATTTCTTTGATTTTCATTTCTTTCATTATGATCAAATCTTGGATTCCTAGCAAGTTCTTTTTTTATCAAATCTTGGATTCCTAGCAAGTTCTTTGATATGATAAATGGTATGTATATTTTAAATGTAAAATTTAGTGATTCTGTGTACTTGTTTAACCCTTTGAATGATCTCATAGTTGCCATTGCTTTTCCTTGAACAAGAATGTAGAAGCCTACCAAGTGCTCTATAGTCATTAGAGTTGAACCATTAGGGACCAGTAGCTACTAAAACTATCTAACAAATTTCTCTGTCTCGTATTTTGTTATCAATATTAATGATATCACAATGCATCTTATTATTTAGTATCTTAATTGCTTGTAGTGTTGGTACACTTCTTGAAAATAGTCTTATGAGATCCTAGGCTTTGATAATGATGTATGGATCTCTTGTTCGAGTTGCAAAAATAGATAATTCTCTTTCAACAAAATCCAATTTGTAAGCTATGCCATGCTTCTTCAAGGCTTTCTTTACAATGTTTTTCTCTATACTTGCGAATGAATAGAAAAGAAATTAACTTTGAACGTACCATCTTCGTTCTAGAATGTAATTGAATTCTTGTCCTTAGAGGTATCCCATGACTTGTGCTTGTAATAGTTGCCTTTTTATCTAGGCAATGTTCCCTCATGTTAGTTCCTTGGCTTGAAGTGATCGACAAATACAACTTTGTTTGTATAATAATTTGTATAATTTGAATAGATCCAAGTTTCTTGACTTGTCATATTTTTGGTGTCATATCAAATATTATTTGTTGTCTTAGTTGTGCTTGTGCAATAAACACATGTTCTTTTTATTCTTCTCTATCTCTTTCTTCTTTTGTAACTTGATTTTCCTTAGCTATATTATTTTTACATACCTTTTTTCAACTTTGATGTTGCTTTTTTAAAGGTGACTTGTCTTAATGTTGATTCATTGCTCATTAAGGAGATCTATTTTTGAATGGATTATTCAACATTCCTTCATTGTATGACCATTTTTACCACAATGTTCACACATCCTTTGTGTGTGTAAAGTATTTATTTGATAATCATTTCTCTAATTCTAATGTCTTTGAAAGTTCATTCTTTGTTGGAAGTGTTGTGGAGGTCTCATGTTTCTTATGAATGGTTCCTTTCTTATTTAATTTGTAAGAAGTAATTGTTCTTCTTCATATGTTGTATGTGAGGCCTATAATTTTTGAAGTAGGTTCAACAACATTTTTAAACTTGGTGTTTGCTTCGTAATATTTAATGGTGTCACAAAATATTATACTTTGATGGAAGAGATGTCAAAATAATTGAAACTAATGCTTCATAAAATACCTAATTTTCCAATGCTTGTAATGATGCTTATAACTTTGCAATTCTCCTCGTGATTGATTCTAATTTCTCTCCACTCTTTATCTTCAAACAATGGAATTGGATCTAGAGAAAAATAATTTGATTTTGATTCTTTGCTTTGTTGGAATATATTACATCATTTGGTTCTTTACTAATGTACCTCCATGGGTATATATTTAGATTAGGATTAGATTAGGAGATAAATAGTTTATTAGAGTAATTTAATAAATGCACAAGTGTTAGAATGTGCAAGTATGTAAATGTGCATGCAGTCCACATGTACATGAGTCTTAGGGTTGAGTAAGAGGCAAGGAATCTACCTTCATATATAAAGGCCTCATTTTGAGTGTTTATGAGAGGATTTGTGGTGTGCATAGGTTAGAATCCTAGTAGGCACAATGTAGCTCCATTTTGTTAATATGGAGTAGTTGTAAATTCCATTAAAGAACATTGTAATTTTTTGTGAGCTTTATTATATGAGCATTTCTAGAGCATTGTATCAAGTTTTCTATCATATTTTCATGCATGTTAAGTTGCTGTTATCATACTTATAACATTGTATGCTTATTTCAATACTTGTGATTGCATTTCCTTTAAGTTTAAGTCTCCAAAATCTAACAGTGGTATCAGAGCCACGATGGATCAAATAAAATTACAAAGTAATCATCATTGCTATTGTTGAGTATTTGCAAACCGGATCAGCCATTATGCACCGTTGCATGCAAATACCATAACAATAATGTTTTTGATAGAAGTAGATATAGGTAGAATAATAGGAAGTAGAGAAAACCACATGATTAATTTGGCTATAGTTTTTCCACAAAGTTGTAAAAACTTGTGAATACTAGAACTCAACGTTGAATCCACTAGATTGGCAATCCAACTAGTGAAGATTATTTTCTATAGTCATAGAAATTTTTATTATCATTTCTAATATTTTATTGAAGAAGAAAGAAGTTTTCAGAAAGAATATTGGGTTACTATCATCTAAGTTTTTCTTTTTGCATAAAATTAACTCTTAGAAGTTGGAAAGCTTCCTACAATAGATAGAGAAGAACTTTATTTTCATTACCTGAAATTCAACGTACTTTCCTCGTGCAGGGATTAATTATTTATTGTAGAAAAATAAGGATTGAATATTTAGAGCCCTGAGGAGAAAGGTCCCATGAGATATTTGTAGATTGAATACTCCTAGTTATTGAGGAGAGATCTAATAGCCAAGGAATCCACATTGAAGATTGTAAATCTAGGAAGGAGGTCCTAGAAAGAAGACCTCATTGAATATTGAAGAGACTCAAGGAGAAGACTCCTAGAAAATATTGGACACTGATGATCTCCATTGAATATTGAAAACTTCACATTGAAGATTGAAAACTTCACATTGAAGAAGAGGTACATAGAAGGTCCTATTGAATAACTTCCAAAGTGGAATATTGAGCATTGAGAAGAACTAATAAAAGTTCTATTGCAAATTTCAGTAGTAACAGATTCAGGAGATCCTAGAAGAAGATCTCACTACAAAACTTACATAGTTGAAGATTGAAGAGGCCAAGGAAGGTCTCATTGAAGGTTTTGAAGCTGCAATATTGAAGACATTGGAGAGGTCTCAAGGAGAAACAGGAAGAATTCTTGGTGAGATTCATTTAAGGAGTTCCTAGAATAACTCATTAGAGAAATTACTACCGAGGGAGAAGCTCATGATAGCTAAGGAATTGGAACAATTGTCGCCATCTAACAATAAGCCCAAAGGAGAAGTTTTGGTAATAAGATTGTCAAATTTGAAGGTACTTTGGAATAAATATCAAGATTGTTAGATTGTTTGAGGAGGAGATCTAGTTTGAAATTAGAATTTAGCAAGAGAAAGAAGATAGAAAAACCACCAAATCTGAGAGATTTAGGGACCATCATTGAAGGATTCTTGAGTGAACGTCTCAGCTGCAATTTGGAGGAGGATCCTACCAAATTTTTGGGATTCAAGGACAACATTTCAGTGAAGGTATTGACTGCTTTACAAATTGAAAATTTTCAGATTTGAGGATAGAAAAAGGCAACAATTTGGGCAGCGTTAGTAGCTGCTAAAGATCAGATTTCATAGGTGCATTCTGAAGGAGCATTTGAGCCACCAAGTTACAGTATTGGGTAGCATATTAGGCAAGTATTGAAGCTGCAAATAGGTGAGCAAGTGAGCTATTTTGGATAGCTTAGAAGAGCTACAATAACATCTAAAAAAGGCAAAAAATTTAAGTGACCAAAGTCACTATCATCATCATCATCTACAAGAAAAAAAAGGCATGCAACAAAAGTTGCAAAATTTCATCAGTTGAGATTTTTATATTTCGATTTTTATTAAAGTTATAAAACACTAATTACAAATTTTAAAGGTTGCATCAAAATTTTCATTTCAATTCTTCAAAGGTAGTGCAAAAGTTATAGTCTACAAGGTTCAAACCTGCATATAGAAAAAAATAGAAGTTGGGTATATTTTGAGAGAAAGAAACGTATCAACATTATATTTTTTATTCTAAGTAAAATAAGATCTTACAAGTTTACATATACAATAGTGCAAAACTTAGTGGAAAGCTTGGGTTGTTAAGAGTAAGAATAACCAAACAGAGAAAGTATTGCCAAAATATAGAAGGCAACATTGGCTTCAAAGCATATCAATCAGTAAAAGAAGTTTAAACCTACATTTCAAGAAGTTAAGAGGCTCTGTTTGAGAGCATAGGGGGGAAAACATATAAATCATTCTACTCTATGTTTGCATAGCATATTGTTAGAGCTATTCAAGAGAGATCTACAAGAAAAATATCTCCAAGGTTAAAAGGCATATTACACAACAATAGGGAGACATATCAAAGTCTTTAGGTGGACATCCTACAAAGCCCTAAGAGAAAGACTCAACAAGCAAGAGAGAGAGCCATCCAAAGGATCAATATCCAAATTATTTGAGGTGTCTAAAGACACCCAACACAGTGCCAAAGCCACCAAAATCATTACCTACATAGAGCACAAAGAATGAACCTTCAAATAAATAAGAGAAGCTATTAGTCATACAAAGGACGTTGAGCATCGAAAAAGCCTTTGGTGAAGGCATCATAGGGATTAAAACAAGTCTACATCATAGTGATAGAATAAACTCCACAACGTAGATCAATAAACAAAAGCATTGTAAGGTTCTATCCATATAAGAGAAGCATTAGGAATAACATCATTGGCATCTAGAACAAGTGTTACATTCAACCTAGGTATACAACATCAAAATGAGTCATCGACTAGCCAAATATCTCTTACAAGCTTTAGCATAGTCGTGGTTGGTAGTTGAAAGAAGCATTAGATAACATCATATATCTACCAACAAAGAATGCAATTATATTCTCTAGCATTGATAAATAAGCGTAGTAGGTGAACGTTATATTAAGGAGAAATGGTTGAGACACATCCACCACATGTAGAAATTACCTCACATCATTAGAGCAAGTAAAAGAGGAGATGTTGTGTGTTTAAAGATATCTCAAGCTTAACATCATTAAGGTAAGGTAAAGGAGTTACATTGAGTACTCATAACAAAAACATACAATGCTCTAAGAGAAGCATTAGACCTACCTCAAAGGCATTGAAGGTAGAAGAAAGTTTTGAGGTACCACTTGGCATAGGCGTTGGGAGATTAAGGCATTACAACAGACATTGAAGATTCAAGGTGTCACTCAGGACTACATACCTTACATGTCATTGAAACAACAAGAGTAAAAGCACGTCCAAATGCGCATTAAATTGGAGGTAACATTTATTAATAAAGATAAGCTCCAGGTTAACGAAGAGAAGCCAACGAAGAGCACACTTGACAAGGAAGAAAAGCATGACCAACCATTGGAGAAAAGATCAATATTGATAGTGGCAAACAATGCATGTAAAATTCTAAGACATAGCACAAGTTCAAGGTGTATATAATGAGTTCGTGGTTGAAGAAAGAAATGTAGACCAACGTGTTTACGTCAAGGAAAAGTGCACAAGTATAGTGGAAAACCTACAAGAGCATTTAGAAGTTGATAAGGAGTAGTCAACCATTGTCAATACAAAGCAAACAACATTTGTTTTCAATCAAATTGCAAACCCAAATCAAGCATTTGAAAGGTGAGAATTATCCATTGCTATATTGCAAGTTTATTTAGGTTGATATCAACTACACTCTATTTTATAGAGATAATAGTGTTAGGAGTAATAAGGTGTTGAAAGAATCTCTAGAATACTTATTGGTTCCATAAAGAAAGAAGTTGAAACTTGAAGTATCTAAACTATTTATATTGCTTCAAAATATCTGCAAATCTTAAAGTTAAGGAGATAAAAGGATTAGTAAAACTTAATTTGCAAATACTTAGTATTTTTGAGATTTCTAACTAGGGAAATATAAGAAATCCTACTTCAATTGAATTTCTAGAAGTTTAGAAACCTATCATTGCATTGATTCTTATTTGAAGATATTGCTTGCATTAAAATTATAGTTGGAAGATTGATTTAGAAGGACATAGACAATCCAACTAAAGATATTGAACTTCTATCTTTGAAATTGCATTTCTAAAAGCTTTCTACAAGTGAATACTTAATTGCAAGTGATAGAAGTTAAACATTATACCTCAATCTCTAGGGAGTCAAAAGGGATTCAACAAAATTCAAGATTAGAAAGTCAAGCATAAGCATCAAGTTCATAGCTTGGAAATATTGAGAATTATTTCCAAGATTGATCCTACAAATTAAAGAAGAATATTACTAAGAGAGACAAGGAAGACTACTACAAACAAGAAGAAGAAATCAAAACACATTAATATGGATAGATTGACAAGAGGAACATATCATCACTATAATAGGACTCAAGATACAAATACATCCAACATGTCCTATCAAAGGTATAAAATTGGTATAAACTCAAATAATCTCATAAATAAAAATGAAAATGATATTTCGTACATAGATTCATGTGCAAGTCATCATATGACCAGAAACTTGCAATGGTTTGATTGTCTTGAAGTCACCAACAACTATAGACTAAGAATTGCATATGGAAAATTCTACCATATACATGGTTATGGATGTGTAGCTCCTAGTAAATTATTTCTAAATTTTGTGCTACATAATGTCATGTATGTTCCAGGTTTATCATCCAATCTCATTTTAGTAGCAAAGTTAGTAGAGAGCAAAAGAATAATTGACTTCAAATACTCCAATGGAGTCAATATGTGCCTCATAATAAACCAAGGAGGAATTGAAGCTACTGGATCAATTCATAAAAAATATATATGCTCTGGACTCAATGGGAACATCACAATATATTGTTGCATTTTAAATAATACTAATAAATTTGTTGAAGAACAAGATGTAGAATATATAGAACTAGCATATCACAAGAACAAATAGAGAAATAGAAGACTCAAAATTAAGAGAATGAGAGGACAAAAAAACTACACTCTATTCATCTATTAGCAAACCAAAGAAGGAGAAGAACCTCATAAAGATGAAGGATACCCAAAAGATAAATATCCTTATTGAAGACTAAAGTCTTTAAAAACCAAATAATGTAATACATGAGGGTGTTGGAATATATTACATCATTTGGTTCTTTACTAATGTACCTTCATGGGTACATATTTAGATTAGGATTAGATTAGGATATAAATAGTTTATTAGAGTAATTTAAAAATGCACAAGTGTTAGAATGTGTAATGATGTAAATGTGCATGTAGTCCACATGTACATGAGTCTTAGGGTTGAGTAAGAGGTAAGGAATCTATATTCCTATATAAAGGCCTCATTGTGAGTGTTTATTAGAGGATTTGTGGTGTGCATAGGCTAGAGTAGTAGTAGGCACAATGTAGCTCTATTTTATTCAATATGGAGTAGTTGTAAACTCCATGCGAGGAGCATTGTAATTTTCGTGAGCTTTCTTATATGAGCATTTCTAGATCATTGTATCAAGTTTTCTATCATATTTTCTTGCATGTTAATTTGCTATTATCATAGTTATAACATTGCATGTTTATTTCAATACGTGTGATTGTATTTCCTTTAAGTTTAAGGTTCCAAAAGCTAACATGCTTCAAAGACTACTTTTAGCTTCTCTTGTGTATCTTTGGTTATGGTTGAATCCTAAATGTATGCTTGGACTTCATCTGCTACTCTGAACATGATTAGTCTTGCATTTTTGTCTACCTCATCAAAATTTATTTATTCTTAATTTACTTCTTCAGGATAGGTAATGGTCTTGTCTACTACTTGCATACTTCCTCAAAACTAAGTTGCATTTTGAGTTTAGTTTTTCACGTAGTGTAATTATTCCTCCTTAATAGTTTGGAATATATTAATAAGAACTTTGGTGCTCCATTACTCATAGTCAAAATTTACAAAATTTGAATATTCTTCTTTCACCAAATTCACCTCAAAACATGCTTTTCGACAAGTATATATAAGTCTATACTCAGATTTCAACTGATGCTTCAAATTTTCAAGAAAGAATTGTCTTACTGAGGAAAAAGGAGATGAAATTTTTTTTTCTTAGAAATGTTTTTTCCAAAATGTAAATATCTTTTATTTCACTTATAATTAAAGTGACTATTCACTTTGTAATAAAAGTACCTTTTCATTTCTTTCCATTGTAAATGTGAGATTTTGAATTTTCAAGGCCTCTAGTCTTCTTGGTGCTTATAATTTTCAAATTGTTGTCTACTTTGATTATTTGCCCATCCTTTCCTTCTTTTGGGATATTTCTACTTGTAATTTATGCTCAAAATATTTATGCCATAATCTTGTATTTGAGACAAAGCATCTATGTGTTCTTGATTAATTTGTAGGCACCACTTGTTATGACCTAAGAACATAGGTCATTCCACTTTAATCGTGTTGTTTGTTCAAATTAAAAGGCTTCTACTTCTTTATTCCTTTTTTTGTAGGTGATTTTTTGGTGAGTGCTTTGAGCATCCCAATGGTTTCCTTGCAACATTAGGATGAATGCTTGTTTGGGTGTTTTTATTTGTCATATGGGTGAGCACTATCTAGGTGAATTATTTTAACATGCGGGTGAATGTACAGATGATGTCCAAATGAGCATTGTTTGAGTGTCATTTGGGTGAGCACTTTTGGAATTCTTGAGTGCCTTTTTGGTATCCTTTCATACTTTATATGTGTAATGTTTCCCTAGGGCACTTGAGCACTTATGGAATGCTTGAGTGCCTTTTTAGGATCCTTTCATAATTTATTGGTATGTAATGTTTATGTAGGGGCTTGAGCACTTCAAATGCTCTGACTTTGTCTTGTAAAATATTCTTCTTGGACATCTTGGGTGATGTTATAGGCTTGTGCATTCCTATCTGGTACTTTAAATATAGTAAGTGTTGTGGATTTGTATCATGAGCTTTTCTTCTTAGAATATTGGATGACATTCCAAGCTTGTGTGGTCCTCTTTATTTTTCTTTTTCTTCCTATTATTATATATATATTTGGATTATTTGAGATGATTTAATATGTTGAAACATGGGTGATTTACCTTTGCACTAGAAGAATGAGATTTCTCATGTTACTTGGACCATTGAAAAACACGTTATTGCTTTGTGTGTTTCCTCCAGAAGATTTTTGGCCTAGTTTAAGAATCCGTAACTATATTTGACCCAATTTAAATTAGCATGGCCTATTTCCAAAGATATGAGGTTCCACCTAACTAAAGTTCATGAGTAGCTTTCTTGCTTATTGTTTGAATTGAGATGTCATCAATAGTTGTCTTATTTTACCTACAAGTAGTCCATGATTTTGCCTTACTCTTTTCATGTGGTTCTAGATGCTTCTTTGTTGTTCCTAACTTCTCTTTATTTTTTGAATTTGGTGTTTCACAAGACTTGCTCTTTTCAACAAATATTTACTTTAATCTTCTTGTTCCTTTTTGGAGGATACTTATTTTCTCTTTGGATACTTCTTTTAATGGAAAGCAAGACTATCTTATTTCTACAAGTGAATATTTAAATGAGAAGTGCAACTAGTAATTTTTTTTCTTTATCATTTTGATCTCCCAATGCTCTTTGATTCAACTTCTTGAAAATTTCTTACAATTTTTTTATGAAGCTTCTATGGCTTCCTTCTTGTAATTTTTAAGGAGCTTCTATGGCTTTCTTTTCTTGTGACTTTTAAGGATCTTCTATGGATTCCTTTTCTATAATGCTTAAGGAGCTTCTTTAAGAAAACAAGCTTATACTGAGAGGGGAGGGTGAACAGTATAAGGCCACTTTTTACTTTTCTTTCAAATCAATATTATATTATATTATTATTCTACTTTGGGGAGCCTACTACTAATATAATATAATATTATAATAATATAATATTATAATATAATATAATTTATAATACAATCAACCTTGGGTTATGTGTGGCCCATGGCAACCCTTATACAATATAATAATATATCCCCAAATATCTATTCCTAGGTACCCTACCACATGGAGTTATGACACAAACATATTATATATGAATAATTATCCTATGTCCCAACTTAGAGAATTAATCTATAGTTGGAAAAAGGATTGGCTTGCTCTAGATGACATATAGGACATGGTGTGTTTGGTTATATGAGTATAAGATAAAGCTTATGATTTAAATAGCTTTATCATAGAAGGTTAAGTCACTATGATGGTTGCTTTTAGACAAACTATGTAAGATGAAAAAGAACATGACTATGTTTAGGCCAAAAAGGGTTGAATGAAAGAGTTTTCTCCTTTAATGTTGTGATGATGAGTTGTGTACAAAGTTTGTTTAAATGCTATTTCTGGGTGCTAATGTCTTAAATAATTAGACAACCTAGTATAGAATGATTTGTTTTGCATTGTTGTGATTACAATGAAATGCATAAATAGAAACCATATAGCTACAAATCATGCATATGATAAATATGGAATTAAGGAATATAAAAGCATAATCTAATATGGAGGAAATGGTAACTGGGTTGCATTTCTCGGGAACTTATGGGGGTTCCTCGTGGCCATGACAATGAATGCAGTTAGTATAGATTCAAGGGCATGTCTTTTGTGTGATGGGATATGGGATGAAATGAGGAAAGAGGAAAGTTTCATTCTTAGGAAAGTATGGGATTTCCTACTCTTGAATTGTGTGAATGTTGGTTTTTACAAATGCTTAAAGTATTTGTTAAAGAGCTTGTTTGCATTCTATGGATTACTACTGCATGGCATTGTGTGATTAGTTATGCATAATCATAAATGGATTGTCCTGATCCCTAAATTACCCAACTACTTAGTACTGGTGGAAATGAGACAACTAGTACCTGACGTTCCTGATGAACCTGAATTGAAGTGAAGACTAGAAGAAGTTGAATCTGCATTCAGTCTTGTAAAAATATCATTGTACTACAAATATTCCCTAGAGGAAGAAGCTTTGTAATAGATTCTAGGAGCTTGTGATTTAAGCTATGAGCATGATTGAAGATTGTAGTTTCCAAATACTTGATTATGTACAAAGGATATGAGCTATGTAATTACATTGAAGATTATGTATATTGGAAATACATGTTTTGTTTATATGTTATATTATGTTATTAGAATGCTTTAGTAGATGCTTTACTTACATTTGAAGTAACTGATATTTACTTTCTTATGAGCATAAATGTGGTATCTATGAATGATTATAAGTGTTTCCAAGAGTGCTTAAATGAAAACCAAAGAGTGGTAATCAATGAGAAAAATGGTAGACAACAATCTGTCTATGCAAATCTGTCTGATGATTCCCTTAACAACCATATGTAATATGGTTAGATGGTTAAGCATTGCACCTAAAATATTATCTTATTGTTAAACAATGAGTAGTCAACAAGGCATACACTTTTGGTTAGGTTGAAAGACACCTATGGTTGAGGTGGTTTAACATGGGGTTAAACAAAAAGGGAAATGTGTGTTCTGGTTGAAACAAGATTGGAAAATTCTCATTGATCATTATGGGACACTGGCCACTCCCATGCACATGGATAGACTTTGATCAAGTTGATTCCTATGTGGTGCACAACCTTGAACTCATGTGATTACTTGCTCAAATGGAAATCATATAAAAGACTCTCATACATTACTTAAGGTTGTAAGTAAAAAAAAAAAAAATTGATGGGTATTATGGTTAGTTTTTGGTTAGGTGAAAATGGGTTATTATGGTTGAGTAACGAATAATTGGTTAGTCTAGCCAATTATTCGTGGTGGCTACCGATTCCACCAAGTAAATAAAAAAAAATTGAAATTGCATTTTTTAAAGGCTTTCTACAAATAATTGATTGCAAGAGATAGATGTAAGGGCACAATATTATGTGTTGTCCATCCCAGAAGTTGCCACACAATTCTTCATGTAGTCCGCCCCTATAACCACCATGCCACAATCATTTCAAACCTTTTATGCCACTGAAAGCATAATGAAAGGAACAAGTGTTCAATCCATCAAGTCCCAAGATTTACAATTTTAAAAGTTGAATAACTCTTCTCTATCAATTAAGTATGTAGTTGGATTGTCTATGTCTCCTTCCTTTAAGCATGAGATTAATAAGATTGATCTTCCAACTAGTATAGATGCAAGCAATAATATTCAACTATGATTCAATGCTATTAGAGATCTCTAAAACTTCTATGATATGAATTTGGTGTAGGATACCTTATGTCTCCCAAGTTAGAAGTTTCAAGAATACTAAGTATTTGCAAACTAGATTTTTTACTCCTTATATCTCCTTGTGTTTAAGGTTTGCAAATATTTTGAAGCAATAGAAATAGTTTATATGCTTCTAGTTTTAACTCTTTTCCAATATGCTCTCTAGAGATTCTTTTTAACACCTTATTACTCCTAATACTAATATCTCTAGAATATATAATGCACTTGATATCAAACTTGCAATATGTCTATGGATATCTCTCACCTTCTTGACACTTGATTATGGTTTGAAAGTCCTTGGAATGTATGTTGTTTGCAAAGGTTGATTACTCTTGTTACTCTTCACCTTGCTTTTGCACTTTATCCTTCTTTAGATAAGCTAGTTTGTCTTCCTTTCTCCAATCGAATGTTCATTGAATATATTATTTAAATTCACTCTTTATCCTTGACTGTTACATGCTCTATATGAGCCTTAAACTCACTTTAAAACTGATCTTCCCTCGGTGGTTAGTAGTGTCCCTTTTGATAGTTTTCCTATCACTCTAAGTGCTCTTCAAAAACAACTTTCTACTTGCATTCAATGCACTTTTGCTCTTTCAATGGCTATGTACATGGGTGCCTTCTTAACCTTGATGTATTATGGAATGGAAGTGCCAAGTGGTGCTTGTATTTTCCTATCTTCTTGAAAATCGTTCTTATTGCACCTCCTCCCAACACCTATGACAAGTGGCACTTGATTCCTTACCTTTGGGTGATTGATGCCTATTATTAATGCCTCTACCTTCTTTCTCCATGTTGGGAGCTCAAGTATGGAGCATTATCAATGGTGTTTTATCTCTTTCTCTTATGTTGAGCACTCTAGTTGTCTTATCTTTGCTGGATGCTCAAATATGAAGCATTATAATATGATGCCTCACTTACTTCTTATTTTTGGGCGTTCAAACTTGCTCTTCAATGTGGCACTCTTCCTCTTATGTGCATGCAATGACTCTTTCCATGTGGTAAGATATTCATGTCTTATTTTCAACTCCCTTGGACTTGTCCAATGTTCTTTCTAGCACTTTTCCAATGCTCACTTATTGGTGGTAATCCTTGTTGTCTACGTCTTCTTCTTGGATAGAACACTCAGGCTATCTTCAATGGTGCCATGGATGCGAATAATTGTTGCTTTCCTACCTGTTTCAACAATGGTAGATCCTCCTTGGTGATGATAAACTACTTGCACTACAACCTCATCTCTATCCTTGTATTCTTTCACTTGTATTGGCTCTATGTAGGTCTGATTCTTGCGCTCCATGTAGGCAAAATCTCCAGTGGATATGGTGCATCATTGGGTATGTTTAGACACCTTAGATATCTAGATTTTTGAGCCTTTGGATGGCTCTTCCTAATGCTTCTTGAGGCTTTATTTTAGGGCTTTGTAGAATACCCACTTGGATATTTATGTCTCCTTCTTGCTGTATAATCTGATTTTTGAAAACACTTATAGAGTCATTTTGGATGAATCTTATATGTAGATTATGATTGCCCTCCTGTGCTTGTAAATCGATCCTTTATCTCACTTGAAATGTGGGATTCAATTGCACCTTGGACTTGGACTTTATTCTCCCTTTCAAGCTCTTCTATTGGTGAATTTCTTCTCCAACATTTGGAGGTAATATCAACCTTTTTTGGTGGCTACTCCTTGCCTCAAAATTCTGCAAGTAAACTGCCTTTTTCTTCTTCAAAAGAGCTCTTGTAAAATCTGCCTTTAACTCCTTGTTTTGGCTGAAATAAAATTGATGTTATTATTGCCTTTAATCCTTGGAAATACCTTCCTTTCTTGGCTATTATTTCTCTTTCAAATCCAATATTCTCAATGAAATATTTGCACTATAGATTTATGCAAACGATAGTATTTTTTTATTAGAATAAACAATAGAATGTTGATACATTTCTTTCTCTCGAAATATACCTAAATTCTATTTTATTCTTTGTAGATTTGAACCTTGTAGACTATAACTTCTGCACTACCTTTGAAGACTTTAAATGAAACTCTTGATGCAACCTTTAAACTTGTGTAACTGGTGCTTTATAACTTTAAAAGAAATCCAAATATTAAAAATCTCAAATAATGAACTTTTACACCTTTTTGTTGCATACCTTTAACACCTTCTTGTTCCTCCTTGAGACCTCTCCAAGATTCTCAATATTGCAGCTTCAAAACCTTCAATGAGACCTTCCTTAGCCTCTTCAATCTTCAACTATGGAAGTTTCGTAGTGAGATCTTCTTCTAGGATCTCCTGAATCTACTACTACTAAAATTTTCAATAGAAATTTTGTTAGTTCTTCTCAATGCTCAATATTCCACTATGAAAGTTCTTCAATAGGACCTTCAATGGATCTCTTCTTCAATGTGAAGTTTTTAGTCTTCAATGGAGATCACTAATATCCAATATTTTCTAGGACTCTTCTCCTTGAGTCTCTTCAATTTTCAATGGGGTCTTCTTTCTAGGAACTCCTTACTAGATTTACAATATGGCTTCCTTGGCCACTAGATCTTCTCCTAAATCTTTCAACTATGAGTCTTCAATTTGCAAATATATCAATGGGACCTTTCTCCTTATACCTCCAAATCTTCAATCCTTATTTTTTTATAATAAATAATTAATCCCTGCATGAGGAAAGTAACGTCGACCTTCAAGTAATGAAGATGGAGTTCTTTTCTCGTGTGGGAATCCTCCAAGGGGTCCGGTTCCTCCCCCTACCAAAAATATGAATTGGAGGGGGGGGGGGGGGGGGCCCGGGTGGGGCGGGGCTTTCTTGAAAACTTCTTTTCTCTCTTGCATTGAAATATTAGAGATAATAAAAATTTATATGACTCTATAAAAATTAATCTTCACTAGTTGGATTGTCCAATCAGTGGATTCAATGTTGAATTCTAGTCTTCACAAGTTTTTGTAACTCTGTGGAAAAACTCTAGCCAACTCAATCATGTGGCTTTCTCTACTTTCTATTCTTCTACCTAGAACTACTTCTATTAAAAATCTATTGTGATGGTATTTGCATGCAACAACGCACTATGGCTGATCTGATTTGCAAATAATCAATAATAGCAATGGTGATCACTTTGTGATTTCCTTTGATCCACCGTGGCTCTGATAACACCATTAGGTTTTGGAGCCTTAAAATTAAAGGAAATGCAATCACATGTATCAAAATAAGCATGCAATATTATAAATATGATAATAATAACTTAAAATACATGAAACTATGATAGAAAACTTGATATAATGCTCTAGAAATGCTCATAAAAGAAAGCTCACGAAAATTACAATGCTCCTCTCATGCAGTTTGCAACTCCTCCATGATATCAAAATGGAGCTACATTGTGACTACTACTACACTAATCTATGCACTCCACAACTCCTCACTCACAAACACTCACAATGAGACCTTTATATAGAAATATAGATTCCTTGCATTTATCCCTACTAACTCTTCTTGATGACTCCTCTAGGCTAGCATGTGTGGTCATGTGTGGTCATAATAGTCACATTTAATTTAACTTCCATGATCCTCTTCTCTCTATCGTCAACTTATGGATGTGGAGGTAGTGGTTCAATGGATGTAGAGGGTTGTTGTCCATACCCAAAATTATTATTTCTAGATAATTTTATTACTTTAACAATGATGATAACATGGCACTAATGAGTCAACACTTATGTATAAAGTTTGGATTATTACACCTTCAATAAACTAATCTATATTAGTGTTGTGAGTATTAGCAAGCCATCCTTCATGGATTTGGTGATGGAAGGTATCACTAGGGAGAGGGCAAAAAATACATAAAGGTGACCAAATAAGAGATATTACACATACACATACTTACAAAAATAACCTAAATTGCACTTCAATTGCATGATTATCTATATTAATGATAATAATGCATATGTGATTATATCATAAACATTTGATGCTAGTATAACTTAGGATGTTTGAAATATATATATATATATATATATATATATATATATATATATATATATATATATATATATGTATGTATGTATGTATGTATATGTATTTACTTTTGCCTTTTTAAAATATTAGTTGATTTTTTTTGGATTTTTTTAAGGGGTTTAATGGGGGGGGGTTTATGCCAATTTTAAAATTTTTTTTTTTTTTTGGGTTTCCCTTTCCCTCTTTTTCTAGGGAATTTTTTTTTGCAAAAAATGCTTTTTTTTTTTTTTCCCCGTCTTTGGTTTTTTTTTTTTTTTCCTTCCCTTTTTTTTTTTTTTTCCTTCCTCCTTTAATTTGCGAAGTTTTTATTTTTCCTCTCGTATTTTAAGGTGGATTTTAAAATATTAGACACATATTTAAGTATATATAACATGCTTTCCTTCCTTAGTAGTTAGTCCTTCCTTGATGAATTCTTCTAGAGTATTTCCAATATTCTTCAAAACATCCTTATTTATAAGTTGATATGGAAGTCCAAAAAGCCTAACCCACACTGGAAGCTTCTTAGTAGTTTCTATCTCAGTAGTAAAATTTTCATCATTCATGCCATGGTCTCAAATAAAGTGCATCTCTTACCCTAAACCATGGACCACCAACCATTATTTTATCTCTAATTTTTGAACTAGAAAAGATAATGAGGAAAAAACTTTTAAAAATAAAAGTCATAGAGTAATTTGAATTCAATCCCCACTTCCACTTAATACAATTTTGAATCTCCACCATGATCTATGGAACTTACATATTAATCCTATACTTTTAAGAACCATTATATCATGCCCAATCATCTCATCCTTGATACTTACTTCTGTTGAAACATCTACTACCTCGATTGAACATACCATGTATTTGCTCTTATGCTTATCTCTAGCTTGGGCTTCCATACTTTTAACTAGGGCATCCTGATTTCTAGTTAGGGCATCCCAAATTTCCATTAGGGCTTTCAAATATGAATGTCCTTCCATACGAGTTAATGGAACTTTCTCTTAGCTTACACTCCTTGGTTCACACTCCCTCTAAGCTCACACTTTATTTCATATCACACTCTCTCTTGCCTCACACTTTCTCCTAGCTTGCACTCCCTCCTGGATCACAATTTCCCTTGTCTCTTATTTTTCTCGATATTTCTTAAATTTAATAATTTTTTGGAAATAATATTCTATGCATTCATGGTAAGGGTTTGAAGCATTTATGCACTCTATATGAACCCATTGCTCTTCCTCCATGACTCAATCCTAGCTCACACTTTCTCTTGGTTTGCACTTCCTCTTGGATCACACCCGCTCCCACCTTGCACTCTCTCTTGCCTCATAGTCACTCATGGCTTGCACTCTCTCCTAGATCACAATTATCCTTATCTCTTATTTTTTCCTATGTTCCTTTGATTTAGCAAATTTTGGATTTTATCCAATTGAATCCTTTAAATTCTCCTAAGATATGGATCAAGAAGTGGCATTTGTTCCATGATCGCACTTTGCTTTGTACTTAATTCTTTCTGCATACACTTCCTCCTTGCTCATGGATCATGCTTAATTTTAACTGCACTCACTCCTAAATCACACTCACTTTCAACTACACTCACTCCCAACATGCACTCTTTTTCAGCTACACTCACTCCCAACTTGCACTCGCACTCGCTACAAGCTGCACTCAGTTATGACTCACACTCACACTCTGTAATTCAATACTTAGGGATAATATGTGAATTTGCATGGACATAGGAATACACTCCCATTATGGATGGTATGATTACATATTAGCTGTAAAAATGTTGATGGATGTTATAGTAATAATAGTAGTTAGGGGATTGGGTAATCCCCTGAAAAAACTACCTAAGTCAATTAATAGCCCAGTAAAAGCCAATAGTTATTTGCATTCAAGAAACTAAATTGACAAAGCAATTAGAAATAATATAATGGAATAATATATGGAGATCCTTAGACCTAGATGTAGGATTTTAAGCCTTACTACTACAAAATATCATAGGTCCCAATATAAAGAAGTTGCAATATTAATGGGTAAAATATCAATAATTAAGAGTAGAATACTATATGAGCAATTTATATGCATATCAAGGCCTATATAATATTAAAAATAACATTCACTTATATAATCAAATATGAATGTAAATGGCCTAAATATTTCATGTAATATGCATGAAAATACTTACAATATTAGTTGCTCAAAATATGTATACAAGATTTATTTACTTCCTTCCACTTACAATCAAATAATTAGATATTTGGATATTAGTTATCTCTTCATGGAGCTTTATCTCCATAATATAGACATAGAATGTAACTCTTCATGTGCTTGACTATTGCTCTCTATATGACAAGTTCCATGACCTTTGACTTATCATCTTGCCACTTGCATACTAGACTCTTCACTTTCTTCTTGCATGCACATTTGACTCTATGACACTTGCACACTTCTACAAGACTCTTACACTTCTACATGCAATCCTAATATAATATAATTATGCACATCCTCATATTACATACATGATACTTGTGCACATTCTCTCTATCTACATTTGCACTCTATCTTACATGACACTTGTGCATTTTTTGCACATTGCACTCTTACATGACACTTGTGCATTTATTGCACATTGAAACTTACATAAAATGGAAATATAAATCACACTCTTAAACTATATACTCAACCCTAATCTATTACATATTTACAACTATACCATAAAGCTACCATGGGAGTACATTAACATGTACCAAATTATGTAATATTCCTCAACACTAGAAGAAATAGATTGGTCAAGTGCTTTAGGAGGGCTTCTCCTTGCATGGGATCCATATGAATTAATATGTATTAATAAAATAAGACACTCAAATTGGATAACAACTTCTTTCTCCTCTCCATAGGGATATACTTGGACCATAGTCAATTTTTATGGATCAAATAACCTAGTCTTAAAACAAAATGCTTGGAAAAGTCTTTAGAACTGGATTCATCAGAAAAGACCCCCAAATTTAATTATATAAAGGGACTTGAATGTGAATTTAGACCAATGGGAGAAAAAAATAGGTATTCCCTCAAAAGACCCTTCTAAGGACCTAGTTGTGCAAATTATAATTGAGCAAAAACTTCAAGACATAATCCCCAAAAATGAAAAATTTACATGGATAAATAGAAGAGTTAGGGTTAAATTCACTACAAAAATATTAGATATATTCTTGATACAAGAAGATACACAATTCAGGTATCCTCTTGTATCAAGTTCCATGCTTCAAAGTTTAGTCTCAAATCATAAGCCTATCTATTAGATACGGGTGATAGTGCTCTTGGAAAAGGAATATTCCTTTCAAATACAATCCAGAATGGATGGAGCATGAGGAGTTTGCACCTTTAGTAGAAAGTATCTAGAAGTGTCATGTTTGTGCAAAAAATCCCCAAGAGGTATGGAAAATAAATATTTCTAATCTCAAGAAATCCATTAGGGATTGGATTTCAAATAAGACTAAAGTTCAAAATAGGTCAAGTATATTGCTACAAATATAAAGGAAGCAATGCAAGATATAGGTGATAAGCCTTCAACCCCTTAATAGTAAGAGAGAAGACTCCAGTTGAATTGAGAAATGGAGCAAGCTTTTAGAGAAGAAGAGGCACATTAGAGACTTTTATCAAGAATTATTTGGCTCAATAAAGGAGATAGAAGTGCAAATTAGGTTCATCTAAAAACAATGCAACACTACCAACAAAATACATTAGAAAAACTCATAAAATTGAAGAAAATTATTTTGATCATGCAAGCATAAAGGAACTAGCAAGAGATCATTATTTGACCCTTATCACAAAGACAACGATAAATCAATAGACTTAGGCCACTCACTTGAAAAATATTTTTCCTTTGTTAAAAAATAGATATAGAAAAGATCTCTCCTTAGCAATAACCAAAGAAGAGTTGGAATAAGTTATACATTCATTTCCCAAGGACAAAGCTCTAGGACCAAATGGCTTCACCAACAATTTTTATTGGTAGTTCTATGAAATTCTAGGATATGACCTATTGACAATGATATAAGAGACAACCATAAGAGTAAGATATCCAGAGCAATAAACTCCACTATCGTAGCTTTAATTCCAAAATAAAAAAATGTAGTTACTTTTGAAAAATTTAAACCTATATCTTTCTTTAATTGCTCTTATAATATAATTATCAAAATAATAACAAATAGAACTAAAAAGAATATTAATTATTTGATAGAGCCAAAAAAAAGGGGGTTTTATTCTAGGGAAATAAATATATGATAATATTATAATGATTCATGAAGCCCTACACTCAAGTACCAAGTCTAAAAAGAAAATAAATTAAACTTGATATGGCTAATGCCTTTGATAGAGTAGACATTGGCTTTTTAACACAAAGGATTAGCAAATTTGAATTTCTATCTCAAACGATAGATTGGATAAGAGATTTCATAGAGGGAACTTGGATAGCCCCTCTAATAAACAGGGAACTTTAAATCCACTAGAAGTTTAAGGTAAGGATGTCCTCTCTATTCTTCTAGCTGAAACTTTAAGGAGGACCCTGACCAAATTGAGAAGAAGGAAAGAAATCTTGGGAATTAGAGCAACTACAAGATATAGAACAATCACTCATGATCAATTTTTATATGCCACTATTTTATTTGGGAAAGCCACAAAACTAAATGTCAATTTGAACAAATAAGTTTTAGGTTGCTTATCTTTAGCCATAGGGGTAGAGATAAACACCCAAAAGAGTAGATTTTACACTATAATTACTTCAAAAATAGAAGATAGAGGTTTCTCTAAGATTTTAGAATTTTACAAAGGTAGTGATACCTTTAACTGTGTTCGAAAATGAACTCGCAACAATTTTATAAGGCAAGCAAAACATAAACTTAATTATTCCCAAATGTCTGAACCTTCGTATTACATATATATATTATGCAATGAAACAAACCATCGCTACTTTAAGAGATAAGAAGATGAGGAAAGGAGGGGAGGAGTTGGAGAGATAAGGGAGTTGGAGAGAATATTGGAGGAATAAGAGGAAGAAATAAAACACGAAGAAAAAAGAGGAGAGGTCAAATCATGCCGACAAAATGGTAGCCCGTTCACACTGGAACATGAAAACAAGTCTTTTTTAGGTAGCTAAGTAAGAAGACATGTTCACACTTGCAACATTCTCCCTCTTAAAGTTGAGAGGTCTAACTAGACAATCTCTCAGCTTTATAAATTGAGCTTTAGCCAAGCCTTTGGTGAAGATGTCTGCAACATTCTCCAAAGTGCGGCAGAATTGAAGCTCAACAATTTCTTGCTCCACCATATCTCGGATGAAGTGGTACTTCATATCACAATGTTTCATTCTACTATGGTGGATTGGATTGTATGCCAACTGAATGGCACTGATGTTGTCACAGTAGATTATGGTCGAACCACTTTGTGGTTCTCCAATCTCTTCTAGCACTTTTCTCAACCATAACACTTGAGTACTAGCATATGTGACTGCTATATACTCAGCTTTTGTAGAGGACAAAGCTACTACAGTCTGCTTTTTGGAACTCCATGTTATTAGTCCTGACCCTAGACTAAAACAGTTCCTTGAAGTTGATTTCCTGTCATCAATGTTGCTGCCCCAATCACTATCACTGAATCCTACAAGCTTGATAGTGTTACATTTATGGTAATGGATTCCAAAATCCCATGTACCCTTTACATATCTGAGAATTCTCTTAGCTTCCTACAAATGCAGCTCAGAAGGGCTAGCCATAAATCGAGAGACAAGAGAAACATCATACTGAATATCAGGCCTAGTGTTGGCGAGAAACATCAAACTCCCAACCATGCTTTTGAAAGTGGTCACGTCAACTTTTGGTACTCCATCATCTTTGCTTAATTGGATCCCATGTCCAACTGGAGTTGCAACTGATTTGTAATGCTCCATAGCAAACTTCTTGATCATATCTCGAGCATACTTATGTTGATAGATGAATATCCTTGTATCTGACTGATGAACCTCCATTCCAAGAAAGTAGTGCATTAAGCCAAGATCATTCATCTCAAACTGCTTCATCATGGAGCGCTTGAACTCCATATTCACTTTTTCATTACTACCCATGAATATGAGATCATCTACATACAATAAAACTATGGGGATGTCAATACCTTGCTTTAGGTAGTAAAGGGTGGGTTCATTTTTGCTTCTGGTGAACCCAAAATCTTTGAAGTACCCATCAATGCATGAGTACCAAGCTCGTGGTGCTTGCTTGAGGCCATAGAGTGCCTTTTTCAGTCGGTAAACAAGGTGCTCCTTGCCTTTCTCTTCAAATCCCTGTGGTTGCTCAACATACACTTCTTCTGTCAAGTAACCATTGAGAAATGCACTCTTTACATCTATGTGTTGGACTTTCCAACCTTTGTGAGCAGTTAAAGCAAGAACAGTTTTGATGGTTTCCTGTCTGGCTACAAGAGCAAATGTCTCCTCATAATCAATACCATAATTATGTGTAAATCCTTTTGCAACCAATCTTTCTTTGTGCCTTTCAATGCTTCCATCAACATTGAATTTGGTCTTGAAGACCCATTTGCATCCAACACATTTTTTGCCTTTAGGAAGCTTTACCAACTCCCAAGTGTCGTTGTTTTTTATAGAGGTTATCTCCTCTTTCATGGCATCTTGCCAAATTTTTTGAGTACATGCCTTCTCATAACTAGAAGGTTCAAGCTATGCACTAGTTAACAAGGCATAGTTAACTATATCTCCTCGAGGTTCTTGGGAGTCATCATCACCATAAAAATGCATATTTTCAAGTCTTTGCAAGACTGAACTCATTTCACTAGCTTGACTTCTAGTATATCTTCTTTGAAAGTTTTTATCCAACATCTGATAAGATGGATGATGCTAGAGTGTTCTCTTACCTCTGGATGGAGAATCAATATCCATTGGTGAGGAACTGACTAACCTTTGAGGAGAAGGACTTGGTGAAGAAGTTGAACTCGAAGATGAACTTGGGCTTGTTGGAGGAGACTTCTTACCTTTCTGCGGTGATTGTTGTTGCACCTGTTTAGAAACTGCATCATTGGATTCATCATCACTAAATATTTGGGGCTTACCCCATTCTCCCCCTTCATCAAAAATCACATCCCTGGAAAGCACAATCTTTCGAGTCCTAGGATTGTAGAGTCTATAAGCTTTTGTGTTCTCACAGTACCCTACAAATATTCTTGCTTGACTCTTTGGATCAAGATTTTTTCTCAGATCATCAAGATTATGAGAATATGCCAGTGAACCAAACACTCGAAAATGCTTGACATTTGGTTTCTTACCATACCATGCTTGGTAAGGAGTTTTCCCTTTCAAACTTGAAGTAGGGCTTCTATTCAAAATATACACACTAGTCTTGGCTACATCTGCCCAATACATATTACTCAAATGCTTCGTCTGAAGCATAGATATTGCCATCTCTACAATGGTGCGGTTCTTTATTTCAGCCACACCATTCTGTTGTGGAGTGTAGGCAGTAGTGAACTGCCTCTTTATTCCATGTTTTTTACAAAAATTCAAAAAATAATTAGAGGAGTATTCTCCTCCTTTATCTGATCTGAGACACTTAACAAAATATCCACTCTCATTTTCAACTCTTGCTTTAAAATCTACGAAGAAATCAAATGCCTCATATTTATGCTTCAAAAAATATATCCAGCACATTCTTGAAAAATCATCAATAAAAAGAAGAAAGTAAGAGTTGTTACCGATGCTCTTGGTCTGCATTGGACCACAGATGTCCGAATGCACTAGTTGGAGTCGATAACTAGACCGCCATGATTTCCCTCGTGGGAACTTGGTCCTGGCATGCTTGCCCAAAGCACAACCTTCACATACTTCTTTATTATCCTGAACTTTAGGAAGTTCGGTCACCATCGCTTGAGAGGTTAACATCTTCAAACTAGCTGAATTCAGATGACCGTATCTCAAGTGCCACAACACACTTGGATTTAAAATAGCAACATTTGCTAATTGATCTCCCCCTGGTTGACCAAACCTTAAAGGGAATAGCCTGTTCTTTGTCATTGGCACTTGTGTAATGATTCTATTACTATTATTTTTATCAAAAATGGTGCATTTACCCTCATCAGAAAGCAACTTGTAGTTCTTTTCTAACATTTGACCAACACTTAAAAGATTTTGTTGGAGATGGGGTGTGTAATAGATATCACTTACTTGCTTAACGCCTTCTTTAGTTGGAACCGCCATGGCTCCCATGCCTTCAACTGCCAATGACTTGTTGTCCCCCAAATTGATGCTGGATTTGTAGGAAGAATCCAAGGTAGTAAAGAGTTCTTCTTTGCCACTCATATGATTTGAACACCCAGTGTCCAAAATCCAGGTGTCATTCATGTTCTGATCTGACTGACCATATGAGAGAAAGAGATTTGTGGTCCCTTCATCTTCTCCAAAATTGCCATACTGATCGCTCCGGTCGCTATCGCTCCCTTGTGAAGGTCGCTTTGACCAACAATCACGAGCATAGTGGCCAGGTTTGCCATAATTGTAGCAAACTTGCTTTGACTTGTCATTTCATTTTCCTCGGCCTGGATGCTTTCCTCTATTCTGTTGTCCACTTCTATTCTGACCTCCTCCTTTGTTTGAAGATCCTCCTCTGCTTGGGGTTCCACCTCATGGACTATTCTTGCATCTTCCTCTATACTAACCTTTGCCACGACCTCTACCTCTTCCTTCTTGTGAAGCAAAGGCTTTATCATCTCCTCCATGGCTGGTGGAAAGAGTATCCTGCAATCTTTCTTCATGTGAAAGAAGAGAACCAATCAGTGCTTCAAAAGAAAGAGTAGTCAAATAGTTTGACTCTTCAATAATGATTGCTACATGATTCCACTTCAAAAGAAGTGTTCGCAACGCTTTCTTCACCATAAACTCAGGCTTAACACTTTCTCCTAGAGTGACCATTTTATCTACTACTGCTTTAACCCACACACAATAGTCTCCTACTTTCTCATTTTCCTACATTCTGAGATTTTCAAAATCTCTCTTCATTGTTTGAAGTCTAATCTGTTTTACTTGTTCACTACCTTGAAAGATTTCTTTCAAAACTTTCCAAGCATCTTGAGCTATGACACAGGATGCTATTCTAGGAAAGATAATTTTATCTAGGGCTGCTTGTAAATAGTACAGGGTAGAGGAATTATTTTTTTGGGCTTCTTTTCTAGTTTTTTTATCTATAGCACTCAAAGCTGCCCATTCAGCAACTGTGGGTTCTATATACCCTTCTATTACAATATCCCATAAACCTTTTCCTATTAACAAAGTTTTCATCTTAATTTACCAGTATTCATAATCACTTCCATTAAACTCAGGAATTGGGAGACTTGTATTTGAGGCCATTTCTACTGCTTGAAATTAAACTTTGATTTGACTAATATAAGCAATAACAAAGCAAAGTAATTACAAGTTCAAATCAAATCTAGATTTTTTAATTCTCTCACTGATTTCTTCTTGTTGTGGATCTCCCAGTACTGGCTGCCCAAAATTATCAGCAATGGAATCCTCGTTATCACTGATGAGGATGATTTCAGGGGCAACTGGCTTAGGTTTTGGATTAGGAGAGTGTGGTGTATAGCTCTCACTTGATTCTATTTCAGGCACTACAGGTGTATAACTATCACTTTATTGTCCTTCAGGTGCTTCTTCAACCGTCTCCGACTCTTCTATTCTTTTCTCGAAGATATTGTCCTCTAAGTCAGCCTCGTATCCAAAATCAAGCTTCCTTTGGTGGGCTATGCCCACGTTTTCTAATTGATTGAAAACTGTATGCAAACCATATCTTCAAACTTTTTTGTCAAACCAATCGGCGTTCTATCTTCATAAAAGAGAACAAAGGGCATGATAGCATCCGGTTGATCTGCTCATCTACTCATCAATGCAAAAAATAACTTCATTAGAGCCTCTAAGGTTAAAATTTTCACCCTTTTGCAGCCGCTGAGGCTATTACAAAATAAATATTTAACCTTGAACGGGGTTCCAAGCGGCAGTGCCCTTGGCGTGCCACCCCCGTCACGAGACGAAGAGTCCAAATTTTTTTGGAAGTGCAAAATGGGCACTCCGGAAGGCTTCCCGTCACTTTTTTTCTTATTTTTTTTACAATGCTTGCCTTTTAGGCTATTACACAATTTTGCAAGGTTTTTTCAAAGGAATTTTATAATTTTGGCACAAAACTTCTCTTATAAGAGTTTACAATAAATTTTATAAAGTTTTCCTAATTTTTAATTTAATAATAAAATATGCTTTTTTGAAATTATAAAAAAAACTTTTTTTTAAATAATTAAAAAAAGCAATTATTAAATTATTAAATTAATATCAAGAAAAAAACTTTAATAAAAAAAATAAATGTAACCCTTTTAAATCAATAATACAAAACACCTTTTAGTGGGTCGAACTCGTGACCTCGAGCCTCCAACTGGGGGCTTCAACTGCTACTCCTCATGGTCTTCTTGAAAAAAAAATAGCACCGTGTGCCTTTAATCTCCATTATGTGCTCGATGTGCAAAATCAATTAGAAAAAATGTGTTTTGAACATCTATGAGTTTCAAACCCTAGACCTCTGTCTAGCCACTCAAAGACCTTCACCACACGTGCTATGCGCTTCGTCGGTTAGCAAGGTGATGAAAATTCAATTTAATATGCTGCATTCAAAGTTTTTTTTTTTTAAAATAAACCTTTTTATCCCACATGGGCTGGGATATAGCCTGCAGGAACATTTAAAACTGGGAATGCACAGGTTGAAGTTTGATTGCCTTTGGGCAATCAGCTTCGCACTCCTTTTTGGCCGCCCTCGACCAACCACACAGTGACCCCACCACACACCTACCCACTCGTATGCCATGTCACCTGCCATGTTTGCACGTCTGGATACCAGCTCAGTGCCACCGTAGCACCACGTGTCCTTTGCTTCGAAGACTGCTTCCAACTCGATGACGCTCCTCGTCACCTCAAAATTCATGCTCGTGGCCTCTACACATAGGTGCTCTGATACCAGATTGTGTCCGAAAATGAACTCGCAACAATTTTATAAGGCAAGCAAAACATAAACTTAATTATTCCCAAATGTCTCAACCTTCGTATTACATATATATATTATGCAATGAAACAAACCATCGCTACTTTAGGAGATAAGAAGATGAGGAAAGAAAGGGAGGAGTTGGAGAGATAAGGGAGTTGGAGAGAATATTGGAGGAATAAGAGGAAGAAATAAAACAAGGAGAAAAAAGAGGAGAGGTCAAATCATGCCGATAAATTGTTGAAGACAAAATGGTAGCCCGTTCACACTGGAACATGAAAACAAGTCTTTTTTAGGTAGCTAAGTAAGAAGACATGTTCACACTTGCAACACTAACTACCTAGGTGTTCCTATGGGATTCCATATAAACAAATAGGAAACTTGGAATGTAATTCTAAAAAATATTTTAAGGAGAATACAACAATATAGCAATGGTTGGTTGAGTTTATTTGGAAGAATTATTTTAATCAAATCAGTAATAGCAAGTCTTTCCATAAATCAATTGTTGGTCTATCATGCACCCTTATATATATTATATAAGTTAGATGCAATGTTAAAAAATTTCCTATGGCAAGATGGGGAGATAATTAGATAGGAAAAGGTTCCATTTAGTCAATTATTGTTACCAAGCCAAAGGAGTAGGGAGGTGTAGGAATCAGAAAAACAATAATTGTTAGCAAGGCAATAAGTGCTAAGTTCCTTTAGAATCTACTCACTCCACTAGACTCTCCATGGAATAAAATTTTAAAATGCAAATATTTGAGCAACTCTAATGGGATTCAACTCATAAAAAGTATGCAAAGCATAGTAGTCTCCTCTTCAATTTGGAAACATATTGTGGAAGCTAAATATATTATATTATATCATATATCTTGTTTTATAGGGGATGGTAAAAAAATTAATATATGGCATGATCTAGTCTTAAGAGGACCTCTAGTCATTTAGAATTATTTCCTAAAAATAAAAGTAGACCTGCAATAGTTGGGTGTTAACTCTATTGCAAGCTTAATTGAATGTGTGAGAGATCCATCCCTGCCACATATTTGCCAAGACTTATGGAGCAGTTGCACATCCAATATGAAGGGATTAAAATTTCTCCCCAAATTATAGATCAAATTATATGGGGATATATTAGTGGGTTTGGTGTTTAAACAATCATCCAAGGGGTGTTATTACAAAAACAAGGTCAAAATAATTCAACAATAGCTAATGTATGGAATTACAAGGTTCCCCCCAAACTTCACGCCTTTCTTTGATTGGTGCTCTAAAACAAGATTCTTACAAGAGACAACTTCAATAAGAGGAATATCATGGGGTATCACATTTTTATAGGTTTCTTAATAATTATAAAACAATATCACATTTATTCTTTGTGTACAGAAGCAGTTAAAATTTGGATTGAAAAAACCTAGCAACTAGGATTAACATGTTATACTTAGTACGACACTAAGAGGGGGGGTGAATCAGTGTACCATTTCAAAACTTTAAATATGCAACTCTTAATGCTGAAATAATGAAAACTTAAAACCAAAAACAACAAGCATAACAAGAGAGCATCACACAACACAGGATTTAACGAGGTTCACCAATATGGCTACTCCTCAAAAATTGACTTCTTGGACTCCCATCCAAATCCAGCCTTAGCAAAGCAATCAATTTTACAATCTATTTACCAGCACCCACTGGAAGGAGCACCAACCCCTTATTTATTTGCACCAATAGAAAGGAGCACCAACCCTTGATTTACCAGCACCTACTGGAAGGAGCACCAACCCCTGATGCCAAGCTGCAACCAGGACTTCAATTGTAAATGTATAAGTTTGATGATAAAAATACCTTTCTTTTACAAGACCCTAACTGGTCTGCTTCACCTTTGCATTCTCTGCTCACTCTGCTCTCTCTATGCAATCACTTCACTCAATCTGCTGCTTCACTGTCGAGTCTTCATGATCGTCTTCTCCCTTTTGTGCACTTTGCTTCCTTTGCGAATTTCACACTTAGCATGATTTGACTTCTCTGCTCACTTTGTGCACTTCGCCATCATCTCACCACTTCTACGCTTTCTACGCTCTTACGACCGCATTTCACACTTCGACTTCGACGATATCAACAACTAAACTTCGCACTCTGCGCACTATCTTCGAGCGTCACACTTCACTGCATCAAACTCTTCAAACAACCTTCCTTTTATAACAATATTTTCAAGATCAAAAACCTAATCTTAGTCAGCTGTAACCCTAATCTTAGTCGGCTACAAACCCTAATCTTCATTGGCTATAAACCCTAATCTTCGTCGGCTAACATCAGTCTTTGTCGGCTTCAACTACCTCTATAACTCTTTTGTAGCTGTTGCCACGAAAACACATGTCATGATATAGTGACTTTTTTGCCTCTGAACGCTTTCTCTTGGATTTGGCCCGTGAGAATGCAACATGTAGCGATATCGCTACATTTTTTCCTTCGTACGCTTTCTTTCAACTTCGGCCTGCGAGAATACATGTAGCGATATCGCTACACTTTTTCTCTTTGCTCTATTTCTTAACTTTGGCCCCGTGAAAACATAACATGTCATGATATCACGACACTTTCATCGCCGTACTTCTTTTCTTGGCTTATACCCATGAAAACGTAGCATGTCACGAAATCATGACACTTTCGCCTCCTTGCCTCTTTCTTTGGCTTGCATCAGCGAAAACATGACATGTCATGAAATCGTGACACTTTTTGCTTCCTTGCACTCTTCTCGGTATGCACCAGCGAAAACATGACATGTCATAAAATCATGACACTTTTCGCTTCCTTGCACTCTTCTCGGCATGCATCCGCAAAAACATGACATGTCACGAAATTGTGACACTTTTGCTGCCTTATGCCTTTCTCTGCCTTTCACCCGTGAAAATGGAACATGTCGCGAAATTGTGACACTTTTTCTGCCTTGTGCCTTTCTCTGCCTTTCGCCCGTGAAAATGAAACATGTCATGAAATCGTGACACTTTCGCTGCCTTGCTTCATTGTTCGGCTTGCACTAGCAAAAACATGACATGTCACGATGTCGCGACACTTTTGATGCCTTATGCATTTCTCTGCATTTCACCCGTGAAAACAAAATATGTCGTGAAATCATGACACCTTTTTCTCTCTCCTCTTTCTCTTCGCTTTGGACCGCAAAAATGAAACATGTCACGAAATCGTGACAGTTCTCTCTTCCAACTCTTTCCTCTGCAACATGTTGCGAAATCACGACACTTTTCATTTTACTTTCTCTTTCCTCAAACTTGTCGTGAAATCATGATAGTTTTCACTTCGGACTCTCTCTTCTATAGCATGTCATGAAATTGTGACACTTTATCTTGCTTTAACTTTCTCTTCTGACTTGTCGCGAAATCGTGACACTTTAACTTGCTTTCTCTTCCTCTTTTAACATGTCGCAAAATCACGATAGTTTTTCAACTTGCCTTCTTCTCTTCCAACATGTTGTGAAATCGTGACAATTTTTCTTTCTTCTTCCCTCTCTTCTAACATGTTGCAAAATTGTGACAGTTTTTCTTGCTTTTTCTCTCTCCTCCTACATGTCGCGATATCGTGATAGTTTTCTTGCCTGTTGTTTATGTCGCGATATCGCGACACTTTTCTTACTTGTCTTTTTATTTGATATTTTGTAAATGGGCCACTATGGTCTTCTTGGAAAATCACTGTTCATACTCTGAATAACCTCTGAATTTCCTGTCCATTGCATCTGAATAATTTTTGAGCATCTGAACTTCCTGTCCATTGTATCAACTGATCTATCTGACTGTGTTGACAACAATGACAATACTGTTGCATATTCTGAACAGCTTCTGAACTTCCTATTCACTACATCAACTGACTAGCTTCTAAACTTCCTATTCATTGCATCATGACTGTGTTCACTGCATCAACTGATCTAACTATCTGTGTTGACAACAATGACAATACTGTTACTGCACCTTGCTCAACAATCTCCCCATTTGGAATTGTTGTCAACACATATGCGCATTACCGTAACTCTTCTCCCCCTTTGACAATAATACCAAAGGGCTACTGCAGACTCCCCCTGAGTCCATGCACAACATTCTTAGGTAGAATTTATTATATTTAGCAAAAATCTTGAACATGAGCAAAAAGATAGACAAATACTTAAATGCTCCCCCTGAGAATGTGATCCCTGTAGCTAGTCAATAGGCTCACTAAGATCCTGCTCAATAGGCTCACATAGAATTTGCTTAACAAGCTCACATAGAACTTGTCCAATGCTGAATAACAAGCTCATACAAAACCTGTCCAAATCAGCTCCACCAAGCTTACTAAGAACTTGTCTGATTCTTCTCTAGCAATATTACCAAGAACTTACCCAAATCTGCTCTAGAAATTGATAAAATCAAGAACTAGATGTTTATTGAATTGCACAGATTAAATAATGTTTACAATTGCCGGGAATAGTCACCGGCTGAAACAGAACTGTTACATGGTTGTAACAGTGTAACAGCAACAGCTAAATAATGAAATATGTTAAAGTACGCTAACATCCCCCTTTATTACATTATTTGGGTAATGTAATAACTAATAGCTATACTAACATCCCCTTACATCATTGTGCAATACAAAGAGAGCTGCGAAACAATTCAAATTTGACACGTCCAAGTGCCTTAGTGAAAATGTCCGCAACTTGAGCATCGGTGGGAATGTGCTGAAGCTGAATTCGGTGCTTTGGAACTTCATCTTGAATGAAATGATATTGTGTGTCAATGTTCTTTGTTCTTTCATGATGGACTGGATTCTTGACGAGGTTCAAAACACCTTGATTGTCGTAAAACAAGTGTATTGGAGATTTTGATGGATGGCCCATACTTGTCAAAATGCGACGTAACCATATCACTTCGCACACAGCTTCACGTGCGGCACGATATTCTGCCTCTGTTGATGAAATAGCAACCACTGTTGCTTCTTGCTGTGCCAAGAGGCAGGACCGGATCCCAGATGAAAAATGTATCCAAAAGTTGACTTGTGATCATCAAATGATCCGGCTAGTCGGAGTCCGTGTATCCTTGCAAGAAGAATTTGTTGTTCCTCTTGTATTATAGGCCATATTCCATAGTACCACGGACATAGTGAAGAACACGTTTTGCTGCTTTTCAATAAGTGGTCTTAGGCTCCTGCATGAACCTTGAAAGATAGTTGACGACAAATACGAGATCCGGCCTAGTATTGGTCGGATATATGAGACTCCCAATCAACCGTCGATAGAGAGTACCATCTACCCGAGGTGAATCATCATATCGCGATAACCGAAGTCCATTCTCCATTGGAGTTGCCATTGGCTTGCAATCGGTCATGCGATATTTTTCCAGACAATGTCTTGGCATATTTTTTCTGAGACACTTTGATGGAGTGCTCCTTCTGGATGAATTCCGGACCAAGACAAGTAATGGAGAAGTCCGAGATCTGTCATCTCAAAATATTTGCACAAGTTTCTTTTGACAGTAGAGATCATAGTTTTTGAACTCCCTGTAATGAGCAGATCATCCACATAGAGTACAAGCAACACTATCTCAGAACCCTGTTTCTTCAAATAGAGGTTTGCATCTGACGGACATCTCTTAAATCCATGCTGCATAAGGTGATTGTCCATTTTTATATACCAAGCTCGAGGAGCTTGTTTCGGACCATATAAGGATTTGACCAATTTGCAAACCTTCGCTCTTGGCCTTCCACTTCAAATCCTTCGAGGTGAGTCATGTAGACTTCTTCTTGGAGATCACCATTTAGAAAGGCACTTTTGACATCCATCTGGTGAACTTTCTACCCATATTGTGCTGCCATAGCACACATAACCTGAATTATGGTCATCCGAGCAAGTAGGTGCAAAAGTTTCCTCGTAGTCAATGCCTTCCTTTTGAGCATAGCCCTTTGCAACAAGACGGGCCTTATGCTTATCAATTGTTCCATCTGCCTTGTACTTGACTTTATATACCCATTTGCAGCCAATGGGTTTCTTTCCATGCGTCAAATCAACAAGCTTCCAAGTTTTATTTTTCATCAAAGACTCATACTCTATATCCATAGCGGCCTTCCACTAAGGCTTATTGAGAGCATCTTGCACTGATGCAGGTTCAAGATCATCTATGGTAGACATGAACGCCCTGTCATCATCAATATCCATATCCTCTACTTCTGTACTTGGAGTTACATAAAGTTCCTCAAAAGATTGACAAAGATCATCAACCTCACCAGTTTCTTTGGCTTCTCTTTCCTTTTGAGCCATACTACGTGTACGAGGTCTATCCAAGTTCAAATTGGGAGGAGTGGATAAATTTGCGTCTCTGATTGTATTTGTACACCATTTTGGATTCTTCTTTGGTGGTGTTGAAGAAGCTGTAGAAGGACCTCCTGTTTGTGTTGACGAAGGAATCTTCTCTTCCTTAGATTCCACAATATCTAGGTGTACTTTAGATGTGCTCTGTGATGTGAAAGCTTCATCAAAGACAACATCTCTGTCGACATGAATTTTCTTGGTCAAAGGATCTATCAAACGATATCCTTTAGAGTGCTCATCATAACCAAGAAAAATACATCTCAGTGTTTTCTCATCTAGCTTCTTCCTTTTCTCTTTCGGTATGTGCATGAAAGCGTGACATCCGAAAATACGTAGATGAGATATGGAGGGTTTTCTACCACTCCATGCTTCCTGTGGAGTCATTCCTTTTAGGGCCTTTGTGGGTGCCCTATTCAACAGATATACTGCAGTGGTGACAACTTCGCCCAATATTATTGCCCAAGAGTAGCTCCCGTGAGCATACAACGAACCATTTCCATGATAGAACGGTTCCTTCTCTCAGCAACTCCATTTTACTGAGGAGTATAGGCAGTTGTTAACTGTCTCTTAATTCCATGCTTATCTAAGAATGCAAAAAATTCATTAGAGGTAAACTCTCCCCCTCGATCTGAGCGGAGGGTTTTAATAGAAGCTCCTAACTCCTTCTCAACGGATTTCTTGAACTGCTGGAAGAATGCGAAAGCTTCAGATTTCAGTTGGAGAAAGAAAACCCACATCTTTCGTGAGTAGTCATCTACAAATAACTGAAAGTACCTCTTCCCTCCACAACTGTTGGGTGTGAAAGGACCGCACAGATCGATGTGAATTAACTCCAGAGGTTTTCATGCTCTTGTTGAGCTCTTCTCAAATGGTACTCTATGCTGCTTTCCTGCCAAGCACTCAGAGCACACTGGCAATGTGGCAGAAAGGGAAGGAAGACCCTTTACCATCTCATCCTTACTGAGCTCAAGTAAGTACCCAGAACTAAGATGCCTATATCTCTTGTGCCATAGGGAAGTTGCCTCCTTGGTAGAGACAGATCATGGCAACATGTGGAGTAGAGATAGCATCTAGGGCAAATAAGCCGTGCTTATATGAAGTCATTGCAACCGCTTACCCTTCCCGGTAATAGTACAACACTTCTTGCCATTCTCAACATGAAAGTTGACAACCATATTTCTATCCAGGATTTGTGTCATCGACAACAAATTGTTGGCCAATCCCGAAACATAGAGGACTTTGTCAATCGACACTTGCCATCGGGAAGAGTGACTAAAACTGTACCCTCTCCCCGAACCCTATAGGTTTTATCATCGACAATGCTTGACGAGTTTGCGCTCTTTGGCCACAAATGATTCAAACCATGATCTATCGCCAGTCATATGTTTGCTAGCTCCAGAATCGACATACCAAACAAGATCCCTCTATGTGGAATATGTGGTAGTCATGAGCACCTTGTGTGCCCATTCAAAATCTGAGTCGATTCTTCAACGGCAACATTCACTCGGGTTGCTTGTTTTTATTTTGTGGTTTGTTTTGGCCTTTTTGCTTGTTCTTATGCCAACACTGTTGGTGTCATGGTTGTCTTTCTCACGGATCTTGCACCACCTCTTCTTCGTTGAGGTTGTTTGCCTTTTCCTTTCGTATCTTGTTGAGAATTTCCTCCTTTCTGAAACTTGCCTCCTTTTTGCCCATTACCTTTCTTCCTAGAACCCTGCCTATTGGTGTATAGGGTTGTATTGGAAGAATCATCCTTGTGAAGTTGGCGTGCCTCCTGTTGTTGAAGCAGATTGACCAACTCGATGTAGGTAATTTGTCGTTGAGACACCTAGATGGAGGTTATCAAAATATCAAATGAAGAAGGTAAAGCTCTCATCACAAGTGAAATGAGAAGCTTTTCGTCCACAGTATCTCCCAAAGAATTCAATTTTTCTTTCAATTCAGACACTCTGCACAGAAAGAGTTCAATTGTTCCACCCTGTCTCAAACTCAGGTTATGAAGTTGTTGTTGAAGATGAAGAATGGTGGAATCATTCTTTCCCTCATAGATTGTTCTAAGGGCATCCCATGCCTCTTTACCACTTGCTTTGTCAGCTATATGAGGTTGCACTTCATTTGAAACAACAAACAAAATGAGCACCTTTGCTCGACTGTCTTTATTGTCAAAAGCTATCTGATCTGCAGAAGGACCTGTGGATCCTGCTGTTGGTGAAGGCCTAGTTGCTACTCCAGTAACAATATCCCACAAATATTCCATTTGGAGAATTGCCTTCATCTTATGTTTCCATGGTGTATAATTTGGACCTTTTAATAACTGATGCGGATCAGTCATCAACTTTGCAACAGCGGCCATAGTGAAGGTTCCTTATAACACCAATTAGTCCCCCTTTCTATATACCTTTTGCTAGGCCGTTATACCATACAAAATACCCGCCCTTACGTGAGGGAAACTATAGGTATTTAGAAAGATCAACAAAAATCACCCGCCCTAACGTGAGGGAGACTATAGGTGAGTTTTAGAGATCATACGATACGTGGAACTTAAGCGGTACTGAAAGGGAATCGCCTTGTTGATGGCACCTATCATAGAAGATTCTTCTCATGCGTGGGGCGTAACTTCCCCTAAACACTATGAAGAATACTTCGTCAGGATTTACGCCTAAACACAAGTGCGATAAAGGGTAGTGGATGGAGTAAAAAAATGCAAAAATGGCTAACTTATCTCTCCCCGACGATTTATAGAGAACAAGCTCAGACGTCGTTGTAGTAGCTATATTAGGCGGCGGATACAGTAGCCAAATCACGATAGCTTTACTTGTAAGTGCTGGCCAGAGGTATCACAATTATCGAACGCTGCAGTGCAATAAATTACACGGATGGGCTTTAATTATTCCAGGGACTTAGGGAGTGTTTTGATTTTAATTTTTAATGTTATAGTGCAAAAATGAAATATGCAACATACAACAAAAAAAATGCCCACAGGAATAAACCCAGAAGGTGTCGGACATAGCCGAAAATGCACCTTTTACAATTCGCCAAATTGCTTTTTCAGAAAATTACTCACATTCCCCCTTTGATTTTTTGAAAAAATATCCCCCCTTAAAAAAAATCTCTTTAACAAAACATTTTAATAATTATTATACATTTAAAATTAAAATAAATAATTTTAATTTATATAGTTTTAAAACTTATGAAAAAATAAATTAAAAATAAATTTTAATTTATAAAGTTTAAAAAACTATAAAAAATAAATTAAAATTAAAAATTTTAATTAAAAAATAATAATTAAAAACACTTTGAAAAAAAAAGATTATACCTTAGGGGGGAGTCGGTGGGATTTGAACCCCCGACCTGCAGGCTCCCTGAGCCTTACCGCACAGCTCACTGCCAAGTGAGCTAGCGGGCTGATCCGGAAGGATCTGTGGAGCCCCTCGAATTTGAGCTGCTGCCCGACCACAGGTTCCTCCGATCGTGCTTTCCCGTCCTCCTCTCTGCGGCTGCCTCCGCAGCAAATCGCCGTCTTCCCCAGACGCGGCTTCCTCCACAGATGCAGATGCAGACGTTCGGATTTTTTTTTTTAATTTTTTTACGTCGGGTTTTTCGACGGGGGGGGCAGTAGAACGCCGCGGTGTGATACGCGCTGTGTTCTCGTCCTCCAACTGGGGGGCGTGTGATACGTGCTATCCTCCAACGGGGGCGTTGGAGAGTGCGCCCGCGAATTGCACGTCACGCAACCTCCAACGGGGGGGGCGGGCCTCCCTCCTTGCGTAGTGGACGCGTCGGATGTCTACGTAGTCTGCTGGTGTCTGTCTGCAGCGTCAGATGCGTCGCGGACAGTGGACGTCCTCGGCGATGCAGCGTGTCGAGCTGCGCTGGACGCGTCTGCAGGGTCTGCGCCGACGCGCAGGCTGCAGCGTTGCAGGTCTGCGGCATCCATGTGTAGGCTAGACGCTCTGCACAGGTTGCTTCCTGTGTCGGCCAAGGACGCGCGCTGCGTCCTTTTTTTTTTTTTTTTGAAAAAAAAAAATTCCTGTGTCCAACCGTTCAACGGGGGCCTCCGGACGCGCGCTGCGTCCTTTTTTTTTTTTTTTTTTCAAAAAAAATTCCTGTGTCCAGCCGTTCAACGGGGGCCTCCGCCCTCTCCACAGTCGCGCGTGGATGCGCAATGACTGTCGCGCGTCTGCGCGCGACAAAAAAAAATCCTTTTTTTTTTTTCGCTCGGCTGGGAAAAAAATCACACTCGAGGAGATAGCGCACGGGCTGGGAAAAAAATCACGCCCGAATAAAATCACGCTCTGCTCCTCACCTCGCCCAAAAATTTTCGAGTGGCTCTGATGCCATGATAAAATCAAGAACTAGATGTTTATTGAATTGCACAGATTAAATAATGTTTACAATTGCCGGGAATAGTCACCGACTAAAAAAGAATTGTTACATGGTTGTAACAGTGTAACAGCAACAGCTAAATAATGAAAAATGTTAAAGTACGCTAACAAAAATCTGTCCTAGCATTGTCCTCAACTATTTCCCAAAGGCCTTCTTAAAGGCTCAATCAAGCATGCTCAAGTAGTACTTAAAATGAACTCAACAATGAAAGACAGTCTTAAACCAAATCCACTTTATAGAAGCATAAAGAGAATTGTTAGAGACTTAATATCTTCTATTCTCAAATCTCAATCTCAACTCAAATCAGGGAAAGTTTATTTTATGGAACTTGAACAACCACATGCATCCAATCACTTGACTAGGCTCAATCAACTCTACTCAACAAATCACCTCAATGAACAACTCTTTATCACAAACCCTAGTCGAAGCATGTATCAACCAACTCAAAATTTTTTTCTCTAACTCAAGTTCAAGTTCTTTGCACAACCAATGGGCTTCATCAACAATGCTTATAAAGATACGATTAAATAACAATTCTAAAACCAAAAAACCTTAAAGAATTAAACCAATCACTTTCGAAAAAGAAACAACAATCAATCCTTTTTACTCCTGTCACATGAGTCTCCTTGGGATTGGCCTGAAACCGTGCTACCATGCATACTATGCTTGGGGTGCCTGTTTCAAGCCATATATCTTCAAATTACAAACCAAGTGGGGATCATCACCAAGCTGGGAACCATCTGGATGCTCAATATAAACCTCTTCTTCAAAATTGACAAGTGACTCATACTTGTACCAACTTTTTTCCAATACTGTACCAACACTGCAATTTTACTGTCAATTCTGTGCAAGCATCAAACACAATATCACAACACCAACCATATCCCTTTTTACATTTTCAGCTTGGTCTATGTTTTTTACAGTCACTGCTGGTCACACCTTACTATCAATTGTTTGAATCAGAAAACAATATTTTTTTAACCACTTTACGGCTAACTATAATGCACCTTACTCAAACTCATACTTCTGGACCTCGGATAGGTATGATTCACAAAGCAAAGTTGCTCATCTTGATGAGCTGAACATGAATCAATAATTAGACTTCAATATTTCTCACTGCTGCATCATAATGGATCTAACAATCTTCACATCAATGTGTAGTTCAAATACCCACTACTTTTATCGAAACACATATATTCGGCTAGAGCAACATTCTTTCACTAACCAAAATATTTGAACTATTATAATCCTTAACTTTGGACAGTGGCAGTAAGAACCATCACCAGTAAAACAATGACATATAGCAATACTACCAATAATGACAACTCTCAATTTTAATCACCACCCTTCAAGGCACTTCCAAAAAACTCCATGAACTGAAAACATACTTCGACAACTATACGACAACTACCCCTAACTACTTGCCTTTCATCCTCAGAAACCCAAACACATACATAGGAGCATTAAAATAAAACTATAAGATTGCTCCCCCTGGGGATGTGCTACCTGGAGTTGCTTAGTGCATCAAAGGAGTAGTCTCCTTCAGTCCAAGGAGACACGATTTCCTTTCTTCTATCTTTCTCCAAACTTTCTTGAACTTGGGCTTGGATTTTTCAACTGCATCCCTATTTTGCACCTTTTCATGAACTCGAACATTTCTCTGGTGTGGTTGTTTCTTATGCATCCATGATGAATGATTATTTTCCTTTCTTTTATGTACCTGATTTATTCCCTGCCTGTGTTGTGTTCTTTGCGTCTGATGAAATCTACTAACATGTCACGAAATCATGACAGTTTTTCTTGCTTTTTCTCTCTCCTCCTACATGTCATGATATTGCGACAGTTTTCTTGCCTGCTGTTTATGTCGCGATATCGCGACACTTTTCTTACTTGTCTTTTTCTTTGATCTTTTGCAAATGGGCCACTATGGTCTTCTTGGAAACTCACTTTCCATACTCTGAATAACCTCTAAATTTACTGTCCACTGCATCTAAATAATTTTTGAGCGTCTGAACTTCCTGTCCATTGTATCAATTGATCTATCTGACTGTGTTGACAACAATGACAATACTGTTGCATATTCTGAACAGCTTCTGAACTTCTTGTTCACTGCATCAACTGACTAGCTTCTGAACTTCTTGTTCACTGCATCATGACTGTGTTCACTGCATCAACTGATCTAACTGTCTGTGTTGACAACAATGACAATACTATTACTGCACCTTGCTCAATAATCTCCCCCTTTGGAATTGTTGTCAACACATATGCAGTTACCTGTAACTCTTCTCCCCCTTTGACAATAATACCAAAGGGCTGCTGTAGACTCCCCCTGAGTCCATGCACAACATTCTCAGGCAGAATTTATTATATTTAGCAAAAATCTTGAACATGAGCAAAAAGATAGACAAATACTTAAATGCTCCCCCTGAGAATGTGATCCCTGTAGCTAGTCAATAGGCTCACTAAGATCCTGCTCAATAGGCTCACACAGAATCTGCTTAACAAGCTCACATAGAATTTGTTCAATGTCTGAATAACAAGCTCATACAAAACCTGTCCAAATCTGCTCCACCAAGCTTACTAAGAATTTGTCCGATTCTTCTCTAACAATATTACCAAGAACTTACCCAAATCTGCTCTAGAAATCTGTCCCAACATTGTCCTCAAATATTTCCCAAAGGCCTTCTTAAAGGCTCAATCAAGCATGCTCAAGTAGTACTTAAAATGAACTCAACAATGAAAGACAATCTTAAACCAAATCCACTTTATAGAAGCATAAAGAGAATTGTTAGAGACTTAATATCTTCTATTCTCAAATCTCAATCTCAACTCAAATCAGGGAAAGTTTATTTTATGGAACTTGAACAACCACATGCATCCAATCACTTGACTAGGCTAAATCAGCTCTACTCAACAAATGACCTCAATGAACAACTCTTTATCACAAACCCTAGTCGAAGCATGTATCAACCAACTCAAAATTTTTTTCTCTAACTCAAGTTCAAGTTCTTTGCAAAACCAATGGGCTTTATCAACAATGCTTATAAAGATACGGTTAAATAACAATTCTAAAACTAGAAAACCTTGAAGCATTAAACAAATCACTTTCGAAAAAGAAACCACAATCAATCCTTTTTATTCCTATCACATGAGTCTCCTTGGGATTGGCCTGAAACCGTGCTACCATGCATACTATGCTCGGGGTGCCTGTTTCAAGCCATATATCTTCAACTTACAAACCAAGTGGGGATCATCACCAAGATGGGAACCATCTGGCTGCTCAATATAAACCTCTTCTTCAAAATTGACAAGTGACTCATACTTGTACCAAATTTTGTCCAATACTGTACCAACACTGCAATTTTACTGTCAATTCTGTGCAAGCATCAAACACAGTATCACAAAACCAACCAAATTCCCTTTTACATTTTTAGCTTGGTCTATGTTTTCTATAGTCACTGCTGGTCACAGCTTACTGTCAATTGTTCGAATCAGAAAACAATATTTTGTTAACCACTTTACGGCTAACTATAATGCACCTTACTCAAACTCATACTTCTGGACCTTGGATAGGTATGATTCACAAAGCAAAGTTGCTCATCTTGATGAGCTGAACATGAATCAATAATCAGACTTCAATATTTCTCACTACTATATCATAATGGATCTAACAATCTTCACATCAATGTGTAGTTCAAATACACATCGCTTTTATCGAAACACATATATGCGGCTAGAGCAACATTCTTTCACTAACCAAAATATCTGAACTGTTATAATCCTTAACTTTGGACAATGGCGAGTAAGAACCATCACCAGTACAACAATGACATATAGCAATACTACCAATAATGACAAATCTCAATTTTAATCACCACCCTTCAAGGCACTTCCACAAAACTCCATGAACTAAAAACATACTTTGACAACTATACGACAACTCCCCCTAACTACTTGCCTTTCATCCTCAGAAACCCAAACACATACATAGGAGCATTAAAATAAAACCATAAGATTGCTCCCCCTGAGGATGTGCTACCTGGAGTTGCTTAGTGCATCGGAGGAGTAGTCTCCTTCAGTCCAAGGAGACACGATTTCATTTCTTCTATCTTTCTCCAAACTTTCTTGAACTCGGGCTTGGATTTTTCAACTGCATCCCTATTTTGCACCTTTTCGTGAACTCAAACATTTCTCTGGTGTGGTTGTTTCTTATGCATCCATGATGAATGATTATTTTCCTTTCTTTTATGTACTTGATTTATTCCCTGCCTGTGTTGCATTCTTTGCGTCTGATGAAATCTACTGTTTTGCCTTAGATTAGATACATAAGTGCTTGGACAAAACCTTGCTATGTGCCAATGACCATTGCATTGAAAACATTGTACATAGTGTTCACTCAGATACGCAGATGTATTTCTACCAACATAGCTCTTTGAATTATTATTCAATCCATAATAAGTTGCCTTGTGACCATACTAGTTGCATCTGAAACAATAGCCATTAAAAGTGTTAGTATGAATAGAGTGAGAGTGATAGAACCTCTTTTGTTGTGGTTGCTTTGTTGTAGATCTCCTTTGAAATTTTCTTCCTTTTGAAGATTCAACTTCAAAATTTTCTTGCTTCGATCCTTCAACAGTGAACTTCTTCTTCTCTGCAGAGTTGGGAGATGAAGGTTATTCAGCTTCATATCCAAGACCATGCCTATCCATGGAGCTTCTTTGTTGGCTTATCATTTTATCTAGCAACTCTGTGTTCTTCTAGAATTTGAGATTTGTATTGGCCTCTTCTAGTTGTTTCTTCAATAAAAAAATCTCTTCCTCTTGTTTACAGCAACCAATCTCTTTCTCATTGATCTATGACCTGAGAGTTTCTTCAATCCTTTTGAGTTCTTCCACCTGTACTTTCAAACTGGTTATTATTTCATTTGCATCCTCAAACTTTCTTGAGATTTCCTTATTCCTTTTTCTTTCTATCTTTAGTTCATCTAGAGCTGCAATTAGTTCCTCTTTCAAATTTATTTCTGCATCAATTTCTTCTTTATCACATTTCTATTCTTTTTCTATTTCATTGTTTGGGACTTCATTGACTTTCAACATATATACCTCTATATTCTCATCGTTATTCAACTTTAAAGCTTCGACCTGAGCTTGATGTGTTTGCAACTTGACCTCCTTGATATCATCGTCTCCTTCATGAGCATTCCTCAGTTTTTCCCATATTTCTATTGTTGTTTTACAACTCTTGACCTTTATCAGCTCACTGTCTACTAATCCGCACCTGATAGCATTCCTTGCTTTTGAGTCATTTTCAACCAGATTCTTACTGGCAGCATCGGTTGCAGGAGTGATGGGTATTATGTATTCATTGATTATTGAATCCCAGACGTAGTATCCCAAAGCACAAAGATATGCCTGCATCCTGATCCTCTAGGTCGTGTAATTTGCTCCATCAAACACAGGTTCTTTATTTGATAAAAAACCTTCAACCTCTTCTAGTTCAATTTTCTCTTCTACAGGAACTGAAACTGACTGAGATGCCCTTTTGGAGGAAGATCTATTCTTATTACCCATTACGTACTAATCCAAGATCAACCCTAGCTTATTTAGCCTTTGAAGGGAACTTGGATTTGATACCAATTGTTATACTTAGTACGACACTAAGAGGGGGGGTGAATCAGTGTACCATTTCAAAAATTTAAATCTACAACTCTTAATGCTAAAATAATGAAAACTTAAAACTAGAAATAGCAAGCATAACAAGAGAGCATCACACAACATAGGATTTAACGAGGTTCACCAATATGGCTACTCCTAAAAAATTGACTGCTTGGACTCCCATCCAAATCCAGCCTTAGCAAAGCAATCAATTTTACAATCTATTTACCAGCACCCACTGGAAGGAGCACCAACCCCTTATTTATCTGCACCAACAGAAAGGAGCACCAACCCCTAATTTACCAACACCTATTGGAAGGAGCACCAACCCCTGATGCCAAGCTGCAACCTAGACTTCAATTGTGAATGTATAAGTTTGATGATAAAAATACCTTTCTTTTACAAGACCCTAACTGGTCTACTTCACCTTTGCATTCTCTGCCCACTATGCTCTCTCTGTGTAATCAATTCACTCAATCTGCTGCTTCACTGTCGAGTCTTCATGATCGTCTTCTCCCTTTTGCGCACTCTGCTTGCTTTGCGAATTTCACACTTAGCACGGTTTGACTTCTCTGCTCACTTTGCGCACTTCGCCATCATCTCGTCGCTTTTGCACTTTCTATGCTCTTACAACCACATTTCACACTTCAACTTCGATGATATTGACAACTAAACTTCGCACTCTGTGCACTGTCTTCGAGCATCACACTTCATCGCATCAAACTCTTCAAACAGCCTTCCTTTTATAACAATATTTTCAAGATCAAAAACCTAATCTTAGTCGGCTGTAACCCTAATCTTAGTCGGCTGCAAATCCTAATCTTCATTGACTGCAAACCCTAATATTCATTGGCTAACATTAGTATTTGTCAAATTCATCTGCCTTTGTAACTCTTCTGTAGCTGTTGCCACGAAAACACAACATGTCACGATATCGCGACACTTTCGCCTCCGAACGCTTTCTCTTGACTTTGGCCCGTGAGAATGCAACATGTAGCGATATCGCTACACTTTTTCCTTCATATGCTTTCTTTCAACTTCGGCCCACGAGAATACAACATGTAGCGATATCGCTACACTTTTTCTCTTTGCTCTGTTTCTTAACTTTGGCCCCGCAAAAACATAACATGTCACGATATCATGACACTTTCATCGTCGTACTTCTTTTCTTGGCTTATACCCATGAAAACGTAGCATGTCACAAAATCATGACACTTTCGCATCCTTGCCTCTTTCTTTGGCTTGCATCAGCAAAAACATGACATGTCGTGAAATCGTGACACTTTTCACTTCCTTGCACTCTTCTCGGTATGCACCAGCGAAAACATGACATCACGAAATCGTGAAACTTTTCGCATCCTTGCACTCTTCTCGGCATGCATCCGCAAAAACATGACATCTCGCCAAATCATGATACTTTTGCCACCTTATGCCTTTCTTTGCCTTTCGCCCGTGAAAACAAAACATGTCACGAAATCGGGACACTTTCGCTGCCTTGTGCCTTTCTCTGCCTTTCGCCCGCGAAAATGGAACATGTCATGAAATCGTGACACTTTCGCTACCTTGTTTCATTGTTCGGCTTGCACAAGCGAAAACATGACATGTCACGATGTCGCGACACTTTTGCTGCCTTATGCCTTTCTCTGCCTTTCACCTGCAAAAATGAAACATGTCACGAAATTGCGACACCTTTTTCTCTCTCGTATTTCTCTTCGGTTTGGACCGCGAAAATGAAACATGTCACAAAATCATGACAGTTTTCACTTCCAACTCTTTCCTCTATAGCATGTCATGAAATTGTGACACTTTTCATTTTACTTTCTCTCTCCTTGAACTTGTCGCAAAATCATGACAGTTCTCACTTTGGACTCTCTCTTCTGCAGCACATCGTGAAATCATGACACTTTATCTTGCTTTCACTTTCTCTTCTGACTTGTCACGAAATCGCGACACTTTAACCTGCTTTCTCTTCCTCTTCTAACATGTCATGAAATCATGACAATTTTTCAACTTGCCTTCTTCTCTTCCAACTTGCCTTCTTCTCTTCAAACTGGTTATTATTTCATTTGCATCCTCAAGCTTTCTTGAGATTTCCTTATTCTTTTTTCTTTCTATCTTTAGTTCATCCAGAGCTACAATTAGTTCCTCTTTCAAATTTATTTTTGCATCAATTTCTTCTTTATCACATTTCTGTTCTTTTTTTTGTTTCGTCCTCTAGGACTTCATTGACTTTCAACATATATACCTCTATGTTCTCATCGTTATTCAACTTTAAAGCTTTGACCTGAGCTTGATGTGTTTGCAACTTGACCTCCTTGATCTCATCGTCTCCTTCATGAGCATTCCTCAGTTTGTCCCATATTTCTTTTGCCATTTTACAACTCTTGACCTTTATCAGCTCACTGTCTACTAATCCGCACCTGATAGCATTCCTTGCTTTTGAGTCATTTTCAACCAGATTCTTACCGATAGCATCGGCTGCAGGAGTGATGGGTATTGTGCATTCATTTATTACTGAATCCTAGATGTAGTATCCCAAAGATATGCCTGCATCTTGATCCTCTAGGTCGTGTAATTTGTTCCATCAAACACAGGTGCTTTGTTTGATAAAAAACCTTCAACCTCTTCTAGTTCAATTTTCTCTTCTACGAGAACTAAAACTGACTGAGATGCCATTTTGGAGGAAGATCTATTCTTCTTACCCATTGTGTACTAATCCAAGATCAACCCTAGCTGATTTAGCCTTTGAAGGGAACTTGGCTTTGATACCAATTGTTATACTTAGTACGACACTGAGAGGGGGGGTGAATTAGTGTACCATTTCAAAACTTTAAATCTGCAACTCTTAATGCTGAAATAATGAAAACTTAAAAACAGATACAACAAGTATAACAAGAGAACATCACACAACACAAGATTTTAACGAGGTTCACCAATATGGCTACTCCTCAAGAATGATTGCTTGGACTACCATCCAAATCCAGCCTTTGCAAAGCAACAACTTTACAATCTATTTACCAGCACCCACTGGAAGGAGCACCAACCCCTTATTTATCTGCACCAACAGAAAGGAGCAACAACCCCTGATTTACCAGCACCTACTGGAAGGAGCACCAACCCCCGATGCCAAGCTACAACCTGGACTTCAATTTTGAATCTATAAGTTTGATGATAAAAATACCTTTCTTTTACAAGACCCTAACTGGTCTGCTTCACCTTTGCATTCTCTGCTCACTCTGCTCTCTCTGTGCAATCACTTCGCACAATCTGCTACTTCACTGTCGAGTCTTCATGATCGTCTTCTCCCTTTTGCGCACTCTGCTTCCTTTGTGAATTTCACACTTAGCATGATTCGACTTCTCTGCTCACTTTGCGCACTTCGCCATCATCTCTCCGCTTTTGCGCTCTTATGACCGCATTTCACACTTCGACTTCGATGATATCTTCGACCGAACTTTGCACTCTGCACACTGTCTCCGAGCGTCGCACTCCACCACATCAAACTCTTCAAACAACCTTCCTTTTATAACAATATTTTCAAGATCAAAAACCTAATCTTAGTCGGCTATAACCCTAATCTTAGTCGGCTGCAAACCCTAATCTTCGTCGACTGCAAACCCTAATCTTCTTCGGCTAACATCGGTCTTTGTCGGCTTCAACTACCTCTATAACTCTTCTGTAGCTGTTGCCGAGAAAACACAACATGTCACGATATCATGACACTTTCGCCTCCGAACGCTTTCTCTTAGCTTTGGCCCGCGAGAATGCAACATGTAGCGATATCGCTACACTTTTTCCTCCGTACGCTTTCTCTCAACTTCGGCCCACGAGAATACAACATGTAGCGATATCGCTACACTTTTTCTCTTTGCTCTGTTTCTTAACTTTGGCCCCGTGAAAACATAACATGTCGCGATATCGTGACACTTTCACCATCGTACTTCTTTTCTTGGCTTATACCCATGAAAACGTAGCATGTCGCGAAATCATGACACTTTCACCTCCTTGTCCTCTTCTCAGCTTGCACCCGTGAAAACATGACATGTCATGAAATCGTGACACTTTTTGCTTCCTTGTCCTCTTCTCGGCATGCACCAGCGAAAACATGACATGTCATGAAATCGTGACACTTTTCGCTTCCTTGCACTCTTCTCGGCATGCATCCGTGAAAACATGACATGTCATGAAATCATGACACTTTTGCTACCTTGTGCCTTTCTCTGCCTTTCACCCATGAAAATAGAACATGTCATGAAATCGTGACACTTTCGCTACCTTGTGCCTTTCTCTGCCTTTCACCCGTGAAAATGGAACATGTCATGAAATCGTGACACTTTCGCCTCCTTCTTCTTTTCGCTTATCGAAAACATGACATGTCCGATATCATGACACTTTCGTTGCCTTGCCTTTCTCTGCCTTTCGACCATGAAAATGAAACATGTCACGAAATCGTGACACATTTTTCTCTCTCCTCTTTCTCTTCACTTTGGACCGCGAAAATGAAACATGTCACGAAATCATGACACTTCTCACTTTCAACTCTTTCCTCTGCAGCATGTCGTAAAATCATGACACTTTTTATTTTACTTTCTCTCTCCTCGAACTTGTCGTGAAATCACGAAAGTTTTCACTCTCTCTCTTCTAACATGTCATGAAATCGTGACACTTTTCTCTCTTTCACTTTCTCTTCTGACTTGCCATGAAATTGTGACACTTTAACCTGCTTTCTCTTCCTCTTCTAACATGTCACAAAATCATGACAGTTTTCAACTTGCCTTCTTCTCTTCCAACATGTCATGAAATCATGATAGTTTTTCTTTCTTCTTCTCTCTCTTCTAACATGTCATGAAATCGTGACAGTTTTTCTTGCTTTTTCTCTCTCCTCCTACATGTCGCGATATCGCGACAGTTTTCTTGCCTGCTGTTTATGTCGTGATATCGTGACACTTTTCTTACTTGTCTTTTCTTTGATCTTTTGCAAATGGGCCACTATGGTCTTCTTGGAAACTCACTGTCCATACTCTGAATAACCTTAGAACTCCTGTCCTTCTGAATATTTTGAGCATCTGAACTTCTGTCCATTGTATCATTGTTTGTATGAATTCATTTTGAATAGCTTGAATTTTGTTCTTGTTAGTTGAATTCTTGTTTCGCAGCATCAATCGATCTAACTATCTATGTTGACAACAATGACAATACTGTTACTGCACCTTGCTCAACAATCTCCCCCTTTGGAATTGTTGGCAACACATGTGCAATTTCCTGTAATTCTTCTCCCCCTTTGACAATAATACCAAAGGGGTGTTGTAGACTCCCCCTGAGTCTATGCACAACATTCTCAGACAAAAATTGTTATAGTTAGCAAAAATCATGAATATGAGCAAAAATATAAACATAGGCATAAATGCTCCCCCGAGAATGTGATCCCGATTGCTAGCTTCGATAGTCTCACTAAGATACCTACTCACAATAGGCTCACATAGAACCTACTTAACAAGCTCACATAGAACTTGTCCAATGCTGAATAACAAGCTCACACAAAACCTGTCCAAATCTGGTCTAACAAGCTCACCAAGAACTTGCCCAAATCTTCTCTAGCAATCTCACCAAGAACTTGCCCAAATCTGCTCTAGAAACCTATCCCAGCATTGTCCTCAAATATTTCCCAAAGGCCTTCTTCAAAGGCTCAATCAATCATGCTCAAGTAGTACTCATAATGAACTCAACAATGAATGACAGTCTTAAACCAAATCCACTTTATAGAAGCATAAAGAGAATTGTTAGAGACTTAATATCTTCTATTCTCAAATCTCAATCTCAACTCAAATCAAGGAAAGTTTATTTTATGGAACTTGAACAACCACATGCATCCAATCACTTGACTAGGCTCAATCAACTCTACTCAACCAATCACCTCAATGAACAACTCTTTATCACAAACCCTAGTCGAAGCATGTATCAACCAACTCAAAATGTTTTTCTCTAACTCAAGTTCAAGTTCTTTGCACAACCAATGGGCTTCATCAACAATGCTTATAAAGATAAGGTTTAATAACAATTCTAAAACCAGAAAACCTTGAAGCATTAAACCAATCACTTTCGAAAAAGAAACCACAATCAATCCTTTTTACTCGTCACATGAGTCTCCTTGGGATTGGCCTGAAATCGTGCTACCATGCATACTATGCTCGGGGTGCCTGTTTCAAGCCATATATTTTCAACTTACAAACCAAGTGGGGATCATCACCAAGTTGGGAACCATCTAGCTACTCAATATAAACCTCTTCTTCAAAATTGACAAGTGACTCATACTTGTACCAACTTTTGTCCAATACTGTACCAACACTGCAATTTTACTGTCAATTCTGTGCAAGCATCAAACACAGTATCACAACACCAACCAAATCCCTTTTTACATTTTTAGCTTGGTCTATGTTTTCTACAGTCACCGCTGGTCACACCTTACTGTCAATTGTTCGAATCAGAAAACAATATTTTGTTAACCACTTCACGGCCAACTATAATGCACCTTACTCAAACTCATACTTCTGGACCTCGGATAGGTATGATTCACAAAGCAAAGTTGCTCATCTTGATGAGCTAAACATGAATCAATGATCAGAATTCAATATTTCTCACTACTACATCATAATAGATCTAACAATATTCCCATCAATGTGTAGTTCAAATACCCACTGCTTTTATCAGAACACATATATACGGCTAGAGCAACATTCTTTCACAAACCAACTTATCTGAACTGTTATAATCCTTAACTTTGGACGGTGGTAGTAAGAACCATCATCAGTACAACAATGACATATAGCAATACTACCAATAATGAGAACTTTTAATTTAATCACCACCCTTCATGGCACTTCCACAAACAACTACATGAACTGAGAACATGCTTCGACAACTATAGACAACTCCCCCTAACTACTTGCCTTTCATCCTCAGAAACCCAAACAAATACATAGGAGCATTAAAATAAAACTTTAAGATTGCTCCCCTTGAGGATGTGCTACCTGGAGTTGCTTAGTGCAATAGGGGAGTAGTCTCCTTCAGTCCAAGGAGACATGAATTCCTTTCTTCTATCTTTCTCCAAACTTTCTTGAACTCGGGCTTGGATTTTTCAGCTGCATCCCTGTTTTGAACCTTTTCGTGAACTCGAACATTTCTCTTGTGTGGTTGTCTCTTGTGCATCCTTGATGAATGATTATTTTCCTTTTTATGCACCTGATTTATTCCCAGTCTGTGTTGCGTTCTTTGTGTCTGATGAAATCTACTATTTTGCCTTGGATTAGATACAAACATGCTTGGACAAAACCTTGCTATGTACCCATGACCATTACATTGAAAACATTGTACATAGTGTTCACTCGGAAACGCAGAATGTATTTCTACCAGAGATAACTCTTTGATTTATTATTCAATCCACAATAAGTTGCCTTGTGACCATACTGGTTGCATCTGAAACAATAGCCATTAAAAGTATTAGTATGAATAGAGTGAGAGTGATAGAACCTCTTTTGTTGTGGCTGCTTTGTTGTAGATCTCCTTTGATATTTTCTTCCTTTTGAAGATTCAGCTTCAAACTTTTCTTGCTTCGATCCTTCAACAGTGAACTTCTTCTTCTCTGCAGAGTTGGAAGATGAAGGTCGTTCAGCTTCATATCCAAGACCATGCTTATCCATGGAGCTTCTTTGTTGGTTTATCATTTTATCTAGCAACTCTGTGCTCTTCTCGAATTTGAGATTTGTATTGGCCTCTTCTAGTTGTTTCTTCAATAACACAATCTCTTCCTCTTGTTTGCAAAAACCAATCTCTTTCTCATTGATCTGTGACCTGAGAGTTTCTTCAATCCTTTTGAAATCTTCCACCTGTACTTTCAACCTGGTTATTATTTCATTTGCATCCTCAAGCTTTCTTGAGATTTCCTTATTCCTTTTTCTTTCTATCTTCAATTCATCCAGAGCTACAGTTAGTTCCTCTTTCAAATTTATTTTTGCATCAATTTCTTCTTCATCACATTTATGTTCTTTTTTCTGTTTCTCTTTTAGAATCATCCTCTAGGACTTCATTAACTTTCAACATATATACCTCTATGTTCTCATCGTTATTCAACTTTAAAGCTTCGACCTGAGCTTGATGTGTTTGCAGCTTGACATCCTTGATCTCATCGTCTCCTTCATGAGCACTCCTCAGTTTGTCCCATATTTCTTTTGCCATTTTACAACTCTTGACCTTTATCAGCTCACTGTCTACTAATCCGCACCTGATAGCATTCCTTGCTTTTGAGTCATTTTCAACCAGATTCTTATCGACAGCATCGGTTGGAGGAGTGATGGGTATTGTGCATTCATTGATTATCGAATCCCAGACGTAGTATCCCAAAGCACAAAGATATGCCCCGCATCCTGATTCTCTAGGTCGTGTAATTTGTTCCATCAAACATAGGTGCTTTGTTTGATAAAAAACCTTCAACCTCTTCTGGTTCAATTTTCTCTTCTACAGGAACTGAAACTGACTGAGATGCCCTTTTGGAGGAAGATCTATTCTTCTTACCCATTGCGTACTAATCCAAGATCAACCCTAGCTGATTTAGCCTTTTAAGGGAACTTGGCTCTGATACCAATTGTTAGTCTTACAATGGCACCGAGAGGGGGGTGAATCGAGTGTGGTACTTTAAAACATGAATCTACAACTCTTAAAACTAAAACAATTAAAAACTTAAAACTAGAAACAACAAGCATAACAAGAGAGCATCACACAACACAAGATTTTAACGAGGTTCACCAAAATGGCTACTCCTCAAAGAATTGACTGCTTGGACTCCCATCCAAATCTAGCCTTAGCAAAGCAATCAATTTTACAATCGATTTACCAGCACCCACTAGAAGGAGCACCAACCCCTTATTTATCTGCACCAACAGAAAGGAGCACCAACCCCTGATTTACCAACACCTACTGGAAGGAGCACCAACCCCTGATGCCAAGCTGCAACCTGGACTTCAATTTTGAATCTATAAGTTTGATGATAAAAATACCTTTGCTTTTACAAGACCCTAACTAGTCTGCTTCACCTTTGCATTCTCTGCTCACTCTGCTCTCTCTACGCAATCACTTCGCACAATCTGCTGCTTCACTATCGAGCTTCACGATCGTCTTCTCCCTTTTGTGCACTCTGCTTCCTTTGCGAATTTCACACTTAGCATGATTCGACTTCTTTGCTCACTTTGTGCACTTCGCCATCATCTCACCGCTTCTACGCTTTCTGCGCTCTTACGGCCACATTTCCCGCTTTGACACTTATTCGATGATATCTTCGATCGAACTTCGCACTCTGCACTCTCAAACTCTTCAAACAACCTTCCTTTTATAACAATATTTTCAAGATCAAAAACCTAATCTTAGTCGGTTGTAACCCTAATCTTAGTCGGCTGCAAACCCTAATCTTCGTCGATTGCAAACCCTAATCTTCGTCGGCTAACATCGGTCTTTTTCAGCTTCAACGCCTCTCGTAACTCTTCTGTAGTCGTTGCGCAAAAACAACATGTCACGATATCACGACACTTTCGCCTCCGAACGCTTTCTCTTAGCTTTGGCCCACGAGAATGCAACATGTAGCGATATCGCTACACTTTTTCCTTCGTACGCTTTCTCTCAACTTCGGCCCGTGAGAATACAACATGTAGCGATATCGCTACACTTTTTCTCTTTGCTCTGTTTCTTAACTTTGGCCCCGTGAAAACATAACATGTCGCGATATCGTGACACTTTCACCGTCGTACTTCTTTTCTTGGCTTATACCCGCGAAAACGCAACATGTCACAAAATCGTGACACTTTCGCCTCCTTGCCTCTTTTTCGGCTTGCACCCGCGAAAACATGACATGTCGCGATATCGTGACACTTTTTGCCTCCTTGTCCTCTTCTCGGCTTGCACCCGCGAAAACATGACATGTCACGAAATCGTGACACTTTTCGCCTCTTTGCACTCTTCTCTGCTTGCACCCGTAAAAACATGACATGTCATGAAATCATGACACTTTCGCCTCCTTATGCTTTTCTCTGCCTTTCGCTCATGAAAACACATGTCATGAAATCGTGACACTTTCGTTGCCTTGTGCCTTTCTCTGCCTTTCGCTCGTGAAAATAGAACATGTCACAAAATCGTGACACTTTTTCCTTGCTTCTTTTCCTGGTCATCGAAAACATCGACATGTCGTGATGTCATGATACTTTTGCTGCCTTATGTCTTTCTCTGCATTTCGCTCATGAAAATGAAACATGTCGCAAAATCGTGACACCTTTTTCTCTCTCCTCTTTCTCTTCGCTTTGGACCGCAAAAATGAAACATGTCACGAAATCGTGATAGTTCTCATTTCCAACTCTTTCCTCTGTAGCATGTCATGAAATCGTGACACTTTTCATTTTACTTTCTCTCTCCTCAAACATGTCATGAAATCGTGACAGTTTTCACTTCCTCTCTCTTCCAACAGTCATGAAATCGTGACACTTTTCTTCTTTCCTTTCTCTTCTGACATGTCATGAAATCGTGACACTTTTCCCTCTTTCTCTTCCTCTTCTAACATGTCACGAAATCACGATAGTTTTTCAACTTGCCTTCTTCTCTTCCAACATGTCATGAAATCGTGATAGTTTTTCTTTCTTCTTCTCTCTCTTCTAACATGTCACGAAATCATGATAGTTTTTCTTGTTTTTCTCTCTCCTCCTACATGTCGCGATATCGTGACAGTTTTCTTGCCTGCTGTTTATGTCACGATATCGCGACACTTTTCTTACTTGTCTTTTTCTTTGATCTTTTGCAAATGGGCCACTATGGTCTTCTTGGAAACTCACTATCCATACTCTGAATAACCTCTAAATTTCTGTCCACTGCATCTAAATAATTTTTGAGCATCTGAACTTCTTGTCCATTGTATCAAATGATCTGTCTATTTGTGTTGACAACAATGACAATACTGGTTCTGCACCTTGCTCAACAATCTCCCCCTTTGGAATTGTTGGCAACACATGTGCAATTTCCTGTAACTCTTCTCCCCCTTTGACAATAATACCAAAGGGCTGCTGCGAGACTCCCCCGAGTCTATGCACAACATTCTTAGGCTAAAATTGTTATAGTTAGCAAAAATCATGAATATGAGCAAAACTATAAACATAGACATAAATGCTCCCCCTGAGAATGTGATCCCTATAGCTAGTCAATAGGCTCACTAAGATCCTGCTCAATAGGCTCACACAGAATCTACTTAACAAGCTCACATAGAACTTGTCCAATCTTGAATAACAAGCTCATACAAAACCTGTCCAAATCTGGTCTAACAAGCTCACCAAGAACTTGCCCAAATCTTCTCTAGCAATCTCACCAAGAACTTGCCCAAATATGCTCTAGAAATCTGTCCCAGCATTGTCCTCAAATATTTCCCAAAGGCCTTCTTCAAAGGCTCAATCAATCATGCTCAAGTAGTACTCATAATGAACTCAACAATGAATGACAGTCTTAAACCAAATCCACTTTATAGAAGCATAAAGAGAATTGTTAGAGACTTAATATCTTCTATTCTCAAATCTCAATCTCAACTCAAATCAAGGAAAGTTTATTTTATGGAACTTGAACAACCACATGCATCCAATCACTTGACTAGGCTCAATCAGCTCTACTCAACCAATCACCTCAATGAACAACTCTTTATCACAAACCCTAGTCGAAGCATGTATCAACCAACTCAAAATGTTTTTCTCTAACTCAAGTTCAAGTTCTTTGCACAACCAATGGGCTTCATCAACAATGCTTATAAAGATAAGGTTTAATAACAATTCTAAAACCAGAAAACCTTGAAGCATTAAACCAATCACTTTCGAAAAAGAAACCACAATCAATCCTTTTTACTCCTATCACATGAGTCTCCTTGGGATTGGCCTAAAATCGTGCTACCATGCATACTATGCTCGGGGTGCCTGCTTTCAAGCCATATATCTTCAACTTACAAACCAAGTGGGGATCATCACCAAGCTGGGAACCATCTGGCTGCTCAATATAAACCTCTTCTTCAAAATTGACAAGTGACTCATACTTGTACCAACTTTTGTCCAATACTGTACCAACACTGCAATTTTACTGTCAATTATGTGCAAGCATCAAACACAGTATCACAACACCAACCAAATCCCTTTTTACATTTTCAGCTTGGTCTATGTTTTCTATAGTCACCGCTGGTCACACCTTACTGTCAACTGTTCGAATCAGAAAACAATATTTTGTTAACCACTTCACGGCCAACTATAATGCACCTTACTCAAACTCATACTTCTGGACCTCGGATAGGTATGATTCACAAAGCAAAGTTGCTCATCTTGATGAGCTAAACATGAATCAATGATCAAACTTCAATATTTTTCACCACAGCATCAAAAATAGATCTAACAATCTTCCCATCAATGTGTAGTTCAAATACCCACTGCTTTTATCGAAACACATATATACGGCTAGAGCAACATTCTTTCACAAACCAACTTATCTGAACTGTTATAATCCTTAACTTTGGACGGTGGCAGTAAGAACCATCACCAGTACAACAATGACATATAGCAATACTACCAATAATGAGAACTTTCAATTTAATCACCACCCTTCACGGCACTTCCACAAACAACTACATGAACTGAGAACACGCTTCGACAACTATAGACAACTCCCCCTAACTACTTGCCTTTCATCCTCAGAAACCCAAACAAATACATAGGAGCATTAAAATAAAACTTTAAGATTGCTCCCCCTGAGGATGTGCTACCTGGAGTTGCTTAGTGCAATAGGGGAGTAGTCTCCTTCAGTCCAAGGAGACATGAATTCCTTTCTTCTATCTTTCTCCAAACTTTCTTGAACTCGGGCTTGGATTTTTCAGCTGCATCCCTATTTTGAACCTTTTCGTGAACTCGAACATTTCTCTTGTGTGGTTGTCTCTTGTGCATCCTTGATGAATGATTATTTTCCTTTCTTTTATGCACCTGATTTATTCCCTGTCTGTGTTGCGTTCTTTGCGTCTGATGAAATCTACTATTTTGCCTTGGATTAGATACAAAAGTGCTTGGACAAAACCTTGCTATGTGCCCATGACCATTACATTTAAAACATTGTACATATTGTTCACTCAGAAACGCAGATGTATTTCTACCAGCATAACTCTTTGATTTATTATTCAATCCACAATAAGTTGCCTTGTGACCATACTGGTTGCATCTGAAACAATAGCCATTAAAAGTATTAGTATGAATAGAGTGAGAGTGATAGAACCTCTTTTGTTGTGGCTGCTTTGTTGTAGATCTCCTTTGATATTTTCTTCCTTTTGAAGATTTAGCTTCAAACTTTTCTTGCTTCGATCCTTCAACAGTGAACTTCTTCTTCTCTGCAGAGTTGGAAGATGAAGGTTGTTCAACTTCATATCCAAGACCATGCTTATCCATGGAGCTTCTTTGTTGGTTTATCATTTTATCTAGCAACTCTGTGCTCTTCTCGAATTTGAGATTTGTATTGGCCTCTTCTAGTTGTTTCTTCAATAACACAATCTCTTCCTCTTGTTTGCAGCAACCAATCTCTTTCTCATTGATCTGTGACCTGAGAGTTTCTTCAATCCTTTTGAATTCTTCTACCTGTACTTTCAACCTGGTTATTATTTCATTTGCATCATCAAGCTTTCTTGAGATTTCCTTATTCCTTTTTCTTTCTATCTTCAATTCATCCAGAGCTGCAATTAGTTCCTCTTTCAAATTTATTTTAGCATCAATTTCTTCTTCATCACATTTTTGTTCTTTTTTTGTTTCTCTTTTAGAATCATCCTCTAGGACTTCATTAACTTTCAACATATATATCTCTATGTTCTCATCGTTATTCAACTTTACAGCTTCGACCTGAGCTTGATGTGTTTGTAGCTTGACATCCTTGATCTCATCGTCTCCTTCATGAGCACTCCTCAGTTTGTCCCATATTTCTTTTGTCGTTTTACAACTCTTGACCTTTATCAGCTCACTGTCTACTAATCCGCACCTGATAGCATTCCTTGCTTTTGAGTCATTTTCAACCAGATTCTTATCGGCAGCATCGGTTGGAGGAGTGATGGGTATTGTGCATTCATTGATTACTGAATCCCAGACGTAGTATCCCAAAGCACAAAGATATGCCTGCATCCTGATTCTCCAGGTCGTGTAATTTGTTCCATCAAACATAGGTGCTTTGTTTGATAAAAAACCTTCAACCTCTTCTGGTTCAATTTTCTCTTCTACAGGAACTGAAACTGACTGAGATGCCCTTTTGGAGGAAGATCTATTCTTCTTACCCATTGCGTACTAATCCAAGATCAACCCTAGCTGATTTAGCCTTTGAAGGGAACTTGGCTCTGATACCAATTGTTAGTCTTACAATGGCACTGAGAGGGGGGGTGAATCAGTGTGGTACTTTAATCATGAATTTACAACTCTTAAAACAACAACAATTAAAAACTTAAAAATAGATACAACAAGTATAACAAGAGAGCATCACACAACATAATATTTTAACGAGGTTCACCAATATGGCTACTCCTCAAAAGAATGGCTACTTGGACTACCATCCAAATCCAGCCTTTGCAAAGCACCAACTTTACAATCTATTTACCAGCACCCACTTGGAAGGAGCACCAACCCCTTATTTATCTACACCAATAGAAAGGAGCACCAACCCCCCGATTTACCAGCACCTATTGGAAGGAGCACCAACCCCTGATGCCAAGCTGCAACCTAGACTTCAATTTTGAATCTATAAGTTTGATGATAAAAATACCTTTGCTTTTCACAAGACCCTAACTGGTCTGCTTCACCTTTGCATTCTCTGCTCACTCTGCTCTCTCTGCGCAATCACTTCGCACAATCTGTTGCTTCACTATCGAGTCTTCATGATCATCTTCTCCCTTTTGCGCACTCTGCTTCCTTTGCAAATTTCACACTTAGCACGATTCGACTTCTTTGCTCACTTTGTGCACTTCGCCATCATCTCGCCACTTCTGCACTTTTTGCGCTCTTACGACCACATTTCACACTTCGACACTTATTCGACGATATCTACAACTGAACTTCACACTTTGTGCACTGTCTTCGAGCGTCACACTCCACCACATCAAACTCTTCAAACAACCTTCCTTTTATAACAATATTTTCAAGATCAAAAACCTAATCTTAGTCGATTGTAACCCTAATCTTAGTCGGCTGCAAACCCTAATCTTCATCGGCTGCAAACCCTAATCTTCGTCGGCTAACATCGGTCTTTGTCGGCTTCAACTACCTCTGTAACTCTTCTGTAGTTGTTGTCGTGAAAACACAACATGTCACGATATCGTGACACTTTCGCCTCCGAACGCTTTCTCTTAGCTTTGGCCCACGAGAATGCAACATGTAGCGATATCGCTACACTTTTTCCTCTATACGCTTTCTCTCAACTTCGGCCCGCGAGAATACAACATGTAGCGATATCGCTACACTTTTTCTCTTTGCTCTGTTTCTTAACTTTGGCCCCACGAAAACATAACATGTCACAATATCGTGACACTTTCACCGTCGTACTTCTTTTCTTGGCTTATACCCACGAAAACGTAGCATGTCACGAAATCGTGACACTTTCACCTCCTTGCCTCTTTCTTTGGCTTGCACCCGTGAAAACATGACATGTCACGATATCACGACACTTTTCGCTTCCTTGCCCTCTTCTCGGCATGCACCCGCGAAAACATGACATGTCACGAAATCATGACACTTTTCGCTTCCTTGCACTCTTCTCGGCATGCACCCGTGAAAACATGACATGTCACGAAATCGTGACACTTTTGCTGCCTTGTGCCTTTCTATGCCTTTCACCCACAAAATGAACATGTCACGAAATCATGACACTTTCGCTGCCTTGTGCCTTTCTCTGCCCACAAAAATGGAACATGTCACGAAATCGTGACACTTTCGCTGCCTTGCTTCATTGTTCGGCTTGCACTAGCGAAAACATGACATGTCGCGATATCACGACACTTTTTCTGTCTTATGCCTTTCTCTGCCTTTCACCTGTGAAAACGAAACATGTCACGAAATCGTGACACATTTTTCTCTCTCCTCTTTCTCTTCGCTTTGGACTGAGAAAATGAAACCTGTCACGAAATCACGACAGTTCTCACTTCCAACTCTTTCCTCTGCAACATGTCGTGAAATCGCGACACTTTTCATTTTACTTTCTCTCTCCTCAAACTTGTCACGAAATCATGATAGTTTTCACTTCGGACTCTCTCTTCTACAGCACGTCACGAAATCGCGACACTTTATCTTGCTTTCACTTTCTCTTCTGACTTGTCGTGAAATCGCGACACTTTAACCTGCTTTCTCTTCCTCTTCTAACATGTCGTGAAATCGCGATAGTTTTTCAACTTGCCTTCTTCTCTTCTAACATGTCACAAAATCGTGACAGTTTTTCTTTCTTCTTCTCTCTCTTCTAACATGTCACGAAATCGCGACAATTTTTCTTGTTTTTCTCTCTCCTCCTACATGTCGCGATATCGCGACAGTTTTCTTGCCTACTGTTTATGTCGCGATATCGTGACACTTTTCTTACTTGTCTTTTTCTTTGATCTTTTGCAAATGGGCCACTATGGTCTTCTTGGAAACTCACTGTCCATACTCTGAATAACCTCTGAATTTCCTATCCACTGCATCTAAATAATTTTTGAGCATCTGAACTTCCTATCCATTGTATCAATTGATCTATCTGACTATGTTGACAACAATGACAATACTGTTGCATATTCTGAACAGCTTCTGAACTTCATGTTCACTGCATCAACTGACTAGCTTCTAAACTTCCTGTTCACTACATCATGACTGTGTTCACTACATCAACTGATCTATCTGTGTTGACAAAAATGACAATACTATTACTGCACCTTGCTCAACAATCTCCCCATTTGGAATTGTTGTCAACACATATGCAGTTAACTGTAACTCTTGTCTCCTTTGACAATAATACCAAAGGGCTACTACAGACTCCCCCTGAGTCCATGCACAACATTCTTAGGCAGAATTTATTATATTTAGCAAAAATCTTGAACATGAGCAAAAAGATAGACAAATACTTAAATGCTCCCCCTGAGAATGTGATCCCTGTAGCTAGTCAATAGGCTCACTAAGATCCTACTCAATAGGCTCGCATAGAATCTGCTTAACAAGCTCACATAGTTGCTTAACAAGCTCACATAGAACTTGTCCAATGCTGAATAACAATCTCATACAAAACCTGTCCAAATCTGCTCCACCAAGCTTACTAAGAACTTGTCCGATTCTTCTCTAGCAATCTTACCAAGAACTTACCCAAATCTGCTCTAGAAATCTGTCCTAGCATTGTCCTCAAATATTTCCCAAAGGCCTTCTTAAAGGCTCAATCAAGCATGCTCAAGTAGTACTTAAAATGAACTCAACAATGAAAGACAGTCTTAAACCAAATCCACTTTATAGAAGCATAAAGAGAATTGTTAGAGACTTAATATCTTCTATTCTCAAATCTCAATCTCAACTCAAATCGAGGAAAGTTTATTTTATAGAACTTGAACAACCACATGCATCCAATCACTTGACTAGGCTCAATCAGCTCTACTCAACCAATCACCTCAATGAACAACTCTTTATCACAAACCCTAGTCGAAGCATGTATCAACCAACTCAAAAAGTTTTTCTCTAACTCAAGTTCAAGTTCTTTGCACAACCAATGGGCTTCATCAACAATGCTTATAAAGATACGATTAAATAACAATTCTAAAACCAAAAAACCTTAAAGCATTAAACCAATCACTTTCGAAAAAGAAACAACAATCAATCCTTTTTACTCCTGTCACATGAGTCTCCTTGGGATTGGCCTAAAACCGTGCTACCATGCATACTATGCTCGGGGTGCCTATTTCAAGCCATATATCTTCAACTTACAAACCAAGTGGGGATCATCACCAAGCTGGGAACCATCTGGATGCTCAATATAAACCTCTTCTTCAAAATTGACAAGTGACTCATACTTGTACCAACTTTTTTCCAATACTTGTACCAACACCTGCAATTTCTATCACACTTATGTGCAAGCATCAAACACAATATCACAACACCAACCAAATCCCTTTTTACATTTTTAGCTTGGTCTATGTCTTTTACAGTCACTGCTGGTCACACCTTACTATCAATTGTTCGAATCAGAAAACAATATTTTGTTAACCACTTTATGGCTAACTATAATGCACCTTACTCAAACTCATACTTCTGGACCTCGGATAGGTATGATTCACAAAGCAAAGTTGCTCATATTGATGAGCTGAACATGAATCAATAATCAGACTTCAATATTTCTCACTATTGCATCATAATGGATCTAACAATCTTCACATCAATGTGTAGTTCAAATACACATCGCTTTTATCGAAACACATATATTCGGCTAGAGCAACATTCTTTCACTAACCAAAATATCTGAACTGTTATAATCCTTAACTTTGGACAGTGGCTGTAAGAACCATCACCAGTACAACAGTGACATATAGCAATACTACCAATAATGACAACTCTCAATTTTAATCACCACCCTTTGACAATAATACCAAAGGGCTGCTGTAGACTCCCCCTGAGTCCATGCACAACATTCTCAGGCAGAATTTATTATATTTAGCAAAAATCTTGAACATGAGAAAAAAGATAGACAAATACTTAAATGCTCCCCCTGAGAATGTGATCCCTGTAGCTAGTCAATAGGCTCACTAAGATCCTGCTCAATAGGCTCACACAGAATCTGCTTAACAAGCTCACATAGAATTTGTTCAATGCTGAATAACAAGCTCATACAAAACCTGTCCAAATCTGCTCCACCAAGCTTACTAAGAATTTGTCCGATTCTTCTCTAACAATATTACCAAGAACTTACCCAAATCTGCTCTAGAAATCTGTCCTAGCATTGTCCTCAAATATTTCCCAAAGGCCTTCTTCAAAGGCTCAATCAATCATGCTCAAGTAGTACTCATAATGAACTCAACAATGAATGACAGGTCTTAAACCAAATCCACTTTATAGAAGCATAAAGAGAATTGTTAGAGACTTAATATCTTCTATTCTCAAATCTCAATCTCAACTCAAATCAAGGAAAGTTTATTTTATGGAACTTGAACAACCACATGCATCCAATCACTTGACTAGGCTCAATCAACTCTACTCAACCAATCACCTCAATGAGCAACTCTTTATCACATACCCTAGTCGAAGCATGTATCAACCAACTCAAAATGTTTTTCTCTAACTCAAGTTCAAGTTCTTTGCACAACCAATGGGCTTCAACAACAATGCTTATAACACAAGGTTTAAACACAACTCTCAAATCAAAAAACCTTGATGCATTCAACCAACCACTTTTGAAAGCGAAACCACAAACAATCATTTTGCCTCCAATGATATTTCAGAAATCAACCACTATAAAGCTGTCACATGAGTCTCCTTGGGATTAGCCTAAATTCGTGCTACCATGCATACTGCCTGCACACTATCTCGATCCATAGTAGCTTCACTCAGATACAAGTAGGCTTCCAATAAAAAAATGTTGATTTCACATCTTTCAACAAAATTGACAAGTGACTCACACTTGTACCAACTTTTGTCCAATACTGTACCAACACTGCAATTTTACTGTCAATTCTGTGCAAGCATCAAACACAGTATCACAACACCAACCAAATCCCTTTTTACATTTTTAGCTTGGTCTATGTTTTCTGTAGTCACCGCTGGTCACACCTTACTGTCAATTGTTCGAATCAAAAAACAATATTTTGTTAACCACTTCACGGCCAACTATAATGCACCTTACTCAAACTCATACTTCTGGACCTCGGATAGGTATGATTCACAAAGCAAAGTTGCTCATCTTGATGAGCTGAACATGAATCAATAATCAGACTTCAATATTTCTCACTACTGCATCATAATGGATCTAACAATCTTCACATCAATGTGTAGTTCAAATACCCACTGCTTTTATCGAAACACATATATGCGGCTAGAGCAACATTCTTTCACTAACCAAAATATCTGAACTGTTATAATCCTTAACTTTGGACAGTGGCAGTAAGAACCATCACCAGTACAACAATGACATATAGCAATACTACCAATAATGACAACTCTCAATTTTAATCACCACCCTTCAAGGCACTTCCACAAAACTCCATGAACTGAAAACATACTTCGACAACTATACGACAACTCCCCCTAACTACTTGCCTTTCATCCTCAGAAACCCAAACACATACATAGGAGCATTAAAATAAAACTATAAGATTGCTCCCCCTGAGGATGTGCTACCTGGAGTTGCTTAGTGCATCAGAGGAGTAGTCTCCTTCAGTCCAAGGAGACACGATTTCCTTTCTTCTATCTTTCTCCAAACTTTCTTGAACTCGGGCTTGGATTTTTCAACTGCATCCCTATTTTGCACCTTTTCGTGAACTCGAACATTTCTCTAGTGTGGTTGTCTCTTATGCATCCATGATGAATGATTATTTTCCTTTCTTTTATGTACCTGATTTATTCCTTGCCTGTGTTGCATTCTTTGTGTCTGATGAAATCTACTGTTTTGCCTTAGATTAGATACAGAAGTGCTTGGACAAAACCTTGCTATGTGCCCATGACCATTGCATTGAAAACATTGTACATAGTGTTCACTCAGATACACAGATGTATTTCTACCAGCATAACTCTTTGATTTATTATTCAATCCACAATAAGTTGCCTTGTGACCATACTGGTTGCATCTGAAACAATAGCCATTAAAAGTGTTAGTATGAATAGAGTGAGAGTGATAGAACCTCTTTTGTTGTGGATGCTTTGTTGTAGATCTCCTTTGAAATTTTCTTCCTTTTGAAGATTCAGCTTCAAACTTTTCTTGCTTCGATCCTTCAACAGTGAACTTCTTCTTCTCTGCAGAGTTGGAAGATGAAGGTTGTTCAGCTTCATATCCAAGACCATGCTTATCCATGGAGCTTCTTTGTTGGCTTATCATTTTATCTAGCAACTCTGTGCTCTTCTCGAATTTGAGATTTGTATTGGCCTCTTCTAGTTGTTTCTTCAATAAAACAATCTCTTCCTCTTGTTTGCAGCAACCAATCTCTTTCTCATTGATCTGTGACCTAAGAGTTTCTTCAATCCTTTTGAGTTCTTCCACCTGTACTTTCAAACTGGTTATTATTTCATTTGCATCCTCAAGCTTTCTTGAGATTTCCTTATTCCTTTTTCTTTCTATCTTCAGTTCATCCAGAGCTGCAATTAGTTCCTCTTTCAAATTTATTTCTGCATCAATTTCTTCTTCATCACATTTTTGTTCTTTTTTTGTTTCATCCTCTAGGACTTCATTGACTTTCAACATATATACCTCTATGTTCTCATCGTTATTCAACTTTAAAGCTTCGACCTGAGCTTGATGTGTTTGCAACTTGACCTCCTTGATCTCATCGTCTCCTTCATGAGCATTCCTCAGTTTTTCCCATATTTCTTTTGCCATTTTACAACTCTTGACCTTTATCAGCTCATTGTCTACTAATCCGCACCTGATAGCATTCCTTGCTTTTGAGTCATTTTCAACCAGATTCTTATCGACAACATCGGTTGGAGGAGTGATGGGTATTGTGCATTCATTGATTACTGAATCCTAGACGTAGTATCCCAAAGCACAAAGATATGCCTGCATCCTGATTCTCCAGGTCGTGTAATTTGTTCCATCAAACATAGGTGCTTTGTTTGATAAAAAACCTTCAACCTCTTCTGGTTCAATTTTCTCTTCTACAGGAACTGAAACTGACTGAGATGCCCTTTTGGAGGAAGATCTATTCTTCTTACCCATTGCGTACTAATCCAAGATCAACCCTAGCTGATTTAGCCTTTGAAGGGAACTTGGCTCTGATACCAATTGTTATACTTAGTACGACACTGAGAGGGGGGTGAATCAGTGTAGCATTTTAAAACTTTAAATCTACAACTCTTAATGCTGAAATAATGAAAACTTAAAACCAGAAACAACAAGCATAACAAGAGAGCATCACACAACACAAGATTTTAACGAGGTTCACCAATATGGCTACTCCTCAAAAGAATGGCTGCTTGGACTACCATCCAAATCCAGCCCCTTGCAAAGTACCAACTTTACAATCATTTACCAGCACCCACTGGAAGGAGCAACAACCCCTTATTTATCTACACCAAAAGAAAGGAGCACCAACCCCTGATTTACCAACACCTACTGGAAGGAGCACCAAACCCTGATGCCAAGCTGCAACCTAGACTTTAATTGTGAATGTATAAGTTTGATGATAAAAATACCTTTCTTTTACAAGACCCTAACTGGTCTGCTTCACCTTTGCATTCTCTGCTCACTCTGCTCTCTCTGCGCAATCACTTTGCACAATCTGCTGCTTCACTGTCGAGTCTTCATGATCATCTTCTCCCTTTTGTGCACTTTGCTTCCTTTGCGAATTTCACACTTAGCACGATTTGACTTCTCTGCTCACTTTGTGCACTTCGCCATCATCTCGCTGCTTCTACGCTCTTATGACCGCATTTCACACTTTGACTTCGATGATATCCACAACTAAACTTCGCACTCTGTGCATTGTCTTTGAGCATCACACTTCACCGCATCAATCTCTTCAAACAACCCTCCTTTTATAACAATATTTTCAAGATCAAAAACCTAATCTTAGTCGGTTGTAACCCTAATCTTAGTCGGCTACAAACCCTAATCTTCATCGGCTGCAAACCCTAATCTTCTTCGACTAACATCAGTCTTTGTCGGCTTTAACTGCCTCTGTAACTCTTTTGTAGTTGTTGCTGCGAAAACACAACATGTCGCGATATCACGACACTTTCGCCTCTGAACGCTTTCTCTTGGATTTGGCCCACGAGAATGCAACATGTAGCAATATCGCTACACTTTTTCCTCCGTACGCTTTCTTTCAACTTTGGCCCGTGAGAATACATGTAGCGATATTGCTACACTTTTTCTCTTTGCTCTATTTCTTAACTTTAGCCTCGCAAAAACATAACATGTCGCGATATCGTGACACTTTCACCGTCGTACTTATTTTCTTGGCTTATACCTGCGAAAACGTAGCATGTCACGAAATCGTGACACTTTCGCCTCCTTGCCTCTTTCTTTGGCTGTCATCAGCAAAAACATGACATGTCACGAAATCACGACACTTTTTGCTTCCTTGCACTCTTCTCGGCATGCACCAGCGAAAACATGACATGTCACGAAATCGTGACACTTTTCGCTTCCTTGCACTCTTCTCGGCATGCATCCATGAAAACATGACATGTCACGAAATCATGACACTTTTGCTGCCTTATGCCTTTCTCTGCCTTTCACCCATGAAAATGGAACATGTCATGAAATCGTGACACTTTCGCTGCCTTGTGCCTTTCTCTACATTTTTCCTGCGAAAACGGAACATGTCATGAAATCACGACACTTTCTCTGCCTTGCTTCATTGTTCGGCTTGCACTAGTGAAAACATGACATGTCACGATGTCACGATACTTTTGCTACCTTATGCCTTTCTCTGCATTTCGCCCACAAAAATGAAACATGTCGCGAAATCACGACACCTTTTTCTCTCTCCTCTTTCTCTTCGCTTTGGACCGCGAAAATGAAACATGTCACGAAATCGTGACAGTTCTCACTTCCAACTCTTTCCTCTGCAGCATGTCGTGAAATTGCAACACTTTTCATTTTACTTTCTCTCTCCTCAAACTTGTCATGAAATCGCGATAGTTTTCACTTCGGACTCTCTCTTTTGCAGGACATCGTGAAATCGCGACACTTTATCTTGCTTTCACTTTCTCTTCTGACTTTTCACGAAATTGCGACCCTTTAACCTGCTTTCTCTTCCTCTTCTAACATGTCACGAAATCACGACAAATTTTCAACTTGCCTTCTTCTCTTCCAACATGTCACGAAATCACGACAGTTTTTCTTTCTTCTTCTCTCTCTTCTAACATGTCACAAAATCGTGACAATTTTTCTTGATTTTTCTCTCTCCTCCTACATGTCGCGATATCACCATAGTTTTCTTGCCTGCTGTTTATGTCGCGATATCACAACACTTTTCTTACTTGTCTTTTTCTTTGATCTTTTGCAAATGGGCCACTATGGTCTTCTTGGAAACTCACTGTCCATACTTTGAATAACCTCTGAATTTCCTATCCACTGCATCTGAATAATTTTTGAGCATCTAAACTTCTTGTCCATTGTATCAACTGATCTATCTGACTGTGTTGACAACAATGACAATACTGTTGCATATTCTGAACAGCTTTTGAACTTCTTGTTCACTGCATCAACTGACTAGTTTCTGAACTTCCTGTTCACTGCATCATGACTGTGTTCACTGCATCAACTGATCTAACTGTCTGTGTTGACAACAATGACAATACTTTACTGCACCTTGCTCAACATAACACTATTAGGAACCTTCAACTCAAAAAATTTCCTAACAAATTGGGGCTAAATGTATAAATGGGGACTGAAGGACAAGCACCTTATTAGGCATATATGATATTTAGTGCTAATATTCATCATTTGACACATATGGAAGGACAAAAATAGGATAATTTTTTATGACAAAAGAACCAATTTTTGAGTGTTAACCAATATAGTATTAAGGGAGATAGTCTTGAACACAAAATTTATATATCATAAAAAAAAAGACATTAGGAGATTAAAAGAAAAGGAGATACAACCATTACACCAAATGAATATCCAAAATCTCTTGAATTTTGGGCTATAGGTTAGAACAATCAAACCTCTAGAGATAAATTTCTTGTATTTTTTTTATGGAGCCTATAAATCAAACCTAGGTCATGCAATAATTGATGGTGTGATACTAGTGGCCCCACACTATGAAATGCTTTAGTTCAAAATCAATTTGGAAAAAATAACTAATAATGTTGCAAAATTGATAGGCTATGAAATAGGACAAAAATGGGCTCAAGAATAAGGAATTAAACAACTCCATGTGAATGGTGATTTGACTTGTGACCTTTGCCCTATATAATGGGAAGTATTTCTCATAAATCCAATTACAAATAGTTTAGATAAGACTAAGATAATTAGATCAAAAGTTTGAATATATACAATACTCCCACATTGAAAGGAGGCATAATATGGTGGTTGATCACCTTGTAAATGAGGCCATAAACATAGCCTATTTACATCCTAGAGTAATAAGAAAAAATAAAAGTAGACAACATAAGTGGCATAGATGATAGAAATCATATGATGATTTTGGAACCTTTAAATATTTTGGAGCCTTTGAAGATTTTGGTGCCCTTAAAGATTTTGATGCCTCTAGAAAACCCTAGAATATTGCATGATTCTAGAGCTTTTGGTCTCTATGATTATGGAACCCTTTGCATCTTTGGCACCCTTGGTATACTATTGCACTTTTTGGAGTTATTGAATTTTCTTTGTTTCCTATTACTCCATTTGAACAACAATCTTGTGACCTCCAAGCTGCTTGTTGGATAATTATTCTTTGCAAATTTGAATATCAATATATAACTTATCTTCTTAAAAAAAACCTAGCATCTAAATGCAAGTTGATTATTGTTTTGTAAACCTAGATCTTGTTGTGAGTTTGTATTTATAAATTTCATGCACAAAAATATTTCTATCTATTTGTTCCTATGCATCTACACACCCATGGAGGGTTGAAAATTTAGCATGAAACTAAGATAGGAATAATTCAATAAAGATACCACTTGGATGAAAAAAAATAAATCTGGTGATGCCTTCCTTCCCCTATTCTAGTTAGAGATCATATTGAATTTAATTACAAACCTAAAGGACTATTACATCTTATCCTATTGTATAATGATGAATATTTTGTAATATATTATTATGTATAAAGGAACTAATTCAAATTCAAGGATGAAAACTAGTTGTACTCTGAATAGGATGTAAATGGACTTGCATTCAAAAAAGTGTGGATAGACATTCTATTCCTTGAAAGAACTATTGCAGTGTACTCTATTTAATAACATAGAAAAATTAGCATGAAACCTTGTACTATTTTTAGTTGGAACTTAGAAGATATGGTTTTCTTTTGATCTATGAAATATGAAAGAATGTATGTATTCTAAATAGTAAGTTTTAGTTAATACAAAGTCATCTTAAGCAAGTGAGGTCTAAAATAAAAACTCTCTTTTTCCCATGTTCCTAAAAGTGTTGAAAGATAACCTGGAATGGTAATGTCTTGCTTGCATATTGGTTAGTATAATTTAGTGAAAAGGCAAAATTCATCTACTTGTAGACACCTAAAATGCATCATATTGAGAAGACTACTTATATGGACTCCTTGAAGATCATATGACCCACTTTGGGTAGCCCTAGGGCTTAAACAATGGTTTTCACCACTCAATCAAGGGGTATTTCCCATTGCAACCCTGGTTGTCCCTCCTAGGGATGACCTCTAGAGGCCGTCCTACCAAGGGGTGACCCCCAATCAAGTTCGTCCCACCCTAGGATGGTCACACCATAAGCAAAGCCAAAAAAAGAGTGGGACATAACTGGCAGTCAAAATCACCAGTTAAACCTATGCATGAATTCACGTTGTAATTTTGCATGTGCATGAGTCCGAATTAGGCAAAAAGTATAACACAATTAGTTTGCATGAGATTTCAAGGGAAAGGCATTAATTTCTTAATGTGAACTAATCCTTCACTTTTTCATGCATAGGTTGGCACTATTATTAGATTCCTTTCAAGGAATCTATATAATAGTGCTCATCCTTATTTTGAAATATACACAAAGCTCATAAATTTTAGGTAATGAAGTGTTACCAAATGTTTATCAAAGATACAACAACTTTCATGAAAATCAAAGTGTTATTCCTCTCGACTCCCTAAGAAGGCCATGTTGATGGATTGCTCCAATGGATAGAGGTGAGCATTTCCTTCTTGTACTTGACCTTGTTTTTTCGCTTCAAGGACTGATCCAGACCTACCAAGCCACTGCAACAATGCACACAATCCATCAAAAACACCACAAATCAAATCTGGAGTCACCCCCTACATTGGTCTCAAGAAAAGTATCCATGGATTAGTGATCATCTCTCAAAGAGATGACCCGTAGGTACAATCATCCTACACAGAGACGGTCCCTAGGTTCAAATCTATTTTCTTCATTTTATATTTTAATAAATTGTAATAGTTTTCTTACTTTACAGTTTAGCTTAGGTAGATTTCATTTCATGTACGCATTTATCAAATTTTTATTATCTAGCACTTTCATTCATTAGTCTATCCACACATGCTATTAATACCTTTGTGTTCCTTGTGTGCAAATTTTAGACTTTCTATAAGGAAGGAGGAGTATGAGATTTTGACATTATCATCCCTTGGGAAGGTCATGAAGAAACCCTCTGCAGGACGATTTGTGGATGCGAGAAGACCGCATAGTGCATCGAAACTATTTTAGAGAGGGTTAAACCCTTGTATTGTGTATCTATTGTATCACACTATTGAACTCCCTAAAGGGGATGTGTTTGTAATCCATTTTGATAAAAATAAGTCATTATTAATACAAAAGGGACCCGATTCATTATTTTCTTGTTTTATCATAGTGTGTTACATTGCATGCTTTTGGTGTTCATTTATTGCTATCATTATTCCTTTATTGGTGCACTAGTTTTTGAGCATTTTAGTGGTGATCATGGTGGGATGCAATCCCTTATTTATATTTATTCGATTGATTATTTTTTATATTTTTTTTTGTAGGTTACAAACCTGATCGTTTGCTACATAGATGACCCCTATTTAGAGATAATCACATTGTTTTATTGTGTGTTTATTTGTTGTTTATTTGGGTAATCAAGACCATGGTAACTACACATGACCAAGCTCGATCAAGGGCTAGTGTCGTAGAATATTTTTAAGGAGGCATAGAATGCCTCTACATCAGTCCAAAGGATATGGCCATTCTTGATTGGCATCCTGATTATTATGGAGAGTATGACCTAGAGGAAATCCCCATTTAGGATGCATCTATCGATCCTCAATATGATTGTAGTGATGACCTCCATAGTCAAGATACTTTTTGTGCTCACCATAGATAAACCCTACAACATGAAGAAGGCCCTAGTAGGTCGGTATAATGAGTTCACATTCTGAATCACCTTATGCACCAATTAGAGAATGATTAGGAGTACACACAATGGATGAGGTTAGATGATCATGCTTCTCTGCTAGACCATCCATGGATGAGTCAACAATATGCCTTTTTAGATAGGTATGACACTTGTCGTCCTGCTCGAACACCTGTGTCAACTCATACAATCCTATTCAATAAGGAAGAGAGGAATTTTGATAATCCTCCTAATCCTCAAGGAGATTATTTTGTGTAAGCACATTGTGCCTCTATGCTACCTAAGTATGTTGAGCTTACACATAGGCCTGAATACGTAATTAACGTGGCTTCCCTCAATCATGGGGAGCCTAAGATTATATTATATTCCAATGTTGCTCTTAAGTGGGAGATGGAAGTGGCATCAACTCAACTTCAGTCTAATCCTTTCAATAAGGAGCTTCAGAGGTACCTTTTTATGGTTAAAAACCAGCTTCTAATGGTAGAGCACTATGATTCCAAAGGGGTGCAAATCAAGGTATGGTTGCACTGGCTCAAATATGAAGATAGGGTGTCCAAGGAGTTCTTTCATCGCTTGCATCCTCACAATTAATTTTTGAGCATTAAATCCCTTAACATTAATGGAGAGTGTATTTCTAAACTTCCTAGTATTCTCTCTACTTTTGAAGAGCACTACTAGACTATGTTTGTGGATCAGGCCCACTCCTTGCAATGTGACCAGGCTCTTAAATCATGCTTTTCTGTTGTTCTAGAGTGGATTTTTGAGTCTCAAAGAGCTACCTGTGAAAAGGACCTCTCTTTGAAGGATCTAGAGGAAGCTCTTTCTTAGATGGCCAATGATAAATCCCCTGGTCTTGATGGTTTCCCCTATGAATTCTACAAGTCCATTTGGGACACTGTTGGGCCTGATATTCTCAAAGTCTATTAGGAGGCCTTCTCTAAGGGTTCTTTGGGCCCTAGTATTAATCAAGGGATTATTAAATTTATACCCAAGGTTGGTGATACTAAAATCATCACAAATTGGAGGCCTATTACTCTTCTTAATATTTCCTATAATATCATTGCTAAAGCTCTAGCTATATGCATTCATCATTTGCTTTCTATTATCGTGCACCCAAAGCAAACTGGCTTCATTCGGGGCAGGTTCATCCTTGAAAATATTATTTTTGTCTAGGAAGGCATGGAGTGGGCTTGCAATTCCAACCAACGATCACTATTCATCAAAATTGACTTTGAGAAATCCTATGACAAGATTGATTGGTCATTCATTCTAGCCATGCTTAAAGCTCTTGGTTTTGGACCCTATTTCATTAGTTATGTGGAAATATTGTTTGTTAAGGCTTCAATTATTTTGTCCAATAAAAGACACAAGTCCTCAACCATTGGGATCTTCCAATCCATTAGACAAGGCTATCCTTTGGCACCATCCCTTTATGCCCTCACTACTGAAGGGTTTGGATATTTACTAGCTCACCATGCTGCTTAGGGGTCTATTCAAGAAATTTCTCTCCCTGGAGGTGAGACTCAATTGATCAATGGTCATTTTTTTGATGAATTTCCTCACTCTTATTGAGGAAGAGGGTGTCATTCATCAAGCACTTGCCTTCTTGGATACTTTTTGTCTAGCTTTTGGATCCTCCATTCAATGGAGAAAGACTCAATGTTATAGGCAGTCTCTCAACCCAATGCCCCACTGGCTTAGTCAATATTAGTGGAAGATCATCCAAGAGGGGGAAATATTTCATTTTTTAGGCATTCCTTTTGCCTTTAATAGTTCGTTTCTAGAGTTGTCAAAGTATGTTAAACTTACCTACTGGTCCACCAGAAAGCTCTCCCTTGCTGGTAAATTCTAAATTTGCACCAAGGTCCTTGTAGCCACCCATGTTTATTATTCTTCCTACTGGGTACCATCCAAAAACTACTATAAGAAGCTTGATAATATTATACGAGAGTTTTTATGGTCCTCTTCCAATAATGGTTCAAGATTCCATCGTGTTGCTTGGGAGTATTGTTGTCTTCCTAGAAGCCATGGTGGGCTTGGCATTCACAATACCCATCATCAATGTTTGGCCCTCTGTGTTAAGTGGGTCATCAAAGCCCTCATAGGTAATGAGGCCTGGAATATTCTCATTCGACACTATATCAGTGAAGATTCCTCTTTTTGCCATAAGAGTTGGAGGGGCATGGGGTTCCCTTCCCTCCTTGTTGCCCTTGTGTCTATCAAAGTGTTAGGATCCTTCGTCATTAGGAGCATTTGGAAATCCTAGGAGAGTGTTAAGCCTTGGCTTATATGGAATGGCTAGAGCTTCTAGCATAGCCTCTCCATCAACCAGATGAATGTTTGGTGGTCGTCTGTTATCACCTATCAAGATTTTCTCCTTGCATAGGTTCCTTAGGCTCATGCGCTTAGATTATTTTGCAAATATGTGTGATGCATCACTAACTCATTTTCTCATCCTACCAGAGATTGGCTCCCTTGGGATGACTTTAGAGCCAAATTTGAGCTTAGTCACTCTGACAGGGATACTTTTGAGGTTGTTAAGGCTGCTCTCCCTGACTCCATGTTACACAAGATTTTTGTGCTTTCGCAATGACCTTGGTGGAAGGACTAGAAGTGGTATCCAGACACTCTGCTATAAAACTATAAGGCTCGATTAGGGTATGGATGACTATCTCCTTGCCTCCCCATGATTGATAAGCTTAATAAATGGTGGAAGGTATCCTCCCCTTGACCTATTTGGATGCGCAGGCTCTAGACTGCTTGGGCTCCTTTCTTGGAGCCCAAAATTTCTTGTTTTGCCTAGATTCTTTTGCACCAAGGGCCTTCCTGTTGGGGAGCGTCTACAAAATTTAGGCATCCCTAACCCTTCTTGCCATTTTTGTCTTCAATCTGAATACTGTCCATATTTTTTGGGTTTGTGCTCATGCTCATTCCCTTTGGGAGTGTTTTTTTCCTTTTTTAGACCCTATTCCTTCACCATGTTTGAGTGGAAGCATATCATTTTGGGAGACCCCCGCCCTTGCTAACTATTTTATTTGAAGTGTGGCACTTTTTTCGTATGGAAACCATGTTCAATATATGGAGAGCTAGAAATGATTGTATCTTTGGTAAGTGTTCTCACTTTTTACATATATCTACTTTTGAGAAGTCTAATATTATTTCTTCTATGTATTTTAGATTACAATTCAAGCCAATAAGGTGGTCATGGAGCTCACTCATCTTTAGGATCTTATTGATCAATGGGGGAACATGTCGTGCACATTCAATCAAGTTCCTCTTGAGCAGGATACTCCTCGAAGTCGATCTAGGTCCAGGAAGTAGTGTCGCCTTCTCCTGCACTGCACTCCTATCCCAACTCAAGGTCCTTACAGATATGGTCATGGCTACTTGACTATTCCTCTCTCCTCCCAACTCCTCGACTTGATTCCTAGGAAAATTTAGGAGCTTCGATGATTGCTACCAGCCAAAAGTCATTTGTTTATAGCTGGAAGGATGTTCCCAACACTTTTGGATAGGGGAGGGACTCAATGCCAAAGTCTCTTGATGCTACTATTGGGTGGGAATCAATCCTAGGGGTGGCTAAACCCATATAATGGAGCCTCATCATTATGTAATCAGTTAGTTTTGTTGGCCATCAGTTTTTTAAGGAAGTGTTAATTAGTTGTAAATTGTTTAGAGTCCAACAAATTACAACTAATTCTTCTTTTGGAAATTTTGAGTCCAAAAGAAGAATTGTAAGGAGTAGCTATGAATAGATTTGTGTGTAGATGAGTGCAAAAGCGAGAGGAGGGTTGGCTCTGATACCATTTGTTATGAACCAAGTTCTTATGAATTGGATTTTAATGGAGAGATATGGAGAATGAATGCAAATGAATAAAATAACAATCACTTTTATTGAATCATAGTTTCAAATGGAGGTTGCCCTTCCAAGTGCTCACAAGAAGATATAATAATTTATGTTCTTTGATGCCCAAAGACACCTTTCATGAATGCATATATAAACCTATCTAATAGTCATGATGGTGAAAGGACACGATGGTCCATTAATTAAATGAATGAAATTAATAATAATCTAAGTTAGGATCAGGATCCTAACAGTCACCTTATCTAAGACCTCTACTACTAGTAAAAAAACTTGTTGGTTTATTATGGATC